>CM052648.1:190347053-190436097 GCA_028533165.1 Leontopithecus rosalia
CTGTGTCCATGTGTTCTCATTGTTCATCACCCGCCTATGAGTGAGTATATACGGTGTTTCCTTTTCTGTTCTTGTGTCACTTTGCTGAGAATGATGTTCTCCAGATTCATCCATGTCCCTACAAAGGACACGAACTCATCATTTTTAATTGCTGCATAATATTCCATGGTGTATATGTGCCACATTTTCCCAAATCTTAACTGGGCTTGGATAGTTGTGTGAAAAGCCCTGAAGATGTATGCTGATTTTGGTATGCGCAGATATTATTTTCCTCCTGGGGTAGATTTTAATTCTCAAAGGAGTCTGGGACCCCCCAAAAAATGTCCTCCCCCTACTTGAAAGATGCTGAAGTGTCTAATGGCCAGGAGTTGGTGTTGGTTGGATACCAAGCGGTGGGAACAACAGCCACTCGTTCTCGAACCCCTGACTTCTAGATGGAGTTTCCAAGAGGACTTTGGAGATACGTTGCTTTTGAGGTATCTGTGAGGCGCTGAGAAGCGGGGGGCAGGAAACGCAGGCGCACGCACACTCAGTTGGCGCGTCTTTAGGAAGCTGCACATTCTCTAATCGAGTTAATTGTTCAGGCACTGAATGGAGCTGTTTCTGCTGGAGCTAGGGAAAGACGTGTCAGCTGTTTCTGCACTTATCTGACCTTGGAGAATCTGCTGTCTCCACCAGACACTGATCCTTGGCACTGCGAGAATCTGATACACTTGACTCTGGTCAGGATGTAAGACCTCAACCAGGAAATGAGCTCCAATCTCACCCCAGGCAAGTTCAGAACATTTTCCTACCCAGGAGACGCCGGCCTGGGTCACACATTCCAAAGACAGCCGGCAGCTAAGAAAGCCGCAACAATGGAAATCAAGCAGCTCCTTCTCTCCTCCACGCTGCTTTCGGGCAGGTTCCAAACAAAAATGGAGGGTGCCCTGCAAATTAAAAACAACAGCCTGCCAGTCAAAGGCAGTGTTTTTAAGCACAGAAAGCGCAATGCCACTGCAGGGGGCAGATAAAAGAGCTTTTGAGCATCTCGGAAGCCGCTCACACACAAAAGCACCTCTGTGCCTTCATGCAGGAACTCCTAGAAGTTTCCCAAGGTTTCATAACCCCAATGCCGCGGGTAGTGATGTGGTTTGGAAATTAACCTTGCTTTTCTCCCCACTGCTGTTTTACATATTAATTAAAGTGTTTTCCTCAGATCAGGAACGCCTGCAGGCTGGCTCGGTTCTGCAGAAGGTGCCTCATTTTCCTGCTGCTTCCCGCCCCAGCTCCGCTTGTGCATAGTTCAATGATTAAAACTTCCCCCAGTCAACTGTGAATGCCTCCCCTCCCCTAACCACCATCGTGATATAAAACACACACTTACTTCAATGTGGCTTTTAGGAATCATCGCTTCCCCACCCCCACAAGAAAGTTGGGTCGTGCAGAGCTAATTTCGGGGAGTTCTTTGGAAGAAATTGTTGAGAAGGCATCCAAGTATTTTGCTTCAACTCTGCTTACTTCATTCATGGACCTATTTCTTTTTATTTTCTTTTCTTCTTTTCCAGTGCTTGAAAAAGGTGTGCAAACAATTCACATATTATAAATACATTGACTCGGGCTAGGCGCAGTGGCTCACTCCTGTAATCCCAACACTTTGGGAGGCTGAGGCAGGTCGATTACTTGAGGTCAGGAGTTTAAGATCAGCCTGGCCTACATGGCAAAACCCCGTCTCTACTAAAAATACAAACATTAGCCATGCAAGGTGGCGTGCACCTGTAATCCCAGCTACTCAGGAGGCTGAAGAGGAGAATCACTTGAACCCTGGAGGCAGAGGTTGCAGTGAAGCGAGATCATGTCACCACACTTCAGCCTGGGTGACAGAGCAAGACTCTTGTCTCAAATAAATAAGAAAAAATAAATAACAAACACATTGGTTTGCTTTCATTCATCTATTTTGGGGATACAGGGAGCTTAAAGTTTGAAAAGCAAAACGTGGCTGGCGGCTGAAGGTGCAGATTTGCTCGACAAGGTGTGAACTTCAGCAGCCTTCGTCATTCTCAAACGCCGTGTCCCGATTTGAATGTTTCCAAGTCACTTAAAAAATGGAAGATTCGTAGGGACATTGAAAACATAGCACGATTAATTATCCAGTCCGGTACATCAACTTCATGTGTCTGTGACCCAAGACAATAAAAGTAAGTCGTACTTACCTCCTTAGGTGCTGGACACGTCAGCCCAATATACGTCTTTCAATTTTGACTTACAATTTGGACTGTCGTGAGATTCTTGGAGTACATTAAATCAACACATTTCTTTGTAATTATTGAGGATCTTTCGTGCCCTATAAAATCAAGTGTAAAGTAGTTTAAACTATAAAATGCAAACTGCAGGGACAATTGGTAATCCATAGTGAAAGTAAATGAAGTTGAAATAGCAAAGAGCAGATTGTTCTCCAATTTACGTCACAGAGTTCCCACATGTGGAAGTAGAACAACCGTGAGTACATTCAGTTGATTTATTCAAAATAAAATCAAGCCACTCTATTTTTCTACTTACCACTTGCTTATAAAATCCAAAAGGGTAAATAAGAGCCAGGATTCATTGCCATGAGTGTAGGGGCGCCCTGGGGAGGCCACCTCCATTCCACGTGGCAGTGGTGTCATCAGAAATTCTGTGATCGTCTGGACACATATCTACAGGGTCCCCCACACACTGACTTGGTGTCCTTTAGGATGCAGAAAACCTGAATTGGAGTAGTTTAATGAATAAGGAAACCCAGTGGCTCTTAGGACCATAAGCCCTGTGGTGGACCTGCTTCATGGCTGGAGAAGCTAAGAGTTCTCTGGTTCACCAAACCCCCAGTTCTTTCCATCTTTCTGCTTTCTGTCACCTGCAGTGCTGGCTTTGTTCCCAGGCTGTCCATCTTGGTGTCCCCGGCTCACAACCAGTAGTAATCAGGCTGCTTGAGAACTTATCAAATCCACAGCAAGGTGCTTCCAGAGGCCTCCTCAGTGGAGCTGGAACCCCTTCCCCTGAGCCCCAGCAAGGCCCTCCTATGCCACTGCAGTCCCCTGGATAGCAGGAAGAGGCCTGAGCCGGCCCTGCAGGAGCTGCAGGTGCAGCCAGCCTCCCACCTGGGGGTCAATGTTCTCAGAGCAACATTTGTTGAGCTGAGCTCACCAAGTTCTCTAACAGAGGGCCTGGCTGTGTGGAGCCGCAAATATCTGTCATTAGAACAGCTCAAGGACAGGAGAAAAGTTTGACAGTCAGTTCAGAATGGCATCCCAGGATTTCTGCCCGGAGGAGAAAACTCAGTTCATCTGAGATCCTTTCTAACTCCAAGATTCTGCAACATTGTCTCTGTTTTAAAAAAGATATCCCACTTTTTGAGGATACAGGATTCCCAAAGCATTTACTGAATGCCTACTGTAGTATGCCAGGCGCTTTTCTCAAGTCTGCTTAACCAGGAGTGAAGAAAGCTGACATTGCCATCCGTGTCACATTCTGGTGGGAGAGAGGTACAATGAACATAATGAATCGGTGAAATCGGTCGCATTTTAAAGAGTGACAACAGCATCGAAAAGGAGGCTACGAAATACTGACGCAATGGCTGAAGTTTTCAGTTTAGATAAATAAATAGCCAGAGAAGGGTTGACAGAGGCA
Organism: Leontopithecus rosalia; assembly: GCA_028533165.1. Taxonomy (NCBI): domain Eukaryota; kingdom Metazoa; phylum Chordata; class Mammalia; order Primates; family Cebidae; genus Leontopithecus; species Leontopithecus rosalia. Next base: position 190,350,699 of record CM052648.1, read on the forward strand.
GCAGCCAGCCCTGTAAGGAAGGAGACCCCTGCCATGGCCCTGGGACAAGGATTGAGTGGTTTCCTCGGGAGGCATTTCCAGGAGGCGAAGGAGGGTGGGGAAACGAGGAGGGAAAAGTGCGAGAGGGTGTATGCTTACCCTTGAATGAGTCCCGGGGACACCCGGCTTCTCCTGCTCTTCAGATCATGAAGGGAGCACGTGGGGAGCCATTCGAAGCTGCGTGGAGAGCCCTGGGGAGCATGTGGGCAAGCTCTTGGGGAGCACGTTGAGAGTCATGAGCAGGGTGCTGAGGGAGGATGCTGTGGCCACGGCTTTCAGGCACCCCCAGGCCATGGCTGGGAGGCCCTCGGGCAGTGCAGGTTCGAGGTAGAACCATCCTTGCTGTGGACGGTCCACCCAGAAGGCAGTGGCCTTGGGGGTGAGCCAGAGGATGGGGTGACTGAGAGAGGCCCTTGTGGGGACGGTGGTTCCAAATAAAGGCGAGATCAGAGCAGGAGCTGGGAACCAAACCAGAAGGTTTTTGGGATGTGGTTAGACTTTGACACTGCGTGAGGTTGGGGCATGTCTGACCCACTTTGTCACCAGCATCGTGGTGGCTTCTTAGTAAGGAACAGGCTGAAAGGGTAAGGCAAAGGGCAGGGGGACCTGCTGGGAAGGGGCCATTACCGACATCCCGGCCAGGCAGGGGTGGCAGAGGTAGCGGGGGGCCCATGAGGCTGGGTGAGGGTGGAGGGGACCCCACTCTTGTCACCGCTGCTGGGAAGAGGGAATTGCCATAGAGTGAGAACAGGAGGCTCTGGGGAGGGGTTCTGCTGTGGGGCACAGGGCTCAGTTCCAGACAATGTTGATGTTTTTGGAGCTTATCAGCCATCCTGGTGGGTGACTCGTGGAGGCCACTGGATATTATAGCTCTGGGGAAAAAAATAGAGTCATCAGCGTATTTGTAGCCCTGGAACGGATGGGATGGCTGTTGTGATAAGGAGCAACTGCGTCTGAGGCCCCAGCACCTGCAGGGTCCCATGGGAGGCTAGGGCAGTAAGGGAGCAAGCAAAACCCACCCAGAGCAGGTGGGCAGTGAGAACAGATGGCCACTGTGCTGCTCTCAAAACCAAATGCATGGCCAGGCATGGGGCTCCCACCTGTAATCCCAGCATTTTGGGAGGCAGAGGCCGGCGGGTCACCTGAGGTCAGGAGTTCAAGACCAGCCTTGCCAGCATGGTGAAACCACCCCCCCACACACACTAAAAATACAAAAATTAGCCAGGTGTGGTAGTGCTTGCCTGTAATCCCAGCTACTCTGGAGATTGAGGCACAAGAATCACTTGAACCCAGGAGTCTCAGTGAGCTGAGATTCTGCCACTGCACTCCAGCCTGAGCCACAGAGCAAGACTTCATCTAAAAAAAAAGCGCAGAGGTGCTTTACATCTTTACATAGAGGCGAATGGTGGAAGACACGGCTATTTGGTGAAACGTATGTGACTGAAGCATTCGCGTGGAGAGAGAGGGAAAGGATGGAAGAAGACAACATGAACTAAATAACTCTCCCTTTTGTTTGCTTGCTTGTAGGTTTCCCTTTATGAATGCCAACATGAAGTTTTGAACCTTAAATTTAGAAGAAAAATATGGAACAGCCAGTTTCCTAGAGTGAGGGCACCATTTGAATTTGCTGCCAGTGGACCTGCTGTGGGTTTTGAGGCCAATGTCCTTTTCCTTCCTTTTCCTCTTGGAAGGAAAGCTGGACTTGGTTGCCATGACTCAGACTGTTATTAAATTTCTTATGCTGTCTCCACAGGTTAAAACAAAATGAATGTGGACATTATGGGTTTAAACATAATTTTGAATGAATGAGGGAATTCAGGTAGAGAGTTTCTCATAACGAAGTATCAGTTGGTGAGATCTTCTAAAGAAACGTGTATGGTTCTCTTAAATCCGAAAGGCAAAAAAATAAAAACACACTTCTGATAGTTTTGTCGGAGTTACACATAATCATATCTTTCAAGAGCAGATGTGCCAAAAACATACACCATGGAGTGTGGCTAGGTGACCTGAACTGCCCACGAATTATCAAAATATACACCGTGGAGCGTGGCTAGGTGACCCGAACTGCCCACGAATTATCAAAACTCACAGTTTGTTCCCCACAGGGCTGAGTTTTCAGACCTACCCATGATTCCTCAAACAAATGACTGCAAAGGGCCAAACGTCACATTCTTTGAGGGATCCGATGCTATTGGCACCGAAGCTTTAATCAGAGACAGACTCAAACCCACCGGAGTTAAGCTCTCTGAAAGGCTTTATTCCTTGGCAACCATAAGCAGACCTCTACAGCTGACTTTTTTTTTTTTAACTTTTTTTAAAGGATTAGCCCTGAATTATAAAACCACAGTTACCACCTTATTCTTGTAACTCTAACATATCATTTTGAGTCAATTTTTAAAACTTGATACATGAGAGTCAAGATTGAGGGTCAAAGGGACAGTGACTGATTCTTACCCTCAAAGAGCATACACCTGAATAAAGAATGAAAAAAGTGCTCCGATTCAGAGGTAAATACTATAAACTGAGTGCTTTGAGTCAGTCACTTGTTGGAGGGATCAGGAAGGTCTTCATGGAAGGGTAACAGTGGAGAAAGGTCTTCAAAAATGGGGAAGATTTTCCTAGGTGGAGTTAAGGACAAAGAGAAAGCAGTTTGTGAGGAGACAGGAAGCACAAATGTGCTGGGAGTGAATTTGAGATCTTCCTGAGTCCAGGCTGTGATGGCAGAGAGGACCTGCCCACGAGCTCTCCAAGATGCAGCCGAAGGTTTCACGGCCCATGTTATAAGGCGCTGGGATGCTGAAGTGTAGAATTTGGATTTTATTTGCTAAGAATGGGAAACTACGGAGGGTCCTGGAGTAGAGAAGTGCGATCATGGAAGCTGAGCATCGGAATGATTTGTCAGGTGATACCTCAGAGATTCTCTGAATGGCACATAAACCAGAGACAAGAAGGTGAGTCCAGCTGTTTCTGTGGCCCAGCAGGAAGTAACAGAAAATAAGTAAAGTGACATCAGTGGAATGGCAAGGGAGGGGCGGTTACAAGTGACATTTCAGAGAGGAATTGATTGGTTGTGGGGAGGGCCCAAGGGAACTGTTGGAAATAAGTGTCCGTCTCTAAATTTTAGCCCTAGTGACTCAGAGAAAATGGTCAAGAAGTGGAATTGGTTTTCAAGGAAGACACTGATCCATTCTGGACATGTTGAATTTAAGATGCCTTTAGAAAAAACAAATTAGGCAGGGCGTGGTGGCTCACGCCTGTAATCCCAGCACTTTGGGAGGCCGAGGCGGGTGGATCACGAGGTCAAGAGATCGAGACCATCCTGGTCAACATGGTGAAACCCCGTCTCCACTAAAAATACAAAAAATTAGCTGGGCATGGTGGCACGTGCCTGTAATCCCAGCTACTCAGGAGGCTGAGGCAGGAGAATTGCCTGAACCCAGGAGGTGGAGGTTGCGGTGAGCCGAGATCGCGCCATTGCACTCCAGCCTGGGTAACAAGAGTGGAACTCTGTCTCAAAAAAAAAAAAGAAAAAAAGAAAAAAGAAATTAAGGCACACTGCAGGCAAATGGCACATTTAATAGCCTGGCTTCTGGGATTTAAGATGTGGCTACAGAGAAGAAGGCAGTCAGGGATCTCCAAAGAAGGAGATCACGCAGGAAGGAAGTGAGGAATGAGAAGGTCATTGTTGGAAGCTTGGGCGTCAAGGACATTTAGAGGGCAGAGGGAGAAAGAAGGAGTGGGCATGCAGTAGCTGAAGAAAATGTACAGCCACCCACCCTGCAGGGAAGATGAGGGCACAGTGGCTGTGCATAGGTGTGGAACTGGCCAGACTCAGGGTGGGGCCCTGATTCTGCTAGTATGGTCTTGTCACCTGAGACATCTATCTGAGCACCCTGTCAGCGCTTCCCTGCATTGTAAATGGGAGTTTCTGCAAGGGTGAAATAAGATGCAAGGTGTTTGGTGCAAGGTCCTGTGACAACTAGCCCTAAGGAATGGTACCTGTGACCTTTATTAGGCAGGTAGGAGTCAACAGGGTGAGCTGCTGCTGCAGGAGGATGAGACCTCTTGCAACATCATTGAGAAGGCTGTCAGTACCACCCTTTCAGTGGCTGAGGGTGGCAGAAGCCAGATTGCAAATGGGCAGGGCATAAGTGGCAGGGCAAGAAATAGATGGATATTTTATTTTTTCCCTTCTCTATCTGGACAAAGGTCTTTTTCCTCCCAAGGTGTAGCTGACATTTTCTCTCTCAAGAGCTTCCCTGGGGAGGCCCTGTTTTCTAGTGTCTCCATGGGTCTTTGTTCTTTGCATGAAGTCCCAATGATGCCACCCAGTCATTTACTTTCTTACAGGCATGTTTTCCACCAGCCACCCACACTGATTAGCTGGAGAGTGACTCAAGGCAGGAATGATGTTCTTGTCATAGAACAGCCTCTGCTCGAATGCTTGCTGAACAGCTGGCTAGCTCTGAGCACGAAGCAGAATGCAGGAAGGTGGGGTGTGTGAGTATCAGGGACAGCTTGAAGAAGGTGGGGGTGGGTTCCTGCTTGGGGCACCTCACCTCCTGGATATGAGACCACTTGTGTGGAGCAGGCCCAGTAGCAAGGGAGTGGGCCAGAGAAGAGGGAGTGAAAAAGTCCACATATGGAGTCACCTGAGATGCCATTAAAAGAGATAGGAATAAGGACACATTAATGGGACCTAAATGGAATTACAGACTTGAGGCCGGGTGCTGTGGCTCACACCTGTAATCCCAGCACTTTGGGAGGCCAAGCCATGCAAATCATCTGAGCTCAGGAGTTCAAGACTACCCTGACCAACATGGAGAAACACCATCTCTACTAAGAGTACAAAATTAGTTGGGCATGGTGGCACATGCCTGTAATCCCAGCTACTGGGAAGCCGAGGCAGGAGAATTGCTTGAACCCAGGAGGTGGAGGTTGCAGTGAGCCAAGATGCGCCATTGCACTCCAGCCTGGGCAACAAGAGCCAAAACTCCGCGTCAAAAAAAAAAAAAAGCATTATAGATTTGACTTGTTTTGTCACCTGCCACCCAGAGTCAGGATACCCTTACCACAGGTTACCTGGGGCCTGGAATTGGAAATCTATCAGCCTTTCTGGACTGATCTCTTTCCTCAGTTTATGCTCACACAGCCATCTTGGGATCTACGTGGAAAGAAAAGCATGAGAGACTGTGCAAAGGAAATGGGCTGGGAGGATGAGGAAGAGGGGAGGGATGGGAGGTGCCTACCGACTGGACATGGGACTGAACCACCACACAAGCTCATGGCAGACATCAGCACACCTTGACCTTTGCTCCCAAGTCCATGAGTCAGGATGGGGGTTGGCGAGTGCTCACCCTGCTGGCTTCCTGCATGTTTGGGACAGACAAGCTTGACTGACACAGGCTTACCAGTCAGCATGGTCAGGGGACCTCTGCCAGAGTCAGCAGCAGCCCCCATAAGCTGGCAATGTTTGCATTTATTTACTACAGATTAAATGACAAAGATCTCAAGTGAACACCATTAGAGGGTAATTAACATTGCTGACCCCCCAAGTAGAGAGCAGTTATGTGCCTGCAGATGACTGAAGGAAGGTCTTAGGACTACATGAGTTATTTAGACAAACTCCTCTACATTCTTTTGTATCTACTCCTAGCTATTAGCTCAAGGTAAAAGGATTAGGCTGCCTTCAGCCACAACCTCTTCCAAGAAGAGGTCTTCCAAGAAAGTTTGTGTTTTCTATAATTTCTCCCACCATTCAGATCGATCTCCTACAAATGAGAAACCTGATCTTTATGAGACGGGAGACAAAAATTTGTGGATGAACGGTGTGATGTCACACAAACTCCAGTTGAGAGGCAATAAAGATCTCACATCTTCTCAGCTGCGTCAACTTTTTTTTTTTTTTGAGATGGAGTTTTGCTCTTGTTACCCAGGCTGGAGTACAATGGCACGATCTCAGCTCACCACAACCTCCGCCTCCTGGGTTCAGGCAATTCTCCTGCCTCAGCCTCCTGAGTAGCTGGGATTACAGGCATGCGCCACCATGCCCAGCTAATTTTTTGTATGTTTAGTAGAGATGGGGTTTCACTGTGTTGACCAGGATGGTCTCGATCTCTTGACCTCATGATCCACCCATCTTGGCCTCCCAAAGTGCTGGAATTACAGGCGTGAGCCACCGCACCTGGCCAGCTGCATCGACTTTCTTACCAAATGTGGAAATTGCATCCAGCAAAGTGTCAGGCACATTTGCAGAAAGGGAAAAGGAAAGTCATCCAGGGCCACACTGGACTGAGATGGGGTCACGGGAAAAACCAAGACCATGATGTTCACATGACTTCTGGTTGCTTCTCCCCAAGCTCCAGAAGGCAAATCTTGCATGGACTGCTGGGATACAGGGGTGACTGCAGAGAGGCCTAGAGAAGAGGCAGTCATTTGGGGTGAGGCTCCTCTCTTTCAGGGTGATTTTACAGAGATCCTTCCAGCTGGGATCCTTCCAGAAGGGTCTTTACTACACCCTCCATCAGACATCCCTAGTGTGGACCAAGACTCACAGCATTCCAGCAGCACCCTAGCCTCAGAGCCCAGACAGCTCAAGGTCCCAGCCTCCCCGCTGCCATGTCTGTGAGTCCACCCTCATGTTCTGCCTCGGGGCTTTTAAACCTTATTACTGTGCCCCCTGGGTAAGGCAGAGTTTGAGGAAGAATGAATAAGATGAGGGCCACTGACTTTCAGGAGCTGTCCCCTCTTCTCAACACACATTTCCTACCTGCTGTGTGGCTCACATCACCTGCCATCTCTGTCCGAAATGTGCAGCCTGGCCCAACACTGGCATCACCCAGAAGCTCCTTAGAAATGAGGCTCTCATCCTCCACTCAACCTCCTGAATCAGAATCTGCATTTTAACAAGATCACAGGGAGATTCATGTGCATGTTGACATTTTTATTGGGTGCAGTGGCTCATGTCTGTAATCTGAACACTTTGGAAGGCCAAGGCAGGGAGGATCACCTGAGGCCAGGAGTTCAAAACTAGCCTGGGCAACAAGGGCGGTTAAATATTGAACTGCTCCAAGGTATGCCTGTAAATATATTTAAAGTGTATAGTGAAATAGTTATTGTACCTTTATCTGGAAAATGATAACTTGTATGTTTCCTTTGTAAAATAAAAACCCACTGTGACTGGTAGACAAGGGACCAGCTGATCTGAAGCTGTCTAAATCATAAAGGCAAAACTAGTAGACTGCAAAAAAGGAAGAGCTCACTCTTCTCAATCTCTACAAACCCTTTTTGTGTGTGTGTGTGATGGAGTCTTGTTCTGTTGCCCAGGCTGGAGTGCACTGGCATGATCTTGGACTCACTGCAATCTCCACCTCCCAGGTTCAAGCAGTTCTGCCTCAGCCTCCCAAGTAGCCGGGACTACAAGTGTACACCATCACACCTGGGTAATTTTTGTATTTTTAGTAGAGATGGGTTTTCAGTGTGTTAGCAGGCTGGTTGGTCTCAAACTCCAGACCTCATGATCTGCCCACCTTGGCCTCCCTTGCTGGGATTACAGGCATGAGCCACCGCACTTGGCCAAAACATTTTTTAACATTAGCTAGGTATGGTGATGTATGCCTGTAGTCCCAGCAACTCAGGAGACTGAGATGAGAGAATCCCTTGAGGCTGGCATTTCAAGACTGTGGTGAGCTCCGATAGCACCACTGTGTACCAGCCTGGATGAAAGAGTGAGACCTGGTCAAGAAAGAAAAGAGGAAAGGAGAAGAGGAAGGGGAAGAGGAAGTGGAAGGAAAGAAAGAAAAGCAGTATTATAATTAAATGACACTTCACCCAAGGTTTTCCGAATAAAAACTTCCAAAGAAACTAGCCGACAAACATTCTTACCTTTCAATAAAGGACTCTCTTGACAATTTTAGGTGTGCACCAAAGCACCAAAGCAAAACCACACAGACTGTTGACGTTCAGCTTAGTGACTGACATGGCTTCAATACCCGCCTGGCACAGTGCTTCACCCACTCTTTAAGTCTACCCTTATGCACTTTTACTATTTCACTACCGCCCTAAAATTCTAAGCAATCATATTCTCATGCCTACTGATGAATGAAGACCAGGAGGTTCCAAAACATCAACTTTTTATGCCCGCCGCCCCACCAGACTTGAACCAAGATTTCCCGAGTTCATTTCCTGGGGCCTTTGATAGTTCCATGCCTTCTCCACGGGCCACAGATTGAGAAGAGTGAGCTCTTCCTTTTTTGCAGTCTACTTGTTTTGCCTTTATGATTTAGACAACTTCAGATCAGCTGGTTCCTTGTCTACCAGTCACAGTGGGTTTTTATTTTACAAAGGAAACATACAAGTTATCATTTTCTAGATGAAGCTACAATAACTATTTCAATATACACTTTAAATATACTTACAGGCATACCTTGGAGCAGTTCAATAATTAAAAGTTTCACCTGTCTGCCTGACCGCCAATGCAAAAGAAACATAATTAAAAGTTTTTTTGTTCCTTCTTCAAGATAATAGTTTATAGAGTAGCTTGGTGAAACGCCGAAACTCCAGAATGGAAGAGGATGTGTGAAATCCCCTTTCCGGTGTGAACTTTAATTCTTAAACAGTCAAATGAAAGCACCTGTCCGCCTCTGCAAGATGCTAACCATCTGGCCCCTGCATCCTGCCTGAGTCACCTGATAAATAGCTGCAGGTTGCTTTAAGCACACTGTGCCTGGCACAAGCTGTTTTTCTCTGCTACTCACTGCCTTTAGGTGTAGATATTTACTCCCAGGGTTGAGCATATTTTCAGCCACACCTGGATGCCTCCAGCTAATTAGGAGGAAACTTTCAGTGGAAAGGAAACAGCACACCTTTGAGAAGCCAGAATGTGTATGCTGGAGAAAGGTTAAGTGGGAAGACAGGGGACTTCTCTCCTGAATTGAGTAGCTTTGCTTCCTACTGGAAAAGTGTGCAAATGAAAGGAGGTAGAAGTGCTAAAAAGCTCTGTGGCTGCTTCCTGCTATATTCAATTAGCCTTCCAGAGGATGCCAGAAGGAAGGTTCAATTACCAGAGCAGCTCCAGGTCTTAAGAGAATGCTGGAGGGCAAACCAAGGAGGCTGCCATCTTGCAGACCTGGTGAGACCGAGGCGGGGGAGCTGTGTGACTGGATTACACACAGAAGCATTATTTTACTTTCTGTAGCACTGGCTGGAGCTATGCACACTGCCCTTTGCATGGGGTATTGAAAAGTCACCTAATTTTAGTAACTCAGAAGGGGAAAGTGGTAAGAAGTGGGAGAGCGCGTCTCTCTGAAATGCCCAAGCATTGCCCTTGCTGGAACGGGCCTCATCAGGGGAGCAGGGCCACTGCCCTGGGAGCAGAGGAGGAGGCCCAGGGCTGGCTCCGGCCTCTTGGCTGGACGTCATGGTTTCAGGCCTAGCAGATAAAAGCAGGAGGCATTGACCGTGAGCCAAGAGCTCGATGTTTTCAGAAAATGGACCGGGTGGGAGGAAAGAGTGTGAGTGTGCTTTCAGAGCAGTAAACAAAACACTGGACGCCTGCCAGGGAGGAGTGTGCTGACATCTCCAGGCAGAAGATCCTCGAAAGCTCCACAGAGCGGCTAAGGAAACCTTCTTAGGGTTATGGATGGGGTGGCCGGGCAAGGGCTACCGTGCCCCCATGCAGCAATGGGCATAAGGCCTCAGCCACACCCAGCAGGGAGGCCAGCAGCAGAATCCCAGGCAAATGCCCCTAGGGTTGGCTCCTCACGCCTCCATCCCCAGCTCAGCTCCCTGAAGGGCAGGGCGGTGGAGGAGAAGCAGAGCCAGGTGATGCCCTCAGCCAGTTCTAGCTCACAGGCTGCTGGGGCTGACGGGCGGAGCTCGTGTGGATGAAGCCCCTTACCCCTGAAGTGAAGGTTATGGTGTTTCCTGGATGAAGGGCATGGGGCTCCACTCTTAACTGAGGCTTCCCATCCCCTGAGGGAGAGTGACAAGAGGTGTCCAGACACATCCACAGAGATGAAGGAGTTTGCCAAGGCTGGCCACGGGAGTTTCTCATCCAATGCCTTTTAAATGAACTGGTCTCTGTCGCTGCTAGGGAAAGCCTGCTCTCACACACCCAGCACTACACAGTTACAAAACAAATCCAACAGTGCCATGGCAGACCTCATGGTTTCTGGGCAGTCTCTGGCATTCGTGTGAAAAGACAGCCCGAGAGGCTGAATTCTTTGAAAGCCTTATCTTTGGTTATTTTAATAGGATATGACAATCTCCTCTCCTCAGCATGTCGATAAATGTTTATGACCCTTTACTGTCCGAGTGCAGGGGTCCTGCCATTGCTTGTGTTTATTTTCTTTTAGATAGCATGAACATGTTTAGTAGATGTAACCAATGACGGTAATTAAGATAGTAATATCGATAGCAATGTTTATATCCGTGGATACAGAAAATACACAGCCTAATATGTTTTTATTACTTGTAGTCATAAAATTAAAGATCTTAAACGTGTGTGGGTGGGTGCATCCACATTGAGATCTTGTTAGACTGAGTACCCAACCCACTCGGACACAGGTTTCATTGGAAGCCTTTTGAGTGATTAGACAGCAGTGAGATAGCACCTGATATCCTGCAGCACAGAGCTGTGCCTGGTCATGGCGAGGTGCACCGGCTCTCTGGCTTCAGAGAACAGCTTATCAGTACCGTGCCCATGTGCAAGGACAGGACTCCTTGATGCCCTGGAACCTCCACTCCGACAAAAATCTCCTTGGACACATCTGCACACAGAGAATCAATTGTACTCTCAGCTGTGGTTTCTGCAGCAGCTCTGGGTCACAGGAGAAGCCAGTGCATTGTTGAAACAGCAGAGACCAGGCAGTGCCCAGATAGAAACCAGGTATTGAGCACTCAACCCCATGTGTGTGACTCCTATGCAGGCGGGTGTCACACACACCTTCTGCTGGAAGACACACTGTCTACATGAACACCTTGCCTCCCCGTGCCCTGCCTTCTCTCACAGAATATGTTGGCACCCCCAGAGAATACACCTTCAACGCCAAAGGGGAGTTTCTGTCTGTCTGCTTCACACTGTCCTTCCTCCTCTGCCACCCCTTCTCTGTATGAAGAAGTGAAGCAAAGCTCTTAATGCTCACCCTTAAATGGCAAGACTTTGATAGACTGTTTCTATAATTGGTTCTCATTTAAATATGGGAGTCTAATTAGAAAACTGTAAGAACTGGAATGAGAGGGCAGCCACCAAGTCATGGCCATCTTTCCTGGTCTCTGCCCCGGGGACTTTGCACCTGCTGAGCCCCTCTTCCTTTGGGTCCCCACAGCAGGCCCCTCGGAACTCTGATCTAGTGTTGCCTTCTCAGAGAGGCCTCCTCTGACAGCCTCAGGAAAACAGCCTTCTCCGCCAAACCTCTGGGCTATCCCTCCCTGTCTTATCTTCATCTCATGATCTGTATTTGCTCATTTGCTGATCACTACAAGAAGGCCTTACGAGTGCAGGCACTCAGGCTTCTTCCCCACTCTGTCTCCAATATCCAGAAGTGTATCAGATGAGGAGGAGAATGCAATAGAAATTAGTTGCGGAAATCAATCAGGGAGAAAGGAAATGTGCTCAGTGAAGTGTTTCAAATATGCAGCCTACAAGACTTAAGCAGAAGACTCACAAAGTAGCCGACTTGCCCAGCAGGGGCACCCATTTTGACACTTTCCCCTTTCACCTTTCTTGTGGATAACGCCACTGTAATGGCTGGAGCTTCAGGAGCCACATTGGATTATGAGGCAACCTCGAAGACAGAAAGATGTGCACTGAGAATGCTGAAGCTGAGCGACGGCGGGAAGGTGGGTCCTTGGAAGTGATGGAAACCCCGTGCCAGCTTTGGAATGCCCACATCTGTCTAGTTCCACCCGAGAGAATAAAACATTGTACCTTCCAGCCATTGTTGCTTTGGCTTTTCTGTTATATATAAAGGTTTCCTATACATGCAAGATGTCAGAGATCCATTGGGATTCAATATTAGTCACTTATTGTAACTCAAAGAATGCGTTTTACTTCTCTGAACAACGTTTTGCCTTCCTAAAGTCAATAAAGCAGGGCAATTATTGAATAAATTGTGCAAATATACAATGCAATCATTCAAAGCAACCTACTCTCTTAGACAGCGAGTGTTCTAGTCGTTCACAAGACAAATGCATTCATTCAAAATATTCAACAAACATTTGTTGATGACAGGGCGCGGTGGCTCAAGCCTGTAATCCCAGCACTTTGGGAGGCCGAGGCGGGTGGATCACGAGGTCAAGAGATCAAGACCATCCTGGTCAACATGGTGAAACCCCATCTCTACTAAAAATACAAAAAATTAGCTGGGCATGGTGGCGCGTGCCTGTAATCCCAGCTACTCAGGAGGCTGAGGCGGGAAAATTGCCTGAACCCAGGAGGCAGAGGTTGTGGCGAGCCAAGATCGCACCATTGCACTCCAGCCTGGGTAACAAGAGCGAAACTCCATCTCAAAAAAAAAAAAAGATTTGTTGAGTACCTACTGTGTGTCATGTATTGCGTTAGGTCCACTAAAACACAGTGGGGAAGAGTTGGAAATGAAATAAATGCTTTGAATTCTGACTCGCTGCATATTAGTCGTGACCCTGAGCAAGGTGTTTAACCTTCTGAGCTTCAGTTTTCTTAACAGGACTTAGCTCTCAGATGTGTGTGAATACGGAATAGGAGGTGGATAAACGTCTTCACAGGGTTACAGTAACACAGCTGTAGTAACATGGTTTTGCTACCACGCCTGCCGCGTGATCTTTTCCATCAAGGAGCCCCCTCGTGGGAGAAACATAGGTAAACAGGTAATATCGTGAAACTTGGAAGTCGCCGTAACAGAAGGATAAGCAGAGTGCCTTGAGAATCTGGAGAAGTGAGTCACTAGCTCTGTGTAGGTGAGTTGAAAATGGTTGCATTGTAGTCATTGGAGCCATTCACTGGCTATTTCCAGTTTTGCTTCTCCTGACATGTGAGTTGTCTTGAAGACTCAGTACAGTTTTCTAGATGAAGAAAGAGGTTTCAACACTCCAGGGCAAATGAAATGGTTTTATACAAAGCACGGAGTCATAAAACAGTTTAAATGTGGTGATCTGCTCAGTTCCACCGTGGCCCACACTGGGTTCATGGGGCGGTGGAGGCAGAAGGTGAGACTGGTTAGGAAGATGGGTTTGTATACTTAGGGCACCTTTGTGCAAGGTGAATTCCCCCAGAGTAATTTGAACTTGAAAACCATTCATCAAAACCTCTTGATTCAGTAAACTAAGAAGGATGGAGAAGTGGCACAGAGGTCTTTGGAAAGGAGCACAGGACTGAAAAGTGGTCTCCACAGCCCATTTGTTGCTCATCTATAAAGACAACTGGCAAATTACCTCTCAAATATGAGACATGTCAGGGAACAGAGCACATAAAAAAGTTTGTGGAAGAAAAGTTTTGAGTTGTTTGCTTTCAGTAACAAAATCCAAGCAATTAATAGATGGATAAAAATAAGCATGTTCAAAGAAACAGTGGCAGGAAATGAATAAAGGTAAGCGAAGGATAAATATTTTAAACTCATATAAATTACATTATAGAAAAAAATGTGGTTTTTTTTTACCTTGAAATGCAGAAAACGTAACTGACGTAAATGTGAAGGAGGGAAAAAGGAGAAGAGAGCGGTGAATGGAAATGAGATTCTGAATGTCCTCGGATTTCAGAGGACGAAGTGAAGCAATGTTGCAGAGCATTTAAATGTGTATTTTTAAAAAGGCTTCTAAACTGTTGCGTAACTTTCCTCAAGGGATCTTTTGGGAAATAATAACTCTGGGTAGATAAACATTTATTTTTAGAATCAGCAATTCTTTGTCTTCTCGTTTTGTTACATGGTCTTTTCCTTACTTGAGCTGGATACGCTTTATGTGCTCTAGGAGGGCTTAGGTGCAGTCACAGGAGGGGCGGAGTGGGAGGGTCAGGGCCTGGAAGACACACCTGGGGAACTGGGCAGAAGCCGATCACATGGTGTCAAGTGTCTCAGGTCTACCATGCTCAAGAGTTTTGACTTTTCCTAAAAGATAATGGGTGGGTGGGGAGGAAGGAGAATTTGAATCATACATGCATTTACTTTTTCCTTTTTTGAGACAGGTTCTAGCTGTGTTGTGCCATCTGGCCCCCAACTCCTGGGCTCAAGTGACCCTCGCACCTTAGCGTCCTAAGTAGCTGGGACTACGGGTGCCAGCCACAGTGCCTGTTCGATAAAGATCACTTTGTCACTTTGGCTATCTTGTCTTTAAAAATCTCTTCAAGCAACGTGATTTAGAGATGCTCTATCCACATGATCTTATGAACCCAGATGATAGTCAGGATTGACCTCACATTCGGCTCCTTCCTTCAAAGTTCAGATCTTTCCTTCAGATTTCTAAACACTACTTTAGTAAACACTTTACAGACTAAACTAGGCATAAGAAACTATCGTGATTCTTTTTCTGATTCGATCCAGTGCTCCGTGGTTCTCCCATCCTCAGAGAAGCCAGGACAAGGCATGGGACCAGGATGTCAGGCTTCAGGCCATGCCCTGTGCAAGTCCAGGGGAGCTGCTGACACAGTAACAAAGCGGGTGGTGCCTCCTCAGCTGTGTGATGTGGAGCCCCTAGGGGAGGGGCCGGTTGAGTTTATGTGGTCTGTATCCCCTCTCCCATCACCGAGAAAAAAGATAGCTGCAAAGTCCTATTTTTAAGGCCTCCAGGCAATGAAATCGACAATTGTCTCAAAGTTGATATTTAATAACCCTTATTACTATTAAATTACTTTTTATGGAAACAGAAAATGTTTTTGGAATTGCATTCTACCCCTATTTCTGGTTTTCTCTTCTTTTGAGAAGGTCAGCTGAGCAGCCTTCATTTTATCCATAACCCCTAATGTTATCAATACTAATCAATCACCCTGTAGTTTCCTCTTTTCCAATCTAAATAGTCCTAGCTCTTTCATGTACCTTCAAAGGTCCAATTTTCCAACCCTTTGTATCTTGATGTTTTACAAAACAGCTTCCCATGTTGCACAGAATTAATAACAAAAGCAAAGATATGTGAGGCGCACAGTGGTAGAATTATGCTGAGTCAGGAAAATAACAATTCTGTAAACATAAGCCAGTGACGCCCTCCTCTTTTTGATCATGCTAGATTCATAGTTTGTTCTGCTTGTACTGTATTATAAATCCCCCTTTCAAGATTGCAGTTGATGGAGATAGTACATTAGCGATATAATTGCATTTGAAAAGGGTGGCCCTTTCATTTTCTGCTGCTGTAGCAGACACTGTTCATTGCTCCTGAAGGAACAGTACTCCTTATTTTTCCTGGTTACCAATGCCCAGCTTTTGTTCAACTGTCTCTTTGTGGGATGCTGACTCCTCCCAGCCCTGGAGGGTGCATCTCTTTTAGTGTAAATCAACCATCCCCTTCCTCATAATCAATGAAACCAAGATCATGTCACCCAATCCCAGACAATAGGAAGTAAGGCAGTCAGCTGGGGATGGGGTGGCTCTGGGATCATTTGCATCACCGCAAAAAGACACCCAAGGAAGAGACACTGTCTTCGCTGGACATTATTCTGAGAGAATATGTTTCCTGGAGCTGCTGCAACCACCTTAAAAACATAGGGGAACAAGTGTGAGAAATGAAAGCACAGATCTGGAGGATGGCTGAGTAGAAAGATGAAGGGATCCAGGGCTTCTGTGCACGCCACTTAGCTGCCTAATTGAGCAGCCCTGGTCTTCCTGTTGTGAGATCACACATCCCTTTGCAATTTGGTGATTTTCATTGTGTGGTCCTAGACCAGCGTAAGTATCACCTGGAAATTTTTAGAAATGCAAATTTTGGGGCCTTTCCCCAGACTTGCTGAGAAGAATCTAGGAGGGGAGTACAACCATCTGTTTTAACAATCCCTCCAGATCATTCTAAGAAGTCCTGAAGTTTGAGAACTACTGCTCTGAGCTTGCTGTCGTCTGAATGTCTGTGTCCTCCCACAGTTCAAATATTAAAATTCTAATCCCCAAAGTGATGATATTATGGGGTCGGGGTCTTCAGGAAGTGATTCAGTCATGAGGGGAGAGCTCTCATGAATAGGATTAGTGCCCTTATGAAGGGGACCTCAGAGAGCTAGGTCACCCCTTTTATCATGGGAGGGCACAGAGAAAGTGAGTTCTGTGAACCAGACACCAGCCCTCACCAGACACCACATTAGCTAGCAGCTTGTTCTTGGACTTCTCAGCCTTCAGAACTATGGGGAAAAAAAATTCTATTGTCTATAAGCTACCCAGTCTATGGCATTTTGCTATAACATCCCAGATCAGCTAAGAGCCATTGAATTGGGGGTTCAATAAACCTGCAGCTAAATACATGCTAATCAATATAGCTCCTTGTTTTATGCATCTTTATCTAGAAAAATCTATCAGTCAGTATGTTTTCTGTCAATATCATGTGAGAATTAACAGCGTCATAACTGGGAAGGTGTGGAGACAGGAGCAGGCAGTACAGTCCCTGATATGTGGAGAGACAGGAGCAGGTAGTACAGTCCCTGATATGTGTTTGACACACCCAGACAGTCTGGTAAAGAGTTGGGACAGGTTTCCCGGGGTGTAAGTAATTTTGATAAAAATTTAGAACTCCTTGAGTTCCAAGGTGAAAGGAGAGGATTTTGAAATACAGAAAAAGGAAACTTAGGAGGCACAAACTCAGACAGAGCTACGGTCAGAGGAACTAAGTGCCTGAAATAGGACAGAGTTTCCACACGCAGCGGAAAGACAGTGAGTAATCTGAGAGCTCAGGCAGGAAAGTAGGACCAGCGTGAAATGAAGGAGGCGCTAATGATAAGCAGACAGGAAACCACCAAATCGCTATTTAGGGTGATTGGGATCTGTGGAGGGAAACGAGGCTGAAGAGACAAGAGGAGAGACAGGTCTGGGAAGGTCGACATCTAAAAGGAGCTCCTAAAGGGAGGTTTTATGTTTTCAAGCTATCAACAGCAGCACACTAGTTCTATCATCTGTGCGATCACTGCCAAAGCAAGAACCATAAACATCAGATTTCACCTGCTTACAGCTTT
Source organism: Leontopithecus rosalia (assembly GCA_028533165.1). Classification (NCBI taxonomy): domain Eukaryota; kingdom Metazoa; phylum Chordata; class Mammalia; order Primates; family Cebidae; genus Leontopithecus; species Leontopithecus rosalia. Next base: position 190,367,851 of record CM052648.1, read on the forward strand.
CAGAGAAATGCTGCTGGAGCAATGACAGAGAAGACACACTGCACATTCTCAGTGGAGGACTCGTCCCCTGTCCTTCAACTGGTGCCATCAAAAAGCTGCTATAATGAGTGACCCTTGTGGGCCGGGCACGTTGGCTCATGCCTGTAATCCCAGCACTTTGGGAGGCCCAGGCGGGTGGATCACGAGGTCAAGAGATCGAGACCATCCTGGTCAACATGGTGAAACCCCGTCTCTACTGAAAATACAAAAAAAATTAGCTGGGCATGGTGGCACATGCCTGTAATCCCAGCTACTTGGGAGGCTGAGGCAGGAGAATTGCCTGAACCCAGGAGGCGGAGGTTGCGGTGAGCCGAGATCGGGCCATTGCACTGCAGCCTGGGTAACAAGAGCGAAACTCCGCCTCAAAAAAAAAAAAAAGTGAGTGATGCTTGCTTCACTCAAATGCTATTGCCCCTGGTCAACTAACAGTGACATGTACAGATGAACAACCCACCTAATCTGTGAAGAAATGTGTAAGGAAGCTTTGAGAACGGACAAGCTGCAGATCAGCTCAAGGAAGGGACCCAAATATCATGACAGTACCATGAGCTAAGGCACAGCTTGCAAGCTGCCTGCTGAGGCCACCAGTGGGTTAGAACCAAATTCTTCCAAAATTATTGCAGTCTGTAGTCATCTCATCTTGTCATGTAACACTTGACATTCTGGAAAAGGCCCTACATTGGTTTTGAGTGATCTTTCCAGGATCTGTGAACCTTTGAAAGAACTCCATTTCCCTGTACTTTATCCACAGTGCTCTTTCAGGTAAATCACCTGTCCATTCCTACCTTAGAGGAGGCCTCTGGAATGACCGCATCATTTGCCCTTTCGTTGTTAAAACGGTTATCAGATTTCAGGTGTATCAAGCCTGGCAGATGAGTCTCTTACTCTTTGTGACCACCAGGCTCCTGCAGAACAAACCATCCAGGCACAAACAGGGGATGCAGCCTGTGGCTCCCCCATCACAAGTTTTCACACCACTGTGCGTGCCCACCTTGCCAACTTAAAAACCATCATTTAAAAAATCACCTTCCAAACTGCACTGATTATATGTTTTCAAGAGATAACACGCGTATTACATGACTATCATTTTAGGGCAAAGTGGATGAATGGACAGATGTTTTCAGCAAGGAGGCAAAACTGTCCTGGATAAAAATTCACAGCATCATTTTTGTATTTTCTGCTTCCTGAGTTGCTTTTTCTTGGATATGATGATTTTGCTCTTTGTATTCTTGATATATGTATTGGTACCTTCTTCTGTGTGCACGTCACGGAGGGAGCATTCTTGATGTATGCAGTGGTACATCTTCTTCTGTGCACACATCACAGGTGGCATTCTTGACGTACGCAGTGGTACGTCTTCTGTGTACGTGTCATGGAGAGAGCATTCTTGATGTATGTATTGGTGTATCTTCTTCTATGTGCACATCCCAGAGGGGGCATTCTTGATGTACACATTGTTGTATCTTCTTGTGTGCACTGATGGAGACAGCCTCCTTGATGTACGCATGGGTACATCTTCTGTGTACACATCATGGAGGGGCATCCTTGATGTACACAGTGGTACATCCTCTTCTGTGTACACGTGTCAGGGAGGGAGCATTCTTGAGGATGCAGGCATCGGTACATTTTCTTCTGTGTACATGTCAGGGAGGGAGCATCCTGATGTACACATGGGTACATCTTCTGTGTGTACAGCACTGAGCAGAGGTGCATAGGCAGATTCCGCTTCTGGTTCTACCACTCATGGACTGTGTGCCCTCAGACAAGCCTCTCAGCTTTTTAATCTCAGGCTCCTCCTCTGTAAAATGAGGATGGCAATTCCTACCTCCTAAGATTGTCATGAGCTATGGCGAAGCTAATATTTGTCATACATTTAGAACAGTATCCAGCACGTCATACTCTATGCCTTACAAAGTAAATCAAAGTAATTTTCTTTTGTTGTTATAACACATTTGTTTTTCATAAATGTTGCTATGTGACAGGGACTAACTGGCTTCCAGAATAAAAGTTTTTTGTTTTTCTTTTTTGAGACGGAGTTTCACTCTTGTTACCCAGGCTGGAGTACAAAGGCGTGATCTCGGCTCACCGCAACCTCCGCCTCCTGGGTTCAGGCAAGTCTCCTGCCTCAGCCTCCTGAGTAGCTGGGATTACAGGCACGCGCCACCACACCCAGCTAATTTTTTGTATTTTGAGTAGAGACGGGGTTTCACCATGTTGACAAGGATGGTCTCGATCTCTTGACCTCGTTATCCACCCGCCTCGGCCTCCCAAAGTGCTGGGATTACAGGCTTGAGCCACCGCGCCCAGCCAAAAGTTTTAAAATTAAAAGGTATCAAAGTAATTTTAGAAGCCAAATATTTGCTCAGCTACTCACAAACTCTAAAAGTAGATTGGCTTTATGTTAAACAGAGAATTCATACAGAAAAAAATCTTCGAAGCTGTATTCATTTCATAAATAATGTACTTTATTTTATTGCATATGGCTATTAAGGAGGGCATCCATGATCAATACAGACTAAATACAATGCACTATTCTAGTCCAGGTTAATCTCGTCTCCAGCAGCATCACATCGACCCCTATATACAGCGTGTACAGTGGAAGACAGAGCAAGATAAGTTACGTCTCTTGTCATATCACAATAGCAAGAAATATATTTAACATCTTGATATCCAGAAACGATACGTACCCAAAAAGAAAACACTGTTTAATAACTGTTAAAGTTTATATAGCAAAAAATATTTTAAATTTAATGTAAGTCAGGCAAAATGTACAAAGACCCAATATACATTGTGAAGTTTTAGCAAACATAACATGTATACATTTTGGTTCCATTCTGTAAACTAAATTAAAAATGTAAATATTGCATATGCCTTTTTTTTGAAATGTACAGGATAGAGGAAAATTTAGTATATTATCCTATGTGTATTCTGCTTGTTTTAAGCTGCAGTATGAACATGAACCACCTGTATAGTGTCATGACTACTGTAAGCATAGAAGGCGAGTTAAATAGGCGCCAATACACCACATTCAGCAGAGTCCATATTCGGTCCCTACTGTACCTGGGGGGACTTACAAAGCAAATACCCCCATCAATGCCAATTCCCAAAACTAATTAAAGACTTCAGGATGTTTTCTACATCTTCATGAAGCAGATCATACACTGAAACTGACCTTCCAGCTAACATTGTATGGCCTATGAGCTGCTGTGATGTATAATTTCAGAAAAGTAAAACTTTAAAAATGCTCAGGGAGATCACTTTACATTCAACTTTGTCTTGCAATACAATCCTCTGTTCTAAAGTTCAGCACGGAAGCAGGAAGACTTTTGCATTGCCATTAAATATATTTTTAAGACATTGAATTTTTTGGTCTTCCTCTAAAAAAGCCTCATTTTATTAATGCATTATTCTATAGTGATATATATCTATATATTTATATATATTTTTTCTAAAAACAAAACAAAACAGAAAAACAAAACCAACAACTCACATCTCCAATGAAGTAGTGTAACCTCTCCTTGACTACCAGAGGAGACAGGCACTGGGGAAGCCCCCGCGGGAGGAGAGGTCAACAGCCCTCCGGTCGAGTGTCGGGGGAGCGGGAAATGGCAGGATGTCCTGCTGGTCAAGTTCAGCAGCTGCAGGTGACATCTGCGAGAACTGCCACAACACTGGTATTTTCGGAATACTGAAAACACACAACGAGGGTAGCCTTGTTTGGAATTTTTCGACAAGTAACACGCACTGCGAGATTGCGTTTCTTCTTTTTCTTTTTTCATCCAGAACATGGGGGCTGGAATGCCTCTTTTTATCAGTTTCTTTCTTTTCTTTTTTTCTTTCTTTTTTTCTGTTGTTGTTCAGGGCAGCCTCACTGGTTGACATAACAGCATTATATTAAAGGTAACAGATTTTTTTTTAATTAAATCTGCCAAACCCGGACCACCCTGGAACTGCCAGCACGCCTACAGGGATTTTTGGTTACAGAAAGGCATGCCCAAGATTCAGGAGAGCAGAGACATCTGAGCTTGTAAATAGGAGAAAAGGCGTTTGCAATGTGAAGTACCTACATCAACATCTACATCGAGAAGATTAGACAAGTCTGTTAAAAGTAAAAAGAGATATTCATCCCCTTCCCAAAGCCCTTCCCTCCCACCCCCCACTACCCAACACAGTTGATTTTCAAAAGTAGGTTGCTTCAGTTATATATAATAATTATTATTTAGTAATCCGTCTTCTAAGTCCAATCCCAAATTCCACTTCCGTTGAGAAATGTCAGCCCCACACTGGGCTCTGTGTGGACGTAAACATGGCAGGTACCTGCACTGGAATCCAACAAGCAGCTGTCTACTTGAACCAGTTCACTAAGGCCGAGGACCGCGCTCCAGACCCACAGGGCAGGGGCTACGGCAGGAGGGCCTGCCGGATCCCCGCCGCATAAATCCGGCTTTACCTTGAACTGAGGTAGGACTGTGGTCGTTTTGAGTGTAAGCCAGTAAATACCAGATTGTACGACTTTCGTAGGTACGGGTGCACTCTCTTAGCATGCTGAGGGTTATGTCTGCTTTGCCAAAAGGAAAAGAAGAAGAAATTAAGACACTGGCCACAATTTAAGAAGGCCAATGAAAATATCCAATTTTCTTGAGAATAATTTCTTCGGCTAATTTTGTTAAAAAAAAAATGCAAAGAGCATAATGATGAATGCCCCATCCGGGAACAAGGGAGAGAGGCAGGTGACTGTGCCTTGTTGGTGCCTCGTCTAACAGAGTCCACAGGTGTTTACAAACGCAGTCAGCACTCAGGTCCAAAAGAAAACTGTAAGCAGCTTTGGGCTGAGACAATGCTGAGTATCTTCCTTTAATGATGTTCTCTGGCGTGTGACATCCTGGTGACAAAGCCAGACAGATCTTCACTCTGAAAAAAAGAGGAGGGAAGTCAACAGAGACCCTCAGGAGAGCAGAGCAATCTCCAGAGCTCCAGAAAAGGCCCCTCTAACCCGCGTATAGAACCTGGGTCGTTTTCGTAAACAGATGCCCTCTGAGAAGCAAACCCGGGTTCATTCTGTTTTCCGGAAATGAATTCAGTGGGAAAACTCTGATAGAAGCAGAGCTGTTGGGTTCATGGTGAGTTGTCTATACAGTGAGGTTCGTATTTTCAACTTAAGAAAAATATTCACCCGTGCTTTTGTGAGTCATGCTGTCCAATGATAGAAGAGAAGGGGCAGTTCGCACTGTGTGTCTGTGTGACCTGAGAATCACCGCTCTAACCCCCTCGGCCTTGATGCTTCCTGTGTTGTGTGAGATACACAGAAGCCACTGCCTTCCTCCCTGGGCTGCAGGGATGAAAAGCCATGACACACGTGACAGTGCTCTGTAAGCTATGTTTATTCTGCAAATGTGCCTCCTGTTAGGAAAGCGGAGGAACTGGTAACTCCACACATCTGCCCTCAGAAAGCTTCCGGCTGGACCGTGCATGCCCTTTCTGAAAACGCCCAGCACTGGGATGCTCCGGCACTGCCTCACATGTTGTTACATAACCCTCAACATTAGGAAAGGGTTATTTTTATCCACCCAACTTTCCTATGTTCCGGTTTAAGTAATTTACCCTTTCGCTGTGCTCAGGGGGGCAGGGACTGAGGACACTTGGCCAGATCTAATTGCTTCCTGCCTTCCAGGTTGAAGGAGCAAAATTCTTTAACCTTTTCTCGATTTCCAGTGTTGTAGGCCTATTTTTACTTGATATATTCCTTCTTCAAGGGCCAGAAGAAATTGGAAGATTTTGACCTTTCACAGCATGTTATGTTTTCCTTTCTAAGCTTCTCGGCTTTTTAACTAAAATGACACACCGTTCATTTTCATCACTCACCCCCATGATGGTGAGCACTGCTTTGTTCTCAAACAGGTATATTTCCCTCCTGTGCAGATGCATTGATACAAACTACATTTCTGGACACTCTTCTAAAATCATTTAGAATTCTGATCCTAGACTCTTATACTCCATGGCTTACTTTTTTTGTGAATCAAATTCTTTTCTATCCATCTTTAGTTCAGAGGACTGAACTCAACAAGACACTTCCAGTGTGCCCTGAAGCTGAGAATGAGTCCCTCAAAACCACGTCTCACTATAAACTTGAGGCACTACATCCCATAGCCCCCCAAAACACCAAAAGCTTGTACAGAAAAAATACTTGACAGTGTACAAGGTAAACATTTTAAAATTCCCTACAATGCGACATTCTGAGGTTGTGCTGCTCTATCTTATTTATTTATTATTATTATTATTATTACTATTTTTGAGATGGAGTCTCATTTTGTTACCCAAGCTGGAGTGCAGTGGCATGACTGGCTCATTGCAACCTCTGCCGCCCAGGTTTGAGCAATTCCTGTGTCTCGGCCTCTGGAGTAGCTGGGATTACAGGTTCCCGCCACCGCACCTGGCTAATTTTCGCATTTTTAGTAGAGACAGGGTTTTACCATGTTGGCCAAGCTGGTCTTGAACGCCTGACCTCAGGTGATCCACTCACTTAGGCCTCCCAAAGTGCTGGGATTACAGGCGTGAGCCACCACAGCTTGCCTACCTTATTATTTTTAAAAAGCTTTATGTCCATTAAAAATTTTAAAAGTAAACAATGTTCTTCTACCAATGAAACTTAACAGAATTAATTTCCTCCTAAAGAAAGATTTGTCTTCCACTTATTTCACTCATTATTGTGATTTTTCAATCCCAAGAGATGGCAGTAAAAATCTAATTGTTTGTATCCCCTAAAAAACACAGGCATTTGCTAAAATATACCTTGACTTGTAATTCACCTAAAATGAGCTTGCATTCTGTCCCTGAGGCCCTGATTATAAGAAGAATCCCATGGCCACCACAAAGCAGATAACTGAGACTCTAAAATCCGTTGACAGAAATATTTCTAATCAATTGCTTATTTTGACACTAACAATTAGCTAAATATGGCTGAATTATCTCATGTTAACTCTAAGCCTGTTATCTTGAAAACAGCTGAACAAATAAGTTCTTCAATTTCTCAAACTTAAACACTCTGTCATATTAAATGGCAGGTAAATTACTGCTGAAAAAAATTACTTTCCGTTTTCATTTGTGAATTCATGGGGCCACTGACATTTTCATTGTTTTTTTAGGCTGCTGTATCACTGGGAAACTCAACTCTTATCATTAGATCTTTGCGAGCTCTAATTAAGTTGAATGTGTAATTTTATTTTTTGGAAGTAGAATACAGTTATCAAAACCTTAATTTCTAAGCATCAGCATTATGCAAGCAAAGAGCTGATAAATAGCAAGGAAATAATTTATGCATGCATTTATTCATGCAATGACCTTTCAACAATTTTCTGTGTGTAGGGTCTCACTGATAACTTGGAGGAAGAAGGCTGATAAAAAAAAAAAAAGAAAAAGGAAAGGAAAGGGGGAAGGGGAAAGAAAAAAGGGAAGGGCAAGGGAAAAGGAAGGGAAGGGCAAGGGGGACGGGAGGGAAAAGAAGGGAAAGGATGGGGGGGAAGGAGGGTGGAAAGGAGGAAAGAAGGGAAGGAGGAAGGGAAGGAGGGAGGGAGAGAGGGAGGGAGGGAAGACTAGAAGGAGAAAGTGAGAGAGGAAAGAAGGGAAAGAGAAAGAAAGGGAGGAAGGAAGGAATGAAGGGAGGAAGGAAGGAGGGAGGGAGGGAGGGAGGGTTATTACAGGAAGATGAACCTGTTCGTGGCAAACTCAAAGGAAGCAAGAGAGCTGAGGCAAGGGAGACTAGAAACAGGATGAATACCCGCTCAGAGCCGGGCCTGGGGCGTCAGCTGTGCAGCATTGCACACACATCTGCATGCACACACATGCACCAGAGCAAGCACCATGTGGATGTGTCTCACCTAGCCTGTCTCCTGTTAGATTAAAATATAACCACTTTCCATGGCCACCTCCTTTCATGGTAAAGGGGGAACTGTGGTCTGGGTGTGCTCAGGAGGCACGGGCCTGTGGTTCCTGACCCTCAGTGCCCTGCCTCTCAGAGACCTGCTTGCTCAGACATCCCCCTACCACAGGAGGCTGATTCCAGGCCACGCTTCGGGATCTTGGAAGCACTCTTGCTGGTGTAGACAGAATTAACCACCAGAAACAATCCCTTGTGGAGCTGCAAAAGAGCAGCAAGGAAAAGGCTGGAGCACACCCCAGATTAGACCCAGATGACTACGACCTGCCAGCCACCGCAGAAGGGTTAGGATACAACGGAGACCTCAGAAGCGTAAGTACTAAGAACGCACGGTGGAAAAAGGGATCTGTTTTGAAAAACCAACTATAATTTTTATTCATTTGTTAGAGAAAGAAGGCCTAAGACAGAAGCTTACTGCCTCAACTGATGTCTCAAATACCTTTTTCCAACTGAGCTGGTGGTAGAATCTGTGCCACACATACTATTAAGGGTCCCACAGGCATAGGGCTAAAATGATTAGCACGTGCAGTGGCTCAGGAGGGCTGTCTCCGGTCCAGACACAGCTTTCAGACACCAAACACCAAGCGCTGGTGCCCCTGGTTGAAGCCACCATGGAAGCACGATACCTGCCACCCCCCTGACAACCACCCACTCATCAGTGGCACTCCCCTGCCCCAGGAAGAAGGAAGCTGGAAAACACTCTTATAGCTTCAAACCTAGGAAGGAGAGTAAACTTTTGCCTTTATGTTCATTTACCTTCAAAGTAAGTTAAGTTATCCCTCCCCCTGAAAATTAGCCTGGTTCATCTTGGCTAGGGAAAAAACACACAATTTTCTAACACTAATCATCCGCCATCCTCAACCTTCAAATATGATCAAGCTTTAGGCTTCCTAAAGATGAGATTCCAGCAAACATTTGGTTATTTTATTATCTGTTTTCATTTTAACAGAAGTGAAGAATTACTCATTTTATGGCTGTTCTGCTCTGACATTCACTAAGAAGGGAGACCTTTCTTGAGTTCATCAGCTGTAACGGCAAAACCAAAAAGAAAACAGCAAAAATCACATGTTGCTCCTGAACACAATTATAGAACACCACACACCAATTCTGCCACTAGAGGTAATGTATGTAAAAAATGTTAACTATTGATACTCATTGAATTTGTGCCATATTAATTACACACTGTATTACTCTGTCCCTTAGAGGTGTGTAAAGGAATCCATCCACAGACACATCCATGTAGAGGTTTTGAGCAAATAAACTAAACCAACGAACAGAAACCCTTTTGGCAAAGAGGTGAGAGTTGTTCCATATGACCTGGCGTGCAGGGTACCCAGTTGGCATCTCCCTTCTGCTGCTGCTTGTGACCGATGACATTCATGTGTGGGGCACAGTCCTCTGCACCACTTACCACAATGCCCTGCAGACTGGCAATAATTCCCCTCCTTTTCTCTTCCACTTAAAAGACCAATCAGGAAGCAAATGAAGGAGAGAGCTGTCAGTAAAAGCTCCGCCTTCAAACTGCTCAACTTGACTCCCCCAAAAGAGAGAAAGAAGAAAAGAAAATCAATCACTAAAAAACACTGTCATTAAGACAGGGCCGAAAGCTTCCTTGGAATATATGGAACAATGTCCCCACACTGACACGTCACACAGAGCTGGGCATCATGACTGTAATCACAACATGGAAAACTGGAATAAGAATCTAGCCTAGAACATGTTACAAATAAGGGGGAAAACAGAAAGGAAGAAGATAAATTTGCTCAGCCAATAAAATCAGTCAGCATTTCTTTTTTTTTTTTTGAGACGGAGTTTCGCTCTTGTTACCCAGGCTGGAGTGCAATGGCGCGATATTGGCTCACCGCAACCTCCGCCTCCTGGGTTCAGGCAATTCTCCTGCCTCAGCCTCCTGAGTAGCTGGGATTACAGGCACGCGCCACCATGCCCAGCTGATTTTTTGTATTTTTAGTAGAGACGGGGTTTCACCATGTTGGCCAGGATGGTCTCGATCTCTTGACCCCGTGATCCACCCGCCTCGGCCTCCCAAAGTGCTGGGATTACAGGCTTGAGCCACCGCGCCCGGCCAATCAGTCAGCATTTTAGACACAAGTCTGACTCACCAATCCTTTTTCTTCATGATTTCTCACGAACATTTGGGTTTGGAAATGTTTGCCTCCAAGGCCAGATTTCAATGTTCAAAATCCAGGGCCAAATACACCTGGGTCATGGTAGCTCTGCCCAGGGAGGCCCTGGTTCTCTCTGCAGAGAAGCTTACGGCCGCCACACAGGGCCCCATAGCAAGGGGACATGGGGCCTCACGGGCCTTTGGTGAGCAACACTGGACCACCCAAAGGGCAAACTCATGCAGTAGGTAAAGATGCTTTCACACTTTCACAGCTGCATTAGGAGTGTTACCAATACTGACGTGCTTGACAAAAAGAAACGATACGCTTTTTAAAATGTGTGTTTCTAATCCAGCAGCAAACGTGATTCAGAAAGCACCTAACCCGTCTGTGAGCTCACACATATCACACAGGTACATTTCAGGCCTTTTATGTTAAATACAGAATTATGAGGGAAAATTAACTTTTCAGTTGCAGGAGCAATTCTGAGAAATATAAACCTGATAATTGAATATCTCCTGACTTTACTAAAAGCAAGACAATCTAAGAATATGAAAAAAAGTAAGGTTGAGTATGATAAAAAAAAAACCTACAGATTCTAAGAAAAACAATTACTTGAACTTTTCTTTTAAATTGGAAAAAAAAGGGAAATATGAAAGAGTAAGTTCCCCATGACAAACAGCCCTGCTTGAGAAAGACTGACAACATTCTTTTATATGAGCTCATCACTGCCACTGACAATTAAAACAATTTCATTTTAAATACTTGTTATTAAAAAAATTCCTAATATCAAGCTGCAACTTGATGTTAATGACACAACACAAAATAGGATGAGACAATCTAGTTGTCTCACAGCTGGGTTGAGTAAAAGGTATCTTCCCGCTTTAACTCCTGTTTCATCTTTCACAAAGACTGATCTTAATCACCCAAAACTAGGAGCAATCACACTTTTACCTACTTTTACCTCTGGCACTTCAAATTCCCTCTACGCATTCAAAGTTCCCTACACAGGAGCCTGCATTAATCTGACAGCACGTGGCTACAGCAAACTGTAAAACACAGAATGCAAACAATTCTTTTCTGAGTGTTACTGTCAAAAGCCCTGCCATGTGCCTGATGTGAGCTACTTGTGTCTACGGCAAGAGCTGCCCACCGCCCTTGCAGGGCAGCCAGGCCATAGAAGAAACGTTGACTGTTCTCCAGCACAAATACCTGAGACACAAAACGTCCTCAGAATTGTGGTGGACCCTTTCTTTTAAATTATAAAATGTTAGACACTTTTCAGTTGAAACCCAGACCAGGAAGCATAAACAACTTTCTGAAGCCTCCCTGCCAGTCTGTGGAAGAGCAGAGTCCTCAAATTCTCCCAGAACACTTTCTTCTCTGCTCCCCTTTGGTGACAGTGAGACGGGGCAGGAGCAGAGACACCTGCAACTGTCACCTGAGGCCTCAGAGCATCAAGTTCCACACTAAACCACTAGCTCTTTATAAAACTCTCCTCGAAGGACGTTAAAGAGCACACTAGCATTTCACACGATTCAGTGAAGCATGCGACTTGATGTGGGCATGCTCCCCGGGGCTGTCTTCCTCACCAGGGGATGCCCAGGCCCTGCCTTCTCACCTCCCTGTCCCCAGTATCCAGCAACCTGCTGGCCAGGTCCTTACTAAAGTTTATGGGTATTAAATTGAAGTAAAAGTCCCATGTGGTTCATGCCTTTTCTCACAGGCAGAAATACTCCATAAAGTTTTCTAAAAGAGAACAAAGCTTTAGGACTGCTTTAGACCCAGTAGACAAGAAAACCCTTTCCAGTCCACTTGAAGGGTGACTCTAAGGTAGAGCTCAGTAAAGTAAGGCCAGATCTGGCTTGCCTGTCTCTGCAAATAAAGTTTTATTGGGACACCACCAGGCTCATGCATTTACACATGGCTGCTTTCACACCATAAGCAGAGTGGAGCAGCTGTGACAGAGGCTGCATAACAATAACCCTAAACTCTTTACTACCTGACCTCTCACACAGTGTTTGTGCATCCTTCAAGGGTCACATGAACATGGTAACCTTTACTAAGACAATGAGAAGAAAAACAGGCACATTTGCCAGAATAACACCATATATTTCGAGCTGGGTGTTACACTGGGAAACTAACCAATACCCCTTTAAAAATTATCTGCAAGCTTCCGTACTTTAGAAACACAATACTGTCTTCTAAAACACACACTATCCTGTTACAGACTCTGCTGAAAAAGAGGACGTAAGTCAGAAAATCATTCACGAACCGGCACACTTTTGGGAGGAATTTCTCTTGGCTACCGCTGTTCCTATTGTTTTTTCACGCGTGACACAAAAGTGCTGAATAAACCTAATCACTGCTAATACTAGCATCCTTCCCCCACAGAAGTAAAGGTTTTCACGTGAGATCTGCAACTCATAAAGGGTCCACATCTTTCCTCTTTCTTGGGTCATTAGAGAACGTAAACCTAAGTATTCAGCCCTAAGACTATTTGGGCCAAGTGATATACTGCGCATTAAAACTGCAAATAGCCAATGAACAATGTCATTCTTTCCTCAGATTTACCACACACTTGTGGGTATGGTTTTTTACTAATCTAAAAAAATTGTATGTACACCATGAAAATGTTTATATTGTTTGTATCTGAAATTATACAATCTAATTATTATAGTTTTGCTACCAAATTAAGGGAACATAGAATAATTATTTATTCAAAATATATCCATCTCCAAACAGCCTGTTGTTATGTATCATTTCAACCGGAACTTTTTTCCTGCTTCAATAACTATATCCCCCCTTCCCTGGTCCATAACATTCATGTGATATAGGATTTCAGCTTTGTCTCTCTGGGGACAAATCCATCTACCTAATTTGAAAGCCTCAAAAGAATGACCACTGAGCCATCTAGTAGAATCAAGGTTGAAGGTCCAACTTCTATTTAGTCATCGAAGTGCGGCTGTATTCGCAGAAATCAAAGCACACATTCTTCCCAATCAGCCACACCAAAAGCATTCTGCTCTTCCCTGGGAGCTTAGGAATGGCTCCATGCCACCATCTCTGTGCTTTAAACTACATGCCATTCCCACGCCTCTCGTGATACAGGTGTGGAAGGTGCTGTGGCCACACCAGAGCCAGACCCCAGGGCTGGTATCTAGGAACCACCTCTTACCAGCTGTGTCATCTCTAAGTCTGCTTCCTCTTATGAAAATGGGGACACGATCTCTCCCACCCTGAATTCCCCAGCGGGGTCACAGGGAATCTGTCAAATGAGATTTCACGTATAAAATATATAAATAGTTAATACAAAAAATATAATTTTTTCATTCATAAAGAAGCATGTGCTACTAGCACAACTGGCATTTTGTTTCCCTTTCCTTTCTTCGTGCACCTTCAAATAATGTACACATGTAAGCACATGTTGTGCTCTGAACTACAGACTTCTGAAGACCAGGCAGCCCTGTGCTGCCAGGGAAAGGCAGGCTCCTCCCACCCTCCTGTCCTGGCTAATTTTCGGAGTGCCGCCGCGGTCTCTCCCGGTGCATTTATCCTCACAGCTCTTCCTCGTTCAAAATTGTATTTGTGAATGATACCACGAGCAACCACAATTGCAAGCAGCAAATAAACAATGGCCGAATGCACAGAAACAATGGCAAACAGCTCCGAGAATAAAATGAATAAACTTGTTTTAATTGGACAGAAGTGGAACAGAAGTAGAATTGTTTTTCTGGGGTAACCCTAGGCCATTTAAAGCTACAAAGAGTACGTTTGCCTAAGTGCTTTCTTCATGTCCGGAGGACAGGACAAAACGCCCGGGAAGGGGCCGCACATGTCCACTACACAGGCAGCTGCCCCAGAGAGGACATGAATCCCTTGCCATGTCACACGTGCCAAGAACACGCAATGCATCATCAGCAGGCTGGGCTCTGCCTGGTGCGGGCCGTCGGAGGACAGCCTTCCCCTCTCTCTGCTCCATGCAAAAAGGTGCACTAAAATCCAGGTCAACGCCGAAACTCCTCTGCCCAGATGACAGGGATTTACATCTAAATGAAGCAATGCTAGTTTCAGTAATGCAAGATGGAAAGCGCCAGGTTACCAGCTGTATAAAGTTCATTTACTAAAGAAGCAAATAAGATAAGACAGCAGCAGCTGACAGCCAGGCCTGCCCAGGGATGTGGAGACAGAGGAAATCGACATCCTTGGTTCCTCCTCCCCAAGCATGAAGATATCCGGAGCTCGTCCACCGTGGCTCCATGTGACCGACTGGCGCGAAACAATGCGCAGGTCATATTCCGTTAATGCACATGCCCATTCAGCCAAAATGCCAAGTGTCTATAAAGTTACTCGAAAACTGAAGTCTACGCAGAGGAAACATACATTGTTCAGCCTCGGCAGAAGCTAAAATGGCAAAGACCTTGTAGACATTTTCAAATGCTGATGGGCTGGGAGTAGCCTCACACACCAGGGGACACAGACCCCAAAATGCTTTGGTCGGGGACATGGAGGGAGGTTTGGATGAGTGGGCAGCCTAGAAACATGGGCCCCAACTTCTCCTCGAGGGCCCAGTGGGGTGCAAGGACCTGCCCTGAGCCACTAGCAGTTGGACTCAGAGCGAAGACAGGCTCCTTACTCCTGCCTCTCAGGCCCAGGGACAGAGGCCAGAGGCCGTGCAGATCAGTGTGCAGCCTGGCTCCTGTCCAGGCAGGCCACACCAGGAATGTGGTCACAAACACGTCTCCTGTCCTCCCTTCTTTTTCAGCGAGGAGGAGGAGGCGTGGAGGAAGAAAATACTCAGCAACATAAAGATTCCATTTCCCAAACTGCCCAAAGTTTGGGAAGGGGAGAAATTATCAATTTAAATTAATTATAAATAAAACATTTCTTACATCAAAAGGAAGTTGGACTGTGTGTGATGACTGACACAGTCACATGTCCAGGTTTCCCAAAGCTGTGCCTGAGTCCTTTAAGGTTTTTAAGAATGGATTTAAGAGAGATGTGCCTTTCTAACCACCTCGTTAGTAACCAAGGTGACAAAACTCAGGATCAAGCAGATATGCACTGAATAGACAATGGTTCTATCCCATGTGTACAGACTTAGTTCCTTCTCTTCCACGAGAGCATCACTCAGTGATATTCCATCCTGGAAAATCAGCTAACCGTATCAATATTTCCAGTTATATGATTTTGTGATATCCAATATATATGAAATTCCTATAAAATAATTGTCATTCCCCCCATTTTGCTTAGAGAATGATGAGCCCTTTTACCATTTCTGCTTGGAAGGAATAACTAGCAACACAGTTCAAGCAGATAACTAAAGAATGAGGTCCTCTTTCACAATTAGTTTTCTACATATTTCGTGAAAACCAAGTCAAATGGTGCCTAAATTCGAAAGACAGACCTAAACGCTCAACCACGTTTTTAAAATTATGCAGGCCACGATTATTATAACTGCACACATTGTATGGAGCCCATTTATTAAACATGCACTTTCCTCACCAGCAGGCTAAGAGGACATGGGGGCACCTGTACACACTGCACCCTCACCTTCCGCAAGCTCTTACGCCCTCAGCAAAACCCATGCCCTCAGCTCTTCCCTGCGAAGCCAGGATCTCCATGAAACAAATGGAATAATACATTGAAGTAATACATTACATGTGCAGTTCTTTCTATCTTCTATAATTTTAATTTCCAAATTAGCTGAAAAGTGAAACTGATTTATTTGATAAGCTGGCGGTTAGCCAGCCCTACAGTTAACTATAATGCAAGGGGCGCCCCACCTCAAGGCAGAGTTCCAAATAAGTGGATTCAGCTTTTAGTTTGTCATAGGGAAAGACTGTCTTTTTATAAATGAAGGCTCTGTGTCACTTGAAGATGCAGAATCAGGCAGCAGCCAGGCTTGCCAGGACCATTTCCTCACTCTACAGCCTGGGAAATCTCCTTCAACAGCAGGAGCTGGGCTCCACGGAGGGGCAGGTACATACCTGGCTTACCATCTCCAGACCTCAGATTTTCCAACAAAAAGCAGGGACAACAACAAGATCCAACCCTATGCGGAGGCTGTCAGGGTTCAATACCATTTTTAAATGTCTTATAAACTGTGTTACAAATATAAGTTTTAGAATAAGGCACGCCATTCCGTGATTACTGACTTGCACTTCTGTTTTATTGTTTAACCTTTAAGCACGTCACAGTGGTCGCATCTCAAGGACATCAAAGTGTCTTCATTCTACTAGATCACTTTCAGCTTTTGTCAAATTTTATATACTTTTGAGAAAGAAATTTGAGTTGCAATAGACTCTACCAAGTAAACACCACCACCCAGGAATGCTGTTCCCCATCATGATATTGCTAAGCCTAAACCAGGAAGAAGTTGAAACCCTGAAAAGAACCAGTAACAAGGGCAGAAATTGAGGCGGGAATTAAGCGCCTACCACCCAAAAAAAGCCCAGGTCCAGATGGGTTCACAGCTGAATCCTACCAGACATACAGAGAGGAGCTGGTACCATTACTTCTGAAACTATTCCAAACAATCCAAAAAGAGGGAGTCCTTCCCAAATCACTTTATGAGACCAACATCATCCTGATACCAAAACCCGGCAGAGACTCAACAACAAAAAAAGAAAACTTCAGGCCAATATCCATGATGAACATAGATGCAAAAATCTTCAAAAAAATACTGGCAAACCCATTGCAACAGCACATCAAAAAGCTTATCCATCACAATCAAGTAGGCTTCATCCTGGGGATGCAAGGCTGGTTCAATATACACAAGTCTATAGAACAACCCACCACATAAACAGAACCAAAGACAAAAACACATGATTATCTCAACTGACACAGAGAAGGCTTTTGAAAAAATTCAACCGCCCTTTATGATAAAACCCTCAATAAACTAGGTACTGATGGAACATATCTCAAAATAATAAAAGTTATTTACAACAAACCAATAACCAATATCATACTGAATGGGCAAAAACTGGACGCATTCCCTTTGAAATCTGGCACTAGACAAGGAGGCCCTCTCTCACCACTCCTATTTAATATAGTACTGGAAGTTCTAGCCAGAGCAATCAGGCAAGAAAAAGAAATAAAGGGTATTCAAATAGGAAAGGAGGAAGTCAAATTGTCTCTATTTGCAGACAACATGATTGTATATTTAGAAGACCCTATATTCTCAGCCCAAAATCTCTTGAAACTGATAAGCAACTTCAGCGAAGTCTCAGAATACAAAATCAATGTGTACAAATCACAAGCATTCCTATACACCAATACCAGACTTAAAGAGAGCCAAATCAAGAACGAACTCCCATTCACAATTACTACAAAAAGAATGAAATACCTAGGAATACAACTAACAAAGAATGTAAAGGACTTCTTCAAGGAGAACTACAAACCACTGCTCAACGAAATAAGTGAGGACACAAACAGATGGAGAAACATTCCATGTTTATGGTTCGGAAGAATCAATGTTGTGAAAATGGCCATACTGCCCAAGTAATTTACAGATTCATCGCTATCCACATCAAGCTACCAATGACCTTCTTCACAGAACTGGAAAAAGACACCTTAAACTTCATATGGAACCAAAAGAGAGTTTGCATAGCCAAGCCAATTCTAAGAAAAAAGAACAAAGCTTGAGGCATCACACTACCGGACTTCAAACTATACTACAAGGCTACAGTAATCAAAACAGCATGGTACTGGTACCAAAACAGAGATGTAGACCAATGGAACAGAACAGAGGCCTCGGAGGCAACAACACACATCTACAACCATCTGATCTTTGACCAACCTGACAAAAACAAGCAATGGGGAAAGGATTCCCTGTTTAATAAATGGTGTTGGGAAAACTGGCTAGCCATGTGCAGAAAGCAGAAACTGGACCCCTTCCTGACACCTTACACTAAAATTAACTCCAGATGGATTAAAGACTTAAACATAAGACCTAACACCATACAAACCTGAGAAGAAAATCTAGGCAAAACCATTCAGGACATAGGCATAGGCAAGGACTTCATGACCAAAACACCAAAAGCATTGGCAACAAAAGCCAAAATAGACAAATGGGACCTAATCAAACTCCACAGCTTCTGCACAGTAAAAGAATCAGTCATTAGAGTTAATCAGCAACCAACAGAATGGGAAAAAATTTTTGCAATCTACCCATCTGACAAGGGGCTGACATCCAGAATCTACAAAGAACTAAAACAGATTTACAAGAAAAAAGCAAACAAGCCCATTCAAAAATGGACGAAGAATATGAACAGACACTTTACAAAAGAAGACATACATGAGGCCAACAAACAGATAAAAAAATGCTCATCATCACTGGTCATTAGAGAAATACAAATCAAAACTACACTGAGATACCATCTCATGCCAGTTAGAATGATGATCATTAAAAAGTCTGGAGACAACAGATGCTGAACAGGATGTAGAGAAATAGGAACACATTTACGCTGTTGGTGGGAGTATAAATTAGTTTGACCATTGTGGAAGACAGTGTGGTGATTCCTCAAGGACCTAGAAATAGAAATTCCATTTGACCCAGCAATCCCATTACTGGGTATATATCCAAAGGATTATAAACCGTTCTACTATAAGGACACATGAACACAAATGTTCATTGCAGCATTGTTTGCAATTGCAAAGACCTGGAACCAACCCAAATGCCCATCGATGACAGACTGGACAGGGAAAATGTGGCACATATACACCATGGAATACTATGCAGCCATAAAAAATGATGAGTTTGTGTCCTTTGTAGGGACATGGAAGAACCTAGAAACCATCATTCTCAGCAAACTGACACAAGAACAGAAAATCAAACACCGCATGTTCTCACTCATAGGTGGGTGCTGAACAATGAACACATGGACACAGGAAGGGGAGCATCACACACTGGGGTCTGTCCGGGGGAAATAGGGGAAGGGACAGGAGGGGGTGGGGAGTTGGGGAGAGATAGCATGGGGAGAAATGCCAGATATAGGTGATGGGGAGGAAGGCAGCAAATCACATTGTCATGTGTGTACCTATGCAACAATCTTGCATGTTCTTCACGTGTACCCCAAAACCTAAAACATAGTAAAAAATAAAAGCTCTGCATATTTTTTGCAAGGAGTGTATCACCCTCACTCAGTGTGACATGTGAACTAAGGTCAGCAGCATGGCTGGACAGGCTCCATCCCTCCCGGTCCCTTACTATCTCCTTCTCTTCACCTTCTCCTTTGAGCCTTAGCTCTCCATGCCAGCCACACTGGCCTCCTTCCTGTTCTGGAACATTCCGGGCAATCTGCTGGCCCAGAGCCTCTGCACTGCCATTCACCCACTTTGCCTACTTCGATTCTCCCCTTAACATCCATAAGACCGGCTTCCCCTGATCCTTCAGGCTGCTTGGCTCAAATGTTCTCTTCTCCCTCTCCCTTCCCTGCTTCATTTCTAGAGCATTTCACCACCCGCAATGCTTCCTGTCCTAAATGCACATCAGAATTAAGTTTCCTTCCTAGGTTTCAAAGGCAGACAGTCCACTGAAGACTCGCTCACTTTC
Organism: Leontopithecus rosalia; assembly: GCA_028533165.1. Taxonomy (NCBI): domain Eukaryota; kingdom Metazoa; phylum Chordata; class Mammalia; order Primates; family Cebidae; genus Leontopithecus; species Leontopithecus rosalia. Next base: position 190,387,502 of record CM052648.1, read on the forward strand.
TGTTGTTCTTTCTTTTTGGCTTGAAAAAGCGATTCTGCTTCTCGGTAGCCTACCCTTTACTATTGCTCAAATGGTTGAAGAATGTTTTGAAGTATTCTATCTGCAGCAGTTATCATCTTTGTGATTGAAAAAAAGGCAGAAATGGAATGGTTTGGATGAATTTAAAAATTAAAGGGATATCTCATCATTTTTGCCACTGTCCTTTCTGCTCCCAGCTTTATACCTTTCTCAACCACCCAATAAGTATAGTTCCTATTGGATTTCTGTTTCCTGAACAGAACCATAAAAGGTGGCAAAAGGTGAGAATGGCAGGGGACTCACCTGTGACCTACTTCCCCATCAGTCTCACGGATGGGTAACTTGGAGCTTCCTAACCCAATAGGAATTCCTTTTTTCACCTACACTGGCCAACACCAGGGAAGGCAGGGCGGGGCAAAAGTAGGAAGTAGCCCTTGGAGCCCGGGGCTGTGGCTGGCAGAAGGGAGGGGGCTTTCCTGGACAGGCCAGGAATGCCTCCAGAAAGAATGGGATCAACTCTTAACACAGGCTTCAGGCCCACCTACGGATTGCACATCTGCTGGAGGTGAGACTTCAGAAAATACCACCTTATTTGGAAGTTACTAGGACAATGACCATTTGTAAAGCAACCGTGAAGCATAACATTAGAAACCTAGGGTTATATAAATATTTGGGGCTAATATCTAACCTCGAATGGGTTACGTTTACAGTGGCATGCAAGTAGCTGAACCTTTTAGACATGAGCTTTCTTGCACGTGTATCCAGGAAAGCCAAGGGAAAGGTTATGAAGAGAAGGCATGAGTTCAGAGAACTGTTTCCTTTACCGTGAAGGAAAGTTGGGCATCTTTGTTAAGTCATCCTTGAGGATAAGCAGAGAAGAATCAGGAGGCGTTGGAAAAGGAGCCCAGAAACCCAACAATGGGAAGTTTCTGGAACACTACCATCTATGACAAAGACAGCACAGAATGAAATACCAGGAGAGCTTGGAGTCAAGGCCAAGAGCTCAGGGCCAGCTAACATCTAGGAATCAGGAGAGCAGCAGAATTAAAGCTACTAGTTTTCAGAGAAGAAAACTCACAAACACCATCTCATCTGATGCACCCTAAGCTGGCACAGGGGTAAACGGTGAAACATCAGAGGGGTCCCAGCTGTGAATGGACCAGTACTGTGAGTGTTCCAGCAAGGACATCCACACTCGCAGCAGAGACATCCCATGAAACACCCCATTCTCTGTGCTCGGCCAAGACTGCCTGCAGGGTGGACACTTACGAAAAGGATCAGAGGGGCTGCCCAGAACAAGGCGCTCAGTGGAATGCTTCCAAGTTGACTTTGAAGGCACCTGGAGACAGAGGCTGGGCTTCGCGTTTCTTCTGCGTCTCCCAGGACATCTACTCTTGCGTGGACACACGCTGAGCTCTCAATACACTGATCGGCTTAGAACATCAACGGTGTTCTGCCTTTTGGAAATGGCTGAAGACCCAATGAATTCTAAACAGTCCAGATGACGTGGAAGAACCAGCACTCACACACACGAATGCATACCACCCAGACTTGTCCTAGGAACTTAAATGCTTCCTGCTGGGAACACTTGGACATTTTACTGCAGTGATCATTTCACCAGGAACTAGGAACAGTGATAAACTAAGCTGCAAATGATAGTAAGACGGCAAAATGAACCGAGCTGTATCCTTTCTGCTGCACCACTGAAACTTTGTCCCTAAACACCAAGATGCCCTTATGTTTGGAAGCTACAAACCCTTTAGGAAAAAAATTCTCATTTAAAAAACTTCTTAAAACAAATAATCTCAACGATGTCTGCAAATTCATTGATGTTTACATTTAAAAGGATTTTGTGTAACTTTTGTATCTAGTATTTCCATACAGTTCATTATTAAAGTTTTAATTTTTTTCTCTTTTGCTTTCTCAGCTAGCTAAATTAAAGCCAGTTTTCTGAAACTGACTGCAATTAAAATAAATGTATAATCCTGGATTTAGAACACTTTAAAAGAGAAAAAAAGATTCGGTGCTTTTGCAACTAATACATTTTGCTAAAGCATATCCAAATCTACTTTCACTTCAACTCTACATTGAGATGTCTACTTGACAACATGACAAAAGCTATTCAAACAAGCTTCAGCACACTCCTCTGATATACAGAACTGGAAGAGGGTATGGGGAGCTTGTGGATGTTTTCTATTTCATTTGCATATGTAAAATGTTATTTTAGGTCACTTTTATGCAGGAAGACAATGAAAGGTGAATACCTACTAGCATACCAGAATAAAACTGAAGCAAAGCACTTTAGTAACTTACTTTTTAGAAATGCACCCAAGTTGTGGAGTAAGAAACTGAGCACAGACTCTCCTTTTCCAGGAATGTCTGCTGTCTAGGAAGTTCAGAAGGCCTGCAGTGTGCACAGTAAGTACACTAGGGTCCCAGTACCTCCATTTCTGACTTCTTCCAACCAAAACAAGCTGCTCGATACACTCTAATCCATGACGTGCTTAATCCTGCTCATTGCCTGGAGTTTCTAAAGGATTATGTGCAAGGTTTTTAAATTTAGTAAGGAAATTCTGGCCTATTTCCAAAACTTTTCTCCCTGCTTCATAATTCCCCTTATTTATCCATCCATCTGGGGATGGGAAGTCCCAAACAAAGAAAGGAGGGCAGAGAGCCCCACCCAGCATGTGCTGGGCCAAGGCAGGGCAGGGCAGGGCAGTCATGGGTGAGGGCGGCCACTGAGATGATGGGATCAGGAGTGGCTTCTACCGCAGACCCGGGAGTTCATGGGGTCAAACGGTCCCTGACTTCAGTCCCTATTTTGGTAGCTTCATAGCATGGAGCAATGCAGGTTCATGCTCTTCCCAGGTCCTCTGCAGAAGCCGAAAGTTTGCAGAGGGACCCAAACCTCACGGGAGAAAAGGCTTCTGCCATATTCATGAAGACCCCCACGCCCCTCGTCTGGATCAGTTTTTCTGCTAACTTGGTGAGTGTTCAACAAACCCATCACTGCAAGATGGGGTGCCCTGAGCTTGGCTTCCTTCGTAACCGGGAAGGAGGTCATTCACCCCGACAGCAAAATGCTTTCCCGCTTTGCTCACCCTGCCAGGTCTCCAATCTCAGCTGCTGTCTGGTGGGTCACGGGGCTCACTGCTGGGGGTGCTGGCCAGGAAGGAGGGGCTCTCTCCTGCTGCTCAGGGGCCTGACAGCTCACAGAAATCAACACTGCACTGCCCACAAGAGCTCCAGGCCATGGATTTGCCTATTATATTTTTTAAAGTGTGAGAATCTTAGGAATTTTTATGAGTTTGCTAAAGTGTTTCTTTCTGTTTTTGAAAGTGAGGTTACAGCCACTTCATTAGAAAGGCGGCAGCTCCTGTGAACTTAAATTTGTATGAAAACTATTTATTTTCATATAAAAATCCAGCTAAATGATTTTTTTTCCTGAAAACTGGAAAAAAAGAAACAAAAAACAAAAAGGCACTGATGAAATACTCAAATCCCCAGAAGATAACCACCTAGCAACAACTGATTAGTTACTTACTGGTCATGAGGCAAATTCTAAATTGGTTGGTTTTCAAATAAACTCATTAAATAGGTTAATGACTCATTTCTTAGGAAAATGTTAATGGACTTATCCATAATGGCAAGTGTATGATATTTCACTTAAAGAACAGGCCCCTGTCTTAGAGACACAGAGAGCAGTGACCGAAAGCATCCACTGACTCATCAATCACTGCGTCACCACCCAGGCTGAACCTGTTACACAGAGCAGAGACTTCAATTCTGCTAGATAATGTCGGCCTTTAGATTTCACTTAGACCAAAACTTTGTGCCCTTTTCTTTAACAAAGTAAATACATGACCTTAAATATTTGCCAAATCTTCTCCCCCCTCAGTTAACACCATCCACATGGTCATGGGCAGCCATATTTCTCCGATTTATAATGTGTTTCAATATTAGGAATTCTGCATTCTCTTATTTCTGGCTTTCAGGGTATCTTTTAGTCTGTGTATGAAGCAACTTACTAAAACGGTCCAAGGAAAGAAGACTAATCTCACTTCTACAAATACTAAGTTGACCTAAGGAGCACAGGTTGCCTCCTGGGAAAGTTATTCATCAGTACACAAAGAATCAACTGAGATGTGTCGTTGTTTGTATCACATTCTCCTAGTCTTTCTTGATGATATCTACAAACAACTCTGCCACGAATTAAATCAGTGACCTTGACTAAGACTCCCGACCTCCCACAACCTCTGTTTTCACAACCTTAAAATAAGTAAGTTACATTGTATCAACAATCCCAGCACTTTGGGAGGCTGAGGAGGGTGGATCAGGAGGTCAAGAGATCAAGACCATCCTGGTCAACATGGTGAAACCCCCGTCTCTACTAAAAATACAAAAAATTAGCTGGGCATGGCGGCATGTGCCTGTAATCCCAGCTACTCAGGAGGCTGAGGCAGGAGAATTGCCTGAACCCAGGAGGCGGAGGTTGCAGTGAGCCGAGATTGCGCTATTGCACTCCAGCCTGGGTGAAAAGAGTGAAACTCCGTCTCAAAAACAAAACATAACAAAAACAAACAAACAAAAACAGTTCTCAACTCTTTATTCTCAAAACACCCTCATGTATATTTTTCTAATTGTTGCCACCTGAATTGCAAGTTTTAACGTATTTGATGGTGGCAGCAGTGGGGAGGTATCTTCCCAAGTATCATACACAAGTTTGTTTTACTAAGATATACTCAAAGACAGTCAGGGGAATCTAAGTTTTCCACTTTGTCAACACACCTAGAGGTCCAGGAAGCATGACGGGAGTTTCCGGAACAGATCCACCACCAACTTGACTGTCAACTCTCAAATCCACTAGCAACATGACAGCCCTAAAAGCCGTATGAAATCCTAGACTCTGCAAACCGGAGGATATAGAACTGATGACAATACAGAGAGGGCTTTCCTGTAATGTCTAGTCTTCCTCCTCAATTGTCCCCATTTTACTTTGAATTGATACCGAGTGGAAGAAAAAGGGACAGAGGGAAGATATAAGTAACTGTGACTCCAGCAACATATTAACTTGGATGTTGCTTGAGGTAAGGGTCTAGAATAAACTCCCTATGTAATTATTGCATGTGAGCTTTCCAAGCAGACAATATGACATAAGAGAACTGAGCTAGAGATACTAAGATGCTATGAGGTTGAACCTGACACCCCTTCTCCTTTTGGCTCAGAGATCTTGGGCAAGTCATTGTCCTCTCCATGCTGTGGGTTCTTGATTCCAGAAAATGGGGTTCATGGTGGCTCTCCTATGCCATAGGATTTTTTTAAATATTATATAATACTATGTACAGGAAAATGACCTAACACTATAAAGGGACGAAAACCACTTTTTGAATTTTACGCAACTCTTTTACCCAAAGAGGAGAGGGGCAGGCAATTAACTGTCAATACTGATCTCAATAATGGTATACTGTCATTAGAGTCAACTTCAACGTTTTTTCAAAATCTTCAGTTACCAGTTGTGTACCAAGTTCTAGGATTACCTGTTACACTTACGGTTTGGAGGCAAAAGATCGACTTATTTAAGTCCACAGAATGCACAGAGAAAACACTATATCATATTATTAAATGTTAAAGATTCTACATTAATACCATGCAAAAGAACGAGTCATTCTTTTCTTTCTTTATTTATTTGAGGTGGAGTTTTGCTCTTTGTTGCCCAGGCTGGAGTCCAGTGGTGCAATCTTGGCTCACTACAACGTCCGCCTCCCTGGCTCAAGCGATTCTCCTGTCTCAGCCTCCTGAGTATCTGGGATTACAGGCACACGACACCATGCCCCACCAATTTTTGTATTTTTAATAGAGATGGGGTTTCAACATGTTGGCCAGGCTGATCTCAAACTCCTGACCTCAGGGGATCCACCTACCTTGGTGTCCCAAAGTGCTGGGATTACAGGCATGAGCCACTGCGCCCAGCCAAGAGTGAGTCACGATTTCAAGGTAACAAAATTGCAGTGTATAACAGAATTTTAAGGTAAAAAAAAATCACACAGCATAATGAACTCTATCATAATATCTGTTTTTATGCAATGAAAACAATTGAAATTTAATAACACACCATAACTGACTCAAGTATTTGTATCAATTGCATAGGGTTAAAGTAACAGTAGACTATGATTAAGTTATAAAGTTTCAACATGAACAGAAAACACATCATTAAGGCTTGAATTTCAGTTACGGAAACAAATCACATGGAGCCTCTTGGAGCATTCCTGGATAAGATATTATGGAACCACACACACACACACACACACACACACACACACATATACCAGCCCCAAATATTTATTTCTGGAAAACCTGATACTCTTTAAAATGAATATTAAAAGACCCACCATTTACAGAGTGCAATGCATACGATCACTTATCTTTAAAAAATATATTGTGGGTCAAAATCGCTGATCAAATGTTCCAAATTTTAGTAGAAACACAGTAAGCAAGGAATATTTTATAAACCTTGTTTGCATATACAGATATTATATATGACATAAGAAAACTGGACGAAGTTTGCAAGGCTTCACCTTTATCCATTCAAGTTTTACAGTGTCTTTAGACACATAAAAGTGACTCTATACAAATTTAGTATTTTTCTAGTCTAATACAAAATTAATCAGAAATACCACATTGACTATTTTCTCATTTGTAAACATGCAACCTGTAAGTTTGAATCCAATCTATTACAGAATTCTCATGTAATGAATTCACTAAAGTAATAAAGCTGTAGCACAGAGAAGTATCTTGCATTTTTTTACACCTACAGAGCAGAATGTTGGTATACAACATATACTCCAACCCTCTATACACTAACCTGCACCTAAGCATTTTATCTTAGCACCCAGTTAATGTAAGTCTCTGTAGCTATCATGAAAGACATTGAAATCAGTAGCATTCATCATCCTCATCATCTCCTTCATGCCAAATGACTTCACCAATTTTCTTCAAAAAAGTCTAGCACTGAACTCCGTGAACAATAATCTACCTTAAATGAGTCAGAGTAACCACTGCAATCTTGAAGAACCCGCTCAAACCAAATATAGAGTGTCCCTATCTAAACTTGGATGGCATTATTTTCACAACAATCATGATCTGACAGTTAATATGTTTATAACCAATACTTTTGAACATTCAGAAAATTTTGTTTTCATTTGTTCATGAGAATACCAATATTAAAATGCTTTGTTCATCTTGTACAGAAATATTCATTCTGCTGTCATCTGTACTAGAGAAACTCAACTCAGAACCCACCCCTATTTGCTTCACACGGTTTTCCTTACTCTAATTGGTAGTGCAGATAAAAGAATAAAGTTACATTTCCCTTAAGTTTCTAAGGTGAAATGGGAACACTTGATTCTGTGCTACTCCCCCCACAAAAAACCCAAAACAAACAAACAAACAAAAACCCTTTATCCTTGCCAAATCTGATACCAACACTGGCTGGCTCTTAGAACTATGCTTCTAAAGAAAATGCATTTGTGGGAATTTTAACAGAAAACCCATTATACTCACACTGTTACTAAAACTTCTGCAAGTTCTTCTCTTCAGAAAAAAGAGCCTCATTTTAAATACTGATACTTCTAAAGAAAATAAAACATCAATTCTCTACTAAGATTTTTTTTGGGGGTAGAAAAACAAAAGAATCACATATTTTCTAAAACTGCAGAATGACTGCCCTAATTAAATCAATCCCAAAGAATAAAACCCCAGACTAAACAATGAGTAAACAATGCAGGGTTCTGTTTTTCTTTCAATGAGTTCAGCATTAAGAGACGATTTTTAAAATGTGTATTTGAGGCCGGGCGCGGTGGCTCACGCCTGTAATCCCAGCACTTTGGGAGGCCAAGGCGGGTGGAACACAAGGTCAAGAGATCAAGACCATCCTGGTCAACATGGTGAAACCCTGTCTCTACTAAAAATACAAAAAATTAGCTGGGCACGGTGGCGCATGCCTGTAATCCCAGCTACTCAGGAGGCTGAGACAGGAGAATTGCCTGAACCCAGGAGGCGGAGGTTGAGGTGAGCTGAGATCGCGCCATTGCACTCCAGCCTGGGTAAACAGTGTGAAACTCCGTCTCAAAAAAAAAAAGTGTATTCGAATTATGCAGTTTCACCTTGTCAACATCTCTTAATACATAAACAAGTTCTAAAAGGTAATCAGAAGTTCAGTCTCCATATAGTTTCAGGATTACCATACTGTTTTCCCTAATTGTTACTCTACTATGTAATTTAGAACAGCACTTTGTTACAATCTGTTCCTAAATATCTAGGAACAGATCTTAAGTTAAATAAAGGGGGAAAACAATGGCTGTAGGGAGACTGGAGTGGAACCAGTAATGAAACAGTAAAGGTAGCATTTTCTAAGGTACTGGCTCCATTTCAGACGACTCTGTTACTGTCTGTTTCAATTTAAGGGCACCCACTTATACAAGTGTCTCTCCTGTATACATTCACGGTTTCAAAGCAGTAAGTATCAACAATTGGATTTATGAGCATCTTTCTCTAGAAGAGCTTAAAACACTCTTGATGTTTATGATCTCATTTACCTTCCAGCTTGTGACACAGAAAGGGGAGGATTATAATCACCCCCATTTTACAGACAGGGAAAGTGAGAAGGAAGGATTAAGTGGCTTGCCCATAGTCACACAATGACTCATTAAGATCAGCAACTAGAAACCTGGTTTCCTGATTCCTGGTTTAGTGTTCCACATACTATGCTTCCTTCTATGAAGTACTATTTTTGTAAAGGTTTCTCTTTCAGTAAAAGAAGCAGAGTAAGTCATGTGACTTTCATTCACGGAAGCCGGTGTGTGTTTTCATTAGCACCTTGGTTGTCCGCTCCTGTGACTAGAGTGGGAGCAGGGTACAGACTATTATCTCACTGCGGCCAGAGCCAGCCAACTAAAGCAGACCAGCACCCGCCACAGCAAACAGCGCTTGTGAGGTTTGCCACTCACTCACTGGATTTCTGAATTTACGAAAATTCTCTCCTTTATGACTTCAAAAGCCAAAACTTTTCAACATAAATTACGGTTTTATTGTCCGTTTTGAAACGTCTCATCATTCTTTCACCATAAGATAAGAATTGATAGTCCTTTTATTAAACAGAATTTAAATATGGATACTTTCAGTGGTAATTCTTATCTAACCTGTTTCATACATACATATATAAATATATATATACATATATGTATGTATGTATATTTGTTAGAATAAAGATATACATATTTAGAATAAAATCCCACTAAAGAGGAACACTAAAACAGCATACTTTATGGTGGTCACCAATCTACCATCCTAACACAAAAACATATAGCGTTAATTTTAAAAATCAGTTTTAAAGCACAGGAAAAAACAACAAAACCTAACAGACTGGTTAGAGTTTTCCACAAGCACACACACCAAAAAAGCATGATAAGTAACCTTCGCTTGCCCTCAAATAAGATGCATAATTTAGAGTTTGCTCTGGACTAATAAAAATAGAGGTACCTGAGATATACTTTTTAATTGGCTCTTACACTGAAACCCACCCCTATTCACAATTCCATTGTAAACAACTGCCAGACATGGCTGGAATCTTACCTCTCTGCTGCCACTTATGCAGATACCAAACATTACCCAAGTAACCCCAAATTATTATGCATCAGCATCACTAATGATGTCTTCCCACGCAGAACACAAGGAGCTCAGGGTGGAAACACAGGCCACTTCTAAGAGCCAGGCAGGGCAGGGGGCCGCCCAAGAAGTGCTTTCTCTGTTTCATCTTCAAAGACATGCTTTGCAAGTCTGCCTTCTACAAATCATTTCCTAAAAGGACGCTTATCTACCACTATGAACTCTGTATTCATGAGCCCACGAACACATTTCTAGTGCATGTGTGAGCTAAATAAAAGTGGATGTTCGTCCCAAGTTTGTAAATGTTTCCTTTCTGTCTCAACAGACCACAACTTTGGCCCAACGTGGACTAAGGTGACTAGCCTTTCCTGTTCTCCTGTTCTCTGTGTTCAATTTAGTTTACTAGAAACCCAATGGGGCAGATATTGCTGTCTTCAAAATGTTGTTTTGGTGTAGTGGACTGACTGCAGTTATCTATTTTGATTTAAAGGAGTCCTTTTACTTCTTAGAAGAGTCTTCATCCTGATACCCACACAAACTTCGACAAATAGCAGCCCCAATGATCTCCCATCTTTCTTCAGCAGCCACAGAATACACAGAGTTGTTTGGACTTCAGAATCGAGAATCATACAGGCTGAAAGGAATTTTATGCTGGTGGGAAATCTTAAAGACTCAATCCAGTCTCTAAATAAACTTACCTCTTAGAGTTCAAAATTTTCACTAGTCTCAAAAGGGCATTATCTCCTATTTGGATTCCAATTCTGAATTTATCGACTTGATCAGAAAGGCCTTGAGTCCCTCCAGGCCTGTAGACACAAATTACAGCTCACATCCGCTGCTATGGCAGAGCCTGCGGCTGGGGCCCCACCTCCACCCAGTCCAGGTTTGTCCCACTGACTCCACTGAAAGCAGGACAAGGTGTTATGTTCTCAGGCTGCTTTTCTGATGAGAATCAGATTCGGGCAAGATGCAGCCGCTTTCATGTTCACTCCAGCATATATCCATTTGCACACTTCATAAACGTGTGTTTCTCCACTCAATTATACTGCTGCTGCTGTGTTTATAATGGTCTGTGTCTCATAAGGCAGCTAATCCTTCAACTCTCTGACACACTCGCAATAGTGTCTAACCCAACCCAAGTGACCTTCAGCTGAGACCCGCTGTTCACGGGACACGTTCTGGCAACTTCCAATGATTTAATTGGATGCTGAAGCACCACACTCCTGACAATTCTCTATGACTTTTTTCATTTTCTAGTCTATGGTTTTAATAAAGGAAATCGCCTTTCCTCTATTTCACCAGAATAACAGGAGATTCACCCCACAGCTATAATTTCAAATCCCATGGACCAGCAGTCCTAAATACACAATAAAACAGATATTGGATTTGGATAGCATTAAACTGGTCTATTTAGGAGCAAAAGGCTGGGAATCCCACTTTGATCCTCATCTTATGACACTTGAAGACTGCTCAAACCTTAGGCTCACATCTAGTCCAAAATCTAAGTAACACTATTTGTTGCTATATGTTTCACTGTTTCCACAAAGCCTCCATCCTGCTAGGAACCCTACAAAGAAAACAGCTACAAAATGAAATAAACGCTCTGGAATTGAACACTCACCTTTCCCTTTCATCGCCCCCATCCCAAGCACCATTCAAAGTTCACGCAGCCAGAATGCACCACCAGCTGCAAAGTCAGCCCAGCTCTCTCTCCTCATGGATATTTGATGAGAACACAAGAACAATACCAGGCACCCTCCTATCCGATCGTTCTTGAGAAGACCTGTGTTTTTTGTCTTTCCCTTGTCTTCTCCAAAGCACTGGTTCTAAATCCTGGCTGCACACTCAGATCATCCAGACAACTGAAAAATCCCCTCCCTGCCTCACAGCCATCTCATGTTTTACCTGAATGTGTCTGGGGTGAGGCCCAACAGGCAATTTTTCACTCCTCCCCAGGTGAGTCTCCCCTGGGACAGGGTCCTCAGAGTGTTGTCCCCGCGGCCAGCAGCATCAGCCCTGCGTAGAGACTCACTAGAAATGCAGAGCCTGAGCCCCGCCCCAAAGCTACAACATCAGGAGCTGCCGGGTTAACCCAAGCAGGAGATCCCTGTTTCAGCAAAGCCGCCAGGTAACTCGCACGTATGCTTAGGTAGAACACCATTGCATTATTAGGCTGTGCTTATGCAGCCCCACCGTGTCACCCCTCAAGAGAAAAATAATGCCTCTGATGGAAAAGCTCCTGCAGTGGATGTGTCAAATTCAAACGGTTAACTGTGGCTGTTAGTAGCCACCAAAATGGATGCTCATTTCTTAAATGACTTTCAGGTCTGAACCTCCAGGCTCACCAAGAATCAGGAGGAGCACGGCTCCAGAAGCATAGGGAAAGGTGCAGGCTGGGGCTGGGGGCAGCGGTGCGGACCCGCAGGTCCTCCCCGAAGAACGGACCCAGGTACCCAGAGGAAGACAGCAGGGTGCCCCGCGGCCTCCAGGGCTGCTGGTCTGGGAGATCTTCTACTGTATGAAGGGACGGGGGACTGTGGAGCGCACAGAATGGGTGAATGGGTGGGGCCTCAAAAATATCACTTCCCTCCCACGCGGAAAACGTCACCTGCAACTCAAAGACGAGTTGAGTGTTCCTGGAAATTCTCTTAAGTTAGAGAACAAGGTAGCCAATGCAAAAACAAAACAAGAGCCAGAGTCAAGCTGATGGCTTTTGGGTCAAAGTCCCCAAGAAGTGAGGGCCGTGAAACCCAAGGGGCCCCCCACCCGCTGCCCCACCCCTCCTTCCCGCAGACGCCAAGGCAAAGGGCCTCACCTTTCACGATGGTGGCCTCCTTTAAGTGGTGGGACAAAAAGTCGATGCTGGCGTACGTGTTAGCAGGGGGCAGGGTTCCGGGACCCGGCCCTCCGCACCCGCCGCCCGCGCTGCTGACACCCACGGCGCTGATGAGACCCCCGAGGCTTCGGGTCCGGCCCCAGGAGCTCTTGTCTCCCGGCTGCGGAAGCTGCGGCGGTGGAGGCTGCGGCTGCGGTGACGTCCCGGGTTCCTCTCTCACGTCGATGGCGATGTAGTTGAGGCCGTTCTGGAAGCCGGCAGAGGTCTCCCTGCGCATTGGGGAGCCGCTGCTCCCAGGACAGCCCACCAAGCCCCCAGGCTGGCCCGGGGTCCACGGCCGGCTCTGTGGGGCCGAAGGGGGCACCGGCTGCACCTGTCGGGGGGAGGTGGGCGACTCCTCGCTCCCTCCAGGGCCGCCGCCCATGCCGCCCTCGCTGCTTTTCCTGAGAGACACGTTTTCCACGGAGGCCGAGTTGTGGCGCTTGGGGTTGTGGGCGAAGGACGGGGACACGGGGGTGACCGTCGTGGTGGAGGAGAAGGTCTCGGAGCTGTGGCGGCGGCGGCCGCCCTGCGGGTCGGCGCGGATGACTTTGGCACCGCGGTGGGGGTCGGGGGGCTGGCCGGCCTGCAGGAAGGCCTCCACCCCGGACACCTGCTCCATGAGGCTCAGCCTCTTCACGCCCGCCGTCGGGCTGGCCACGCGAGCGGCTTCCGGCTTCGGCGGGGCTGCGATGGGCTGCGGCGGCGTGGCGGCCACGCCGAACGCCATCTCGGTGTAGTCACCGTTGTCCCCGGTCTCCGAGGACGTCGACGAGACGGCGCCCGGGCCCTGGGTGGCGGTGGCAGCGGTGGTGGTGGCCAAAGCGGGGGGCAGGCGATACAGCTCCCCCGGGGGGGGTGGCGGCGGTGGCAGCTGCAGCGACAAGGATGGGGACGCAGGCGGGCGCGGGGGCAGCGGCGGGTATGGGGAGGAGCCCTCGGGGGACAGGAGAGCGTCCAGGGAGCCCACGGGGTGGCCGCTCCGGGCACCTGGCTTGGGAGACTTGGGGGAGCTGAAGTCGAGGTTCATGTAGTCGGAGAGCGGGGAGCGCTGCCGGCTGTCGCTGCTGGTGCCCGGGGTGCCCGAGCCCAGCGACGAGGCTGGACTGCTGGCGGACAACAGCGAAGACGACGAGGCCGCGGAGGCCAGCAGGGGAGGCGCAGGCGGAGACAGGCGGGCGCCCGGCTCGCTGAAGTCGATGTTGATGTACTCGCCGGGGCTCTTGGGCTCCGGGGGCAGGGGATACTCGTGCATGCTGGGCAGGCTGGGCAGCCCCTCCAGGGACAGGCGCGTGGGCCGCACCGCCCGCCCGCGCTGGCCCAGGAAGCCATCGGGGCGGCCACTGCCAGGCCGCGGGGGCAAAGGCACTAGTGGGTGAGGAGGCTGCGTGGGGCCGGCCCCCGGCGTGGCCTGAGGCTCCAGCCGCTCCTCCTCCAGGATGCGCCCCACGGGGGAGCTCATGAGCACGTACTGGTCGCTGTCGCCGCCGCACGTGTAGGGCGCCTTATAAGAGCGCGGCAAGGTGCTGTAGCAGCAGCCTGGGACGCCCCTAAGCGGCTCGCCGCTGGCGTGCAGGGCGGCGGAGAAGAGGTCCGGCGGGGTGCCTGCGTCGCCGGGGGACATGTTGAGGTAGTCCCCGTTGGGCAGCAGCTTGCCGTCCGCGTGCTCCATGGGCAGCTTGGAGCCGCACCACATGCGCATGTACCCGCTATCCTCGGGCGAGCTCTCCGCGGGCGAGCTAACCTTGTAGCTGCCCCCGCTGACAGGGAAGGTTCTGCCGGCTGCAGAGGTGGGCGCCGGGCCCGCAGGACCCGCGGGGGGCACGGCGGCGGCGGCGAGGGCCCTGGGCTGCAGGATCTGCTTGGGGGCGGACACGCTGGCGGGGCTCATGGGCATGTAGTCGCTCCTACAGCTGCCTCTCCCGCTGCCCGCAAGGGCCGCGCCTGGCGTCATGGGCATGTAGCCGTCGTCTGCGCCCAAGTTGCTGCTGGAGCTCCGGTGGGAGCCGATCTCGATGTCCCCGTAGTCCTCCGGGTAGGGGTGGTAGGCCACCTTAGGGGAGGACGCAGGGCAGGACGGGCAGAGGCGGCCCGCACTGCCCGAGAAGGTGGCCCGCATCAGCGTGTACTCATCCAGCGAGGCGGAAGAAGGCTGGGGGACCGGCCGCTGCCGGGCCGGCGTGGTCAGGGAGTAGGTCCTTTTGCGCAGCCCTCGGTCCAGGTCCTGGGCCGCGTCCCCCGATACCCTGCGGTAGGGGCGGCCGCAATGGCTCAGGGGCCTGTCCATGGTCATGTACCCGTACAGCTCGCCACCACCGCCGCCGTCCCGGGCCGGGGGCGTCTCCGCGATGGACTCGGGCGTGTTGCTCCGGTGGCTGCAGAAGGCGCGCAGGTCGCCGGGGCTGGAGCCGTACTCGTCCAGGGACATGAAGCCAGGGTCGCTAGGGGAGCCCGAGGCGGAGGCGCTGCTGCTGGAGGGCCGTTGGCCGGGGCCGTGGTGCAGCGGGTGCGGCAGGGGCGGGTGCGCGCCCGGCAGCGGTGGGTAGGAGCCGGAGCCGTGGCCGCTGCTGGACGACAGGGAGCCCGGGCTGGTGGCAGCGGGCGGCGAGTGCGCCACAGGCATGGACATGGAGCGGCTGTGCTGCAGCGCGCCCCCTGCCGGCAGCAGCGCCACCTTGCTCCCGCGGCCGCCGCAGCCGCCGCTCAGGGTGTGCGAGCGGCTCAGGGGCGCGCGCGCCGGCCCGGGGCTCAGGGGGCTCCCGGCCACCGACACCGGCCTGGCGCCCGCGCCCGCGGCCCCCGCCGCCGCCGCCGCCGCCGCCGCGCCGCCGTCGCCCTCGCTGGCGGTGCGCACCCGGCACGAGCTGCACTTGGCGGCCGGCGGGGTGGCGGCCAGGCTGTCGGTGCGCGAGCGGCGCACCAAACCCGTCTGGCTGGGGGGCAGGTTGACCAGGTGGTGGTGGCGGCGCGCGCCGGGCACGCTGATGGGGTGCGTGGCCGACGACCCCGACGACTGGCTTTTGCTGCGCGGCCGGAACTCGAAGAGCTCCTTGAGCGCCTTCATGGCCTCCAGGATGGTCTCGTGGATGTTCTGCGCCACCACCGAGTCGTCCGCCTGCATCCAGAGCTCGCCGGGGCCCGTGACGGCCGAGCGGCCCACCTCGATGAAGAAGAAGCTGTCCGAGTGGCCGCAGCGGCGGATGTTCATGAGCTGCAGCGTCACCGACGGCTGCTCGCAGTTGAGCTTCACGAAGCCGATGGTGCGCGCCGACAGGCACAGGCGGTACACGCCCGTCAGGTTCTTGCTCTGGCCCAGACCCTTGGGCTTCAGGTTCACCTGCCACACCTCGCGGTAGGCGGCCGTGGCGGGCGCCACCAGCCCGTAGTTGTCGTCGGCCCCGGCGGCGCCGGCGGAGCCGCCCAGGGCTGCGGGCAGGGAGCCGCTACAGGAGGCGGCGGGCGCGGCGGCGGGGGGCGCGTCTCCGGCGGCCGCGCGGCCCTCGCTGACCAGGTCGGTGAGCGCGCGGTACCAGCCCTCCTGCTCCTGCTCGTTCTCTGCGGCCACGGCGAAGTACTCGTCCTTGGTGTAGAGGGCGATCAGGTACTTGTGCTTGGCGTCGGCGCGCTTGTTGATGTTGAGGCAGCAGTCGAGCGCGATCACCCGCTTCGGTGCGCCCGCCTTGCTCCGCCACTTCTTCTCGCTCTCGTAGTACTCGAGCCGCGGCGGCTGCGGCGCCGACCCCCCGCCCGCCGTCGCCTCGTCGCCGCCCGCGCCGGGCCCGCGCAGCACGAAGAAGCGCTTGTGGCCGTGCTTCTGCTTGCGCAGGTAGCCGCACTTGCGCACGCTGTGGTTGTTGTTGTTGTTGTTGTTGTTGAGGTTGGGGCCGTCTCCGCTCGCCGGCCCCGGCGGCCCCTGCCGCGGCGGGCTCGCCATCGCGGGCGCTTCAGGCCGCGCCGCCCAGGCCCGGCGCCCAGGGGCTGGGGCGAGGGGCGGAGAGGGCGCGGGCGGGGGCGGCTCCCTCCCACCCTTGCGCCCGGCCGGCCGCCCGAGCACGCGTCCCTCGGGCCCAGGCGGCGGGGAAGGTCCGGGGAGGCCCGCGGGGGCCAGCCCCGCTCGGCGACGCCGCGCCCGCCGCGCTCCGGGGGCTCCCGAGGATGCCCGGCGCGGGCGGTGGCCGCCCCCCCGGCCCGGCTGCTGCGGCCGCTGCCTCCCTGGCTCTCGGGCGGCGCCTGGGGACGCGCTGGCTGGGCCGGGAGTCGGGGTCCCCGAGCCGCGGGGCCGAGCCTAAGGCGCGCGCGGCCGCACCGGGGCTGCTGCTGCCGCGTCGCGCTCCGGGGAGCCGGGGTGCGCCGGGGCGCTCGGGGTCCGCGCCGCCGCCGGGGCTGCTGCTGCCGCTGCCGCTGCCGCTGCCGCTGCCAAAGGCGACCCGGGCTCGTCGCGGTCCCCGCCGCACAGTGAGTAACACATCGCGCACCGAGTGACTGAACTAAGAAGAGCAAAACAACATGTGACTCGGCGTTACGCAGGCACACACGGCGCTGCCGCCCCGCCCCGCCGCCCCGCATTGGCGCCGCGCCCTCCGACGGACGGCTCGCTTGGCCAATCGGCGCGCGGCTCGCGGGGGCGGGCCGCGCGCCCCCGCCCCGCCCCCCTTTCTCCCCGGGCCGCGTTTCCCGCCGTCCCCTCCCCCTCCAGCGGAGGCCCCGGCCCGGCCGGGCGGGGTGGGGGCGGCCCGGGCCTCATTAATCAGCGGCTCGCTGTGGAGGCCGGCGGAGGAGATGCCACCCAAGGCGGGAAAAGGGGCGCGGAGGAGGGGCGGGGCGGGCCGCGGCGCGCAGGGCCCTTCGCTCCCGCCTCGGACTCAATTAATTGGGCTCGAGCTTCCGCCGGGGAGGGGGCGCCGGGCGGGGCCGCGCGGGGCGGGGCGGGGCGGGGGATCGGACGCCGGCGGGGGCTGAGGCCTCGCGGGGAGCCGGGGCGGCGAGCAGGGCCGAGCTCTCGCGACGCGGGGTCCCCAGTTCGGGCGAGGGCGGCCGCTCCCACGCTTGGGGCGGGCGCGCCCCCTCCGCGTCCCCCGCCGCGTCCCAGTCCCCCGTCCCGGTACCCCGCAGCCGCGGAGCGTGGGGAGGGGCCGGGGCCGGCGGCCGCGGGTTCGCGAGCCTCGCGTCGGTCCCAGCCCTCGGGATCGGGAGCGGCGCGCGCCCTTCCCCGGAGGACAGCGGGGCTGCGAGGGGCGCGCGGGGGTGCCCGGGTCCCTCCCGCTCGCGGGCGCTTTCCGGGGCGTCCTCGGCGCCATTCACTTGTCAGCTTCTCGGGAAGTTGGATTCGGGTTTGGGAGGTAATCGGAGAAAGACGGCGGGGACGGCAGGCGGCGAAAGTGCGGTTTCAGTTACGCCGGGGAGAGGGCGGGCCCGGCGCCGGGAGACCGAGCGGGCGGCCACGCAGCCCCCGCGGGAGCCCCCCTTCTTTCCGCAGGGGCGTCCTCTCCCCCCCCGCCGCTGCGGGAGCCCCCCCTTCCTTCCACACCGGGGCGTCCTCTCCCCCACAGGAGCGCCCCGCGCCCAGTGTACAGGCAGGTGGGCATCACCTACCTGTGTGCAGTGCAGGCGGCGATGGCCAAGTTGGAGATGCCCTTGGAGCACTGCTTCGGATGCTTCCATCTACGAGGCTTTTGTGACTTGAAAAGCCTATAGCCAATAAGCACCCCTACAACTGCATCTCTTCCGTGACCAAGTCAGGGTGAGGTGAGGGCTCCCTGACTTCAGACCCGAGCGGGTTGCGGACCCCGTACAACGAAGAAAGCTCAAGAAAATAAGCCTTGCCTGTTTTTTTAAAAAATTATTTACAGCAAGAATTTATCTTAATAATCTTGGTTATTTTTTTTTAAGTTCTGGATGTTTACCTGTGAATGTCCTCTATCATGTACACAAGTATCTAAAATGTAATAAAATCTTAATCTAAGAGAAAATAAGTAATTTTTAAAGTGTGGTACATATTTTAACATTTTTGGAACATGTGACTTGAAGATTGTTGGCTAATTTTATGTGCCAAGAGAGCCCTGACTAGTACAAATACTATAATATTTTTATTTTTACATGTATACAGTTCGGATTATTGATTAGTAGCCTGAATTTTGGAAGAATATTCAGTATGGCAAACATCACACAACGTGACTCAAAGAGGTGTTTTTAAAGTTGATCCATTTTTAAACCATACTTTAAAAAATAATACTTCAAGGAATGCCATTTTAAGTCTGTGCACCTGTATGTGTGCATGTGTGCGTGTTTGTATATAATAAATTGTGTATGATTGTGTGTGTGTACAGGCAGGATTATGTGTAAGATTGTGTATAGGTATGATTGTAAATGAGTGTGTATAGGTGTGATTGTGTGTATGATTGTGTATAGGTATGATTGTAAGATTGTGTATAGGTGTGATTGTATGGTTGTGTGTATAGGTGTGATTGTGTATGATTGTGTATGTGTATAGGTGTGATTATGTGTGTAAGATTGTGTATAGGTATGATTGTGAATGTGTGTGTATAGGTGTGATTATGTGTGTGTGGTTGTGTTTGTGTGTATAATTCTGCAGTTAGAACCTCTAAATACAAATGTGGGTGGTAACAATTTCAATTCTCATTGAGAGCCCATGAAGCAAACCAGCAGTGAGGACCTGTAATTAGAAGTATCCCAGTTTTCTTCCTAACCCGAGGAACTTGTTTTCTTTCCCCCTTTCTATTGCCAGATAAGCTATTTATTTATTTAAAGCTTGTTGTACACCTTGTGATTTTCCAACTGTTCTTCCATACTTTTTCAGCAAAAGTCAGCTAATAACATCTGCCAACATAGTCTGCACGCAGGACTAGCTGCTGCTGGCATGGCCTCTTGCCAGCAAACAGCCTGGTTGAAATTTTTTCTCATGGTCCAAGATCTTTCTTTGGAATCTTTCTTTCCTTTCACAGCTAATAAAATAGCTGTGTCTTTCAGCAGGGAGTTTGTTTGTTTGTTTGTTTTTTCTATTTTCAACAGAATCGCATACAATAGTGATTATTTTATTAAAAGTCTTCTGAAATAATTACTTTTCATGAAAGAATCAATTTTATAAAAGTGTAGAGATTAAAAATGTTACAGGTTCACAATACAAATACTGGTATCATTACCAATAATGAACATCATTAATTCCTTTCTTTGTTTCATATAAGAGAGGCAAGTATGGGAGGAGAAAGGTGGATAGCATTTTACTGCTTGTGAAATTTTCTTTCTTTTTTTGGTTCTTTGACCTGTAGGTGTTCGACAGTATTTTAGACGAACTCAATCTAAAAACTAAGCAGATTAAGTGGAACGCTACATAACGAGTTAGAATAGCTTTAATTTAAAAGGTATTTTAAGAGGGAAAGATTTTTAACTTCACAGGTTTCTGTCAAAGAATATATTTAATCTTCAAAATGAATGGCACCATTTCATCCTATTTCATTTTATTGGATAATGTTGTTCAGTAGCTCATTTAAGGAATTGCATTCCTCTGGTGAATGAACTGTGGACAGACTTTTCCCCATCTAGGATGTATAAGGAGACTTCTTGCACTTTACCAGCAATTTTTTTCTGCACAAATTTATTTGCTAATGTTTCAACTGAAATTTCACAAGAGTTTTGTAACATGCTCACTCTGTGTATGTGCAACAGAATGACTTACATGAGAGAATGTAACTGCTGTTTGGATCATTCACTGTGCATGGCATTGCAAACATTTAAAGTATCAGGATTTGTTAATGAAATTGATCAGCCCCTTGGAAATTATAAAGGCTTTCTACTTGACTGTTCATTCTTCTTGTTAAAAATATGGATCAGTCTCTCTCCTAAATGTTCATTGGATGAGGGAGGATTTTCTAAAATAAAGGTTATTTAATATGCATATATGGTAGAGCAAACTACTATAATTTTTTAAAGCCTATCAATTGAATTAATACTGTTTAGAAAAACATTTATATAGTAGGTACAAATGAAGCTAATCCACTATTCTAAACGTTTATTCACTATAAATATAATTATGTTGAATAAATACAGAAGTGTCCAATTAAAAAGTGACTGCAGTTAGTTTAATATTTTTATTAATACACCTCTGGATTTTGTGTTTGAATTCTGAGATGTGTTTCTAGATTTAAGAAGCAACAAAAGCTGTTTTTTTTCCCCCAGAAGCATCTTCCTAGACCATTACTTTTCCTTGGAATACTCAACTCCTGTAATATAATACACTTATATTTTGCATGATTAAATTGACGTCCTGTGTGTTGCTTGATATTGATATCCTAGCTGCCGATTAAAACGTTTTTGTGGGGTTTTTTTATGCCAGAGCAGAACAAAATTGTCTGCTTTTCAATCTGCACATCATAAGCAGATGACATTAAAAATGTCTCTTAAGATGACACAGCTTTATTTTCTGAGAGGGCGGTAGGATGCCCAAGAAGGGTGGCCGGGAGTGTCCTTGTACAGAGTACAGATGTTATGAAGGGAGGAAGATCGGCCTGTGTTCACTGATTCACCTATTGATTCCAGGAGCAAGCTCACCCTGTTTTATAACAGGGGGTAAACAGGAGGAAGGGAGCCAGCCTGCTTTTTTTTGCCACATGCTCTGCTGTTTGGTGGAACTGTGTTATAGTCAGAAACCTCCCACTTTTCTGCAGGTGTTTGCATGCTGTTTCCAAGGCTAGCCCTCTGAGTCTTTTCTAGAGTTGTTTTGAAATTCAACCTAAAGATAACAGAGAAAATGTGACCCTCTCTTGTGAATGCTGCCACCAACTGGCAATGTTTCTTCCCAAGGCAGATTCAGGGCTGTGGTCTGAGTTATCACAAATAGAGTGGTGGTTGCTTTGAGAGAAAGGTGCTTATGGCCTGACATAAGTTTGCTTTGTGTGAATGTTTAAGGAAATTAATAGAAATAATTTAAGACGAAACAGCAATTTTGATAATGAGTGTCTGAGCAAAGCAGATGACAAATGAGGAAAGAGAACAATAATAAGTGCAAGAATTTACTTTTTATGGTCGAATTAAGTATCAAGCAAATACGTTCATATTTTCTAATGCAATTTATATCCCAATCTGCAGAGCTATTTACACAGTTTAATAGAAACGTGTATCACTGTCCACCTAAGAGTTTAGAAAAACTGGCCAACAAAATAAAAAGCAAGAATCTAAATTGTTTACCTAATCAAACATAAGTTATAGTCAAGATGTGCTTGTCTTGCAAGCAGTTTCTTTTTTTTTTTAATCATATTTCTTGCTTACATTGACCTTTAGGTCTCAAACTCTTTTTAGGATAAGCCAAAGTCATCTTGAAAGGTACTGAAAAGTAAAATTTGAAAAAAAATGTAGATAATGAAGAAAACATACTCTGAAAAACACATAACAAAAATACATTTTTAAAACACAAATAACAAATGGCAATAAGTGTCAGATGTCACTATCGTTTTGATTAAGTAAAATGATTTGAACCTATGTACTCATTACTAATTTAGCAATTCTAAATTTACACATTACACCTTCATTCTTAATTGTTTTACTCTCAATCTTTAGGCATTGCAAATAGAAGATACTCAAGTTAGTGAAAGTGTTTAGAACCTTTATTCAGTACAGTGAAGGGATCCGAAAACTTGACTCATATGCCACCAAACTGGTTCTTGAGGTGCTTTTATGGATGAAAAAAACAGCTGGTATATAAAATATCTATAATAGTAAGGACTTGTGAGAGTAGTTTGTCAGTATCCTCAATAAAGATCATGAATTTGACTCTTAAGCAGTATGAGGGATAAATAAAAAATATTTCTTAATATGTGGCTACTATAAAGATATGATTAAAACACAACTGAAAATTGACCAAGGTCTTTTAATTTTCCTTCTGAGTAATCTTTGCCAATTTGTCCTACAAGTCTTTGTGTATATGCTATATTTAAGAACAATGATTAGCTATTTACACATGAATTTTCCATTTTTCCTTGTTTAAAACACTTTCATCACACAAATAATATTAACTAAAGTCACTTGAGGGAGTATGAATTCATGAGGTTCACAAGAAAATAAATAAAGCAACAACTTGTGAAATTTAGGGCAGATGCCATGTATTGCCATTTCCCGCCGACTGCTAAGTGGAGATTTCAGTTCAGATAAACACATTCTAAGAATTACTCCTGGAAGTGTAAACATCAGCCTGCATTTTAATACTTGCTGGCTCTTTAGTAAAAGTTTCAAATGTCAGCCCAAGGTTGTCTTGCTAAAAGAGATAAAAAATGTAAGAGTTACATATTGAAAACGTTTTAAAATTATATTGTAGACTA
Organism: Leontopithecus rosalia; assembly: GCA_028533165.1. Lineage (NCBI taxonomy): Eukaryota > Metazoa > Chordata > Mammalia > Primates > Cebidae > Leontopithecus > Leontopithecus rosalia. The sequence goes on from CM052648.1 coordinate 190,410,386, forward strand.
CAAAAATTCCTTTTAAGTAGTAAAAGTGAGAATTTAAAAACATGATTCTCACTGCCATTAAAAGCACACAGAAAATGAAATATTTGATATTTTGAGACTTTATACTTACCTGTTTTATTTTGACAAACTTGTACCTAGTTTTAAAGGTTCTTCACACTAAAAGTACAACACAATTTCAAAATGGCACCCCTGTCTCTCACAATATGAACTTTAAAGAAAATTAATATCCAAATCATCATTTTGCCTTGTTGTTTTAAGTAGCATTCTATTTTAGTTATAGGATAATAGAAAAGTGGGCTCACCCTTTGTTATGAAGGTGCATTTATGGCTTTTTAGATTCAAAATATAAAAGTCAGCAAACACAGTTACTAAAAATGTGCTAAATATTTGTTAAGCCTCAAACATATACTAAGAATTACCGAGCACATAGGTCTTTGGCTCATTAGTTTTCTATCTTAGTAAAAAGGCACTATTGTCCTCAAATCTTTGAGCAGTTTTTTTCTTGTGTCTTTTGTTACAATATTGCCACACATAATTTGAAGATAAAAATTGCCATATAACCATCATCTGGCAATGTTTTAACTTCCTTAGTACTTAATTTTAAGGTCTAATGCTGCAATTTCAGCTTTAAGGGTGTATAGTACAGAAAGTGATTTTTATCTTTGAGCCTAGGAAATTTCACAAAGTATCAAGTATCACATCAGATTACATATTCTGGGAAATTCCAAGAAAAGATGATATAAAGATAGGATAAGAAGGCAAGAGTGGGCTGGGCACGGTGGCTCATGCCTGTAATCCGAGCACTCTGGGAGGTCGAGGCAGGCAGATCACGAGGTCAAGAGTTTGAGACCATCCTGGCCAACATGGTGAAACCCTGTCTCTACTAAAAATACAAAAATTAGCTGTGCGTGCTGACATGCCTGTAGTCCCAACTACTTGGGAGGCTGAGGCAGGCAAATCACTTGAACCGAGGAGGCGGAGGTTGCAGCGAGCCAAGACTGCTCCACTACATTCCAGCCTGGGCGACAGAGCAGAGGGAGACTCTGTCTTAAAAAATAAATAAAAATAAATAAATAAATAAATAGATAAATAAATAAATAAAAATAAAAGACAAGAATAGAACTCCATCTTAGTTAAATAGATTTATCCTCTGATTGAAATTATATTTGCACTTAGAAGAAAGACACAAGATAAATGAAAACAAGTAGAAGGGAAATTGAGAAACTTTTGTTTTAATGTATCGGTGTTAAATGTTAACATTTAAACTGATTTGCAAGTGATCCAGACAGCTGACTTTAGTGTGCCAGCTTCAGTGAGGTCTGTAGCACATCCTCCTGTGATGTTGACTATCTTCTAATGTGCTTCCACAGAGAGTGTCATGCGTGTAATCAAATTCTTACTCCGTGTGCAGGCACAAAGTTACAAGTCTACATGTTTAATGTGATTGCACCTGTCATTCCTTTCCAAATGTTTATTAAGTACGATTAAACTATTTGCTGTTTGTCTCACTGTTTTCCATTGGGTCTTTTTTTCTGGTAAGTTCTTAAACAAGCTGGCTTTTCTCTTTTTTAAATGGTATTTGCAATCTCTAGCTAATTTCATGAGAGAGAAAAACGCTTTTTAAAAAATCTCTTCATGTTTCTTCACTGAATGGTGTTCTTGATCATGGTTAGATTGTAATTTCAAACAAAAGAAGGCATAATTAAAACATTTTAGTGATAATAACTAAGGGCCATTGACAAATATGGCACAGGCACTGAACAGCCATTAGGGGTGCTTCAACTCAGCACTTGGCTCCAGGTTGTCAGCTGAACATTTCCCAGGAAATGAAGATGGTAAATAAAGTCTCTAAATTTCATTTCACAGAAATTAGTTTTGATGAATCAAACAGTATTCTATTTAGTTTATTTTTAGGTTGGTTCCTTTAAAAGACAACATTTTTGACTCTTGATGCTGCCTCGGTGCATAGTGTGAGGAACTGTCTGTGTGGTGGAGAATAACACTGAATAGATGGTTTCTAGTTATGCTATGTGGTGGTAACTTCATTCTAACCCGATGAAATATTGGATTCTGTCAAATTTATCAATGTGATACTCAAGCATCTCCTTTGTGCTAGACACTGTTTGATCCTGATGAGTTCATGTCCTTTGCAGGGACATGGATGAAACTGGAAACCATCATTCTCAGCAAACTGACACAAGAACAGAAAACAAAACACTGCATGGTCTCACTTATAAGTGGGTGTTGAACAGTGAGAACACATGGACACAGGGAGGGGAACATCGCACACCTGGGCCTGTGGGGGAGGGTGGAGGGCTAGGGGAGGGACAGCAGGGGCTGTGGAGATAGGGGAGGGATAGCATTAGGAGAAATACCTAATGAATGTAGATGATGGGGGGATGGATGCAGCAAACCACCATGGCAGGTGTATACCTATATAACAAGCCTGCACGATCTGCACATGTACCCGGAACTTAGAGTCTAATAAAAAATGTTTTTAAATACCAACCGACCACAACCACCCAGCTGCGTCTGCTGGGAAGGACGCTCCGAGTGTCTCTCCTGCTCCCACGCCTCTTAGTGGGTCAGTTAAATAAGCAACATCCTGGCTTTGCTTTACTCAAACCTTTTCTAGGGGTTGTGCTTGCAGCAAACCACACTGAAAGATGAGGTCGCATTCCAGAATGAAGAGCAGGGGCTTGCTTATTTCCTGCTACAAAAAAGGTGGATTCCCCAAGCCCTGTGTGTCAGTGGAAACAGCCCACCACAGGCATGGCGTATGTCAGGCCCCTGCCTCTCGTCCCTTGCTGCCTGGGGAGCAAGAGGAACAGAGGCAAATCATGCTGCCTTCTGTGCCATGAGTCTCTGACCCGAAAGGCTTCGTCCTCTGCCAGCATCCACCTAACAGTGACGGGCTAACATTGCTTTCTAAGGGAAGGGGAATCAAATTTCAGACCCTGACAGAGTCCAGTGGGAGGTGGAGAACCTACATGCACATAGCCAAATCAAAAGGTCAGTTGTGTTAAGTGCAGAAACAAATCCAGACACAAAACACAAAGTGGTATATTATAAAGCTGGCAGTTTATTTCATTGGAGGATAAGATAGATTATTCAGTAAATGAGGTTGGCATAACCAGAAAATCACCTGTAGACACATAAAAGTTAGATGCCTGTTGCCTTTCACTAAAATGTCAGGTGAGGCAAAAAAAATTAAATATTAAAACATGAAACCATAAAACCTAGAGAAAAGTAAATAAATATTGATAAATTTGACTTTCTAAAATAAGATTATGTAGGGGAAAACAGTTTTAAAAAAACAGCAAAAACAAAGTTAAAGGACAAGCTGGAAGGAAATTGCAGCCAGTATCATGGATGAAGTGCTGCAGTTATTTATTTAATATTTTAAAAGAGCTCCTATAAAAGATAAGAAACTAAAAAATTCTAAAAATGGGCAAATGACCTGAATACAAAGTTCTCAATAATGAAAATGAATGCAAGAAGGCTTAAATGTATGAAAGGTTGCTTAACCTTTCTTGTAATAAGATGAATGCAAATTGAAACCACAGTGTGGTAGAATAGTTCACCTATCAGATTGGCACAGATCACGAAGTTTGATAACACAGTGTATTTGCCAGAATGCTGGAAAACAGGTTTCTACCCAGGGCTGCTGGTGGAACAGACTGAACAGCATCTATGCAATTTGGCTGTATCTACCAAAATGACAAATGCCTTATGTTCCTTGACCCACAATATAATTTCCAGGAATTACTTGTGCCAATGGGAAATGATTTCTTCTCAAGGGTATTCATTGCATTATTGTTTGGAAGAGAAACGTATAATCATGCTCCTTGCAGTATTGTCTTGTGATGACAGAGGTTTCAATACTATGCAACCATATCACAAACGAGGCAGCTCTGTTTATACTGACCCAGAATAATATTTGACTATATAGTGTGAGGTGGAAAAACAAGCTCCAGAACAGTGTGTATGGTATAATACAGCCGTTTTTCATTTTTAAAATGTGTGGGTATGTGCACAGATACCCGCTGGACGTGAACTCACAAATATGGCCACGTGAAGAGCCAACCTGGCTTCCTGGGGATGGGATGGACTGGAGAGAGGACTCACATTTCCTCCTGTTACTTTTTGGACTTTCTGAATCTTGTAGCACAAGCATGAATTAAATATTTAACAGCACAATGAATACCCTTGAAAAATAATTGACTTTAACTTCTAAAGGCTCAGTAGCGCTTGGTGATGGTTTGGGGGTGGGGGAAAAAGGGAGGACCTTCAGTGTCCTGCACTGTCACTGGGTGAGGACGAGGTCTTCTCCTGAGATGGCGGAGGAAGAGTTAAGAGATTTACTTTGGGCGCACGAGGTTTGACATAACAGAAATCTGAGGGAAGACGTTGGATAGGCTGAGAGGCTTGCAATGGAGATATGAATTTGGGAGTCACGGGCATCTAGCTGCATTTAAGTCCCTAGGATTTACTGAGAGTGACTGTGAGAGATGAAATAGAAAGGAGCGCCTGGGATTGGACCCTCACTACTCTAGCATTTGGAAGCCAGGGACAGAAAGATAAGCTAGCAGAGAAAACTTAATGAAGGGGCACAGACTAGCCAGCTGAGGAACCCTGGGAGTGGACAGAAGACAGCACTGCAGCAGGGACTGGCTGGCCAGGGGTAAGGAGGATGAGTGGTACAGGTAACGAGGATGAGGGACCTGGCGATGTGGCAGCCATGTTGATCTAGTGAGTGGCTTCCTGGTGTAAGGAAGATGGGGAGGTTGGAATGCAGGCTGGAGAAGGCATGACAGATGGGGCAGGATCCATGAGAGTGAACTTTTTTTTTCTTTTTTTTTTTGAGACGGAGTTTCGCTCTTGTTACCCAGGCTGGAGTGCAATGGCGCGATCTCGGCTCACCGCAACCTCCGCCTCCTGGGCTCAGGCAATTCTCCTGCCTCAGCCTCCCGAGTAGCTGGGATTACAGGCATGCGCCACCATGCCCAGCTAATTTTTTGTATTTTTAGTAGAGACGGGGTTTCACCATGTTGACCAGGATGGTCTCGATCTCTTGACCTAGTGATCCACCCGCCTCGGCCTCCCAAAGTGCTGGGATTACAGGCGTGAGCCACCGCGCCCGGCGAGAGTGAACTTTCAATGAAGGAAGTCTTTGCATGGTGGATTCAAAGTACTGTTTGGCAGAATCACTGGAGAACGAGAAAAACCCCAAGGGAAGTCCAGGGGCAAAATATGTGTCATCCACCAGGAGCAAAAGAGTCAGTGTCCCAGGATGCAGCCGGGTTTCAGGAAATGCTGAGACTCCGAAAGGATGGGAGTAGTGTTGTGATGGAAAGGACACTTGAGAGAAGACACTGGAAGTATTTGGGAGGTAAAGAAGTGAAACAGGACTGGGCGAAAGGAAGACTTCAGTTAGGATAACCCCGCGGATGAAAGTGGGTAACTCTAAGGGCTTCTGCTGTGGGCAGAAATAGGACACATGGTAGTTTGAGGTTTGTTTGTTTGTTTTTGAGACCTAGTCTGGCTCTGTCACCCAGGCTGGAGCGCAGTGGCACAATCTCGGCTCACTGCAACCTCTGCCTCCCAGGTTCAAGCAATTTCCTGCCTCAGCCTCCCGAGGAGCTAGGACTACAGGTGCACGACCAACCATGCCCAGCTAATTTTTTTAAAAAATACTTTTCGTAGAGATGGGATTTGACCATGTTGGCCAAGTTGGTCTGGAACTCCTGACCTCAAGCAATCCACCCACCTCCGCCTCCCAAAGTGCTGGGATTACAGGTGTGAGCCAATGCGCCTGCCAGTAGGTTGAGTTTTAATGATGTCTGTGAAGATGCAAGTTCAGCTGTGTTTGGAGGTGTGGCCTGGCATCTGGGAGGAGCCCCGAAGACCCCTTTTCTGTGTTGCTTGTATTGGCATCCATGGTGAGCGCAGCAGTAGCTGTCATCAGTGAGCAGAGAGGCTCTAGCCAGGGGCCCTCTGGTGAATACAGGGACAGGCAGAGATCAGGGTGTGCCCAGGGTTCTTCCGCTTGAGTCAAAGCCCATGGGAGCCCAGGCATGAAACCCTAGGGGCTTGCATCGTGTCTAGATGGTGGGTCTCCATCATTCCTCGTAATCTCGTGGTTTTCTTGCAATGCTGAGAAGCCCCATTACTGGGCTTTTCCCCAAAGTGAATGTCATCTTGCAACATCTCTTCAGCTTTGCATTTTTGGAATATGGATCAGAATCTTCCCTTCTTTGACTCCTTTTCTAGCACCTTGTTAGAATGCATTCATATAGCAACTGGGAGTGAATGCAACACGTTTACATTTAACACCTCCCTTCCGATGACCAGCTCAAACATTTCCAGAGATTTCTCCATTCCAGGACTGATAGATGCCACCAGACATGTGAGACCAAATGTTGGCCTTATTGTGGAATAGAGATGGAGACTGAGGTCTGGCCTTCCTTCTGGTCTTCAGTCCTGCAGTCCACTTCTCCACTGCACCTCCTCCAGGAGCATTCCTGGCAGCCTCTGGAACCTGCCCTGGGCAGGTTTTGATTCACTCTTCATGCTTGATAGGCTTTTAGCCTGCTGTGTAGTAGGCACTCAGAACTCTTTGAAGGATTGTTCTTCTCCGTTCTCAGATTACACTTCTACACATTTATTTATTTTTTTCTGATTAAGTGCTTTTTGTGTGACTACTGAAAAGTTCACATCAATTAACCCATTAAAGACCTGTGAAAGCTCCTGCCTGGCACAGTAGACACAGCCAGTACATATTGGCTGTGATCATTTGTGTTCTGTATCAGATTTGTTTACCGGCCACAAAGGTGGGGCCCTACGAGTCCTCTCTGTTCAAGCTGGTATCTGAGGCTAAGGGAAGCTTGTGTTGTAATGACATGGAAATTCCAGAGGGTGTGATGGAATGAATGACCAGGAAAGAGAAGAGCAAAGCATGTTGGGTGCAGGGAGGTGAAAAAGGGAGTATAGGAAAGAGGAAGAGGGGCCCATTCGGCCTCCAGGTTTCTGGAAGTACCAATCCTAGAGTCTCTTGGTGAAGGGAGTTGGCCAAGGCAAGGAAACCTGAGCCCTCTTTGAAGGAGTCAGAGGAGATTTATGGCTAAAAAATGACAAGTTATGCCATGTTACGTATTTTGAACAAATATGTGTAAATACATGATTTAGATAAATTAGGTATTTATTAAATATTTCAAGATTTGGTTCCAGAAAGGGGGTAAAGTCATTCAAAGAAAGCTGAAGGTTTTTAGAGGAACAAAATCTAGTTTTGCAGCAAAGAGGATTAATCTGTAAAATCTCCTAGATGTGTTACTATAGTAATCTAGAATTTGTTTCTTCTAATTCTTCATTTCTCAACACTATCAAGATGAAGTGTGTCATCTTTAGAGGTAGAGAGAAGTCTATTTGCATCTGTGGAGTTAATTCAGAGAGGGAGGCCAGAGGGGATTCTAGCCGTCCTTGTTCACTTGAATAAAGCCACCTATTCCCATGGCTTTCTGTTTAGGAAGTAGAAAAGCCTCATTTCCATGACATCAGTGTTTTTCATATTTGGAAGTCTATCTTCCAAGAGCGAATGTCATATAATGCAAGTGAATTATTCCTTGCTACCTGAACACTTACTTCCTAAGTTCACATTTAACTGTGTAAGAAGGACACTTGTGTTAATTTAGGAAGTTTATATCTACGCAGGGAACAATATGTGTCCTGGGAAGGTAGAAAATGTTTTCAATTTGCTTTTTATTGTTTGGAGGCCTATTTAATTAAATGCAATCTTATTTATTCAGTGATATATATTAAACAGAAATGTATTAAAAATCTACCATTAGAAAGTACTAATTGTCATTGAATGGCATTTTTTTCTTGAGATGGAGTCTCGCTCTGTCACCAGGCTGGAGTGCAGTGGCGTGATCTCAGCTCACTGCAACCTCTGCCTCCCAGGTTCAAGCGATTCTCCTGCCTCAGCCTCCCAAGTAGCTGGGACTACAGGTGTGTCCCACCATGCCCAGCTAGTTTTTGTATTTTTAGTAGAGACGGGGTTTCACCACGTTGGCAAGGATGGTCTTGATCTCTTGACCTTGTGATTCACCCACCTCAGCCTCCCAAAGTCCTGGGATTACAGGGATGAGCCACCGCACCCGGCCGACTGAATGGCATATTTTAAAATGAATAATTTTATGTTATGTAAATGTTACCTAAAAATATAATACAACTGCCAAGATTAAGACGTTATATCGACATAGAGAAGGTTAAAGTAACAATACAGTAACTACTGTCCTGTAATAAATAGAAACATAATATTTATTCCAAAGGACATTCTTATTTCCGAAGATGAATCAGAAATAAAGTGGAAGAAATTAACAGAGAAAATGGGAAAAAGGACACGAAGTGTTAGACATGCAAAACTCCAACATTCCAAAGTTAAGGGAAAGGGAATGAGCATGTCGTGCCTCTCACCCTAGAAGACTAAAAACAATCGTTTCTAGCAAACTGATCACCCTTCTTTCTGAAGGTGGTTTTCGGCAAAAAAGGTGCTGTTTTCAGTTTTTACCATGAATTACCTGGGGCGCACTTGAAGAGAAGGCATTTTTCGAATGCATTAAAAGTGTCTCAGTGAAAGCCGCCGCTCGACTGTCCTAAGAGGCTTTTAACCCCAGCCACATAATTATTTCAAAACAGACGACGGAAAGTTTGTCTTCCCCGTCAGTTTCCCAGAGTATCTCATAGCTCACGCGGGACACCACGTGCGATTCTGCCGCCTTCCACCGAACACCAGTGTCCTCAGGAGATGGACCTGAAGAGACTGGTGGTGATTTGCTGCATTTTGAATTGCCACGCATATTCTATAATATGCAATTAATACTTGTTTGTTGTAAGACATTTTTAGATTCCACAAAAGTGAATAGAAGACAATTAAAACTAGCAATCCCCCAGAGTCAGCCATTGCTAGTACTTTAAGAACTTTTGGTCATCTTTTTATATACATATCTATTAATATTATTCTGCAGAATGGAAACTGTACTGCTTGTGCAGATACTAATCTGCTGTTAAAACACAAGGTGTCATCAATCTCTTGAAACATGCATTTTAATGGCTGCATACTATTTCTCTACCTCAATGTACCATGCTTCATTTAACCACCGTCTACTTGCTCATTTTTGGTGTTTCTAATTTCTCGCAGTTAAAAATTTAGCTGCCCTGGCTAATGATTATTTGAAGGGTGACTCTTACATTGATAAGTAGGTCACCATACATCCGGTTGTGCAGCTGGGAACCTGGAAATCATGCGTTCAATAACTTTCACCCCCAATCTCCACCCATTACCAAATTCTGTCAGTTTTCTATTCTTACTATCTCTCAAGCTTATCACTTTTTGCCACCCCTCATAAATGCTTTTGCCCAATATTTTTGAACTCCTTATTGGTTCAGCAACGTACTAGGTATTTATTATCTTTTATTTTTCACAGCTACCGTAAGAGGCAAATATTGTTACTCTTCTTCCAATTTTTCTCTCAAGTATTTGATGAAATTCAGTTTATTAGCCTTAAGAACTTTTTCTACTTTTTGGATTTTTATATTATGCAATATAGTACACACATACAAAAAGGTGTTTGACATATACATAAATTATAAATAATACTTTAAAATTGGTGTAGTCAGCTCCAAGCTTAAAAAAACAGAACACTGCCAATATTTTGAAGTCCACTGACGAGCCCCGGCACTATCTGAAATTTCGTGGTTATTAGCCTTTGGCTGTATTTATGGTTTTCCCAGACATGTATATAAACACCAGACGTGTATATAAACGTTTTTCATTGTACTTACATTTAAGTATTACACAAATATTGTCATCCTGTTAATGTTCTTCTGCAGCTTGCTCAACATTATGGGCTTTTTATTGAGATATAACTTATATACCATAAAAATGCACAACTTAGTATTTTTTAGTATAATCACAAGGCTGTGAATCATCATCACAGTCTAAGTGTGGAACATCTTCACCTCCCAGAAAGAAACTTCAGGAAAACTTGTGCCCACAGCAATCACTTTGGAGTTCCCCTCTCTTCACCTCTCTTGGCCACAAGTCTGCTCTCTGTCCTTGTTCATCATTATGTTTTTGAGAGAAATGTATTATGATTTATAAAGTCATAGTTCATCTTTTTCAACTAATAAATATGTAACAGTTTTTCACATCTGCCAATAGAAATTTAGATTATTTGTAGTTGTTTTTTAAATTTTTTATTTGAACATTATTTGTTTTTAAAAACAATATGTTTAACAATTACATACCTCTCAACAATTAAAGTGCCTTTTAACAATTATTTATGCATACATATATATTCTTAGGCACACTGTTTTGAACAGAAGAATAGAATCGCCAGGGTTAATTCTTCTCACCTTTAATTTTAATGTGTAATAAAAAAAAATCACTTTCTGAAGTGAGTGTATGGATTGAAACTTCCACCAACAGGGTGTCATTGTCTTTTAAATTTTTTCCCATTGCGTTGTAGGCATTGTTTATATATGCCATGTATTAATCTTTCATGCAAATCAGTTTGTCAAATTTATTATTTGTCTTTTTATTTTCTTTATGTTTTCTTTTGAATGAACATCAATTTCAAATTTTAACTGAAATTTATCAAATTTCCCTTTTGAGTTTTGTGCATTTTTCATCTTAATTTTCATTATTTACTCCTGTATTTCCTCTCTCTCTCTCTCTCTCTCTCTCTCTCTCTGTCTTTAATTCACCTGCATTATATATTTGTTCATGGTGTCTGATACTGGCTCAATTTCAGAGTTTTTTTTTCTTGTTTCTGAAGCATGTTTTGAGTATTTGACTTTTCCCCACTGGTCTGAATGGTGCTTCTCGGATATAGCAAGTCTCTAGGTTTGCATAGGTCAATCTCTGTGCCCTCTGTTCTTTTCCACTGATGTTCTTTTTGCTCATTCTTATGCCAGTACTACACTGTGTTAATTACTATATTTTATTAATAAATCTCACTTTCTGGTAGACCATTTCTTTCACCTACTTTTTTGCCTTCATTCAGGAGTGTCTTGCATATTTGTAACTTTCTTTTCCTTATGATTTAACATTAGCTTGACAAATTTAATAAACCACCTTGTTAGGACTGAGATGCAATCAGAAAGATTGGACATCTTTAAGATACTGCGTTCTCCTAGCCAGGAATATGGCACATTTCCCAATCTCTTCAGCAAATTTTAAATATCTTTTTCTAAATTTTTATAATTTTCCCCATAGATATCTTTAAAATATTTTGTTAGATTTATTCCTAGTGCCTTATATCTTTTGTTACTCTTGTAAAAGGTATCCATTTTTAAAAACTACATTTTCTCTCTGTTGCTTAGGTATACAAATACTATCAATTTTTAGTTTATCTTATATCTGATAATTTTTGTTAAACCTCATATTAATTTTAATGCTTTAAAGATGTTTGGAGGGAAATATTTTATAAATATAATACACAAATAATACCATTTTGGGTGTCGCTTACAGATTTTCTCATCTTTGAACTGGCTAGAGCTGCTAGCGTAAGATGTAAAAGCAACCTTGTCTTAATGCTTTTTGAAAGAGAATGTTCCAGATTCTACCCTTTGGTGCCATGTTTGCTCTAAGATTTTGGTAGTTTCCATTCTTTTTTCAGTTTAAAGAAGTTCTCCTCTATCCCATTATGCCAATGATTTTCAGCTGAATGGATGTAAAAAATTATCAAATATTTTTAGTGCTGCTGACATAATCTTAGGCCTTTATATTTTGATATATAAGGATGGCAAGCTACATAGAATTACTTTTTCAATGTTATACAGAATTTACATTTCTGGAATGGATTTAATTTGTTCATTCTTTAACTTTGGGTTCCCCTAAAAACTGACCTCGAGAGAAGGGCCCAGCGTCTGATAGTTCCAGCATCCGGCTCTGGAGCTGTGTGGCCGAGTCTTCATCTATTGGTTTGTTTGCTGACTTCCAACCTTTGTGCCTAGATATTGAAGTCACCTTCTCTCCCTTTGAAGGGCAGAGACTTGTGTGTGTGTTTGCCGTCTCACTCAGCATGGCTCTTGCAGTTTCTGGCAGCATGAGAAGGTCCAGAGAGACTCTGCCCTTCCAAGAGCCCTCAGCATTGTCTTCTGCCTTTGGGGGCTACTGAAACCACAGCACAAGGTGTGAGGACATTACCAGGTTCCCCCAGAGCTGTCATTCCTTGCACTGGCTTTCCAAGACATGCCTGCCACCTTTCGTTTTGTCCCCTGGGATTTCCCCGACTGTCTTGTAAGGTCGTTATGAACTTAAAAGGATGTGGATTTTCACTTTATTTTATACCTTTGAGGCATTTTATAGCAGAAATTTTCAGGGCATCAAGACTAGATGTTTGCCCAAAAGGGAAAACCAGAGGCTTTCAATTTTTTTATTTCTAACTAAAATTTTTTTTATGGTTCATTCTTTGTTTCTGTGCTAGAAAGAACATGTAACTATTTTATATATTGTCTTTAAATGACATTTGATGTGAATACAGTGTCACACCAACAGATAGCAATATCAAATAAAGTACATGCCAAAGAACCTGCTTAAAATTTTAAAAATATTGAACCCCAAATTAAGGATAACTTAGTTTCCACAGTAAGTCATGTAGGAATGGAAGTCTATTTGCAGTATGAATTATATTTTGTAGTATGGGAAAACAAAGGATAGAAGAGAAATCCTCCTTTCCTTAACTAGCAGATTTCAGTAATATGACACTCTGGAATGACATGACAAAGAAGATAGTTTTGAGAGGCACCTTTTGCCATTTACTTCTGGTTGATCAGGACTGCCACCTAAAGCCATACACAACTTCAGGGGCACCACCCACAAACACTACTCTGTGAACAGGGCTCTCTGGCTGTGTATAGTACAGCTTCCCTGATCCTGTGGTAGGTAACATTCCTGAGCATTCGGTTACTCACCTGCGACATCAGAATCATAGTAGAGTTCATGCAATGAAGAAAAAGGATAATATGCATGAAATCACTATATAAATGTTATCATCCCTACCATCCACACCTTTAAAGAACCTACAAAATTGCTACGAATTCTGCTATATTTTTGGCACTCATTTGACTTCTTAAAAACTTCAAGATACACAACAAAGCCATACAAACAGCTCGGTTGAAGTGAAGGGCAGCAGCAAAGAAACTTGCTCTTCCTAGTTGCCCACCATCCACTCCCTTCTCATCTCGATGATGAGTTAGATAACATGATTCCTTTTCTTTTTCTCTTCCTTTGGAACGTAGAACATGTCCCTTAGCTCATCACAACATGAAGTTAAAACAGGATCACAGGAATGGTAACTGCTCTTCCTCTTGCATTAACTTCTCCTATCTGCCAAAGAAGAAGAATGTGTAGCCCCTCACTGTGTTTGGTTCAACAGACATGCACATGCATTGGTTTCTAAGGGGACTTTCTTATCAGTTGGTATTTCCAGCGTTTCTTTCCCCTAGCCTGTGTCCTTCTTCCATGCCTATCTTTCTAACTCAGTGAGCCCACAGACGTCCTCACTCCCTGAGGAGCAATGAGAAGTTTCCTTATTTCGATTGCAGGTGGACAAATGTCTCCCACTGTCTCCTGGTGCCATCTCTAATCTCCCAGCCTCACTGGAGTTATCCAAGGTCCTGAAGACACCCTAGTGAGCTCCTTAGCCTTGCAGTTGAAAGGTTGCAGTTCAGGGGTCAGACGCTTTCTCCAGGCAACAAACCTGTACACCAGCCAAACTGCTGCTACTGTGTAGGGTGTGATGGACAGTGGGGTCCTCTACCAAGGCCTATCGTCCTGGTCTGTTCTGCCCACTGTAAGCTGCCCAGGCTGCTGCTGACCCTGCGATGCTCTTCCACTTGGCCACTTGACCTTGCTCTGCATAACCTAATGGCGGCCATCACTGAATGGTGGCATCATATTTCACTACACAAGCAATAGTCATTTTTCCCTCCTTTTTTTGTTAGGTATTTTTTTCTTATTTCTTTCAGTGATAAATGCTGTTTCGATGAATGTGGCATACATTTATTTTGTTTATGTTTTGCATTATTCCTGGGGAAGAACAGGTTCCAGAGTATAGAAATACTGAATCGGAAGCTCTGCGTGTTTTTATCCTTCACATGCAGAAGTTAGCCCAGCAGCTTGTAACTGTGCCTCTTTTTTCCATTCTCTTCAGCTCTAATAGTGTTAAATATTTGTACCTTGTGATATGTGCACAATTACGTGCCCGTGTTTCAATCTTCTCTTCTTTGATTACTAGAAAGGTTCAAGTGTTTTCATTATTAAGCATGAGTTAAATCCATTTCTACAGTTTTGCTAACTTTTCTTGTGTTGTTAATGTCTTTCTCACCAATTTATGTGAGCTTAGATTATAGTAAGTTTATTAAACCTTTGTTATATATTTGTTATAAGTGTTTTTTCTGAGTTATTAGATAAGTTATAATTTTGTTAATTACATGTGCGGGCCCACAGAAGTTTTGTATATCTGCGTACTCAAATTTTTTTCCATTGTGGTTTACTTAACACATTTTCACACTTAGAAATTTCTTCCTCGTCTGGTGTTGCTTATGCTTTCTTACAATTTATTATGTCCTTATGTATGTCCTTATTATGTCCTTAATGCTTTTGTTTTGGTAAATGGTGAGAATAAAAATCAAAACACTTCTTCCCAAGACTGTTTATTGAATGACCTATCATTTCCCTGTCGATCTATATTGTTTATTTTTTTAATTATAAATAATATTTTGGCAAACTTTGTTATTCATAAAGTTGTCATGATTCAAATTCTTCTGTAGGCATGAGTAAATGTACAAAAATATTCCTGGCACTGTTTCAATAGTAGCAAGGATTGGAAACATGCTAACTATCCGTCAAAAGCAGAACGGATAAGAAAGTAGAATATATTCACAAAAGGAAACACGATACAGCAATGAAAAATAGCAAACCACTGCCGTAGGCACGGGTGAATCTCACAAAGCAAATGTTGAGTGAAAGAGTACAAACCGTATGACTCCATTTACATAGAGCTGCCCTCAGGCAAGCCTGCCCGTGCCTTTTGGCAAAGGAGATGTACTAACCAGGAGAGGCCATTGAGGATTCTTTTGGGTGCTCTTCAGTGGTCTCCACTGTGGTCACTCAGTTGCATATAAAAGCAGACATTCATCAATCTATACAGCCACTTTGTACTCTAGGCCTTAATTACAAGGTTAAAGACTCTCCTATATAGAATTACTTAGGATTCTAAATCATTTTCTATGAGTGTCCTGTGTTGAGGTGAACCTTTAGCATCATTCTAGAACAAGCTTACCCAACCCACGGCCTGAAGGCTGCATGAGGCCCAAGAGGGCTTTGAATGTGGCCCAGTGCAAATTTGTAAATTTTCTTAAAACATTATGAGATGTTTGCAATGTTTTTAGCTCGTTAGCTATTGTTCATGTTAGTGTATTTTATGTGTGGTCCAAGACAACTCTTCTTCTTCCAGTGTAGCCCAGGGAAGCCAAAAGCTGGGATGCCCCTGCTCTAGAAGTATTGACAACTTTGTTTTAGTTGGCCACAGTCAGGCATGTCTATAAATGTGTATATAATTGTAGAAGGGACTGAGACCATGAACAGAGAGCTAGATTTGAGACTCATCTTTGCTTCTGTTTGTCATTGAGCAATTAACCTCCAAGACACCATTTCTACATGGCGTGGGATAGTATGAAACTGGCTTCAGTGCCAGTTACCAGCCAGGCACTATATTTGAATTCTATACCTGTGATCTCATTTAGTGCTCATGTGACACAAGTGAATTTGATGTGTCACATAGGGGAGTACATGCACTTTGAGACTTTTGGACCACAGCCTGTAAGAAAAGCATTTCACGTGTCCACATACCTCCACACTCAGCAGAAATGTCTCCTGAAGCAGTGCTTCTCCTGTGTGTATCGTCTCTTCTTTCTTCATCTCTCCTATTAATTTAAAACACTACTTGTCTTATTTCAACACATATCAATGAATTGTCATCCACAACTTGGAAGACACTGGACTAACTTTCAAAGAAAACAATATTTTTCATCACCCGCCTATGAGCGAGAATATGTGGTATTTCATTTTCTGTTCTTGTGTCAGTTTGCTGAGAATGATGTTCTCCAGATTCATCCATGTCCCTACAAAGGACATGAACTCATCGTTTTTGATTGCTGCATAATATTCCATGGTGTATATGTGCCACATTTTCCCAGTCCAGTCTATCATGGATGGGCATTTGGAGGAGGGGGGGAGGGATAGCCTGGGGAGAAATGCCAAATGTGGGAGAAGGGGAAGAAGGCAGCAAAACACACTGCCATGTGTGTACCTATACAACTGTCTTGCATGTTCGCACATGTACCCCAAAACCTAAAATGCAATTAAAAAATATATTAACCAAATGAGATTAAAAGTAGTTGTTTCATCTTCTTGCATTCATCAAAGCACATCTGCTTCCTCCTTCGCCCCAGCAGTGTTTGCTGCCCTCTGCACTCCTCCTGTTCTCCCGCCCTGCCATGCTCTTTCTCCTCCCCATCCCTGGCCTCCAACCCACTGACAATTTCCCCAGCACTGTGTCTACATAGGCACATCTCTTTTCTCCTTTTTCCTCTTTCTCCTCTTCTACCTTTATATTTCATTGTCTCAAGATTCAAGTCTGAACCTCTGCAATTTAAATGTCCTGTCTCCACATTTTCTGGTCTCTCTCTATGTTTTGCAAGAAGAATTGTTCAGTTGACCCAGCACAGGGACACAAATGAAGCCTCAAACCCCATGTAGATGAATCAGGCTGCAAACTCTTGATCCAATCGATTTTATCTTTCTGATCTTAACAAACACACCTTTACAGGGGGCTGTGAGTCCTTCATAGGTTTAAATCTAGACTTCTCGGACTCTTCAGGGTTCTAAGTCAGCTGTTGGGGTGTAGGAGAGTCGGTCACAGTGCCTGGTTCACAGCTGCCTCCTCTCCCTAGCTGTGTGCTGTAACTGGGGAAACCTTGTGTGTGTGTGTGTGTGTGTGTGTGTGTGTGTGTACAGCGAGCCCCCATCCTGTACCACACCAGTAAGATACCTCCATGCTGCTGCACCACAGCAGTCACCCTCAACCCCACCTTGGCCAAGAAAGTCCAAGCTTTAGAGAACCTCCCAAAAGGAAGCAGTGCAGGTTCTCATGGGAACATCTTCTTAGTCCCAGGCACCTCTGACCTCATAGGGAGTGTCCTTCTCACTTTTTAGGGCTAAGAAGGAGTTGGTCAGGAAGGACTCAGCTGGAGGTATTGAGGGTGGTGAGATAGAGCGGGAATAGTGGGGTCACCAACAGCTCTAGGTGGGGTGGGGACAAAATGACAACTCCTTTTTTTTTGAGACAGAGTTCCTCTGTTGCCCAGGCTGGAGTGCAATGGTGCGATCTTGGCTCACTGCAACCTCCACCTCCCAGGTTCAAGCAATTCTCCTATCTCAGCCTCCTGAGTAGCTGGGACTACAAGCCTGCACCACCACAGGCTAATTTTTTTTTGTATTTTTAGCACAGATGGGGTTTTACCATGTTGGCCAGGCTGGTCTTGAGCTCCTGACCTCAAGCATTCCACCTCCCTCAGCCTCCTGAAGTGCTGGGATTACAGGTGTGAGCCACCGCACCCGAACAACAACTTGTTTTTAAAAAAATTGGTTACAATCAGTAACCAACCCTTTAATGTACTGGGCATTTGGATGAGGACAAACAGAGGACAAACCACTGGCCAGGATGCTTTAATAGAGTGGAAAACTACTGTTTTTCAGGACGCCAGCCCCCGTCTCCACCTTGTGAGGACACTGACTTTGGCTTGAAGGGAACGGCTCTGACACCACGGTTTAAAAAGCATCCTGTGATTCACTGCTGGATCAGGTGACAAAAACTCAAAATGGCCTAGAGAGGATGAATCCACCCCAGCTCCAGGGTTGGCTTGTGACCCAGACCCGCCAAACACTCGCAGGACCCCTGTGAGCTGCTCAGAGACAGCGAGCCAGCTCCAGATCTGCTGACTGAGGTACTGGGGTAATATTTTCTGATTCTCTCTTTCTTTCACTCTCTCTCTCCTCTCTCTCTCTCTCTCTCTCTCTCTCTCTCTCTCTCTCTCTCTCTCTCTCTCTCTCTCTCTGTCTCTCTCTCTCTCTAGCTGGTGGTTGAGAAGCAATAGAGCTCAAGCATCCAGGGCCACCATTAGAGGCTGGGAGAGGGTACGGCAGAGCCGCAGATGTGGGTAAGAAACAGACAGAAAGCGCCGGTTCCTGGGGCCCCAGCTTGCACTATTGGCAAATGTATTGAGTTCACTGCCACGCCTTTCAGCATGTGGCCAATGTGTCTGCTTTTTTTGATTCAGGCCAGTTTGAGTTGGATTGTCTGCCATCTGAGCAAGAGAAATCCCACCTACCAGGCCTGCCAGCAGACAGTGTGGTATAGCCTCCACAGCCCGGTCTTCAGATTGCAATTCAGGCCCCCGCTCTGAGCTGGAACCTCTAGGTGATTTTTAAAGCCTTGTTTAGTTTTAATATTCTCTATTATCTATGTAGTAAAACAGATTAGTTTGTCTTTTAGAGAAATGAAAGTGCTTAATGGAGTAAGGCACATTGTAAGTGCTCGATAAATTTTTGTTATGGGTTAGACGGAAAGTGTCTGGACAAGGAGCAAGTCACCTGGTTCCGCAGACGCTGTCCTCTCCTGCCCTCCTTTCTCATAGCTGTCCTCCTCTCATGGGCCTGGGGGGTACGTGGAGCCTATTCCACATGGACTTCCCCCTAAACTCTGAAGTGGCTTTGAGTCCTGGTCACCCAGCTGTGCATTCAGTTATACACTGTCTTACTGTGAGCATCCTCTCCTTCACATCTGTTTTAGTGTGATGGGTAGGGGCCCAGACTTCCTGGGCAGTCTCCCAGGGTTCAAATCCCAGCGCCACCACCGTCAGCTGTGTGTCCTCAGGAAAGTTACTTAAACTCTCTGTGCCTCAGTTGCCTCATTTCTAAAATGAAGATAAAGGCAATTCCTACCTCACAGGTAGGTTCAAGTGAATGAAATTCTTAATATGTAAGGATCACATAAGTTAATTTTTGGAAGAGCACTTACAAACAATGGCATATGTCGCATATAAGGTGTGAGCAGTCACTATTTTATCAGGGTCAGCAGAGCTCAGGGGATTTAGAGTCACATAAACCCGAGTTAGAATCCTGGCTCCAACCCACCTGTTGAGCGGTTCTGACAAAAGCCATATGGTTCACAACCCCAAAATATTGACTCTCTGACCTTTTGCAGACCAAGTTTGCAACTCCTGCCAGAGCCCAGGTGGAACTCCTGACACGGTGCACAGAAGCAGGCTGGCACAGTGTGTGAGGAGTCCCCTCCCCAGCCTCCCAAAGACACCGTCTGCTGTCACTGAGGCCAGGGCCGCAGCACCTGCATCTCCCGAGCTCCAAAAGACCCTGTGGTTCAATGTTCGTTATGCCCAAGTGACAATCTGCTGCTAAGTGCAGCACTGAGGCTGCATAGCCAGAGACGGTTCCAGAAGGATTTCCAAGGACCCCAGGAGTCCAGCATGGACAAGTTGGGCCAACACCCGCCTCAGCCCTCAACCGGCCTCGGCAATGGCCTTGGTGCCTCATTAGCAAAGTGAAAGCACTCTGAGAGGATCCTGACGTCTATCTCCTGAAGGGAGTGCTCTTGCTGCTGCAGGCAGCCACTATCTGAAGCACCAGCCAACCCAAGGTGCAGCAGCTCATTTCCGGTTCTGAGCTGTGCTTGGGGGACCACTTTCTTGATTCCAAAGTATATTCTGTGGTCTAAAGAAGACAAATAGAATCAATCGCTCTCCTCCTTTTGATGGAAGCATTTAAACGTGAGGTGTGAGTGTTGGGCCAGATTTCCTGATGAGCAGCTGCAAACGTTCTGGAGCTGTGGGACAAGAGGAAGATGGACGCCCTGTCTCACTTCTGATGATCCTACACCCCACTCTGTCTCCTCCTGACAACCACAGCCATCTGAGCACCCGGGTTCATGTAAGAACAGGAGAAGTGCAAGGCTTGTTCATTTAAATGCTCTTCGAGGAGATGCCTTATGTAAATAAGAAATGAGTGTGCAATGAATTAAGATGGTATATAATCAATTGCAAAATCATGAATTGTGAAAAATCAATTATGAATATGCAAAGGAAAACGATTCATAGGGAAATAAGATTTGAGTCGTGCCTCCTTGAAATTCATCTCTGCTGTTCTGGAAACATCAGCGTGGACCACAAGGGAAGAAGGTTACTTAAGCCCATGTCTCAAAAAGCAGCAGGGACCAGTCCTTCTGGCTGCTGGCTCCATAGCTCACACAGTGACCGAAAGAACACACTTCCCTTTCAAAGGCCCAAGGTGCAAATGACACCTACTCTATTTTGTGGGCATGTGACTCTGGAAAAGTTTTAAAGTCTCTCTGAGCTTTGTATTCCTATCTTTAAATATGGTATGGCAAAGTCTATCTAACAAGACTGTTTTGAAAATTGGGATGCTTTATGTGGAGAGGCAGGCACAGAACTTGGCACTTGATAAGCACTCACTAAATGGTAGCTGTCATATTTCTTTTTTATTTTTTGAGACGGAGTTTCACTCTTGTTACCCAGGCTGGAGTGCAATGGCGCGATCTCAGCTCACCACAACCTCCGCCTCCTGGGTTCAGGCAATTCTCCTGCCTCAGCCTCCTGAGTAGCTGGGATTACAGGCACGCGCCACCATGCCCAGCTAATTTTTTGTATCTTTAGTAGAGACAGGGTTTCACCGTTTCGACCAGGATGGTCTTGATCTCTGGACCTCGTGATCCACCCGCCTCGGCCTCCCAAAGTGCTGGGATTACAGGCGTGAGCCACCATGCCCGGCCGCCTGTCATATTTCATATATTTACCCAACAAACGTCTGTGAGGCATCTGCTGTGCACGGCACAGGGCGGGTTCCCAACAGCACAGAGAGCAGCCCAACATGGCCTCTGGCTTGACAGGTTTTCGGTCAGAGGTTCTGAAGAAGTGGACGTGTGATGACACACCTATCTTAGGAGAGGGGTTTGGAGAGCCGTGGGGACTGGAGGAGAAGCCCTTCCCCGTGGCTTAGGATTTAGAATATGCTTCCTAGGGTAAGCTCTATCTACGCTGAGATCAGAGGACAGATTGGAAGAAGCCTGGAATTGTCGTAAGAGAGGGAAGTAAGGAATTGCCAGTTGGGCAGCAGAAACTGCCTGTGCAGCGGCTCGATGCCTGGGAGTGCACAGCATATATGGGGGATGAGGTGGGGCATGGAGGGATGTGGCAGCTTCAGAATGTTTGCAGCTGCTCATCAGAAAATCTGGCCCAACACACTCCTGTCGTGCTCTCACTGCTAGCTAAGCAAAGAGAGTGGCAGCAGGCCTCCTGCGTGCAATGCTTTGTGCCCCGCCACGGAGGAGGGAGGAGGGTGAGAGCAGCCCCTGGTCCCTGCCCTCAGCAGTCTTACAGTCGAATTGGACATAGACCTAAGAGTCGGCATTGTTCTGGTTTTATGCTGTGCCAAGGACCAGAGCATTAGGTTCCAGCTGAGTGCCTCTCCCTGCTGTCCTCTGTGGAGAGGCTCTGAGTGAGGACGTTCCCCAGCAAGGACAGGAGGAGGCAGTTCCTAGGCAGCCCGAGGCTGCCTTTGGCCCTACGCTCTTGAAGGCGCTGAGTCTGGCTCCAGGAGAGCTACTGGTTTTGGAGAATGATCCATCCTCTTCGGGCAATACAGCAACCAGACCACAGAAGATCCTGAGACCCAGCCTGCCTCACAGAAGCCCCGGTCCACAGACGGGGCCTGTGGTTTGGATCCTTCTGAAGCATCTGACGGATGCCCCCTGCAGAAACCACGGGATGTCTTCCATCTGACTGTGGCCGTGGGTTTCAGCAGCCCCTCCCCGCCTCCCCCCACATATGCCCTGCTCGCAGCGTGTGGCTCGGTGCGCTACTACCAAGTATGACTGGGCTGAGAGGGTTCCTGGAAATGCCTGGCTTCACATTTATTTTAATTATTGGCTCAAGTATAAATACTTTTAAGCTGTTGTTCTTTGTCTGAAGTCTTTGGAACCGCTATTCTATTTTGTGCAGGCAATTTAGTAGAATGGAAGAAAAATGGTTATGAGATTCTGCTACAACGCAAAAGGAGAGTTGGCCAGAGAGAAGATGCAAGGTGTCAGCGGGCAAAGGGTCGAGCTGGGTATTGAGGAGAGAACTCCGATTCTCTTTCATTGCAGCCACATTGATAGCAACAGAGGGATTCCATCAATCTTAAAGGCCCATTGCCCAGTTTATTCACTCCCTCGAGCCCTCCCTGGTCGAGCAGGACTGCCATCACTGCCCTCCAAAGCTGTCGAAGAGCACTCCTCTGCTGGAAGTTGTACAGCAGGTGCCTGCTGCCAGCATTCCTTCCCAGCTTTGCTGTGGCTGCTGGTCCTGCCATCTGTGCCCACTGACCTCCATTCTCCCGTTCTTTCTTTCTCAGGGTGTTAGGGACCAACATGAGCTCTGGCTAAGGCTCTCACCGACTCCCTTTGGAGCTTAAGTGCCTGAGTCACTGAGTTCCAGCTGTGGGGGAGTGACTAGCTGCCCCTTTCGTGTCACTGCCCTTGCATGGAATGAGCTGAGTCCACCTGTGTCCATGGGACCCAGAGCCACTACTTTGGACCTAGAGGTGAAAGATAAATGCTGGAGATGGTGCTACCAAGTCCACCCTGGACAGGCAGGTAGGAGGCCAGCCTAGACCCCGTCCCAGCCCCTCACACAGGCCATGCATTCCTGTCCCAGCCCCTCGCACCGGCTGTGCATTCCTGTCCCAGCCCCTCATACTTGCCATGTGTCCTAGTCCCGGCTTCTCATCTTGCCATGTGTCCCTATCCCTTCCCCTTGCCTGGCCATGTGTCCTTGTCCTGGCCTCTTGTCTGCTTGTGTGTCCCCATCACAGACCTGCACACAAGCTATGTGTCCCCCGCACACTGGCCATGTGTCCTAGGCCCAGCCCCTTGCCTTGCCGTGTGTCCCTGTCCCTTCCTCTTGCCTGGCTGTGTGTTCCTGTCCCGGCCTCTTGCCTGTCTGTGTTTCTTCATCCCAGCCCCTTGAGCTGTCTGCGTGTCTCCATCACTGCCCCTGTCCTGGCCATGTGTCCCCCTCACACTGGCTGTGTCCCTTTCACACTAGCCATGTGTCCTAGTCCCGGCCCCTCATCTGGCCGTGTGTCCCGAGCCCAGCCCTTTGCCTGGCCTTGCGTCCCCGTCCCGGCCCCTCACACCGGCCAGGTGGTATTGTGCCTGTCCTGCATCCGTCAGCCTCGCCCTGACTCCAGCACAGCACTGGCAGATGACTCTGTGAGGCCACAGCTGCCCTCATGCTGACAGCACCTCAGCTTGAAAGTTCTCCACTCTTCTCTTGCTCTTTCCCTGGGATTTTGATGCTGAAGATGTTAAAAAAAAAAAAAAAAGAAAGAAAGAAAAAGGCTTCTCGGTTCTCCCGAGTGCTTATGCTGCATGGAAGTGGGGGAGTTCACCCACCACGGGCAGCACTCAGGCTGTGGAGGGTGAGAGAGCTGGACAGACCTCCACCTTTTCCATGTGACCAGCCAGTTGCTGTGGCAGAATCAATCTGGCCTCGCAGAAGGTCCCCACGGGCTCAGGCAGCAGCTGCTCACGGTGCGGCCTGGCATGTCTGGGTGGGCAGACTTTCTCCCTCCTCTGCTTCGCACCCTCCATCCTTGCATTCCTGCCTCCTGGGAACAGATACCACATATACAAGAACTAGGTAAGCCCCGGTCTCCGTCTCTGCTTTCAGCGGAACACAGGCCAAGAAAGTCGGAACCAGGATAGCTGCAGGGCACACACTCTCAGTACAGGATTCTGGAAGTGGGTGGTTCACTAGTCAGGGGACAAGAAGGACCCCAGTGATGGCCAATGGGCCAAAAAATATACTTAGGTTCAATGAATAAGACCTAGCATTTGACAGTGCCTCAGGGTGACTGCAGTCAGCAGTGATCTGTGATGCATTTTAGGATGACTAAGGGTGTACAAGTGGGATATTCGTTACACAAAGAAATGAACATTTAAGGTGATGGATACACCATTTCCCTCATGTGACTATTGCACATTATCTACCTGTTTCAAAATTCCTCATGTACCTCATAAATATATACACCTACTGTGTACCCATACAAATTCCCCACCCCCTTTTTTGAGAGGGAATCTGGCTTTGTCACTCAGACTGGAGTGCAGTGGCTCAATCTCAGCTCACTGCAGCCTCTGCTTCCCGGGTTCAAGCAACTCTCCTGCCTCAGCCTCCCAAGTAGCTGGCATTACGGGCATGAGCCACCATGCCCAGCTAAGTTTTGTATTTTCAGTAGAGACAGGGTCTCACCATGTTGGCCAAGATGGTCTTGATCTCCTGACTTTGTGATCTGCCTGCCTCAGCCTCCCAAAGTGCTGGGATTACAGGCATGAGCCACTGCACCTGGCAAAAAAAAAAAATCCTTTTTAAATTAAAAAGAAGAAGGACCACAGTGCAGGTAGGAAGTGGAGAGGGGTGAGCCCTGGCCCTCTTCCCCGCGCACTTCCCTGCGGCTCTCACCTGCAGTGCATTAGCATCCTGGGTCAGAAGGCTCAGAGTTGTGGGAAAGGGGAGGGCAGACACACATCAGCCTCCGCAGGGGGAAGTAGCGGCCCTCATCCAGGCTATAGGTCTGGGCCACTTCACTGACCCAGTGCCCTCTGATTGGAAGGCAGGAGAAGGGAGAGCGCTGAGGGTTTTTTAATTTTATTTTTTGTAACTATGCTCCTAAACAATATAGAAGCGATGTTATTTAGAATTCTTATGGAGTTGGTTGTATTTTGCTTAACTTATATACGGAAGCCTTAAAAGATTGGGCAAACTCAGTTTTGCCAACTGCCAACTAAATTATGCTGGGAAAGCTAGAAGACTCACGTAAGACTTCAAAGAGCCCTGATTCCCTCCAGCCCCGGAGCACACTGTGCTGAAAATTTGGCACCAGGTTGAACTGAACTACAAAGCAGATTGAATACGCAGCCGGACACAGCTAGCCTACACCAAATTCAGGGCTGTGATGAGAAACTGAGGGACCTGGGCCTGGAGTGGAGACCACTGGATGGATAAGCCTGAGCAACTTGAGACTCCCGAGAGCTCCTTGCCTGCCGAACCCCTCCCTTCGCTGGAGGAGAGCAGGCTCCCCTTTCCTAGAGACTGTGGAAATATCACCGGGAAGGAATCTATTACAAGGTGGTGCCCATCCTCCTTCTCGCATTGCACAACCTCCTCCATGCATTGCCTGCAGGCCAATAACCAGGGTCAGAGCTCTCAATAGGTGAATCTGAGAAACAGTTTCCATTCCGGGAGTACATGCACCTATCTGAGATACAGAAATATAGAAACGTGGAGTGGGTCCTCAGGATGTTGGAAGGGATTGTGGATGATAGAAATATACAGGGGAATTCTTTTTCCGGGAGAACATTCATCTATGAAACAGGACATAACGACTGGCAAGGACCCTGGAGCCAGTTTTAGTAACTTCTGGAATGGCTCCTCGAAGCTGGGACTCAGTGGTCCCTGCAGTGGATGAGGAGAGAGTATTTAGGAATGGGTCAGAAGGCTCAGAGTTGTGC
>CM052648.1:190436197-190457471 GCA_028533165.1 Leontopithecus rosalia
CAGAGAGGACTCTAAAATCCTGGAGTGGCAGAAGCCAGGCAGTGACGCTGAATCAGTGGTAGACATATTTATGGGAACGGGCAGTGGGGCCAGGTGGCAAGCAGGGTCCTTGAACAGAAAAGCAAGGTGACAGTGGCTAACTGATCATGGCGTTCCAGAGCTGATATTGATGGACAGCCCATAAGGGCCTGTGGCTTCCTAGCTGAAAAAGGGAAAGATGAGGGGCAGGCTCACATCAGCCTCCTCAGGGGGAAGGGGTGGCCCTGGTCCAGGCTGTAGATAGGAGCCACTTCACTGACCCAGAGCCCTCTGATTGGAAGGGGAGATTGTGCACCTTTGAGAAAAGACACCCTCAGAATATCTTATAAATAATCTCCCCAAAGTGACCGCTGTCATTCAATGGCAATGACACAGTGGGAAAAGAGAAATGCTCTACTCTTTTGATACCTGTAGGATATAGAACTTTAGCAGACACTGCTACCAGGAAACCAAAGTCACCATCTTCCCCTGTGGCTGCAGTGGGGTATAAGGCCCGCTGTTTCACCAAAGTCCCTGAAAGTTCAGTGGCCACAAGGACCCCATGCTGTGTTAATTGCCCCAGTTTTTGAGTGTATCATTGTGGTGGATATATTTAACACACTGGTTCTCAACTGGGGGTGATTTTTGTCCCCCAGGGGACATTTGGCAATATCTGGAGACACTTTTGATTCTCAGCAGGGGCTTGGGGATGGGTGCTACTGGCATCTGCTGTAGAGGTAAGAGATGCTGCTAAGCATCCTTTCACACCCAGGACAGACCAGAATCTCAATTGATCTGGTGTTGAGAAACCCTGGATTAAGCAGCTGACAGAACTCCCAAATTAGCAGCCTGACCTCATCTTGGTAGGAAGAGGCAAATGGAAGCCCTAAATCGACATCCTCCTCTTGGCCTATGTAATTAACCAGAGGCCATGCTTCGTGATTGAAGGAATTAGAGAAATCAAAGCCAACATAAGATTGACAGGATGAGCATGTGTCGGTCTTTACTGCCTTCCCATCCCATTCACTGCTGTGGTCCCTACAGTGGCAGGCGATAGTGAATGGATCCCCACAGTTTAACTCACAAGGCACCTGTGCCAGAGATGGTCTCTTTATAGGAACAGGTTATCATTTGGTGTGTGACTATTGATCTGGTAAGTGCATTTTTCATAATCCCCATTAGAAGGAGGATTGAAAGCAGTTTGCTTTTATGATGGAAACATAGTAGTGTGTTCACTGTCACATCAAAGAATTGCATTAATGCTGATGTTTTTGTTATGATGTAATCTATGGGAACCACCGCTATCATTTTGATGTTGTACATGCAAAATGTCCTGCTGGTCCATATTGATGACAGCAGATTTTCTTATTCGACTTGCCAAAATGTGTGGCAAGCGGCAGCCTAGAGTCATGCACATAAGATAGCCCTTACAAAGACTCAGCAAAGTCCACATCAGCAGAGCTCTTCCCGTCCGGTAATGTAAGGCCTGCTACTAGACATCCACTCTAAGGTAGGGAGTCAGATGGGACTTGTAACCCCTACGCTAAGAATCAGCACCTCTCTATGGGTTTTGGAAGCATCCTGTGTCCAAAGGGGGAATGGTTCTGATACATATACATGAGGCCTCTTACAATTACCGTTCTGAGAGGACTTCAGAGCAAAGGCAAGCTCTGCACCTGGTCCAGTAAGGTGTAAGGTGTGGGTGACATACGTCACATAGGTTTGCATCCTTGTGTTCATAAGGATATCTTAAAATCTTGGTTACTTTCAGGAGAGGATAAGTAATGAGTTCATTATTTTGAAATATTTATAAGCAAAAGGAAGAATAAAGTACTTTTTTTGCTTATCTCACATTAACTCTACCATAGTGAAACCAAAAGTTAGATGAGGGGAAAGGTCCCATTATACATTTATTTCAGCCAATAAATGAAAACAAACCTACAGAATTAGAATACGAGCATTTCCCAGTCCCTGACGAACCTTGAGCACCCATGACTGTTATTTCAAGACAGGAGGAAAAGCAGGCACCCGTGTCTCCTGAGGGGAGAGCACAATGCTGCCTGTCATCTTGCCAAAGGAATTGGACCAGAATCTGATCAAACCTCTGAATCCAGACGCAGAGAAGGCACAGGGTAATGCTGCGTGCTATTCACAGTCAGCGAGAGCTAGTCTGCGGGAAACGCTCCCGGACAAGTGGCCCAACTCCTCAACAGGCGAACTATGAGAAAAGACTGGAATAGGGTAGGTGTAGATTTAAAATAGGTCAAGTGTAAGTGCAACAATAAAAAAGGCAAGAAAGCCATTCATATAAAAGCAGATGGTGGGCCAGACGTGGTGGCTCATGTCTGTAATCTCAGCACTTTGGGAGGCGGAGGTGGGCAGATCACGAGGTCAGGAGTTTGAGACCAGCCTGACCAACATGGTGAAACCCAGTCTCTACCAAAAACAAAAACGTTAGCAGGGCACGGTGGCATGCACCTGTAATCCCAACTGCTCAGCAGGCTGAGGCAGAAAAGAATGGCCTGAACCCAGGAGGCACAGGTTGCAGTGAGCTGAGATCATGCCACTGTACTCCAACCGGGACAACAGGGTGAGACTCTGTCCCAAAAAAAGAAAAAAAAAAGGAGGATCCTGGTTACTTTGAAGGGAGAGAAGAACATGTGATTGGGATATGGACACAGAGAGAGGCTTCTAGGCAGCTGGTACAGTTGAATACACTGACCCAGTAGCTGTTATAAGTGCATTGGCTTTATAACAATTCACTGAGCTCTGCATGTGTTTACTGTAGTATCTGTGATTTATTGTCTTGTCTCAAAGAATGATCCTGTTTTCTTCTCATTGGGTTTCTTTGTGAGGGTTCCCACCATCTATTTGATTGTTTGATACGGTTTGCCTCTTTATCCTGCATATGTCTTTGTAGAGACAGATGCACACTTGTCTGTGGGTTGGGAAAGTGGTTTGATTATCAGCAAAGGTGAAGATTGGTCACAAACTTTCACGTAGAAAATTACTGGCCTGCATCCATCAGGAGAAGGCAGCGTGTTGACTCCTGTGTGGACTTACTTACTCATATGCACACTTGTTGCCGAGGAGCAGGAAAGAGAATGTTCAAGACGCCTGCGTATGCAGAGGGGAATTCCTGGGGATGCCAAATGAATGGCCGGGAATCAAAACACAGCAGTAACAAACCTGGCATTTACGGGGGCCGTCCAGGGGGAGCTAAGCATCTATAAAAACGGACCCAAAGGCCTCAGGAATAAATGAGAAACAAGAGGTCACATATCGGAACTCCTTTGCTTGCAACAGATACAACTTTAGCTGAAATCATTGCAGTGCAGTGTTAAATTGAGCTTCCCTGGTGCCTCAGAAATTCAGTGGAGGCTTGGAGGCTGGGGATGGTGGGGCGGGATTACCCTCTCTCCTAAAGGGAAAAGCCACAGGACTTGCAAAGAGTGGCCAAAACCATTTCTAAGATCTTTTGCCCATTACCCACCGCTAGGCAATGTGAAAAAAGAAGAGGAATTCAAGGGGGAAGCTTCACTTACAGGGAACTATCGGTATAGTTGGGAGAGTTGGGAGTTCACGGCACTTCCCCTCTCAGGTCAAGAGTGGATGTCTTTGAGAATCATCAAGCAACATAGGATGTCCTTCCACGAGGAGACTTCCTGAGCTGTGGCTCTCACCAGACCTGCATTCGACTAAGCAGTGCATGGCCAGGAGCTCATGGAAGATTGTAGGGAGGGGTGGAGGGGTGGAGGGATAAGGACATCACCTGGAATTGGTGGGCACATTTGAACAAAGAGACCACTGACTGACTCTTACCTAGCAAAGTTGAAAAGCAGAAAGGCTGAAGTGGCCCATGGTGTCAGAGTATCAGGGAGGGAGACTTGCCATTCCTGAATTGGGGGTGGGGTGGAGAAGCAGGGACACGGTTTCCCCACTGAGCAGGTGGATACCATGAAGGGGGACAGAGCCTGACTCCAGGGCTGCTCCTAGGAAGGTTGCAGGGAAAGTGAAGTGAGGACTCCTGCTGAGGAAGGGGCTCCTGAGAGATCCAGAGGTACAGAGAGAAGTATCCAGCATCTAGATACTTGCCAAACCGAAGGAACAAGCAGCCAAATTAGAAAAGCATGTCTGAGACGGACGTTTCTCCCTGCTCGGCTGGAGCTCCGAAGGCTGGATGACAGATCCAGCCCCTCTCTCCTGGCTGGTGCCCAGAGTTCCAGGGAATTACTGAACTAGGAAAAGGAGATGTTTTGCACAAGAAAAAATAACAGTGTTTTAATGTAGATTGCGGTGGGATTTTTAATGGCTGAGATTGTGAGTGCTCCAGCAATCAAACGTGACCAGAACTGCTTAAGGTATCTTCAGGAGACAGAGAAGGACAAGAAGCAGACGAGGTTTAAAGCCAGTGGTACCTGCTGACCTGACCCTGGTCTGTTCTGTCAAGTAAGGCAGCTCAGTCCAAAAAAGAGGACCCTGTGCCCTGAGCACGAAGGCAGCAGATCGGTGGACTTCACACACATTTGGATCTGGAGCTTAAATGATGTAAGAGAATTCTCTCTGTCTACTTCATTTCTTAACTTATTTCTGTTTCACTTTTCTTGTTGGCTCTACTGTCTTCTGCCACAAAAGGACTGTCCCATGCGGTGGAAAGATGGCATTTGGCCATACCACACTCATTCCCGCTGTGAGTAATCCCAAGGGAGAAGCATCCTCTTCTTCCGGCACCTGCACCCCAGTTTTCACAGATGGAGTCTGACCTGACTGGTCCTGCTTGGGCATGTCTCCCCAGCTTTGAGCCCATCCTGGGGAGGGTTAATGGGGTACAGGATTTGCCAGGCTCAGTCACACACCTCCTTCTGGGGCTGGACACTGGGGTGGAGGGTGCCAGGGAGGAGTTGCTCAGCCAGGGTCATGTGGAATGACAGGGGAATGTGCTCCAGTGGAAAGAGAACTATGAGGTCAATAAAATAACATTTGTCTTCTGCGATGAGACGTGATGAAGGAACTGGAGGGTGAGACACAAGCAGAGATAACGCCAGGTTGTGGGAGAGCAGAGCATGCCAGGCTAGGGGCTCTGCTTCAGAGGGCAGAAGTACTGCTGGGTGGCAGTGCCCATCTTGCGCCATCTTCCATGGCACCGAGATGAGTCCCACCTCCTCCTTAGCCTTTGTTTTCTGGAGTCTATAGCTGCAACAGTCTCAGTGGAGGGAAAATAAAAGTATTAAGCTTATATTCACATTTTAAAGAGAGATAAATTGCTGAAAAAATAGTGTATTGAAGGCCAACAGCAAGCTCAGGCATGCTGAAACTATCCAAATCACTCCAAAGCAGCTTAGTGAAACATAACATTGTACATTAGATATGGCCAGCAGTGCAGATTTTCCCACATATGACTAATATTTTCTCTTTCAGTGCCTGACAACCAAGGGAATGCATTGTCCATACATTGTCACCAAACATCTGGCATGCATTTGAACACCAGTCACCGCATGGGAATGCGACTTCTCACCACACCCACCCTTGGCTGTCACTAGGCCTAGTAACTCTGTCTTTGCCAAATTACTAAAAGACATTTAGAAACGTAATTTTCTTCCTCTTTATGTGTAGTTTAGAAACACATAAAGAGTTAGAAACACAAGTTAGAAACACAAGTACATTTAGATAGAACGTAGATATAATAATATAGTAACTTTTTATTCTAATATTTATTGATGCTTAAAATGTGCTCTGTAAAACAAACCATCCTAAATAATCGTTAATAGACATATCGGTGACACGTTAAAAGAACTGCATTCCAAAGTTGTTTCCATCATGTTTAAGCTGATTGATGTTTAAATCAATCAAGTTAGAGATGGCTCTAGACTAGAAGAGTTCTGTACTTCCTTAACTTATACACAGACATGTTCACACGGTGGCATTCATTCCTCAAGAGTTCTAGCATGGCCTATGGTGGTGCACACTGCACGGTCCTCCCTGTGTGGGGGCAGAGTCCTCCCAGGGGATGTTTCGATACTTAGAGGAGTAAGAAGCATGTGCATCCGTGAACAGTCAGAAGATTAAATAAGAGACTATGGAATAAAGTGCGGGAAAAGCAGAAGATATAGATGAGAATGTGCTGGAACTTTAGTATACACACTCCAGAGCTGCCCTATTATTTTGCCCAAGTTTTGGTTGAATAAATAATTTGCTATAACTGTAAGCCCCGAAAACCTAAGATATGTGGTTCCTCCTCCACGCGGGTCTCATGCCCTTACTTGGGTTGGGTCGCTGGCCCCATTAACCTTCAGCACAACGTGTCCCTGGAGGAGACCTGAGGTAATAAACATTCTAAAGCCAGACGACAGCATGATATGGCAGCAGCCTGGATTCCTTCTGCGGCCATGATTTAATAGCTATGCAATTATGGGCAGACCACTTATACCTCAAGTATTTCCTCCTCTAAAAACACGTGGGTGTCTGGCCGGGCGCTTGCTAAGTCTCCTTCCTGTTCTAAAAAATTCCATTCTTCTACAACATTTAAACCGGGAGCCTTAATTTTCTAAGCAAATTACTCAGCTTAGAAGCAGAGCTTTGGGGCTGTATTATTTTAACTGGCCAATTTATTGGAGAGAAATGATATGTGAGGTACTGTGCCAGGAGTTAGAAGATGCAAACTATCTTGACTAGAACCCACACTCATGGCTTCTCCGGATTTTTTCTGGTGTCTCCTCCCTCCCTCCCTCGAGGAAGTCTCATTATCTGCTCTATACCCAGCTCTAATTCTGCAGTTGACTTACTATTTCCGCTTCCTTGCAAATACCCTCCAGTGCCCTGTCCCTCACTCACCTGCTTCTGTTCCCTCACACCTGTGCTTAAATGCTGTAGTTAAACTGCACCCATCCAGGTGGGGGCCGCTAGAGCACACACACCATGCTGGCTGGTCTTGTCTTCCTTGATACACATGGACACACAAGTCACGTTCACTCAGGATGGAGAAGCAGCAGTTAAACACTTCCATGACGCGGTGATTGTCCTCGCGCCTACTCCTCCCTCCTCACTCCTCAGTCACCTCCTCCCCATCCTCACTCTCAGCTGATGGGTGAGCTTCCCAGGGCTTAATACAACAGACATTGATTCTGTCACTGTTCTGGAGGCTTGAGATCTGAAATACAGGTGTCAGCAGGCCATGCTCCCTTGAAGACTCCAGGGGAGGACTCCTCCTTGCGTCCTCCAGCTTCTGCTGGCAGCCTTCAATCCTCAGCTACAGATGCAGTCCTCCATCCTTGGCCTCCCTCTTCCCATGGTGTGCTCCCTGTGTGTCTGTCTCTCTTCCTTTTGAAGGGACATGAGTTATATTGAATTAGCCCCCACCCTGATGACCTCATGTTAACTGAATTACATCTGTAAAGATCCTCTTTCAAGTAAGGTCACATTCACAAGTACTGGAGGTTAGGGCATGAACACACCTTTGGGGGGACACATATTGGCTCACTGCAGGCAGACTTGCGCCTTTTTGCTTCCCCTGCATAGAATGTTTTCCCTATCTCATCCTAGGGGATAAAGCCAAGCTCTTTCCCGCATCCTATGAGGACCTGAAGTGCCCGGTGCTGCCCTGCCCCTCTCCCTCTTCTCCGAGCTCCCTGCCCCTCCCTGCATCTGCCCTTCCTGGCACTCCAGGCACAACTTCTCTCTGGGGCCGAGGCTCTGCCTGGATGCTTTGCCTGGAGCATCCTCCTTTCTCCTGTCTCCTTCAAGGATCTGATCAGCTTCCCTTTCATAACACATCGCCTGACTAGCTTCGCTTTTACTTGCAGTATAGAATGTTTGTTGTTGCCATGGCAGGCAGTTTGTTTCCTACTGCTGGAATATTAGCTGCACCTGCTTCATGTTCACTGATGTCCCAGTTGGCTGGAACACAGTAGGACTCTAATAACTTTAATTTATCCATGCCCGTAACAACCCCTTCCCAACATTGTTTAGAATCTTCCAAATATCTTAGAGGACATGTCCCCCTGAAAAGATTCCTAGTCTGTATTTTTGTTCAAAATTATGTAATGAGCCACAAATTAGGTATAGCAACTAAATACTTTAGTAAGGAAAATAATATCGAACAAATGGTGCGAAGTCAAGCTGAAATATGTTGTTCTTGTCAAAAGTAAAAATGGTGGTAGATGTTATTAATTAAATTGTAGGGAAAATGGTACTATTGAAAAGTTTTTACAGTATGTAATGTTCTTTTGAGGGGTTTGGGTTTTCTTTTTAATTCAATTAATGAAATTAATATGGCATGCCATTCTCTCGGTACTGTCTAAGCATGCATCAAATATTCATGCTTCTTGAGACACTTTCTTGAAGCATTTGTTTATTTTTCAAGCTAAATGTCATTGAGACAATATTCCTGTTATTAAAAACATTGTTTGGAACATTTCTGTGGGTTGTTCAATGATACACAGTGTCAGTAAATACTTGTTGGTCAAATTTCAAATAATAAGTAAAACTTGGAGAAAAGAGAATATTTAGCATCTGCAAAGTTATATCACATTAAAGTACTGCCAGAATAAGTGGAATCCTGCAGGAAAATTGTGTCTCTTGTGGACTATTTGAAGTAAATGTATTCAGTTGAATAAATGGGGGATGTGGTTTAAAAATAGTTAGGAATGACAATTTCTTTTAAACCACATTCCATATGCAAGTAAGTGTAATAACAGGGTTTATATAAATATATTAAAGCATTATAATTTAACATTAGTCATGGTAATGATAATGTGTGCCTGAATGTATTCTTCAGCTGAGAAAACTATATTAGTGCGCAGGTTGTAGAGTGTATTTTAGAAGGACATTGTCTTGTTAGACTGAATATCACCTAAAAACAATGAGATCAAACATGTATATTTGACTCACTTATTTTGTAGCTGTTGGATTCCCTCCACCCACAATCATGGAATCCTCGATTAAAACTGTCCTGTTGAGTCACAGGCAGGACCAATCAAATCTAAACCCGCTAAAGGAGGCTGATTTGAACGAAAGGCAGATTCACATTTTACACACAGCATCTGAGTGAGGTTGGTTTCTGTTTGGTTCATATTTAGAAGCAGCATTCTATCTTTGTTCAATGTGTACAATAAAAATAAGGTGTTTTTTTTCTAGCAGAGACATTTAAAATTGTATCAGAGCTGCTAAATTATAGAACTGTATTTTCACAGAAATATTGATGGACAATGTAGACACGCCTTAAAATCCAAACAGAGAATTGCTCATTGAGGATTATGGCCAGTTGGGAGACTCAGCCATTGTTTACCTTGGGAAGCTCCTTAAATTTAGGCATTTCACACCATTTGATAAATAATATAGTAGGGTCCAGCAAAGGAAGTTCAAAGTCCTCAATTTTTTACTAGTTTGAAACCAGCTTCTCTAAAAATGCCTTGCCTCCTGCATTTCTTATCTGGATCATTCTACAAGTCACACAAAACCGAAGGAGAAGCACTTTATTAACCAATGGCAGTTTCACCTTCACTGTTAATAAATTGTTTCCTTAGGCCTTGCAAATATCCAGAATCTGTATACCTGAGTAAATAAATGCTTGTGGAATAGATAAAACGGGGTATGATCTTTTCATCTGATGTTGTGGAGATAGGTGCAGATAATTTACTTCCAGCCAGACATTCTAATGGAATGATGAAACAGAATAGTCAGCTCAGCAGTGTTCAACTGGTGGCCTGAGAATGTGGGAAAATTGGCGTATAGGGTAGTTTGCCAGGGTTCAGTACACCCAGATCGTTCTAGCTCTGTGACTTTGAGAAAGTTAATCCCCCAAGGCCTCAGTTTCTTCTTCATAAAATTGCTACACTAACATTATATACTTATACTTACAATGGCAAGTGCCTAATTAGCACAATGCTTACCACAAGATAAGTCCCCAGTAAGTCATAGCTCTTATGATTTTATAGACTGAATAAATTCCATTTGATATGCTAGTGTATTTCAGAATTTTGAGATTTTAGATGAACATTCACTTAATAGAAGTCCTGATTTATTTATATATGTATACGTATTCATATATATGTATATGTATCTATATTTTTAATCAATGGAGAATAAAGGTAAATCTTCTGATATGTGGTCAACATAATTTTGTTAGGAAATTGGTCCTCATATGTTTAAAGCTTGAAAACCACAATTCTACATGACATTTCAGAATCACAGGATTGAAACCTTAAGTCCAGAGAGATGGAATGATGAGCTCCGTGACACAGTTGGTAACAGGAAAAAACAGCATTCAGGTTGTAGGGTCCTCTTTTCCTGCGACTCACTGAGCCTCTCAAGAGAGGGAAGAAGGTGGAGATCGTCAGCATCCTTACAACAGAAAGCCTGCAGGACATCCGTTTTCAGATCAAAACTTGAAAAATTGATGGTCATATTTTTTGTTATAAGCATAACGAGAGTTACACTTTTTCAAGTCTGGAAGTTAATTATCACATTGGTATCTCAGTAGTAGGGCTTACATGAATCAGATGAGATTTTGCAGAATAGTAATGCAATTTCACAAATTGACATTGTTTGGGTATAGGGCAGCATCTTTGTTTTATATGATTTAACCACTTTAAGATGTTTCTGTTGGTCAGCATTACTGATGTTTTCCAACTACCTTCTTTCACGACTTTATTAATTGCAGCCTGAGTTTCTGTGGTAGGAGATGAACTATAATCATGGCCGAAGTTAAAAAACATTAAGCCTACTTGTGGACAAACATTTTCATCATTGCCAGAACTCAATTCTGTAACACTTCTAAAGAGCTCATAAATTACTTAAAACCGTGTGTTCTACACTTTCCCCAAGAAATCTCCATGGAAAGCAACGTAAATGGGGTGTAGCTGTTGATGAATTATGCTGCTCTTGTTCCTAATGTAAGGTTGAGTTTCTCATTATTAAATGGTCCTAAGCCAAGACTGTTGGTCGCCTAATGGTCAATTAAATATCAAATGAACTTCAAAGACCAGGATTAAGATTCCCTTTTTCTTTTAATTCTTTAATAATAATTTACGCAAATCCCTAGGGAAATTTTAAATGCACTTTATTTGTAGTCAGTATTGAAAAATTATAAAATATTGGAACTATTTTCCAAGTTTTTTTTAAACTGAACCTTTTAAAACAGCAGAGCTTGACAATCATTAGAAGTAACAGTGGCTATGCCACCATGTCATAAATGCAGTATTGTACCATTGGAGATGTTTTAATTCAGTTTCATTGCTTCAGATACATAATTTGCATCTCAAAGTGAAACATTCTATCTTTGCATTTTGTGCCATAAGCATAAATCTTACAGTCAATATGACCACAGGCATAAATCATATAGTAAATGTAAACAAATGGTTTTTGAAAATTCAATATTTGGCAAAAAACTTGAAAAATTTTAGTGTGTCTATTTGATTTTTCTCTTTTCTTCTTTATTTGTCTACCTAGTGGTCTATTTTGTTATTTTTATATTTATGTTTCAAAAAAACCAGCTCCTGGATTCATTAATTTTTTGGAGGGTCTTTTGTGTCTCTATCTCCTTCAATTCTTCTCTGATCTTAGTTATTGCTTGTCCTCTGCTAGTTTTTGCATTCGTTTTTTCTTCCCTCTCTAGCCCTTTTAGTGGTGATGTTAGGGTGTCAATTTGAGATCTTTCAAGCTTTCTGATGTGGGCATTTAGTGCTTTAACACTGCTTTAGCTGTGTCCCACAGATTCTGGTACATCGACTCTTTGTTCTTGTCGGTTTCAAAGAACTTGACTTATGACTTAATTTCAGGAGCAGATTGTTCAGTTTCCATGTAATTGTGTGGTTTTGAGTGAGTTAGTTTCTTAATAGTTGGATTAAAGACTTAAATGTAAAACCCCAAACCATAAAAACTCTAGAAGAAAACCTAGGCAATGTCATTCAGGACACAAAGACTTCATGACAAAAATGCCAAAAGTAATTACAACAAAAGCCAAAATTGACAAATGGGAGGTAATTAAAGAGCTTCTTCACAGCAAAAGAAACTCTCATCAGAGTGAACAGGCAACCTACAGAATGGGAGAAAATTTTTGCAACTTGGCCATCTGACAAAGATCTACTACTCAGAATTTACAAGGAACTTAAACAAATTTACAGGAAAAACAGCAACCACATCAAAAAGTGGGCAAAGAATGAACAGACATGTCTCTAAAGAAGTCATTTATGTGGCCAAGAAACATGAAAGAAAGCTCATCATCACTGGTCATCAGAGAAATGCAAATCAAAACCACAGTGAGAAATCATCTCACGCCAGTCAGAATGGCAATTATTAAAAGGTAAATGGCAATTATTAAAACAATAGATGCTGGTAAGGCTGTGGAGAAATAGGAATGCTTTTAATCTGTTGACGGGAACGTAGATTAATTCAACCATTGTGGAAGACAGTGTGATGATTCCTCAAGGATCTAGAACCAGAAATGCCATTTGACCCAGCAATCCTATTACTGAGTATATACCCAAAAGAATATAAATTATTCTACTACTATAATTTATAATTTAATGTGTCTATAAATACACATGCACATGTACATTTGTTGCAGTACTATTTATAGTAGCAAAGATGGAACCAAAGGCCCATTGATGATAGATTGCGTAAAGAAAATGCAGTACATATACACCATGAAATACTATGCAGCCATAAAAAGGAATGAGATTATGTCCTTCAGAAGGACATGGATGAAGATGGAAGCCATCATTCCCAGCAAACTAACACAGGAACAGAAAACCAAAACCACATGGTCTCACTTATAAGTGGGAGCTGAATGATGAGAACACATGGTCATAGGGAGGGGAACAGCACACATCAGGGTCGGTTGGGGGTTTGGGGGTGAGGGGAGGGAACTTAGAGGACTGGTCAACAGGTGCAGCAAACCACCATGGTGCACATATACCTATGTAACAAACCTGCACATTCTGCACATGTATCCCAGTTTTTTAAGAAGAAATTTTTTTAAAAAAGAAAATTTTAGTTGGGGTTTTCCAGTGTCTTCTGATGTCACTCATTTTATACAGACTTTTAATACTGATGGAAAAAGTACCTAGATCTCCTCCACCTCCCAAAAAACCAACGGAGGAAGATCCCAGGCTCTCCTATCCTAGGCCTGCCACAGAGCCACGGAGCACCCTCTGCTTAGGCTCTGCTACCACCACAGGGACGTGTATGTGTGACACTGAAAAGTACCTAGAAAGCCATCTGTCCTAAAAGTTGAAAAACTTGGTGAATTTATTCTCTAAAGTAATCAAAAGTTTTAAAAAGGCCACTTCAAGAGGTCTGTCATAGGTAGATGCGGACATAGATACTGACTGCAAAACAACAGAAGATGCATTACAAAATATGGCCAGCTGGTTCCTACAGTTGATGTGCATGGACAGCCTGGACCTGCTGACCCAGGAGAAAGCCAGGGGAAGCCGGTATGGGGGTTCCTCTGCTACGCAGGCTCCATTGCCCTTCCCAAGTCTAGTTTTAGAGCCCGGTTGACTGCTCTTACCCTGCACCCCCGTGCTACAGAGGCGATGTACCCAGGAGAAAAACCAAATCCCAACAAAAAAAGAGATTCCAGGGCTTTTTTTTTTTTAAAGAAAAATCATTTATTTTGACATGATTATAGATTAACAGGAAAATGCACAACAAATATGGAGAGATTTCTAATTCACTTTATGGCTTTCGTCCATGGTTGTGTGTTGTGGAATAATATTGCAATATCAAAACCAGGAAATTTATATTGCTACAGTGTGTGTGTTCTGCTACCACAACAGGGATGTGCGGTGTGTGCGACACTGAAAAGTACCTAGAAAGCCATGTGTCCTAAAAGTTGAAAAACTTGGTGAATTTATTCTCTAAAGTAATCAAAAGTTTTAAAAAGGCCACTTCAAGAGGTCTGTCATAGGTAGACGTGGACATAGATACTGACTGCAAAACAACAGAAGAAGCATTACAAAATATGGCACATGGTCCTGTGCCATGCTACCAGCTGTGTAGACTCCCATGCGGGACCGTGCCCTCGACAGAAAGGTCCCCTCCTGCTGCCCCTTCATAGTCACCCTGAGGCTACGATGCGAAAGAGCAGTGGAGGCTGGGAAATGATGAGGGGCCAGAAACTGCTCCTCTGAGGTGCTGTAGAGGTTTTCCATCCTGCACAGCATCCTCCTACTGAGGACAGCCCATGGTGCTAGGGCTTCATGCATCCCTCATAATTATCCCGTGTTACCGGAAAAGGAAGAGCCTTCTCTGATTCACACAGACAGTGTCACTCTGGGAGGAGCTCATGGAAGCCCTGTCAGCACTGTCCATAGTGCCTTGACTACCAGGAGATTCCAAGGTGTACCAGGAATAGGTGGGTGATGGTGATGATAGGGGAGGAGGCTGGTGAAAGGCATTTTGTTACCTGGGGCTTCCAGGCCTGAAAGATGTGTGTACTATTATAAAAACCAGAGCGCATTATTTATAGGTAGCAACATGTGAACCAAGCCACCTGTTACTCACAGTCACGAAATTAAGTCTTCCCCCATGAGAACAACCTGTCTTGATCAATAAAGGGTTTGACACGCGGTGTTTGAATTCGACCATTTACTGGAAAGTTTTCTAAACTGCAATGTAGATTTCTCCATGTACCCCATACTTCACCCAACAGTTCTTGTTAACATATTGAGTACCAGAAAGAACCCCATTCCAATGTGCTCTGAAAAGAGACTGGGTTGTAGCTGCACTTCTGTTTTCAGTGAGCTGAATGACTGAACAGCCAAGTCACATTCCTGCAATCCTTTTGCTCTTCAGGCTTGCTGTTTTGAATTAGAAATGTCTTAGAGCCATCTAGAATGATCCATGCTGAGATCTTCCCAGGATGAGCAACCTGTACCTTCACTGTTCCTTTTGTGATATTAGAAGCCTGCCTAAGATTTTGCTTGAGAGCAGAATCTGTGATAAGAAATGATTGTAGGCCAGGCGCGGTGGCTCACGCCTGTAATCCCAGCACTTTGGGAGGCCGAGGCGGGCGGATCACGAGGTCAAGAGATCGAGACCATCCTGGTCAACATGGTGAAACCCTGTCTCTACTAAAAATACAATAAAAATTAGCCGGGCGTGTTGGCATATACCTGTAGTCCCAGCTACTGGGGAGACTGAGGCAAGAGAATTGCTTGAACCCGGGAGGCGGAGGTTGCGGTGAGCTAAGGCGGCGCCACTGCACTCCAGACTGGCGCCTGGTGATGGAGTGAGACTCTGTCTCAAAAAAAAAAATTGTAAAAACAATAAACCAGATGATCTCTTCATGATTATGTGATGTGAACTACTTTCTCATAGAATAGGGCTCACAGCCCGACTCGCCATTTCTGAGGATTTTAAAGATCTTCGCAGGAGACACTCCAGCCGCTCATCAGTCCCCATTTCTCTTGATTTCTAGTGACAGCCGGATTTCAGCCAGTGACCCTGGCCCAGTCCCACACCCTATGCTGATGACAGACTTTACTGTGAACAACATATTTGCGGGGTGAGGGGTGGGGGTGAAGGAATAATTCCCTCTCATAAGGAGGCCAGAGACCCGTTGATAAACATGCAGCTCTCGTCAGATCAACTGAGACAAAAAGCCAGAACGGCTTGAATGAATAGTCAGGAACTACACAAGATTTGGGTTTTGAAAAATTCTCCGCATTAATGTACAGTGGAATGAGGAAATGCCATTTTGGGGACGGTAAAGAAACGTGGACGCCTCTCTGTGAAATTAATTCACAAATTAGCGGCTGACGTAACCTCCTCTCGGTCGATCCTCTCATCTCCGGGACGAGGCTCACACTCTGCCGCCGGCTGTGCCTTTTGACTCATCAGTATCACTCACATCAGCTGTTTCCTCCTTTCTAGCTTTTTTTTAGTCTCAGATGAAACAACTTGTGCCTCTTCTTTCAGCTTGGTTTCCTTGTTTGTTGATGCAATGGGAACAAATCATCTGCCTATCCACTTAAAGAAAATTTTTTAATCGGGCTCTTTGGGTGATGTAATCCAAAACTCACACTTTTCTCTCATTTTCATAAAAAATGAATCATACTAGTGAGGACAAAACATCAAACCACAGTTCACTCCAAATTGTTCTCGATGTTGTATTTGTAACAGAATCCCAGGCATACGTAATATTAAAAATTACATCCCTGATGCTACTGTGGGATTAAAAGTCTGGCATGGTGCCTGGATAAGGGATCATGTGATTATATTGCTTACAAAACCTCTTCTG
This sequence comes from Leontopithecus rosalia, assembly GCA_028533165.1. Classification (NCBI taxonomy): domain Eukaryota; kingdom Metazoa; phylum Chordata; class Mammalia; order Primates; family Cebidae; genus Leontopithecus; species Leontopithecus rosalia. The sequence goes on from CM052648.1 coordinate 190,452,459, forward strand.
TAATATTTCAGTTTCTAAATAACACCCTCAACCATGAAGTAAATCAATGGAGAAATACTAACAGCCAGAAAGGAAATAAGGAAACCCACCCTAAGAAACTACCAATAGGATAGCTTTATTTTTATTGCATATGCTTTTGATTCTAATAAGATCATTCACTGAAAGTAAAAAAATTATGGCACAATCACCAATTAGAAAAACAAATGGTCCATCTCTGCTTTCACTGGCCCTCAGTAAGCAGCAGGTGAAGGGTGACATCTTTGCAAACTCTAAAATGATTCTTTCAAACAACTGAGGTTTCAACTTTTGGCTGCCTGCATTTTTTTAGACTAATCAACATCTGTACGTGTAGAGTTCTGTCAGCTTGCCTGCTTTCATTTGCGCTGCAAGACTTGAGAACTTTCATCAGAAATTCTTTCCATCCCCTTCCTAATGATGTAACTATTCTATGCATTACGGGCCTTGCATTCTGATCCACTCTGGGGATACTAAAGGACAAACAGATGATCGTTTTCCTTCCCCACGTTATAAAGAGCGGTTTTGACGTGATATGGTATTACTTCCTGTTTATAAATGATAAAATTATTCAGAGTTGCATGACATCCGTCAAAGACTAACCATCCGATCAGGGAAGAAGAATGATCGCATCTGGAGAAAAAAAGTTTAAACGGTAATTGGGTGAAAGGTGGCCCTGAGCTCTTGGTGCCCTCTGCCTTGTCACTGGAGCCCTCCTGGCTGTGTCTGCTACATTCTCCATCCAGCCTCATGGCCTCCGGGTCAAAGGGCCCTTCGGCTTCCTCAGGATGGTCATGAGGGCTGCCCCACCCATGCACTAGAGCTTTCCGGCTGATAACCTCCGTCCATCAGTGAGGCTTGTTCAGCCTGTGTGTGTCCTCTGCGCAGAACCAACGCAGAGCAAGCCCTTGGACCTCTGGCAGGTGGAGCTGGGCATTTATTAACTCAGGCTTCCTGTAAACACAGGGCACAGGCACGGTCGCAATGAGAACATGAAAGTGAGAGTTAATTAGGGAATGAGTGCCTCAACAGCCACGCGGTGACTGGTGCTTAGAGAAAGTGGCCGGGCGCGGTGGCTCACGCCTGTAATCCCAGCACTTTGGGAGGCCAAGGCGGGTGGATCACGAGGTCCAGAGATCGAGACCATCCTGGTCAACATGGTGAAACCCCGTCTCTACTAAAAATACAAAAATTAGCTGGGCATGGTGGCGCGTGCCTGTAATCCCAGCTACTCGGGAGGCTGAGGGAGGAGAATTGCCTGAACCCAGGAGGCGGAGATTGTGGTGAGCTGAGATCCTGCCACTGCACTCCAGCCTGGGTAATAACAGCAAAACTCCGTCTCAAAATAAATATATAAATAAAATAAAAATAAAAAAGAGAGAAAGCTGTGATCAGCGAACCCCAGGAGAGAGAAGCGGCAGGGGGGCTCACACCAGGCCCTGGCCCCGCACACCTGCTGCCACTCTCTGAGGAGTGCTGGCCTCCTCAGCCAGCATCTCTCCTCCATCCGCTCCCCCATTCCATCCTGGAGATCTCTGTTTTGGTCCTGCTTGCCCAGGAGAGGGAAATGCACTGTGGCCCTTTTGCTTCTTAGAAGCACGTGCTGGACGGTAACACTGTACTCAGTGCTGGGATGACATGTCACCTACTTTGTCCAATCCAGGTCACGATTATTGATCTACCTTCACAGAATTGGACATGGGGGCTCAGGGGGTCTGCACCATTTTCGTGGTTGCATGGCTGCTAAGCAGCAGAACCAGGAACACCAAGTCTGTCTGATACCAGAGCTGGATTCCAAACGATTCCCTAGACTTCCTCTCCCCACCTTTTTCTGAGGCTTCCTCAGTCCCTAGGCCAAATCCACCGAACATCAGCTGCACTCAGAGACGGCACTAACCAAGCACTTCCCGCCTGTCTCTGAACGTAAATGAAGTCTAGGTCCTCTGCAGCCTTCCTCTGTCTAAAAAGCCACGATTCTCAGCAATTAGCTAACAAAATTCTTATGCCTTTATAAACATATATTCATGTAAAATTAAGGACTGAATTTCCCATGTCTGCCATAGGACAAAAATAGCCCCATGAAATTCTGACGTTTTTGCATTCAGGCCTATTCTTCTTTCTAGACATTAATAATGATTATAAGCAGAAGAACTTTAGTCCAAAGAAATGAGTGATGGGTACGAAATGAACAGAACGAATAAGAACTCCTACTTGATAGTACAGTACGGTGTCTGTATAGTCAATGCAGTATACTGTATTATTGACTACGGTATAGTCAATAATAATGTAATGTATATTTTAAAATAAATGCAATTGAATTGTTTATAACTCAAAGGATAAATACTTGAGGGGATGGACACCCCATTCTCCATGATGTACTTATTTCACATTGCATGCCTGTATTGAAACATCTCATGTACCCCAGACATACATAAACCTGTAATGTACCCAGAAAAACATTTTTAATTAATTAAAAAAAAAACAAATAAATGAGCAACTAGAACAACGAAAGTACCAACAGACCTTAACTGGGAAATTGTTCTGAAGTGCCATGTTGGTTAATTTGCTTGGTTTGTAGAGAGCTCACAAACTTGTGCCCTTACAACATACTGAAAATAGCAGTCATTACAGGCTTGTGAGATTAATACATTTCTTTCAAACATAGTTTAGCATCAAAGTGAAAGTGATTCCATTTGCCATTTTGAAGGCCTGTGTCATAGGCGTTGAGGAAATCAGCATTCTGACAGGATGAAAAATTAATCTGTGGATCTCAAATTGTATAAATGTGTGGAATTCAGAAGGGGGTTAGACACAGCGTATACATATAAATGTGTCATTCAACTTACTCAGAAACTTACTGTCCAGCACTAGAGGCAATGCTCCCATTTCACCAACATTTTGGTGCCCGGTGGGAGAAGGCACAGTCCCACAGAGAAGCCATTCTAACTGTGGCCTTTCTGGAATCCTCTCTCATCAGAACATACAAGCTGTCTTTGCCTTGGTGTGCTGTGCTCTGTGAAGCTCACGTCAGAAAGAATGTACCATTTCACTGAAAACCGCACTATGATCCTAGAACAGAAGATTATTGAAGAATCATGACAGGTGAGGATGGAAGAGCACCTTGAAATACTTTTAACTCAGTTGCCTCACTTTGTAGACTGTCTTTAAAACTCAGAGGCCTTGCCTGATGTGCTCAAGGCACAGCCAGCTCAGCTCTGGGCAAGGCGCATGAAGTGGTGAGGAGGCATGGAGGTGGAGGTGGAGGCTGGGATGCAGGTGTGGATTGAAGCTCCAGCATTTCTGTCTGAATTACTACTGCCCTGGGCCTCAGTCTCCTCATCTACGTGATGAAGATGCTACTTGTTTTCTGGCATCAAACAGAACGCTTTACATATTATAAAATGCCTGGGTTTTGAGTAGATACTCAGGACTGCTATTTCTTTTTTCCAGAAGCACCTTTGGGCTGGCAGGTGCAACAGAACCGCCCATCTGACTTCAGTCCTGAGTCATCCCGTTGTAACCACCCAGCTGTGTCATCGTCTGAAGTTATCTATTCTTTGGATAGGACCCCTTGGGCCCCCAGGTGCTGTTCCATCCCCTAGAAGGCAGCTGCACGTAGCCACGTGGGAGGTGGCATTGCCTGACAAGACTCCACCATTATTCCCTGAGGGCTGATGTCCTCCGTTTGCCTGAATGTGGAGTTCTCCAAATGACACCCTTTCCTGCCCGCTGGGTGAAACATGTGTATAGGTTCCCTGCTTTTCAGTGACTTACTCAGTTACAGAACACGGTGACCTTCCCCAGATCCAGGTTCACAACCTTCTAACGCTAGTGACATCCCACCTGCTATGAGCAGTGCCTGGGAGGTTTCTCACACCTTGAAGGGGAACAAGAGTCTCCCGGTCTTTCTGTGAATTAAGGGACCCCCCCTTCCCACTGTTAAACATTCTTCTGTGACATCATTCCTTGCTGAGTATGGAATGACACACCCATTCTTGGCAGGGTGTGTTCTAAACATAGAAGATGTTTCATGGAAATCATGATAGATCAAAATAAAAATTAGTGCACTAATTGGATTAATTCTACTGTGACTAAATTAACCTAAGCAACCAGCCTTTAGTGTAATGTGACATTTTGAAGGGTATGGCAGGAAAAATATCTACTACTATTAAGTTTTGAATAATATCTGCCACATAACTTAGATAGTTTAATAGGCTAATATACAAGTTAATCTTTAAAAGTCAGCCTATTTGTATAATTAAGACAACTGATATGAACAGAACGAAGGCACAAGAAGCATTTTTAAAAATAAAATTGTGGAGGAAAAGAGGCATTTATGAGACAACAAGAAGAGTGTTTAGGACTGATTAGCCTGAACGCGGAGAAAATAAAGCCAGCATTCTGTGGGGTCTGCTTCCTGTGGTGTTGGAGTCAGGAGATTCACTGTGCCAGTGTGGCCGCTGTGTGCCGGCTGCCAGCGCCTGCATCCCGCTGAATGATCCCCGAGCCCGTCTTCATCTCAAATGCCTTCTGAAGAAAGAACATTTATGGAATACGTGGAACATGGCAGGTGCCTCAGCAGCACTGACACAGAGACGCAGAAGACTGGGACTGTGCTGTCAATGACTCAAGGGCAGCAGGACAGGCAGGTGACAAAGACTTGTATAACAGCACCGAGGGACATCAGCCATTCTGCACGTGGTTTTGGGAGCACAGAGCAAATGGCCTCAGACTGTGTAAGTGGGGTAGGGACATTTTCCAGAAGCATTTCTGAACCAGCTCTTGAAGAATGAGGAGGTCAGCATCTGGGCAAGCAGAAGGGCGGCCGGTTTCTGGAAAGCCAAAGCAAACCAGCATTAAGTGACAGCACATGTGGCCTGCACACCCCAGCTGCTTCTGAGTCGCAGGAAAGGATACAGAGGAAGTATAAACCACAGTGCTTGCCCTCAGGATTAGCAGGCCACATTCCCTGTGGCTTAGCCACCCCTGATCCCCACT
>CM052648.1:190457971-190487979 GCA_028533165.1 Leontopithecus rosalia
AGGGATGGCATGGGGAGAAATGCCATATATGGGTGAAGGGGCAGAAGGCAGCAAAACACACTGCCACGTGTGTACCTATGCAACTATCTTGCATGTTCTGCACATGTACCCCAAAACCTAAAATGCAATAAAAATTTTTAAAAAAATGTTCTGTCTTTGTCTTCCTCATCCTCTCTGAATATGCACGTGGTTTTCTGTGGCACACATATTCCCAATGCAATGCTTGTGTTCCCGAATAAACACCATTTTCTTCTAGAGAGCTTCTCTGTTATTTAGGCTGACGGGTGAAATACAGAATCTTTGGCTCTCATATTTTCTCCCTCGGGCATCGTAAACATACATATTACTCAACGTTGTTGTCAAAAACTCTGAAGGAAATCTGATTTTCTCTTCTTTATGAGTTCACTGATCTCTGCCTAGATACTCAAAGGATTTTTTTTTCCTTTTTTAAAAAAAATCAATAATTTTCTGGGAATTTGATATCTTGGCATGCTGGCTCCACATGCTCAGAACTGTGGTGTTCCATTTCAATGGATAGTTTAAGTCTTCCTTTTTATTTCAGGAAAGGTTGAGTGAGTTACGAAGTCTAGTCATTACCGCTTCTTATTTGGGAAATTCTGCTATACATATTGTGAAATTTCTTTCCCCATCATCCAAATTTTCCACTTTCATTGATTTTTTTCTTTTGATTTTTAAAAGTTTCCTTCTTTTAATCTTCTATAAAGGTACATGTTTATTTTAATTTAAATCTCATTTCTAAATTTTTTTTTAAATTGTAACTCTCTCCTGAATTCTGTCACTTTATTCCTGACTTATGTTGATCTTTCATATCTTCTATTAATTTCTAATTTATTTTAGACCATTTTGAAATACCGTGGGCTTCATTTGTCATCTGCTTTATAGACTTATCTTCCACAAAAATAATCCCATTATCTGTAGGGACAATATTTTGTTCCTTTCCTTGGAGTAACTTTTTATGGGACTTCTGCAACCCTTTTCTATTGCTCATTTTTACCTGAGATTCACTTTCCCGAATTCTTAGGAGGGAGAGATGGGTCTGAAGAGCATTTTCAGCTCCAGGCTCTGGACCTCCCTCTGGGGTTGCTTTCCTGAAACCATGAAGTGTGGGGCTGATCCTTCTTCGCCCACCCACGACCCCTGTCCCTCCGTCTCCCCTCTTCTCTCTCCTCCCTACCATCTCTGTCCTGCTCTATTGTTGTCTATTCCCAGCAGCTTCTCCTCCTTGTGGCACTGAGTTCTGGAGGGAGCTTGGCTGGTTGGTTTGAGCGTGGATCCCTAGCACTCATCCACACGTTTGAGTTTCCACAAAGAACGAAAAGTAGAACTGCCATTTGATCCAGCAATTCCACTACTGGGTATCCACCCAGGGGAAAATAAGTCGTTACATGAAAAAGATACTTGCACATGCATGTTTATAGCAGCACAATTCTGAACTGCAAAAACATGGAACCAACCCAAATGCCCATCAATCAACAAGAGGATAAAGAACCTATAGCATATGATGGAATACTAATTACCCATAAAAAGTAATGAATTAATGGCATTCACAGAGACCTGGGTGAGATTAAAGACTATTGTTATAAGTGAAGTAACTCAGGAATGGAAAGCCAAGCATCATATGTTCTCACTAATAAGTGGGAGTTAAGCTGTGAGGATGGAAAGGCATGAGAATTAGACAATGGAGTTTGGGGACTCAGAGGGAAAGGGTAGGAAGGAGGTGAGAGATAAAAGACTTCAAATTGTGTACAGTGTATGCTGCTCAGGTGATGGGGGCACCAAAATCTCACAAATCATCCCTAAAGAATTCACACATGTAACCAAACACCACCTGTTCCCCAACAACTTATGGAAATAAAATTTTTAAAAAATTAATCCAAGCATAAGAAAAGAGAGCACCTGCTGTCTGTGTTGTGGTTCTCATACAGGGTCCTGTGATGCCTAGGAAGCATGAACAGGCTACTTCTCAGTGGTTCTCTTGTTCTCAGGTCCAGCAGCTGCCCCACTGCTGCCAAACAGATGATGATGCCACTCAGGTCTCGTGGCTATTGTGGGTCACTTTCTGGCATTTTGGATGTCATGGCAGTATCTTGCCACCTAGTTTTGTTGCAAATGTTGCTTACTTTCTGTTGTGCCATCCTACTTGTATTGTGAGCTTTTACTGGGGAGTGAGTGAAATTTCAAGAGGATTTACAAACAATGCTACCATAACCATCTTCCAAAAGAATATATCAGAAAGTTTTAGAGTTATTTTATATGTTTCTTAGTCTACCTTTTAAACAAAAGGCTAAGAAACATGTTTATTTTTTGTTTTTGTTTTTGTTTTTTACTAACTGGTGGTTTACTGGGAAGAGATAGTAGTCTTTCAAAATGATAATACTAAAAGTAATATATTTTACTATTTGAAAGGGTCAAATCAGAAAGATTCATAGAGACTGTGATAGAAAATTCAACATGGCATCTCGGTAAATTAAAGATGAAGCTAAATAGAGGACTAAATCCTGTTTTTCTTTTTTGAGTTTGCTTGGAATTCTTTTAATGGTCTTCACAGCCATAGCCATTCAGAATATTTGTTAACTCTTATTAACACTGAGGACTCTTCCAAATTGGAGAATCTGTGAAGTCAGTCTTCAGAGGCAAAGTTAAAGAAGAGAATACAAGTCTATGCCCCCCACCCTCCTGACCCCCCACACACCCTCGCACACACGACTTTATTATATTCTCTTACAGCTAGAAAACAAATATGCTTTTATGTACACCCTGAAGATCACACTGTTACTTTCCTTCATTCTCTTAATATAGACCAATTAAGTTAATGTGTCCCCTGGCATGCCTTAATTCCTGGAAGAACATATTTTACTGGACTTCTTACATTTGCTTTTATCTTTACTAAATTAGAATGAAAGGAAACCATTATGGATATTACAAGAAAGGCTGCCTTTGCAAAGGGAAAGATGTTTCTTCTCTCTTTGTCTTTCTTCCTTTCTCCTAAGTAGAGACGGCTCTATGTCATAGGGTAGAGATTTAAGGTGGCATCTTCCAGAAGGCCATGGGAGGGATGTGCCCTTGAAACTCAGGAACTCTCATCTGTTCATCCTCTAATTTTTATGCTACTGATGCTGGGATTCCACTCCCAGAGTTCATGATTTAGGCCAGTCTTGGGCAGAGATGCCTTGGTTTCTTAATCTCCACAGGTGGTACTGGTGGACAGCAGGGTTGGAAAACATGGGTCTAGAACAAAGAATGGAAGACAAAGCTAAGAAAACGGATAGACTCTAAACAGATTATGAAAGACCACGAATGTGTTCCATGGGAGGGTGGACCTTAGTTTATAGGTAATGGGTAGACACTGCATGTTTTTAGTAAGAGGAATTATATATATATGTTTGAAGAATAACAGGTAACATGGGTCTGAGACTAGAGGTGAGCATTTAGTTAAAGGCTATTGCAGAGGTAACAGAAGATGAAGTGCTACACCACTGCAGTGCCATGCAGATGCCAAAGGGAAGGAGATTGTGAGAAGAATTGCTTGTGGGGGAGATTCCCAGGACAGACCCTCTGAAACTGTGCAGCGTAGGTCTGGGAGAGAGGAACGTTTTGGAGTTCTCTGGAGTTCCGAGATACAGTGTTTGTAAACAGAAGCAACAGGTTCTGGTCCATAACTGTAACAGAGAAGTAAGCAGGAATTAGAGCTGTAACCAGGAATTAGAGGGTAACCAGATGATTAGAGGGAAGGCAATGGCGTCTTCTTAAGAAGAAGGAGCTGATGAGCTTAGAGGCATTTGATTCTGCTGTGCTGGGGTTCCTAGACTCAGTAGGGAGATGACACTAGACAGGTCAGCCTGGTAGATAAAATGATAGGCCTAGAGTTCAAGAGACAGCTCTGAGCTGGAGGTAGTTTCGTGACCAATAGTTATGTAAGTAGTTATGGAAGTCACATGAGTGAATGAGATGATGCTGGAAGAATAGGTTGGGTCTCTGAAAGGAAAGGGCTAAGAGCAGAACCCAGGAAGATTCCAAAGTCAAGGGAGAGACATCAAAGAGGGAGGCAAGCAAAGATGCTGAGAAGCAAGCTCCAGGAGGCAGGAGATGCATACCAAGAGAGGAGCTTGGGACATGCCCACGGACAAGAACATCTCAAGGAAGAGGGGGTGTCAATGGGTTACGACCCTGCAGACCTGAGCCTAGGGAACCACATGGGGACCTCTGTCCCTGAAGATCCCGATTCTGTACATCTGGGGAGGCCTGGTGAGCTTACCTCCCCACAAGCTCCCAGGTGACACTGATGACACCAGTCCACAAGCCACCCTGGGAGTGCTAGGGCCAGAGGGAACTGTGTTGGATGAGGATGGAAAAAGAGAGTCGGAAGCTTCATAAAAGTAGTGGGTACACATGTCGTATTTTGTTGGACTGAGGAGAGAATGTGAGGTATGGACTAAGGCAAATGACTTGGGACTGCTTTTAAGAATTTGGGGTTAGTTTCAGATATTTTGCAGACCCTGCACTTACTGGATTGGCTGGCACCACCCAGATAGGTAAACTGGCTCCCACGCAGGAACTGACTCAGTGCAAGAAGACAGCTTTGACGCTCTGTGATTTCATCTCTGACCTCACCAATCAGCACTTCCAGCTCATTGGCTTCCCCGGACCCACCAAGCTGTCCTTAAACTCTCTGATCCCCAAATGTTCTCAGACAGACTGATTTGCATAATAAAAAAAATCCGGTCTCCTGCAAAAAAAAAAATGTGGTTAAAGTTGAGAGCAATACACATCCCTGTGAAACCTGTCCAAGGAAAGTTTGCGCTAAGACCGGAGGGCGCATCTGCATATTTACGGCTTGCGGGAAAAGAGCCAGGGAAGAAGTGAGGAAAGAGCATGAAGCGCACCCCCAGGACAGCGACACACAAGAACACAGAAAAGAAGCCTTGGCCAGGATGTGGGGAAACTGGAACCCTCATGCGTTCCCAGTGGAAATGTATTATAAAATGGTCCAGCCACTGTGGAAAACAGCAGCGCAGTTCCTCTGAAAGTTGAACGTGGAATTGCCATGTGACCCAGTTAACCCACTTCTGGGGTATGTACCTAAAGGAATTGAAAGCACTGACTCAAACAGATGCCTCTATACCCATGTTCAAGGGTGTTACTTAACTGTCCATCAACAGACAAATAGATACACAAGGCTGGGTATGGTGGCTCATGCTTGTAATCCCAGCCTTTTGGGACGCTGAGGCAGGTGGATCACTTGAGGTCAGAAGTTTGAGACCAGCCTGTCCAACATGGCGAAAACTGTGTCTCTATTAAAAATACAGAAATTAGCTGGACATGGTGGTGCATACCTGTAATATCAGCTACTGGGGAGACTGAGGCAGGAGAATCACTTGAACCCGAGAGGCGGAGGTTGCAGTGAGCCAAGATGGCACCACTGCACTCCAGCCTGTGTGAAAGAGCACAACTCTGTCTCAAAACAGACAAAAAAAATACACAAAATGTGGTATATAGAAACAGGCTTTGAAAAGAAAGAAAATTCTGACACAGAGTATGACATAGATGAACCTTGAAGACTTTATGTTGGTGAGCTAAGCCAGAAACAAAAAGACACATCCGGTATGATTCTACTTATGGGGGGAGGTGGCTAGACATGTCACCATCACAGAGAATGCAGAACGCTCGTTGCCATTGGGCTGAGGGCGAGGAATAGGGAGTGTTTCATGGGGACAGAGGTTCCATCTGGAAGGAAAAACAGTTCTGGAGAGGGACGGTGGTGTTGGGTGCATGACATTGTGAATGTCCTTCATGTCACTGAATGGTACATTTCAAAATGGTTAAGGTTGCAAATTTTATGTTATATGTGCTTTACCACAATAAAAAATAGTAAGAAAAATGCACATAGAAACATTTTTCTGCCAGGCGTGGTGGCTCATGCCTATAATCCTGGCACTTTGGGAGGCTGAGGCAAGCAGATTGCCTGAGCTCAAGAGTTTGAGACCAGCCTGGGCAACACGGTGAAGTCCCATCTCTACTAAAACATAAAAGATTAGCCGGAAGTGGTGTTGTGCAACCGTAGTCTCGGCTACTCCAGAGGCTGAGGAAGGATAATTGCTTGAACCCGGGAGATGGAGGCTGCAGTGAGCTGATTTTGTGCCTCTGCACTCCAGCTAGGGTGACAAGAGCAAAACTCCATCTCAAACAAAAAAAAGGAAGAAACCTTTTTCTTCCTTAAGAAAGCAAGTGCAGATACATGACGAAGTTCCAGGGGATGTGAGTGGGGGAGGTGGGAGGGTCGGGGGCGTGTTGGTACAATTGTGGTAGAGTCTGTGCGGCAGTGGGGAGATGGGTACAGAGAGATCAGCTGGGAGGTGACAAGACAGTGAAAGACCGCGAAGTGCTAGAGCTACTGCCTTCTCCCTAAGACGGTGGAGAACAGCTGCTGAGGAAAAGGCATTTGGATCTTGAAGACTGGGCTAAGTATGGAGTTGGCTTTGTCGGGCAAGGAAATCCTAACTGACTAAGCTTGTCCTGAGCTGCAGGGGCAGCCTGTGAGCAGTCAGGAAGATCACGGAGCCCAGGGACAGGGCCTGAATGACATTGGGCTAGACAAACATGTCACGACACTGAAGTTAGCAGGTGGCATCCTGGCAAGACAGCCTGACGTCCTGGGAGCTGGCACATTCGGAAATCCCGTGGTCAGGTGTTTGGTGTCAAGAGGATTTTGCAGAAGGGTGAAAAGCCTTAACTCAGAGCTGCATTCCTTGGAAGGACTGCATGAAAAGAAGGGCTTAGAGGACTGGAACTCAGAGACCAAATAGTTCAGGAGCAGCAAACAACATAGGACCTAGTTATTTTACTTGAGGGAAGACAGAGGCTTGTTCACACAAATAAATCTGTAACTCTTAACTACACTGGGAGGGCAGTTCTGAGCAGGAAAAGAAGCAGGTGGACTCAGGGGATGTCTCTACAGCTCCCACTGAAGGAGGCTCCTTCCCACCTCCCAGGCTGACATCAGATTTGCAATCAGGGCTGTAGAGAATGCCTGAACAGCTCAGCTGAGGGGAAGGAAGTCTGCGGGATTAGGGACCTAGATCAACCACGATAACTGCACAACTGGCAAGTCTTCGCCCGTTTACAATGGCACCTTTACCCCTCACTCTAATAAGTGTAAAGCTTTTGAAACCCTTTACCTAATTTAGCCTGAACCAATGCTGATACCCAGAATAACTGCTACCCTGTTTTTTACGGACATATCAGTTTCTTATTGCTGCCATTTACTACAAGCGTCTTACAATTCTGCAGGTCAGAATCCAAAACTGGCCTCACTGTGCTAAAATCAAGGTGTTGCACATTATCATGCCTCAGCTCATGGCCAGGTGCCATCGCCATAGTCAGCAGTGGGTGCTAAGCCATTCACAGCCTTCCTTTGCACTGACCCTCCTGCCCGCCCCTTTCACTTATAAAGACCCTTAAAGGTCCTTATAGATCAGCTGATAAGCAACTAAGGCTTATCTTGAGATAGGATCTTGGCGGGGAGATCACTCCGGCTCCCACTGAAGGGGGCTCCCATCTCAACATCAGCTGATAAGTAACCTTAGTTCCACTGGCAGCCTTAATCCCCCTTGCCATGAGGTATAACTTATTCACATGTCCCAGAGACAGAATCAACTCAGAATCTCCGGGATCCATTATTCTGGATCCCGCAAAGGTAGCAAGGAAATTTTATCAAAAGCGGAATAATGCAAACATTTCCAGAATGTGATAGAATGCAAGCTCTGATGATATGACACTAAAACGATGAGTTTGTAAGTTTGCATCTCCTGCTAGACTGTGAGCTCTTCGAGGACAAGGAATCTGGTTTTATCTTTGCATTTCAAATGCAAAGATAGGAGCTTAATGAATGTTGCAGAAATTAAGGCAAAAATACATTTTTTAAAGTTTATTTTCATACTATAAGGGTACAGATTACAGGTCAACCAAGGATGTGTTTATTGAGTAACAGGTTGTAAACCATGCACATGTTCTCAAGAGGTGTTTGTTGAGAAAATAAGTTAAAGAATGAACTAATGAAGATTAAACGTTAGCTGTGGATTTCAACATAACCTACTCCAAAAATCTTGCAGGAGGGGCTGTCTGTGAAGAACAGATGTTAAGGACAAGATGTAGGAGTCCAGAGAAGAGAAGAACTAAATCTTTGTGAGTGATTTGGGATGTGTCACAGTCTGTAAATACTACAGAGTTTAAACACTGCTATAAAACGGAGAGGTATGAGCAAGTTCAGGGCTGAAAAAGGAAAGTAGGTATACTTGATCTTAATAATTATCCACTTCATACCCACAGCTTTGACTAGGAGTAGTATCATTCTAAGCATTTTAGGTATATTGAATCATTTACGAGTGTATTCACAAAGCCAGATTAATGGTTTTTTTTTAACCATGGTGTTAATGCTACTTCTGAACTAAATTTCACATTGTAGAAAGAAAGAAACAGAATCACACACAGTTGGTCAGCCTAAATTACAGATGGATTAAAAACTAGACAGAGGAAATGGAGCATGGTTTCTCAGGCACTATGCATCCATGATGCAACCTTCAGAACAGAGTGATCTGGTTAAATCTTGTTTGAGGAAGATAGCTGAAAAAATATTGAGGGTGGCTTTGAGAGGAGAGACACAAATGGCAAGAAAGCCAGCCAGGAAACAATATGGGCAGGAGGAGATTGGGGGTGACAGAACGGAGAGGAAATGTCTAATTTGAGGTCAATTTCAGAGGAAGAAATAACAGAAGTTGTTGGCAGAAAAAAAAAAAGACTACAAGTGATGTGCAGAGTAGAACCTCGAGTCAAAGCCCCTTGCCTGGCTGCTGCTGAGTGCGTGAGAAGTCCACTAAATGTTGGTGTACAATGGAATCATTTTCTCTTTCTTCCCAGAAAGGGTTAGGAACGTGAAGTGTAATAGGGAGAAATGTCTAACCTGCCCCTTTGTTATAATACCGCTCAGGCAATTTTATAGCTCCCATCTCGAGCGCCTCAAGTTTGCAGCTGATCTGTTTGAACTCAGGGCTACAGAGGCAAACTCTGAAGTGCTGACCTTCAAGAGGCTTTCCAAGGAAGGGGGAGCTTTGACCGCATCCTTTGATTTCAGATCATAGATTTATTTTTAATACATGGAAAGTGGAAATTCTAATCTTCTGAGTTGGAAGGTGACCCATACTTCCCTTTCTACTTAATCTTGTTTATCCCTAACTCTGAGCTACTTCTTTCTTAATGCTTCCTGCTTTAGACTTACAAAATATCACACTGATATATCCTGACTCTCCTATGACTCATTGCACTCGAAAAACTGGTTCTAAGAAGTACATGTACTTTACAAGTTCTTATGAACAGTAACAGATCCTAGATGATTCCATTCTGCATTCCTTTGTGGGGTAAGTATGCAAAGTTCAGTGTGAAATCCTGGTAGGGATACACAGGATGCTCTCAGCAGGGTTCTCTATTCCAGGAGCCGGCATTCTCGTGGGATGGATAGGGACAGGGAGAAGATGCCACGTATGCAAAAGACACTGGACTGGCAGGAACAAACTGGGCTAGGATCTCAGAGGAGGAACAAATGTGAGACCGTGAAGGGGTTCGGGGAAATTTTCAGAGAAGAGTCTAAGATGGAGCTGAAGCCTAGAGAATGAAGAAGCTTTGGTTAGGAGGGGTAAGCACTGCCTGCTGGTGGAACAAAGTAAAGTCCCTTGAGTGAATGCTTTATGCTAAACATCAGGTGGCCAGGTCTAGCTGGGCCACGGAGTGCATCGGGAGTTGAGGCAGAAGCTCAGGGAGTTGAGGGAAGCGAAGGCTAAAGCTTGGTTGTGCGGCATCCATGCCGTGAAAATGCATTTGGAATTTATTGTGCCCATCGTATGAAGCCATTTGAAGGAGTTTGAGGATGTGGGTAATGTGACCATGATTTGAAGAATAATCTTATTTGCAGAGGTAAGAGATTAGAGGCAAGGAGACCAGTTAAGAGTCTGTTGGCATTGAGCTTTGCATTCTTTCTCTGAGAAGGATGGATGCCACCCCAGGCATGATGAGAATGAGGAGGGATCACTGTGGGCCTTAGCACCACAGGAAAGAAGCAGGTTTACAAATCCTACAATGTTTCCATGCTCCACTACAAAGAAGAACAAGTATGTCTCACACCGTGTACCTCCAAGCAATGGGAGAGACCTCTGCCCCTTGCTTGGCTGAGACCCTGCCCAAGAAGCAGAGCCGCTGTTCTGACGGCCACGTAGGATTTCAGAATTCCACAGTTCTTTTCTTCTCCTTCAGGAAGCCAATGTAGTAAATTAAGAAACACAAATGTTCTTTAATTGCACCCAAAATAAATACACATGCAATCAACAATTGGAGAAGAGAACGTTTTCTGCAGCATACAGAAGCGTTTACCAAAATGGAAAATATGTTCTGCCAAAATATGCTTCAAAACATTGAAATCACAAAGATTATCTGATGTGGACATGGTGGAATTCAGCTAGAAATCAATAAAAATCGACCCAGGAACTTCCAAATACTGGGAATTAACTGATTGACCTTGTAGAAAACCAGGAGTCAAAGAAGTCGTCCCAAGGGGAAATATTTTTGATTAAATGATGAAAACACAACATAATAAAATTTCAGGGGTGAGTGAAAACTGCTCTTATGACATTTATAGCCTTAAATTTATACATTGCACACATGCAAAAAGGCAAAATATTAAGTAACCTCTGTAACTTGGAAACCCAAACTCATTAAGCTTAAAGAATAGAAAAGAAATAATAGGGGTATAAAAATTAATAAAATTAAAACTATATAATAGAGATAGTAGAGAAACAAAAAAGTTGGTTGTCTCAATGTGTTAATAAAATGGTATGTCCCTGACAGGATGGAGAGACTGGAGAGAGATAAGGAGAAGAAAAATATTACCAAAATTAGGAATGAGAAGGGAACATCACTGTAGACCTTACAGACATTGAAAATATTGCAAGAGATAATATATATCACCTTTACACCAAGAGATAATATATTTCACCGTTATGCAAAGAGATAGTATAAATCACCCCTAAACCAAGAGATAATTTACATCATCCTTATACCAGAGATACTGTCTATCACCCTTATGCCAAGAGATAATATATATCACCCTCATACCAAGACACACTATATATCACCCTTACACCAATAGACAATATATATCACCCTTATACCAAAAGACATTTTACATCACCCTTATACCAAGAGATAGTATAAGTCACCCTTACACCAAGAGACACTACATATCACCCTCACATCAAGACACACTATATATCACCCTTACACCAAGACACACTATATATCACCCTTACACCAAGAGGCAATATATATCTCCCATATACCAAGAGATAATATATATAACCTTATAGATAATATATATATATATATAATCCTTACATCAAGAGATATTATATATAACCCTTATACTAAGACATTTAAAAATTTGTAGAAAAATAATAAATTTCTAGAAGAACACAGCCTACCAAAATGAAAATGAAGAAAACAGAAAATTTGAGGAGCCCTAAGTGTTACAAATAAATATATTACTTTGCATACAGACACAGACACAGACACACACACACATTAAGGCCATGATGCTTCACTGGTAAAACGTTCCAAACATTTAAGAAAGAAAGAAAACACTAATCTTACACAAAGCATTGTAAATAACAGAAATATAGGAGTACTTACAACTTTGTGTGATATTAGCAGAGTCATAATACCAAAGTCTGAGGAGGAAATCACAGAAAAGGAACATTATGGGACATCTCTTTTATGCCGATGTAAATTCCTGAACAAAATGTTAAAAAATCAAACCAGTCAATGTATGAAATGTATAATCCATCAAACTAAATCGGGATTTGCTCCTGAAATGCAAGGTCGGTTCAACATTCAAAAATTGGTAATTGTAATTCACTGCATTAAAAAAAAATCATATTAATATTACAAGGTCATATTAATTACAAAAATAAATTGCTTGATAAAATTCAGCATATATATATGATGTAAAACATAACTAGAAATAAAAGAAAACGTGCTTGGTTTGATAAGTATGATCTATAGTGAAGCCTACTGAAATTGTCATTTTTTATTGTAGATTATTTAAGTATTTCACCTCAAGATCAGTGATGAGAAAACAAGACTACCATCACCACTTTTACTGAATTGCTCTACTCGAGTTTCTAGACAAAATTTTAAGAAAAGAAAACATGTGAGGATTAGACAAGAAATAAAACTGGATTCATTTACAGCAACACAGTTGAGTGTGTAGAAAATCAAACTGTAGACAAACTACTAAAATTGATATGCCAACTCAGCAAGGTTACTTGTAACAAAGTTAACATAGAAAAAGCCATTGCATTTCTATAAAGCAGCAATAAACAAATAGGATAAGATATATAAAATGATGTAAAATATACTAGCATCAAAAAGATATCAACTAAAAATTAATGTAACAAAAGTAAGCAAGTTAAATATTTTATAGACAAAAATTAGAGAATACCTAAATAAAGAGACATTCTGGGTATGTAACTGTATCTGTACACACAACTGTAGATTATATATCATATATATGTATATGTATGTAACTGTATAATGTACAGAATATATAGTTTTTTCAATAAGTGTTCCAGAAACATTGGAATGTCCATGTTTTATAAATACATTTTGACTCTTCCCTCATACCATACACAAAAATCAATTCCAAATGGGTTGAAGATCTAAACATGAAATGTGAAGAATCTTTCTGACCTTAGGATGAGCAAAGATTTCTGAAACGGAATGCAAACTGTGCTGTCCAGAAAGGGGAAAAAGGATAAATTTTCCTTTATTCAAATCAAGAACTACTGTTTATCAAAATCACCTTGAAGAAAGGGAAAATGTAAACTACCAAGAAGTTACAGATTTCGCAATACATGTGACACAATCCAGGCTTCTAACACGAGGCTTGTGGTCAGAAAAATGAACAATTCTACATACTTTTAAGGAAAAAAAAGTTAAAAGAACCCCAGAAAAGCCAAGACTTGAAAAAGTATTTCACAGATAGCATTACATACTCACCAGAGAAAGTAAAAAAGAAAGGAGAGGAAGACAGAACAGACAGAGATAGAAAGAATAAAAGAAAGATAAGCCGTATGTGGTGCCTGACGCCTGTAATCCCAGCACTTTGGGAAGCTGAGGCAGGTGTATCACTTGAGTTCAGGAGTTCAAGACTCATCTGGCCAACATGGTGAAACCCTGTCTCTACTAAAAATAAAAAAAATTAGTCGGGTGTGGTGGTGCAAGCCTGTAATCCCAGCTACTCCAAAGGCTGAGGCAGGAGAATTGCTTGAACCCGGGAGGTGGAGGTTGCAGTGAGCCGAGATTGCATCACTGCACACCAGCCTGGGTAACAGAGTGAGACTGTCTCAAGAAAGAAAGTAGGAAAGAAAAGAAAAGAAAGAAAAAAGAGGGAAAGAGGGCGGGAGGAAGGCAGGAAGGTGGGAAGGCTGGAAGGCAGGAGAAGGGGAAAGGGAAGAGATAGGGGAGAGGGAGGGGAGGGGGAGGGGAGGGGGAGGGGAAAAGGGAAGGGAGGGAAGGAGGGAGAGAAGGAAGCAGAAAATGAAAAGATGGAAAAGATGGAAAGATGGAAAATGGTAATTTGGAATGGTGGCAGGCATGCAGAGCAGCTGGAACTCACGTATGAAACTGGCAGTCTTTTCTGAAACCCCACCTAAGCAGGCTCTGCAGCTCAGGGACTCCACTCCTTGCAACACGTTCACCTGAAATACATACAAATGTGCAGCAGAGACTACATATGCACCAAAAATAGCAATACTGTTTCTAGTAGTCCCAAATTGAAAACAATCGTTATATCTTTCAATAGTGAAATGGATAAACTGTGAGGTGTTCATATGGTGGAATACCATTTATCAATGAAAATAAATAAAATGTAGCTTGACTTAATAGCATGGATGAACTGCATGACATAAGGATAATCAAAGGGGGTCAGAAGCAAAACAGTACGCATGACATGATTCCTTCTTCATACATTCCAAATCAGTAAACTCATCTATGTTGACAGAAATAAGGGGAGTGGGAGCCTCTGCGAAGGCGGGGGTGATCAGTCTGTACACCGTGCGTGCACATTTCTGAGTGTGAATTTTTATGGCAATAACAAGCTTTAAAACCTCATGTGACAACTTTACAGCAGGCACAAAAAATGGCCGTGGATACACAGCATGTCATCTATCTGTCCATCTATCTATCTGTCTATCAATCTGTCCTATCTATCTGTCTATCTGTCTGTCTCTTCATCTATCTGTCTGGCTGCCTGTGTATATGTCTATCTATCTATCTATATATCTATCCATCTATCACCTATCTATCAATCTGTCATCCATTCATCTCTCCTGTCTGTATATCTGCCTATCATTTATCATTAATCAATCAATCAGTCTCTCCATCATCTATAAATCTTTATCTGTTTCCTAGTGCTGCCCCAACTGTGTAGCACAAACCGGGTAGATTAAGCAGCAGAAACTTGTCCATCTCACAGTTCTGGAGTCGAGAAGTCAGAAGTCAAGAGGTCAGCAGGGCTGGTTCCTTCTGAAAGCCGTGCAGGAGAACCTGCTCCGTCCTGTCACTCGGCCTCTGGTCATCTCTGGCAATCTTCGGTGTTCCTTGGCCTCTGCTTCACGACTCTAATTTCTGCCGTCATCCACACACGACGTTCTCTGTGTGTGTGCACGTGTTCAAATTGTCTTCCTTTCAGTGGACACCAGTGATACTGAGTCAGAGCCCACACTAACAACCTCATCTTACCTTGACCACATCTGCAAAGACTCTATTTCCAAACAAGGTCAGATTGTGAAATTCTGGGATTAGGGGAACATAATTCAACACATAACACTATCTCTTCACACACACACACACACACACACACACACTATCTATCTATGCCCATGTACACGTGCATGACCATAAAAATACCTAAAGTCCTTTAATAAAATCCTGCCTTTTGGTCAAAGTTTGCTCTTGGAAAATGAAATTTTATTCTAATATCTAGAGGAAAATGTTTATAGCTCCCTCAAAAGTACATATTCACTTTGTATTTAACACATAGTCTGGGACAATAAGAAACGCACCCTTGATAACTTGGCTCTGCATGTATGACTAAAACATTGAAAATGGCCTAACATTATTTTTATGTAGTAATTATTGGACCTTAATGAAAAATCACTCAGTGGAGAAAATGGTGTTAATAGTATGAGTTACAATTCGATTAAATTGCTGTTTCAGGCAGTTATATAGTGAAATGTCAGGTTTTCTTGTAATTTAAGAAAATACTGTTAGAATTAATGTTTTGAAATAGTAACGGGCAATGACACTTTCTGATTGTGTCTGCAGGGACTTGGGGTGACAGGAACTAAAGTGTTGCCCTCTGTTGTCCCCTTTGTGTAGTAGTCAAGGGGGTGGCACTTGCCCCGAAGTGCTGAGCAGAGCAGAGTCACCTTTATCCCACTCTTAGCCAAACATCGTGATGTGCTTGTGCTGTGACCAGTGAGTCAGGACATGCTCAGATAGCATGCAGATCAATCACTGCCATCTGTATGGCGCTTTGGAGAGAGCAAAGTCCTCTCAGGTGTTTTGATCCTCAGAACATTCTTTGCATTTACTATGGCAACTGTAGTTACTCCTCCACTTAACAGGTAAGGTTAGGGACACACCTGCCTCCCTGGGTGCCTATCAGATTTAAATGTGGCAATTCCTGGTAAGTGCTAAGCACCATACCTGGCTCAGAACGCACCTGACACATACAGCTTTGTTTATTAGAATAACTTGTTGTTATTGCCTCTGCAAGATGATAAGGTTTAAAACATTCTGAGAAAGCACTGACCTAAGGTCACCAGATTTCAATGTCATCTCAGATTGCCTTGAAACATTAAAAACAATGACACTCCAACAAGGGATGAAAAATCCTGAGTCACCAAAGGTCAAGTCTTGATAAACAATATCATAGCTTTCATGCACATTCCTGCCAACCAGCTAGATTCACTGCTATGTGAGAGCCTTTTTAAGATACATGATAATAAAAATCTGGTTGTCACTCTACTTTCTGAGAAAACCCCAGTCTGGGGTAGCTACATGGGAAACACAGCAATGGGTTTCCAGTAACACGGTGTCCCCATTTGTCCTGGAGGTTCAGGCACCCAGCTGGCCCACTGGCCTCTCTGATAAGGAGTGGGAGAAAATGCCAGCCACGCGTTTCGTGACTCTCCCTCTGCTGGTTCCCAGAAGCACCCACTGAAGCCTCCCTTCCAGGGAAAGAAAAAGGCCACGTTTCTGAGAAAAACACAGTCACTTGAAAAGTAACCAAGCATTCGCAGCACGTAAAACATCTGCTGCGTGCAGACTGCTGGGTGCAGCCGCGGCACGGAGGAGAGCGAAGGGGGCCACTCGGAGCCGCGGTCTCGTCTTTCTGGGTGAGTGCACACGTGACACGCAGAGACGAGAAGGTGGTTTCCGGGGTTGGCGGCACCTGCACGTTGCCAGGCAGTGAGTCAAGACCGAGGGCTCCCACGAGAGGCAGAGGGGCCGGCCGGGCTCCCGATCGCACAGCGCCCACCGCTGGCCGGGAGGACGCACTGCAGCCCCGCAGGGCACGTGGTTCCGGCCTCCAGAGGGCAGCGCCATTCCCTCTGCAATGAATGCCCAGGAGACCCTCCCTGCGCTAGCAAGGCCGCCGGGTGAGGCATCGCTCCTAAATAATGCATTAGAAACTCAGGAAAATTCCTCCTGGCACCGGCCAGACGAGAATCCGACTGGGAATCGAGAAGCATCCCGACCAGCATCCCAAAGCAAGGGGCGGAGCTGAGTGGGAAGGCAGCCACCCAGGGAGCTTCCCGGGAAGACAGATCTGCTCATTCTGTCCCCGACAGGACTGTCAGTCATTGCATCCCCGACGGGTCTGCCAGTCATTCCACAACCACGATTGCCGCCTTAGATGAGGAAACCGCAGCAGCCTTCTGAGGTTAAGAAGGTGCCGGGCGTCTCTGGGAGTCACTCGCCCATCTTTCCACCTGTTCACTCAGCACAGTTCGGTGATGTTGCTAAGGAAGGAATTTGTGAACACGAGGAAGCAGCCCCAGAATGCTTGTTAGTTTCCCCCAAACCCGGCCACTGGCGGTCAGCGTGGCCCTGAGGTGCCTCGCAGGGTGGTTCCAGGTAGCCCAGTCTGCACCCCTGACCCACGGCCGGTCATCTCCACGGCCTGTAAAGGTGTCTCACTTATGAGCCACCCAAGTGCCATGGCTGCTTCAGACGGGGCCCATAGCCAGCCTCCTGAGTCACAGCCTCTGGGCTGGGGCCGGGCAAGCACGTTTTTAGGAAGTTCCTCCAGGACACATTTCATGGAGCTTGTCCATAATGCTCGCTGAAGAACCTTCAGACTAAGTGACTTGCCCAAAGTCTCCCAACTCCGTAGCCGCCACCTTAGAACTGGTAACTGTTCTTCAGCACCCACTCAGGTATTTCTGTCCCTGACAGAAATTACACAGGCCATGCCCTGTGTAATTCGGCCTTCCTAGACCCACTTTCCATGTCTCCCGTGGAGGCTGCAGAGGACTGCTGTGAGTCCTGGGACACTCCACATCTTGGCAATTCCAAGATTGCTATTGGTTTTCCACTTGGAAGGCTGTTGTCTGTTCTTTGACAAACTCTTACCTATCCTCCAAAACTCCCTGCAAAGCTCTGGACTTGGATGTCTCCATGGCAGGCACACCCTGGAGATATCTTGTCACCATGACCTGCACTTGCTGATCTCATTTATTCTTCATGGAATATTTGTGGATTTTCTGCTATATGGCCCGTCACAGGTTAGACTCAGAACAGCATCCTCATCTGAGACATAAGTAGGACAGGAATGCAGATGAGTAAGGGGCAAGACAAGAAAGCATGGTAGAAGTGAACGGTGTCCCACTACATGGAGGGCGGGGGGCACATAGCAAACTTTGGGAAGTCAGGAAAGGCTTCTAAGAGAAAAGGTTCTGGGAGTGACTCATCAGCAGCATAAAGTTTCAGTCAAGTGAAATAATTAAGCTTCAGACAGTGACTGTCCACCATTGCACCTGCAGTCGGCAATAACGTATGGACACTTAAACATTGGTTAAGATGGTGGGTCTCGTGTTAAGTGTACTAACCACAATAGAATTAAATACAAGAAAGAAACAATGTCTAAACTGAGACCTATAAGTTAAGAAGGACTTAACCAGGTGAAAATGGAGGTGGGGATTCCAGGAAAGAGGCTTTGCAAACAATCTGTTGTCTCCTCTAATACACCTTAAGCCCCTAAGAGTACAAACCATGTTCATTTGGCCTCAATTCTGAGTACCCTGAGTGCTCAATACGTTTTGGTTAAATGAATAATCAACTCAGCTGCTGATATATATCACAAACATATATAAATGTGTGTATACACACTCATGCACATATATACATATAAGAGGGCATTGAGAGAGAGACTGGCACTTGGAAAATAATTTGCTGCTCTAATTCACAGGTATTTGAGCCCATGTTATCTTCTTGCTAATAATGGAGAATTGTACCACGATAATCTATGCAATCTCTGCTTAATACGTGAGTAAGAAGATGGACATCTATGTTCTTTCTTTTACCGGGACCTCACTATAGGAAGAAAAAAAAAAGTAAAGCAGCCTCTCAGGTATCTCTGCTGGTCAGCATCACAGAGCATAAAGGGTATCTTGATAGGATACATGTTAAACCTTAAAGTTCCTTGTCGTCATACTCAAAAGTGGCAAAATACGGGGCATCATACACAGTTTCATATTTTCTTTTAATGTTTATTCTGAAGTCAGCAATGTAAATTAGTTTCTGAGATACGCAGGTAAATTAAAAGTCCACACAGGTGAGCATCGACGTATCCCTACTCTGTGTATCTGTCCAGACTATAACCGGAGGGGACTGCAGTTAATCCCTTAAACCCTCCATCTTCCTTTAGTCTTCTGATTGGTTCTACATAAACACCTTTGCTAAACTGAAAAATCCAACCACCTTCTACAGGCTTCTCAGATGTGAATGAACATCTTGTGAACTGCCCGGCAAGCTGACATTCCTTTCCAGACCCGGCACATACCACTCTCTCCAGGCGAGCACGAAGAAAGAAGAGATTTGAAGTTATGGAGGTGCATTTTACTGGTTCAAGAGGGGAGGTTATTTTTTTAAAGGCTTGTGGAAAAAGGTAGCCATGTTTGTTCTCTCAGATAATTGCATAAAGACTCTGCTAACGTTTCTGGTACAACGACCCTGCCGTGGTTAATTTCCAGACGACGAAAGGTGACAAGGCTGGAAAGAAAACCTCATCCTGCAGTGTCTTCGGGCTCACAATCAATTTTAATAAAATCCGCCAATTGAATCATCCACATCCTTTAAAAAGAGACACGGAAATCATAGCAACAAGCCTCTGTTTGGATGTATTCTTCCTTTCTCATGACATGTCAAAAAAACATTGAACTTCTTAACAGTGGAGAACGAGCAGGTAGCCTGCCAAAGACAACTTTACCTGGAACTAATAAATTATTTATATTTAGTCCAAAAGGTTTCCAAGAAATAGTTATTCAAAGACTCAATTTTTCAATTAATGTCTCCAAATGCTTTTCTGATCATACTTTTCCTAGTACATTTTCATGTCTGTTTCTCACTATTGTCTTTGTCGGGAGTGTTGGAAATTCCTGAGCTGGGGCCACCCTCAGGCTTCTCCCTCCAACCTCTGCTCTCACCTGGACTCAGGCTCTCCCAGGGAGCAGGCTCAGGGTGCGCTGAGGGTAGGAGGAGATGCTGGCAGCCCCCAGGGTAGAGGCCACCCCGTATGTTGACCTAGGGACTCAGTAGTCTGTGGTGTCAGAAGGTGGCATTGATCAGAGGGCTCAGGAATCCACAGTCAGGAGAAATAGAAAAAACAAAAAAAGAGGCTCTCTAGAAGGGGCCACTTCAGTTTGTTTTGTTTCCCTGGGGGAGACAGCATTCCGCTGCCAGTGGCTCTGCACTTACTCACCTGCCTCTCCTCAGAGTCTCCTGGGCCAGCACTGTGCTATGCTTTATGGCTACTACAAAGAAGAATGGAAGGTGTTCCCTCCCTGTTCACACCCACACTCTCACTTTGCTGGTCTTGCTGAGCTCCCGCAGCCCGATTCCAGTTTCCTGGGGGCCTTGGCTACAGCCAGGGAGCTCCTGGGACACCCGGAGTGGGCTGTGAGTTGGAACTGGGGTGTAATCACCCTGGGCCTCTCCTGTGTGGACAGTGTCTCCCTGTGAGACTCAACAGCATCATGCACGGTGGCCCTGGTGTGGCAAGGCACTCCCCGTGGCTGTTTTATCCTGAGATAAGTCATTCTTCATTAACTGCCTCCATGGATCACCATGTCCCCTGACCTTCCAGATAAACTATTGTCATATAAATCCTTGTCTCGTATCTGTTTCTGGGGGAGATCCCTGTAAGACAATAGCGAGAGAACCAAATAGGTAACCTAACGAAACCTGGGCTGCTTCACAGGGAGGTTCACACAGGTCTGTGCAAAGGGCCCTGGAGGGTGTCCACATGGACACAGGCGTGCAGTGCATGAGATGCTTATGGACACGCCATGCCGGATGCTTGGGGCCCAGGACAACTCCTAATTCCAACCCTAGCTAGCCTCACAGGCAACGTGCTCTCCTACGCCACCGTTGCTGCTACCTCCGATTCCCTAACTTCAAGTCTGTTAGATGCTCTTGCAGCCTGCTGTGCTCCCCTCTTCTGTCATCTAACTTTACCCTTCTTCAAGGACCAGCTCAAATTTCCCGTCCCCAATAAATCCATTCCTGGCTTCCCCGGCACCAAGGGAACTCACTCTTCTCTGTCATTTCGTGGCTCTGAGGGAATCCTAGCATACATCATTCATAGACAGGAACTTTGCTCTCAAATCATTGTAAAAGCTTTTATAGGTGGCCAGGTGCGGTGGCTCAAGCCTGTAATCCCAGCACTTTGAAAGGCCGAAGCGGGTGGATCACAAGGTCAAGAGATCGAGACCATCCTGGTCGAAATGGTGAAACTCCGTCTCTACTAAAGATACAAAAAAATTAGCTGGGCATGGTAGCGCGTGCCTGTAATCCCAGATACTCAGGAGGCTGAGGCAGGAGAATTGGCTGAACCCAGGAGGCAGAGGTTGCGGTGAGCCGAGATCGCGCCATTGCACTCCAGCCTGGGTAACAAGATCGAAACTCCGTCTCAAAAAAAAAAAAAAGTTTTTATAGGCTGCATTCATGTCTTAGATTTTTTTGTTGTTGTTGTTTTGTAGCTTCCAGAGAGAGACCTAGCATCTAGTTTTGCTTTGTTTTCATTTGGGAAGGAAGTTCTACTGACAATCATTAGCACATTTATCCATTCCCCAGACACTCACTGATTTCTCAGTAAGTGATGATTTAATTATTAAGTCTGATTTTTTTTCCTTATCTTTCCATTTCATTCTCACCTTGTAACTATGCTCAAAGATATTCTCACAGACAGGCATAGTTTTCTACCATGAGAAGAGCAGGGCACTCTTCTGAAGAAGATGAGGCTGGTGTCTAAACAGCAAGGCAGTCCAGAGCCCCCTCCACCCACCACAGGCCTGCCCTCCCTCTGTGCCACCTGGATAAAGCACCAGGGCAATAATTTTAGTAGTTAGGGTCCCTACTTGCTGTGTCATCCTTGACTCTTCACCCAGCAGCAAGAAGACTGAGGAAAAAATATGACAAATGAGCAAATCACTGACATGGCAGCCCATTACTAAACCAGTGGAAAGGGTAGACCACAGCCAGTTCCAGATAAATCCTGCTGCCTCTTGGGGTCAAAGAGTAGGAACATCAGGGGAGAGGATGGGATCAGAGGAGCTGGGGCGGGAGAGATGTGGAGACCATCTTGATTTAGAATTCTGTTGCTAAACTGCTTTTCATTTCTAAGAATTTGCTCCATCTGTTGCCCTGCTCACACTGTCTAGACAATTTCAAAGTATTACATAATTCATAGTGACTGAATATTTTCCTGTTTACTACAGAGTTAGTCTACAAAGGTCACTGATAAAATAATCTTTGTAACTGGTATGAAAAGCATCTCAAAAATCCAACAAACATAACAGCCAACCACACAATTACTTTTCAATACTCATTTAGGGTTAAAATAAAACCACAGCAGGCCTGATGGTCTCTGGTTCCTGGCAAGGTTTTGACAGGTTCCAAAGAATAAAAGACCCGGTTGTCTCTGCATGAGTGAAATGAAGACTTATTCATGGACAGCCTTTCATTCCGTGATGCTTGCTGAACAGTCACCCAATGCTGAGGACACGGGGCAGCCTGCCCTGGTTAGCAACCATAGCTGAGTTAATGCATCATGCATTGCAAAATAACATTTGTGTAGTGTATTTAATGGAGACACTGAGTACTTGGACTGAAAAGGGACTAAAAAAGAGAAAATGAAGCAAAACTGAAAACAAGGGAAGGAAGGAAGAAGGAAGGAAGGAAGGAAGAAAGGAAGGAAGGAAGGAAGAAAGGAAGGAAGGAAGTTAGGAAGGAAGGAAGGAAGAAAGGAAGGAAGGAAGGGAGGAAGGAAGGAAACCGGGAGGGAGGCAGGAAAGGGAGGGAGGGGAGGAGGGAGGAAGGGAGGGAAGAACTGTGAAAGTAAGCAAGGTTTATCCCATTCAGTACTGTTTTTATTTTGGGAGACATGCTGGGATTTGCATATGAAAATGAACAATTGGGTTTGCAGTCATAATACTCACTACTCAGAAGCTGTTTTGCCATTATTGAGCTAGCAGGCTGTGTCCTTGCTTTCTCTCGCACTTCTACAACAACCACACCTGCCACGCTGTCCCATGGGACCTGTCCCTTGAGTAGGTGGTAGCGCAAAGCAGGGGTGGCCAAATAGGTAAGACCAAGATGGACCAGGCAGACTCTCTGCAAGTTTTCTGTACCCTCCCCACTGCAAAGGTCTAAGAACTGTCAGGATGCAGGTAGACCCTTGCTAAGGCATAATGCGTTTTCTTATTCATGCTATCACTTTTTATTTTACCTGTTCTGTGCATGGAGTGCTCTGTGAGAATTTAGAAGACTAGATGGCAGGTTGACCAGGTCTTCAGGACTCTATTTGTCCTGCTGATTTAGAACCTACAAATATCCTTCCACTCCCAAAGGCTGTGCCACATGCCCTCAGGGAAGCCTATTTCTGTTTCTCTGAGTGGGGACTCATCCACTCACAACTGCAAGAACAGCTCAACAGCCCTCTGACTCTGGCTTTGAAGAACAGCCCTGGAAAGATGTCAGATGAGTCTGCCCATTGCTCCTGAGGGCGTGAGGGTAAGGACAGTGTGGCACACCCAGGCACCTTCAGATGAGTGTGGGCATGGTACCATGGCTCTGCTCCCTCTAAGTGTCCAGCTCACAGCTCCTAGGACCACAGGCTCTGCTGGAACTTGGGACTAGGGTAGGGAAGTAAAAGGAAATGGTGCTTTAAAGCAGAAGCAACTGCCACATTGCTATTTTCTTTCCAGGATAAGCACAAATGTACTGAAATAGCCGAAGCAAAGTTTTGAGAGCATCTGGGCATACTAACTTTTCAAGTGACTACAAGTTTAGGGGTGAGCTAGCAGTGTCTCCAGGTGGTCGTTGAATAATGGCTACATTACTGAGACAAGGCAAATGGGGCATGACATCTTCATAGAAGAAACCAGCAGCACAGTTGTGTCTTGAAATTTATTCTGATTGGAAACTTACAGATGTCAAGGTGATTATTTAAAAAGAGATAGAAATACTTTGCCTGTCAAACAAAATAAAGTTCAATTTTGAAAATTATATTTCACTTTTTAAAATAAGACTGTGAATACAAACATACCCGCATCTTCAGCTCCATTTAATCTTAGAATGTATGCATCTTTTGGGGTTTACTTTTTGGTCAACTTTTCTTTAAAATTAAATTTATTTGAATTGGACACGTTAAAAATTAGTTTTTGACCATAATCTGTGGCTTAGATTTACCTGTATATTAGAATTCCCTACAAGTAGGGATTTATCCTATGTATGGCCTTATGTCAGCGTATGAGATCATATTGTATCATTATCTGGTTGGCAGTAGTCATTAATGCTGAATGATTGTAGCTTAGTATCAGTTATAAATGTCCATTCATGCTGAAGAAGATGGTCAACCTGGCTAAATTATATCTTCCAAGGTAGATTTTTGTTCATGTATTATAAACTCCATGTAAAATGAAAGTCATATTAACTGTAAATTTAGCATGGCATAATTATTCAAGGATGCCTGGAAAACTACGCAAGAGTCTCACAGCATGAATATGTATTTATCCTGAAGATGCCCTTTTTATTAATGTCACATATAAAATTTTAGTCAATTCCATGCATAGCCACTTAACATGCAAGGACAGAGTTAATTTATCAGCAAAAACATCAAAAAGATAAATACACACCAACATTATGTTTGAATTTGTCTACAATTTCAAAGCTGTGTTTAATTATTATTTTTTGGAACTGAGGTTATGGTTAAATAACAAATAACATAACATGTATTTTCCCTAATCTCTATGTCCATAATTATGGCAGATATAATTTACATTATTACAATTTTTAGGTAATTTGCATTTAATTACATACACATGACATATGCTTATAATTTACATACCATGGGCAGTGACTTTTAAAATCTGTCTTAGTTACCTATGGCTTATAAAAAATTACTCCAAATTTAGGGATTTAACACAGCAATAGTCACTTATTATCTTTCAGACTTTCTGTGGGTCAGCACTGAGGCACAGCAGGTCTCTGAACTGAGATACTCAGGGATCGTCTGGCTGGGAGGCTGGGGCTGCAATCACCAGAGGCCCCACTCACTGGCAGGCAGGTGGTAAATGCCAGCTGTGTTTGGGACACTCCTTGGAGCTATTGTCTGTGATGCCCGCACATGGACCATCCACGTGGTCTGGGCTTCCTCACAATGTAGCGACTGGATTTTGCCTGTGGGGTAAATCATGGAAGGATCAGAGAGAAGGTGAGAGTATTGCCTTTTCTGACCTGGCCTTGGGAGAGATGCAGCATCACTGTCCCTGCAGTCACTGCTCGAGGCCCTGCAAACATGAGGGAAGGTCACAGAGCTCCACGTCTCAATGGAAGGGTGTCAAGAACACACTGTAAAGATTCATGAGATGGGATATACATCTGTGTGACCGTTTCTGGGAAATACACTCAGCCATGGAGTCTACTTGGCTATTTACTAGCTTTGGTACAGTTACCGATTGAATGTTTGTGTCCCTCCCAAATTCACCTGTTGTTGATGTCTTAACACCCAAGGTGGTGGCATTAGGAGGTAGGGCCTGTGGGAAGTGAGCAGGTCATGTGGTGGAGCCCTCACAAATGGAATTGGTGCCCTTCTAACAGAGATATGATAAGGACCCTTGCCCTTCTACCACTGAGAACAAAGCAAGAAAATAATGTGTCTGAACTAGAAAGTGGCCCTCACCAAATCTGATGGCACCTAGATCTTGGCCTTCTCTGCCTCCAGAACTTGAAAAATAAACATCTGTTGTGAATATTCTACCTAGTTTATGGTATTTTGTTATAGGAACCTGAAGAAAAACACATACACCTGTATCTCAAATACTAAATACACTTTTTATCTTTTTAAAAATAATGATCAGAATTTAAAAATCCTTCTTCCATTGTTTGGTAACATATCTCTCTTGCTAAACCAACTAAGATTTATGATCTTTTCTATTCTGTAAAACTCCAGTTGTATAAAGGTTAATAAGCAGTGTTTCCAAATTAAACATGAGGTTCTTGCAGCAGAAAATTCAAAAAGCTTCCCAAATCTGGAAAGTCAAATAAGCATATGTGGAGCGATTTCAGACTAATTTTTTCCCCAAAGGAAAATGGAAAGGAATTACAGTTACATTATGGGAATTCACAGCCAGTGGGTAAATGCGTGGTTTCGGGAAACAGTATGGTGCATTGTGGAAAAACCTAGAAAGAAGTCCAGGATATTGCTAGAGAGAGAATAGAACCCTTCTGATTGTTAACAAAAGAGACTAACAAGATCCTGGTTTTCTATGGAATACAATACTCAGGAGTCCAGACAGCACTGGAAAAGAGCTGCCAGGGGTGTAAGATCAAATTAATGTCAGATGATTTCAAAAAGGAGGAAGAATCTTTATCTGAAACCCACACACCTTTAAAAGTACGTAAAGAAAGTTTCTAATGTGTTACCTTATATTAGTTTCTAGTGACGTTTCTAATGTGAAGATATATGCGTATCAGGTGCCAGGGGTGTACTACAGATCACTTCTCAACCTCTTAAGTACAGGTCCTGAACATTGGGTCAGGAGGCTGGCCAGCATGGCACCGGACATGTACCCGCTGGCCAGGAGTCTGCTTGGGTGTTCAAGCAAACACCTGCTTACCAGGAATGATCCTCTTGAGAGTCAGAAGTGACCTCAGGCCGGGCACGGTGGCTCACACCTGTAATCCCAGCACTTGGGAAGGTCAAGGTGGGCAGATCACTTGAGGCCAGGAATTTGACACCCACCTGGCCAACATGGTGAAACCCTGTCTCTACTAAAAACACACACACAAAAAATAACCAGGTAGTCATGGTGGTGAATGCCTGTAATCCCAGCTACTCAGGAGGCTGAGGCAGGAGAATCACTTGAACCCAGGAGGCAGAGGCCGCAGTGAGCCGAGACTGTGCCACTGTGCTTCAGCCTTGGTGACAGAGCGAAACTCTTGTCTCAAAAAAACAAACAAAAACAGAAGTGACCTCAATACCTCACAGGATCCAGCCCTGCCTGGGTAGGCAGGTAGGGGGTTCTTGGGTTCACTTGCTCAACAAGGCAACCATGTTTTAGAAGCATGAAGAGATGTGCTCAAAAATCCCACAGAAAAAGCAGTTGTAGAGTCAAACCTATAACCCAGATCTGCTTCCTGGTATTAACGCCACTCACTCCATTCATTATGCTGCAGCATTACAGAAGTGCAGTACACTTCATCTCCCCGTGTCTCAATAGAGAATGAGATGCCTTAACTTGCAGGTCAGCTCTGCCATCAACAGGCCACAGGGCTGGAGGGCAGGGCAGCTCCTCACCTTGGGAGGGAGACTTGTTAGGTTCACACCAAGGTTTCTTCTCAATTCTAAATTCATGAACTCAGACTCTACATCTTCTCCACAGAGTGGCTGCTAAGATAGATGTGGCCACACCTAGAACGTTCATGCACTGAAGCCACAACAGCTAGGTGGTCAGGAGCGCGGCAATGTCTTTGTGATCCGTTTCACTGCGTTGGCGATGGGGCGAGGCAGGGGGTGATCACACACACAGCCAGGTCAAGCAGACACAGGGACAGCATGCCAACACGAAAATCAATCACCCATCACAGCGTTTTCATGGGACTGTGTCAGGCTGGTGTCTTGTGACCTCGTGCCACCATGGCTGCTCACACCATGGACACTCTCAGGGCCTCTGATCCCCAACACGATGACATGAGGGGCTGTGCAAAGAGGTGGCCAACGTCTGGATCAGCAAGTAGGTCACCAACAAGGGAGAGGACCCTGCCACAGGGACTGGGTGTTTGGTGGGTTCTAAACACAGATGGCAGGAAACAGCAGCAGCTGTGTGATCTAAGGCCAATTCCCTTCCCTGGAAGGCCTCACGGCAGGTGTTATTTGAACATCTCCAGCCGCCACACCGTGTGTGTCGCAGGCTGGTGCGGACAGAGCTTTGCCCTCGCGTGGTTATATGTCCAGATCCCCGACAGCTTCTCTCACAGACGCAGAATAGATCACGTGAGACATAGAACTGCACAGGGAACTCAGAACCCCTGGAGGAAAAACCACATGACCATCAGAAACCACTCAAAGAGAAGCCACAGAGAAGGTGCCACGTGCAGGAGTCCACAGGTGGCACCCATGAAGGGAAACGGAGTCTTTCTAAAGGTCGGAGGCTGTAAGTAGGACCAAGATTTTGAGTGAAGTTAGCTTGGTGGTTATGTCACATTCATTTTCCCTGAGAAGCAGCAATACACATGTGGGACCCCATGACTGGTGGGCGCTGGCAGATGAGACCAAGACACTTTCCCAGGGCTGCCCACACTGCATCAGAACACAGCTCCACGCTGACTAAGCATGTCATTCTAGGTATATTTAAATAAAATTCAATTATAGTAAATCTTCATCATACATCTATTTTTAAATGCTGATTCTTAAAAAAGAAAGAAAGAATCTTCGCCTCAACGTGTTCAGTGCTTCCAGATCTCTCCTATCCATCCCTGTTCTTGGTTAAATCAGGCTTTCCTCATAACCTGCCCTCACCTTTGAAGTCAAGACTCAAAATAGTGTATTTAAAAATGTTTTACTGTTGTTGCTCGATGTTAATCAGCTAGTCAGTTAGATATGCCAGGCATAAAATTAAAATGCCACCCCAAATAAAATAGTTCCAAAGATTTTAATCTCAAAGCGTGCTTTAAACATTTGTTATGTTTAAGACACCATGAGAAAACACTGCCAGAAAAAGAGGTGGAGGCAAAGTGCGCAGACTAAGGAGGTGAAATGAACGTAAACCCAGGAGCTCCACATTGGGGCTGCAGTATGCACACTGGAGTTCTCCTTTCTTACAGCTGCCTCTATGGACAATGGGGTCACTGTGTCTCAGCTCCACATTACCTTCGGCAGGTCCTTCAAGTCCCTGGAGCTCTGAGCCAAGAGGTGGCTGCTGTTTTCCATGCCTGGGGGCAGCAGATTCCTTTACCATCAGAAAGAAACATGATGCCAGAGGAAGCGTGTGCTCTAGAACCAGCCACGACCAGAAATCTGGGTGTTTGGGTCTATGTTTCTACCTGGAGTGACCTCCCGTTCTCTCTAAATGAACTGCTGAGTGAGAAGCTATCTCAGGGAATGTCGGCAGGCAGGCAGGCACATTATCCAGGGGCTGCTTAGGCAGGGCAAGGGCACTTGGAGAATTTCACACTGCAGTGCCAGACCAGACCTGTGAGGCCACAGACTCTGAGTCATTCTAAGGAAAGCAAGTTACAAATACACAGCGCAGGGTACCTACAAGTTTAGCTTTAAGTCCAGCTCAAATACTTTTTTTCTTTTTGAGACGGAGTTTCGCTCTTGTTACCCAGGCTGGAGTGCAATGGCGCGATCTCGGCTCACCGCAACCTCCGCCTCCTGGGTTCAGGCAATTCTCCTGCCTCAGCCTCCTGAGTAGCTGGGACTACAGGCATGTGCCACCATGCCCAGCTAAGTTTTTGCATTTTTAGTAGAGACAGGGTTTCACCATGTTGACCAGGATGGTCTCGATCTCTTGACCTTGTGATCCACCCTCCTCGGCCTCCCAAAGTGCTGGGATTACAGGCGTGAGCCACCGCACCCACAAACAAGGTAGAGGTAGCAAAAAGGTATTCACAAGCAATATCATGTAAGGGTGACTATTCTTTGTCAAGCTTAGCTGAAAGTTACACTTTTCCTTAGCTTTTAAGAGTGTGTGTGTGTGGTGTGTGTGTTTGTGTGTGGTGTGTGTGGTGTGTGTGTTTGTGTGTGTGGTGTGTGTGTGTGTGGTGTGTATGTGTGTGGTGTGTGTGGTGTGTGTGTGTGGTGTGTGTGTTTGTGTGTGTGGTGTGTGTGTGGTGTGTATGTGTGGTGTGTGTGGTGTGTGTGTGTGTGTGTGGTGTGTGTTTGTGTGTGTGGTGTGTTTGTGCGTGGTGTGTATGTGTGTGGTGTGTGTGGTGTGTGTGTGTGGTGTGTGTGTTTGTGTGTGTGGTGTGTGTGTGGTGTGTATGTGTGGTGTGTGTGGTGTGTGTGTGTGTGTGTGGTGTGTGTTTGTGTGTGTGGTGTGTTTGTGCGTGGTGTGTATGTGTGTGGTGTGTGTGGTGTGTGTGTGTGGTGTGTG
>CM052648.1:190488479-190520034 GCA_028533165.1 Leontopithecus rosalia
AGGATTGTTGCATAGGTACAAGAACATTTAAGAAATATATTGGTTTGACCAGAAGGCAGAACAACTCAAAGCCATGGGGGGGGGGTTGGGGGGGATGGTGGCGGGGGGAGTTGCTACCAGGCTATAGGTAAATTTAAACATTTTCTGGTGGACAATTAGTTGAGTTTGTCTAAAGACCTTGGATCAATAGAAGAAAGGAATCTTTGGTTGCAAAAAAAGGTTGTAGAGACCAAAGTTTTATTATGCAGATGAAGCTTTAAGCAAGCAAGCTTCAGAGAGAACATGATGTGAAATGTTTCTTGAAGTCTGTGTTGATGTTAATGCCAGAGAGGCAAAATGAGGCATGTCAGACCCCACCTCCCTTCAGGTCCTGAAACAGCCTTTCAGGTTAAAGTTTAAGAGCCCTGGCTGACGAGGAAGTTCATTTCGGTGGCTGGGGGACCTTAGAATTTTATTTTTGGTTTACACCTTCAACAAATACCTATTGAAGACCTACTCTAAGCCAACTGCTACTCTCCAAGTTCTGGGTGCTAAAGTTGGGTGATAAAGAAGGCAGATGAGGTCACGTTGCCTAATGCTGCACCCTCATTCAGGTTGCCCATTGTATTAGTCAGGGTTCTCTAGAGGGATAGAACTAATAGAATATATATATCATATATATATATTTATTTATATATATATGATATATATATGTGTATATATATAAATAATCCCATCTATATTATATTATACTATATATAATATGTATATTCTGTATAGCATAATATATATGATTATATATTATATACTACAATTACATATTAGAAATACATACTATATAACATATCATATATTATATATAATATATAACATATTATATATAAATAACTATATGTAATACATATTAATATATATTATATAATTATGTTATTATATATGTAATATACTTACATGTTATATTATATATGTAATATAATTATATAAATATAAAGAGGAGTTTATTAAGTATTAAGTTGTAGGATCACAGGGTCTCACAATAGGCCATCTGCAAGCTGAAGAGCAAGGAAAGCCAGTCTGAGTTCCAAAACTGAAGAACTTGGAGTGTGATGTTTGAGGGAAGGAAGCACCAGCCTACATCTAGAAAGATGTAGATCCAGAAAGATGTAGGCTGGGAGGCTAGGCCAGTCTAACCTTTTCACATTTTTTGGCCTGCTTTATATTCACTGGCAGCTGATTAGATGGTGCCCACCAAGATTAAGGGTGGGTCTGCCTTTCCCAGCCCACTGGCTCAAATGGTAATCTCCTTTGGCAACACCCTCACAGACATACTGAGAACCAATACTCAGCATCCTTCAATCCCATCAAGTTGACACTCAGTATTAACCATCATACCCATGCACCCCTAATGTTAGATGTGGCCATGTGACAAGTTTTGGGAAGGAAGTATGAGTAGCCATAAACTGTGTCCATTGTAAGGATGGGAGCAGAATTCTCCATTTGGTGTCTTCTACTGCCATGCCGGTGGGTTCCAGGTGGTGCAGAAGACGCTGAAGTATCCCTCTGCCTGGATTGCTGCATCAAAGTCTGCAGGACAGTGGCTCCAAAGAGCCACCCAGATGCATGTAGGACTTCTCCTGAGTAAAATAAGGACCTGTGGCATCCAGCACAGAGATTCTCCGGTGACACATAACTACATTATTACCTGAACTATAGGGCTGAAACCCCAGACAAAGTTCTGCCACACAAGGTCTACTTCCTAGCAGGAGACAGATGATAAAACATCAGTGAGACTTGATGTCATATTATGAAGAAGTAAGTGCCTTAGACAGCAGAGGGAGGTGGCAGGCCAGGGAGACTGAGTGGGATGTTTAGATACGATGTTGAGGGGGAGTCTTCATTCAGTAGATGAGATACCTGAAAAATAAACAACAGAGAAGGTGCTTCATGCCCAGGGAGAAGAGCAGGTGCAAAGTCTCTGTGTCTGGGGGAGCTTGGCTGACATGAGGGAAAGAGGAAGGTGCAGGTTGGAACGAGGTGAGTCTGGGGCACCGTGAGATGAGGCAGGGACAAGGCGGCAGGACGTAGCTTGGGTGATGGTTGGAATTTTCGTGAGATTCCAAGTACAGCAAAAAGCCAGGGAGAAGTCCCTCAGGGCAGTGGCCCATTTTGGTGGTAGAGCTCTGGCCGTGGTGTGGAATATGGAGTTCAGAGACCGTGTGAACAAGGGGCCCCCAGGAGAGCCGTGTGCATGTCCACGGGGCTGGGAATCAGGAGAGCAGTAGCAGGATTGTGGGACGTGCTCAAATTCAGACAGTATTTTAAAATTCAAGCCTTGCTGATTACTGAGATGGGGTGTGTGTGGGAAAAAGAGAAGCTAATACGGACTTGCAGTGTTTTGATGTAAGCAACTTGGTGAATGGAACTGGTATTTATTAAAATGGGGAAGATCTAGACCGAAACAGGTTTCGAGGTTAGGGTTGGGGGAAAAGAGAAATCAAGAATTCTCCCCGAAATACATGCATGCCTATTTAAAGATACACATGTAGAATGTCAATTGAACAGGTACTTGGACATATAGTTCTGTAACTCAGATCAAGTGGTCAAAGATAGGATAGAAAGACTCAGGCCTGTAATCCTAGTACTTTGGGAGGCTCAAGTGGGAGGACTGCTCAAGCCCGGGAGTTTGAGACCAGTCTGGGCAACACAGTAAGTTTCCATCACTACGCAAAAGTTTAAAAAAATAAAAATATTAGCCAGGTATGGTGACATGCACCTGTAGTCCCAGCTACGTGTGGGGCTGAGGTGGCAGAATGCCTCGAGCCTGTGGTCGCAGTGAGCCCTGACTGTGCCACTCCAGCCTGGGTGACAGGCTGTCTTGAAAAAACAAAAAAGGAAAAGATAAAGAAAATAAAGATGAGTAAAGGGAGTGAGGGAAGATAGATAGGTGGCTAGGTGGTGGGGTGGATAGGCAGATTATAGAACCTGTGGCATCTGAAGCCACAGGCATGGGTGGGAAACCTACAACATACATAGACAGAGAAGGGGAGAGGTCTGAGCATTGGGTCCCAGGGCGCTCTTAGGTGTGGACCTCAGGAGAGGAGGTGATCCTGCAAGACAGACTAGAAAGCAATGAAAAGGAAGGTAAGGGGAAAACCCAGGTGAGTCTGAAGCATTTCAAGAAGGAGAGAGTGATCAGTTTTATCAGAGATGACCAATGGGTCAGTAAGATAAAGCAGGGAACCAAGCTTTGGAGGTGTGTGATGTCTTAGGAAAAACCTTCCATGGAATGTGGGGGATAAAAACCTACACAGGTGAGTTCAAGAGAGGCTGAATGTTTGTTGTTGGGTAGAAACATTTTAGTTTACTTCAGTTCAGCCCAACACTTTGAAAAACTGTCTATTAGTTTCTTTAACATTTTTAAATACACCTCTTGTGTAACCCAGGCATTCTGTGCCTAGGTATTTACCCAACAGAAGTAAAAATGTATGCTCACACAAAGAATTATACACATATGTTCACAGCAAATTTGTTTGTATTAGACCCAAACTGAAAGCAACCCAAATGCCCCTCAGCAGGACAAGTGAATCCCAGCACAGCCAGCGTCACTTAACCAGAGGATACGTCTTGGGAAACGGGTGGTCGGGCGATTCCGCTGCTCTGCGAGTGCCATAGAACGCGCTCACACGACCTAGGTGGTACCGCCTACTATACTCCCAGGCTATAGGGTAGAGTCCATGGCTCCCAGGCGGCAGGCCTGTCCAGCGTGCGGCTGCACTGAATGCAGTAGACAGTGGTAACACCACGGTACTTGTGTATCTGAGCCTAGGAAAGGTACAATAAAAACGTGACACAAAACATAAAATGGCACATCTTTACAAGGCTTTTGCCATAAATGGAGCTTGCAGCACTGGAAATTGCTCTGGGGGACCGGTGAGTGAGCAGTGAGTGAACGCGAAGGCCTGGGATAGTACTGTATATCACTGGAGACATAAAGACTGTATGCTTAGGCTACACTAAAGTGACTGAAAAACATTTTTAATTTTTTCATAATAAATTAACCTCAGCTCACTGTAAGTTTTTTTTTAACTTTATAAATTTATTTATTTTATTTTTTAATTTTTGAGACAGAGTATCACCCTTTCACCCAGGCTGGCATGCCGTGGTGCAATCTTGGCTCACTGCAAACTCCGTCTCCCAGGCTCAAGTGATCCTCCTGTCTCAGCCTCCTAAGTAGCTGGGACTACAGGCGTGTACCACCACGCTCTGCTAAATTTTTTTTATATTTTTGGTAAAGATGTTCCCCAGGCTGGTCTCGATCTCCTGAGCTCAAGTGATCCAGCTACCTCAGCCTCCCAAATTGCTGGGATTACAGGCATGAGCCACCGTGCCTGGTCATGTTTTAAAAATTTTTTTGACTTTTTTGTAATAACACTTAGCTTAAAACGCATTGTACATCTGTACAAAATATTTTCTTTCTTTACATACTTATTCTATAAGCCATTTTTCTATTTCAAATTTTTTTGTTTAAAAAATGTTTTGAACGTTTTTGCTGAAAACTAAGACACCCACACACACTTTAGCCTAGGCGTACACGGGGTCAGGATGGTCAATATTTCTGTCTTCCGCCTCCACAGCTTGTCCACTGGGAGGTTCTCAGGGGCAGTCACGGCACAAAGCTGTCGTCTCCTCTGAGAACAATGCCTCTTTCTTGAAGGACTTGCTAGGGGCTGTTATTTTTAAAAAATGAGCAGACGTAAAGTCTAAATATGATAAAAATGTGGTATAGTAAATACATAAGCCAGTAACAGTTTATTCTCATTATCAAGTGTTATGTACTGAATATAACTGTATGTGCTATCCTTTCATGGAACTGGCAAGACAGTAGGTCTGTTTACACCAGCATTACCACAAACACATGAGCAAAGATGGCATTAGGACATTATGATGTCACCAGGGGATAGGAATTTTTCAGCCCCATTATCATCTTATAGGACCTCTATTATGTTTGCAGCCCATGATTGACTGAAACACCATCAGTGCATGACTGTATAGCCATACAATGGAATACTACTTGCCAATGAAAAGGAACGGACTAATGATATGTGCAACAATGTGGATGAACTTCCAAATAATTCTGCTGAGAAAAAAACAACGAAGCAGGCACAGAAGATTAAATGCTGTGAATATATACAAAATTCCTGAAGAGTTCAAGCCAATTTCTAATGAAATAAGTAGGACATCGGTTATCTGAGATAAAGAGAGGCAGGCCGGGCACGGTGGCTCACACCTGTAATCCCAGCACTTTGGGAGGCCGAGGTGGGTGGATCACGAGGTCAACAGATCGAGATCATCCTGGTCAACATGGTGAAACCCCGTCTCTACTAAAAATACACAAAATTAGCTGGGCATGGTGGCGCGTGCCTGTAATCCCAGCTACTCGGGAGGCTGAGGCAGGAGAATTGCCTGAACCCAGGAGGCGGAGGTTGCGGTGAGCCGAGATCGCGCCATTGCACTCCAGCCTGGGTAACAAGAGCGAAACTATGTCTCAAAAAAAAAAAAAAAAAAGAGAGGCATAGATTGCAAAGAAGGAAACTAGAATTTTAGACGTTCTGATTGGTCAGTATTGATAGCGTGTGTACGTTGCATTTCCGTGATGACTAACAATGTTGAACATTTTTTATGTATTTATTGTCCATTTGTATGTATTCTTTTGTAAAATGTCACTGCAAACCTGCTGGTATTTTTTATTGGGTTGCTTACTTTGTTAATATTGAAAGATAAACCCTACATTATAGATTCATACAATATAAATAGCACAAAAATGTATTTCTTCAAAAGTTATATATTTCAAGAGCCAAACTTGCAACATTAGCTCTGTCTTCCAGGGTCCTTGACAGGCAACGAAATACTACAGCATTGCAGGGTGTTTCCATATCAATAAACTCTTTCTTAACTCCCCTATATGTGTAAATTATAAATATAAACATGTATCATATATAAATGCATCATTAGATATGTAAGATATAGAAATATACATAAATACATATTTTAACTATATAAATTTTTTTCAGGAGCAATAAAACTTTTAATTATAGGCTTTCTTTGTTTCCCTGGCACAGTCACACTTGGTCAGAATTGTATTTCATATACTCCTCAATTCTACCAGTGATTAAGTTCAGTTTTAGGCTGATATTTATTAATTAGGCTAGCCTTCATTTATAGAGTGTGTGTGTGTGTGTGTGTGTGTGTGTGTGTGTGTGAACACACATGTGCACCAGGATGGTGGTATCTTCCACAGGTTGTGGTATTGTAGTTTTTGTTTAATTTTTTAAAAAGAACTCTTGTTAAAGATCTGTAACGGCTTAAGTAGCACTGGAATTATTCTTGAAGGTTAAAAGGCATTCACCAGGGAAACTGTGGGACCTAGAATTTTTTCAAGAGGTAGCACATTTAATAGAGAAACTGATGGTACATGTTTATTGGTAGGAGGTTTAAATAATGAAATAATGCAGGTAAAGCCATGGCAGTTTAGAATGAATCCCAGTTCACACCCATCACAAGTGCAGAAAATCTTCCACCTTTTGCCTTGCAAAAAAGATGAGAAAGAAGGGAGGTAAGATGAATGCTACGTCATTATATACTACACCGTTCTAAAAGGCTTCCTGTTCCTGAAAAACTTTAAAGAATGAGAAAAGATTTAGTGGTAAATTATAGTACCGACAATTACCCATTGTCACGTCTTTTTCTGGCTATCCTTTAGGATGGAGTTGATGGCAGAGCCATCTCCAAGCAGAAGCTCTGTTCATATTTAGCTTTAAACAGAACATACAATTAAGCTATGTACGGCTTACTTTCTGTGCCCTTCCGTGACGCAGCTGTGTTTTTCTGAATTTAGTAATTCCTTCAAGCTTTTCTCTCACAGCACCCTTCCTTCACCTCTCTCTCTAGGTTCTCAGTGCCTCACATTTATTTGGGCTTTATTCTTAGTTTTTGTCATTACTTTGCTTGGCCTAAGAAAACGCAAGGAAGCTGCCCACATAGAGCCATCATGGGAAAGGCAGAATCCCTTCCCTACTAGCTTTATGGATATCTGCTATGGTTTGAATATCTCCTCCAAAACTCATGTTGAAATTTAATTGTCCACGTAAGAATATTGAGTGGTGGGACCTTTAAGAGCTGATTAGGTCATGAGGGCTCTGACCTCACACATGTGGGTCGTCATCTCTGGTGTTCAACCCCCTTTTCCTCTGTCTTGGGTACTCACTTCCACCATGGAATGAACCTCACCAGATGCTGGCACTATGCTCTTGGACTTCCCAGCCTCTACCACCATGAGCTAAATACATCTATTTTATTTACAAATCACCCAGTCTTTGGTATTCTGTTACAGCAGCAGAAAATGGACTAAGACAATAACATTGCTGAAAATAGACTGACCTAATGAAGAGAGAAATTGAATTAGCAACTGACATAATTAGAACACATGCACACACACACACAACTCATTCCTTCTAGAAAAAACACTGGTCATTAACCTGTGATCCAGAATAAGCTTTAGTGACCTCAGACAGTAAACAACTCCAGTGCAGCAACACGAGTGACTGCCTGTGACTCTCTTATTTAGTATAGTGCAAGGGACAAGAGTGTGTCATAGTATAATTGAAAATGCTTTCCCATTGGCCATTCATCAACATGTAATTAAATTCTTGTTAAAATATTTAGCTTCTTTAAGTTTATCAGGACTTATAAGCTCCAGATTAGGATTTGTCTAACTGCAGTGGAAGGTTCCTCCCTTTATAATGAACAATCATGCTTCCAGCACCTTGTGGATCTGCGGTAAACTAAAATTAATCTTTGTCTAACAGCGTTAGTTAGGATGGTATTTAGACTGACGTCTTCCAACACTCTTGGGACTATGACTTACTCATAGATCCTCAGGTTGACACAAAAAGCCATCAACTCACATTCCTTTACACTTTTTTTTTTTTGAGATGGAGTCTTGCTCTGTCGCCCAAGCTGGAGTGCAACGGCGTGATCTCGGCTCACTGCAACCTCCACCTCCCAGGTTCAAGCGATTCTCCTGCCTCAGCCTCCTGAGTAGCTGGGATTACAGGCGCACATCCCCATGCCTGGCTTATTTCTGTACTTTTAGTAGAGACGGGGTTTCACCATGTTGGTGAGGCTGGTCTCGAAGTCCTGACCTGATGATCCACCCACCTTGGCCTCACAAAGTACTGGGATTACTGGCATGAGCCACCGCACCCTGCCTCCTTTATACTTTTTAATTTTAAAGATATCTTTGGTAGGTGAAAATTGCTGTGATTGTAGCATGTTACTTGTGAAAGCTCATAGAATTTCCTGCATAGTACATAGACATCACCCTTCATAGTATTCCATATTTACAACAATTAGAGGCATGGAAGGCTTAGGACCACACTGACTGCTTTCATAAAAATCAAATGTGTGTTCTGAATCACACATTACAATGACAGACAATTTAACCATTAACACAAAGTCAAGAGTTACCTTGGAAAACATTCCAGAAGGGGAAATTATAGGTGATTCCACTCTTTCCTCTTCCCCATGTCAATGTGCTTGCCTTTGTTGGTTAAGAGTTCGATGCATCCTCTGTTATATCACTTAGTAAGTTGGATATTCAAAGCTATAGAAATGAGTAGCCACATCAGAAATAAAACAGAAGCAGGCAAACATCCTTGGCTAGCCCAGCTGCATGCTTTGAAGACCATGGAGGAAGTAACTGCAGAGCACAACGGAAGTTCATGTGGCCGGGTGCAGTGGCTCACGCCTGTAATCCCAGCACTTTGGGAGGCCAAGGTGGGTGGATCACCTGAGGTCAGGAGTTCGAGACCAGCCTGGCCAACAGAGCAAAACCCCATCTCTACTAAAAATATAAAAATTAACTGGGCATGGTGGAGCATGTCTGTAATCTCAGCTACTTGGGAAGCTGAGGCAGGAGAATCACTTGAACCTGGGAGGCAGAAGTTGGTGTGAGCTGGGATCATGCCACTGCACTCCAGCCTGTGCGACAGAGCAAGACTCCATCTCAAAAAAAGAAAAAAGAAAAGAAAAAAGTTAATGTGACAAATGAATTGTTT
Source organism: Leontopithecus rosalia (assembly GCA_028533165.1). Lineage (NCBI taxonomy): Eukaryota > Metazoa > Chordata > Mammalia > Primates > Cebidae > Leontopithecus > Leontopithecus rosalia. The sequence continues at coordinate 190,497,575 of CM052648.1, forward strand.
TGTGAAGGCATTTGGCAGAAGAAGGGAATACACCAAAGAACAGCATAGGAATTATTACTGGAATACAGAAATGCTATGGAGTTTTGCCAACTTTCCAGTGACTTTATAAGCTGTGAGGTTTATAAAAAGCATAGTATGTCCTATGCTTCTAAATTTGTAACTAAAAATATCAATAAAACTGTCCCAATAGAATTTGCATTCTTGCTATGGCTCTTAAATATAAAATATTAGCATAAATGAACATAAAGCAAAATGTACTTGGCTTATTTTAATGCCATTTTCTTTTTTAATCAGGACTTTTGCCGACATTGATCTACAGGTAGAAAACGCTCTACTGTTTATTCCACGCATGGTTCTAATTATCATACAGATATTGGAATCAGAAACTCAGGCTTTCCTTCTTTCCTCCCTCCCTCCTCTCTCCTTCTCTCCTTCCCTTTTCCTCTCCCTCCCTCCTTTCCTTCCTTCCTTCCTTCCTTCCATCCTTCCTTTCTCTCTTCCTCCTTCTCTTCATCCTTCCCTCCTTTCCTCCTTTCCCTTTTTCCTCCCTCCCACATTCCTTCCTTTTTTCCCCTCCTTCTTCCTTTAACTTTTTCTCAGTAAACCCACTCACATTTATTGAGTACCAACCGCAATTAGTGATCTCCCGACATCAAAGCATTCATTATACAACAAATTACTTCACGTTGATTTTCAAGTAAACACTTCATGGAACCAACATCATTTGATAACCGTTTGACTCTTAACAATGTTTAAGTATATGTCCAATGAAAGACATTTATAATACAAAATGGGATTTTCGGGAAATCTACTAGGATCCATGTCTTTAGGAATGAATTCTAGCTAGCAGTCTCTGAAACGGCCTTCCAAGGCAGAGCAAAAGATGGCACAGAATAACACTTACCACACACACCTAGGAAAAGAAATTCTGTGCATAGAGTGCTAATCCGAGAAAACAAAATGAGATCTTACCCACGCTTTCGTTCCTGCACCGAGCAAAGCAAACTGCCAGAGCAACAGGGATCAGGAGACCCGGTTCTCTCCCCGCTCCCTGCTCCCTGCTCAGAGGACGGGAAACGTGGCAGCCAGTCCCGGCCGTCGGTGAGTGGTGTTTTCCGGCGACAAACACTGCACAGCTGCCTTCCACACCAACACAGCACCACAATGGCTACTTCTCATATTCTTGGGATGTCTGCATCAAAAATAGGAAGAACAAGGCCGGGCGCGGTGGCTCACGCCTGTCATCCCAGCACTTTGGGAGGCCGAGGCAGGAGGATCGGGAGGTCAGGAGATCGAGACCATCCTGGCCAACATGGTGAAACCCCGTCTCTAGTAAAAATGCAAAAATTAGCTGGGGGTGGTGGCCCGTGCCTGGGGTCCCAGCTACTCGGGAGGCTGAGGCAGGAGAATTGCTTGAACCTGGGAGGTGGAGGTGGCGGTGAGCGAGATCACACCATGGCACTCCAGCCTGGCGCCTGGTGACAGAGTGAGACTCTCTTAAAAAAAAAAACAAAAAACAAACTGTCTTCAGGATGAGTGTACGTGCATGCACTCACAAATAAAACACAGAAATGGAGGCCATCCCCTAAACTGTCAGAGGAAAGACGTACTTCCGAAAATGTACCTAACCTAACACCTAGAATAATGCTCACTGTTTAATGACCTTATTCGCAAGCAAGAAAGTTCTCCAAGAAACCAAGGGGAAAATTCATGGACAAGAAATGAAAAATTAAAATAATTCAAAAGCACAGCAAACCCAAGGGCATCGGCATAGGGAAGAGTAACTGAATTAATATCACAGAACCCAAACAAGTGATGTGGAGCAAATTTGAAAAGCTCTTCCAGAATGCAGAAGAAAAAGGCAAAGCAATAAAGAATAACACATGTATTACCCTTGTGCAGGGCAGAGAATAAAAACACAACTAAAGAAAAAGGCTTGGAATTACAGATTGAAATACACAAAGAAAAATTAAAGAAAATAAACATCTAGAAATATTGAAATTTTATTATGAGAAAATTGCCTTAAGCGTTCAGGTGATAAACAAGCTGTTTAAAAAGGAAGAACTATCAAACTGACCTAGGTTGTGTTGTTTTCTTTTGTTTTTGCCAAGTGATGCATTTCTAGAGCATGTGACTATAGAAATGAGTAGTTACACCATGAAGAAAACAGAAGCATGCAACCACCCTTGGCTAGCCCAGCTGCATGCTTTGAAGACCATGGAGGAAGTAACTGCAGAGCACAACAGAAGTTAATGTGGCTGGGCACAGTGGCTCACGCCTGTAATCCCAGCACTTTGGGAGATGGCGGTGAGTGGATCACTTGAGGCCAGGAGTTCGAGACTAGCCTGGACATCGTGGTGAAACCCCGTCTCTACTAAAAATATAAAAAATTAGCCAAGCGTGGTGGCACACACCTGTAATCCCAGCTACTTGGGAGGCTGAGGCAGGAGAATCACTTGAACCCAGGAGGCAGAGGTTGCAATGAGGCGAGAGTGTGCCACTGTACTCCAACCTGGGCAATAAAGCTAGATTCTGTCTCAAAAAAAAAAAAAAATAGATGGGAGGCCGAGGCGGGTGGATCACGAGGTCAACAGATCGAGACCGTCCTGGTCAACATGGTGAAACCCCGTCTCTACTAAAAATACAAAAAAATTAGCTGGGCACGGTAGCACGTGCCTGTAATCCCAGCTACTCGGGAGGCTGAGGCAGGAGAATTGCCTGAACCCAGGAGGCGGAGGTTGCGGTGAGCCGAGATCGCGCCATTGCACTCCAGCCTGGGTAACAAGAGCGAAACTCCGTCTCAAAAAAAAAAAAATAGAGCATATAATAAATGAATACTGAGGGTGGTAGAAATAAAACAATGGATGAAAATTAAAGCAATTACAAAGAAAAGCAATGGTATAGCTTAACACAATTTTAGGACATACAAAAAAATCAAATGGGACTGAGGTTATTCATTATTGATAAAGGGAATAATCCAAACTTGAAACAGAAGAGCCATGAATTTTAATGCATCAGAAATATATCAAAAACTTAAAGTAAGATCTGTTAGAAATTCAAGGAGAATGTAATATAACTATTAATATGTACATTATTTTCTCATGACTCTGTGACATAAGCCATATATCCTGACCACTTGAAAATAGATATTCATAAAATATTATATTTAAAGCTCTAGCCTCTGCACCTGAACTGTCACAGGGATTTTGAACAGCAGTTGGGTACTATTTATTAAAATTAGAAATGTTCACAGCCATCAGTTTCATAATTTCACTTCTAAGTGCACACCTCACATGTTTGAGAGAAGAGACACATTAGAGGAACACTACAGCAGTGTTTACAGCAGGAAAAACAGTGGAAAACAACAGAAACAGCCCTCCGTAAGGAAGAATAAAATGCAGAATATGCTGGACTACTGTGAAGAAATGTTAAAATTCACAGATGAGCTAAATTGGCATATACCTAACACATGCTACTGAGTTCTGGGGGTTAGAAGCTAGCAATCGGACTCCATGTATGCATCAAAGGGAAAGTTAGCATTGCCTGTAGAGTTTAGTTCTGTTTCTGTCTCTTATGAAGAATGTATACATCTATTACATGAGCAATTACTGAAAATACTTGTCAAGATTTTTCATTTTGAATGATAAGAATATGCATGATGGTTTTATTATATTTTATGTTTCTTATTGGAATATTCTCATTTTAAGAAAGCATATAACTGGGGAATAAACATTGTAATAAGTAATTCTTAGACCAAAAGGAAATAAAAACTAGAGTTGCAGATTATTTTGACTATAGAATATTGAGACTACAAAGTAATAACATTTAAAAGTTGTGGTCAAAGCTGTTCCCTGAGGCAAAAATATCACCCTTAAACATTTCAATTATTAAACATTCAAGAAATACAAATAAACTTAGTATTTAATTTGAGAAGATAGAAAACCAGCCCCTCTCAAAAAAATCAATAGATGTGTTTTTATATAAACATTAAGATGGATGCTAACTTCCTCATAAACACACAAAAACAGACATCCAAAGATTTCACATGGGGCATGTGGGAGCTAGGGCTGGACACGTTAGTCATGACACTATAACATTTGTGAGCAAATATTTTCCTGGGTTCCACTAAGGGAAGAGCAGGAGAGAAGGAAATGCTGAGAAAAACAATTCTAAACAGAACTCCTAATGGCCTCCAGTTTCCTCTGCATTGGTGTGGGTGAAGAGTCTATGGAGAGAGAGATTTCTGAGCCATCACAGTGGCTAATTTTTCCGAAATGAGGTAGTCTTTCTAGAAGAAAGTTTCTAGAAGCCATCTCATATGAAGAACAATTCTTAACCCCCACGAACTGAGAAAGAACAGGAATGGAAGGGTGAAAACCCATCATGAGAAGAAGGGGAAAGGCCCTAAATCTGTTTCGTTTGTGGTGAAAGTTGGACCTGGGGTTTCCTGTGGTGTCAAGACAGCGAGAGGGTGGTGGGGGCCTCTTGGAGGCCTGAGAAGAATTTCAGTGATTGCTCCTGCTGAACGCGAAATGCCACTCACAATCACTTGACAGAAAATGGTGCCTTCCGTTTCTATTCTAATAGATAACATGCCCTGTGTCTTCTCTCCCTGGGATGTGAACACTTTCCACTGATTTTTACATGAGAATTTGTGCAATTGACTTTGAAACAAAAGGTCATTTTCTGTGGTTTTTTTTCGACATGAACACCGAATTGTTACATGCGCTTGAGGGCTTTGTTTTTGCATTGGCTTTCTTATATTTTCTTTTTATTTATTTTTTGAGACAGAGTCTTGTTCTGTTGGCCAGGCTGGAGTGAAATGGCATGGTATCAGTCACTGCAACCTCCACCTCCCACAGTCAAGTGATTCTCCTGCCTCAGCCTCCTGAGTAGTTGGGATTATAGGTGCACGTCACCACAACTGGCTAACTTTTTTATTTTCTTGTATTTTTAGTAGAGACGGGGTTTCACTGCATTGGTCAGGCTGGTCTCGAACTCCTGACCTCGTGATCCACCCACCTCGGCCTCCAAAAGTGCTGGGATTTAAAGGCAAGAGCCACCGCGCCTGGTCTGCTTTCTTGTATTTTCAAGAAATTTCTAATTAACCTCACCATGATGTATTGAGACATTTCTGGCATGGCATGCTTTATTAAGGGTATTGTGGAACATCAACTTTGAATTAGTAGTCTTGTTTCACTCAAGATGGATTTTTAAATAGATTTTTTTCCATGGAGAAAAATCAAAGAAAGAACAAAACGGGGAAAATTCCAAAAGGCAGGCTGGCATAACGGTCTCTGCCAGATTGTCTCCCAGCCATTGTCTCCCAGGCCGAACCCTGTTGAAGAGCTGAACCGTGTGGCTGATAACGTAATTCCAAAACGGCCACAGCAATACTTCCTGCCCCACATGTCCTTCCACAATGTCACTCAACTGTGCCCCATCAAGCATAAGACAGTTCCTCTCCTTCCACCTGGAGCTTACATCCAATAGTGTAGGGGGGAAACCAATGCTCTGTAGCTTCGGAAGGTGAGTCATGAAAGGGAATGCATCTTCTACCCATTCACTGGAACACTCTCATGTCTGGAACCCCGAGCTGGCAGGTAAGAAGACTGCTAGAGGGAGCCGTGTTGTGAGGAAGCCCGGCCGCAGGGAGGACGTGTGCAGGTGCTTTGGTCAAAAGTTGGCTCTTTGAATCATCCAGCAGAGGCTCCAGACCTCATGAGACAAGCCATTCCCACTGGGCCCTGTCTGAATTTATGAGCACCATCAACTGTGTGATTGAGGCCATTAAGTTTTGCTGTAACCAGAACCTTATGGGTTGAATTTTGTCCCCTCAAAATTTATTTGTTGTTTGAAAACGGCGGCACTGCAGATATAACTCATTAAGATGAAGTTGCAGTGAAGTAGGGTGGATCCCTAATCCCTTATGACTGACGTCCTTATAAAAGCAAATATTTGGACACAGACACAAACACAGAAAGAATGTCGAGTGAAGATGAAGGCAGAGATTTAGATGATGCTTCCACAAGCCAAAGGATGCCAAAGATTACCAGAAAATCACCAGAAGCCAAGAGAGCTGCATGGCCCAGATTCTCACGCACCAGCTGATGTGGTTTGGCTCTGTTCCCTACCCAAATCTCAGGTCTCACTCTGGTGGGAGGTGACTGGATCATGGGCGCGGATTTCCACCTTGCTGCTCTTGTGGTAGTGAGTGACTTCTCACAAGATCTGATTGTTGAAAAGTTTGTAGCGCCTCCCCCTTCTTTCTCTCTCCCTGATACCATGTGAAGAAGATGCCTGCTTCCCCTTTGCCTTCCACTGTGATTGTAAGTTTTCTGAGGCCTCCCTGCCATGCTTCCTGTATAGCCTGTGGAACTAGAAGCCAATTGAACCTCTTTTCTTCATAAATTACCCAGTCTCCTGTAGTTCTTACAGCAGTGTGAGAATAAACTAATGCAGGCACATTTAGAGGGAGCAACACTGCTGACACCCTGATCTCAGATTTCTAGTTGCTGGAATAAATTCATTTTCTTGAAGTCATCTCATCGGTATTTTTTATGGCAGCCACAGCAAACAAATGCCCTCATGAAAGATCATATATTACTATGTAAGGTTAAAATGCTTGTTCGTTAAGATAATGTTGGTGCATTGTTACTTTTCTCTAAGGCATTAGAGATGGAATTCCACACATCCCTCCCTCTCTCCACACATCCTTGCCCTTTCTCTTGTATTTTTACAAGCTGGGGCAACAAGTACAGCTCAGAGTAGAGCCCATGATAAAGCTCTGCTGTCCACTTCCACCCAAAGATAGTCCGGGGTGACACTCTGGGTACTGTCATTCAACCAGAAGCAACGTCATCTAATTTTACTATCAGTTCATGTTACTCTATTTTGTCTGCAGGATGTTGAGAGGCCTTGTTAAGCTTCTGGCCGAACTCTAGATAAACAACATTGACAGAATTTCCATCATGTAGTGATTCAGTAACTCAAATATGTGACCTAACATGAGTTAATGTGTGTGTGTGTGTGAACCCAACCATATGTGCATATCATTATATATACAATCTCACGTACACAACCCCCCTACACATTTTCAAAGGCAAGAGAACACGGTCCAAGCAGGTAAATTTCATGCCTATTCCAGAAAAAAAAACCCAACAAATCTGGAATGAACTATTAAAAGAAAAAACTGTGGTAATTCAACACTAGTAAGAAAAAACTGTATCAAACCCAACTCATAAAATAGATTTGAGCTGGTAATAAGAAAAAACTATATCAAAGCCAACTCACCTGTAAAGTAGATTTGAGCTGGTAGTGTCATCTGTGCTTCCCCAGGCCCTTCTAGGGTCATTGCTAACTTGGATAATAGTTAGCTGCCAAAACACAAAGCCAGGAAAGACAAATGGACTGTATATCTCCTAAAGGACATTTCAAACCCCCAAATCCAATCGTGAGAAAAACGCCATGCACACACTGATTTGGGAAATTCTGCAGGACACATGGCCAGCACTGCACCCCCCTCAACCCCCACCATTGTCAAAGTCGTGAAAGACAAGGAAGGACTGAGAAAATACCACAGACCAGAGGACGGCAGAGAGACATGACTACTATACACAATAGGGAGCCTGGATTGCATTCTGCACCAGAAAGAACATCAACAGAGAAACTCGTGAAACCCGAAGTCAGGAGTTCAGTTGGTACCAATTCACCAATGTCAGTTACTTCGACCAATGAACCGTGATCACATAAGATATTCACAGCAGTGGAACCTGGCTCAGAGATACAGGGGAATTTTCTGTCCTAGGTTAGCAACTTCTCTGTAAATCAAAAATTCTTCACCAAATCTAAAGCATTTTTAAGAAAAAACAAAAAAGGAAAGTTAAAGGTAGATGGGTGGGCCAAACTCACGGAACAAAATTAGCTGGAGAATAAAATGAACTCACCGATGGTTCCAGTTCACACTTGTTGAACACATCTGATGTGTCAGATAGTAGCAGGCACTGTATTATGAGGATTTAAACAGTGTAGACTGCCTCTCTGTAAGGAGACCCACGGATGTCTACGCTGAAATAAAAGGTCTAACCACCTGAGTACAGATATGAAATCTAGCCACACAGGGGATTCTGCCTACGGATCTTAGTTAACCACAAGTTCAATTTTAACCATGTGTGTGCTGTGGATGAAAGGAAGTTAATGTAATATTAGCCTGCATGCATGGAATTCCAGGAGGCAGGAAAGGATGAGGGCTCACAACATGTGGATTTACAGCCTTGTGGCCCCAAACTCACATCACTGTCCTGAGTGACAATGCCCTGAAGATGAGAATTCCTTATATGGGGAGAGGTTGAATGGGCCCTTGGGGATTAGCTGCTTTTAACAGGAAAAGCACTGACTTTTTTCTTTTATTTCCATGGCTTTAGGAGTACAAGTGGTTTTTGGTTACATGAATGAATTCTACAGTGGTGAACTCTGAGATTTTAGTGTACCCATCACCCAGCAGTGCACACTATACCCAACAACTACCTTCTAATCAAGAGTGTGGCTTAGCCAGAGTGTGGGACTCTCCCCTAGAGAGAGAAGAGGGGATGGAGAGGATCAAGCCCTCAACAAACCTTGCTATTAAAGTCACATTGGCCACATGCTGGAGACCTTCCAACAAGATTCTAAGTTTATTTATTTATTTATTTAGTTAGTTAGTTATTTTGAGACAGCAGTTCACTCTGGCTGGAGTGCAGTGGCATGATCTTGGTGCACTGCAACCTCCATCTCCCAGGTTCACAAGATTCTCATGCCTCAGCCTCCTGAGTAGATGAGATTACAGTCATGCAGCATCATGCCAAGCTAAGTTTTGTATTTTTAGTAGAGACAGGGTTTTGCCATGTTGCCCAGACTGGTCTTGAACTCCTGACCTCAAGTGACCCACCCACCTTGGCCCCCCAAAGTCCTGGGATTACAAGCATGTGTACTACCCCAACTTCACACCACAGTTAAGATCACATGTTCCACTCTTTAATTTGGGAGGTATATTAGTCCATTTTCACACTACTATAGAGTACTATCTGAGACTGGGTATGAAGAAAAGAGGTTTAATGAACTCACAGTTCTGCAGACTTAACAGGAAGTATGACTGAGGGGCCTCAGGAAACTTGTAATCGTGGAGGAAGGCAAAGGGGAAGCAAGTAGGTCTTACCATGGAGGAGAGAGAGAGAGAGAGAGAGAGAGAGAGAGAGGAAGTGCCACACACGTTTAAACAACCTCTCTCGCTATCATGAGAAGAGCAAAAGAGATATCCACCCCCATGATCCAGTCACCTCCAATCATGTCCCTCCTCCAATTCAACATGAGATTTGGTCAGGGAACAAATCCAAACTATATCAGAAGACTTGCCTCATGGTGAGGGAAAACCCTGAAAAGTAATATGTAACATAAAGAGTTCCAAAGACATTCAGTTGCTCAACCACAGGGCCCAATCCTATGCCATAGCAGTGGCGCTTAACAGGGCTGATCTGGCAATGTCTGGAGACACTGCCACAATTGAGTGGGTTGCTGGTGGCACTGAATGTGTACAGGCCAGAATGCTACTACACACCCCATGGTACACAGGACAGACTCCACAACAGAGATGTGTTGAGCACCAGGTGTCGGCAATGCTGAGGCTGAGATGCCCTGATCTGCAGGAGCACCAGCCTGACCCACCCTGGAGTGTGTGTGAACATTCACCCTGACTGCTCCTCCTCAGTTCATCTGACCTCAGCAGCCTTAGTCTTCCCCCAGTCACAGTTTGGCATGGAAGGAAGACTATATTATTTGGAGTCAGAAAAGCTATGTGTGAGCCCTGGATGAAGTACCCAACACCTGGGTCTCTGTGTCTTCTCCTAATGTCTGAGACCCACAGCTTCTCTCCCCTGTGACACAGAGCCAAGCCTATTTAACAACCAGTGTTGCTGTGAGGAAAACACTTAGCTCTTTTATCCAATATAATCTTTCTGGGCTCAAACCCTTAGCAAACCTTGCTATTATAGTTATAAGAGTCACATATCTGGCTATATACCTTGGGATCTATGGACTCTGAAGATGGAATTCTATTTTAATACAATAGGGTTGCTTCTCATGCCATATATCCTATGCATTTACAAACATTACCTGCAATGGGTTTTTTACTCATCACCAGAAAATCAAAGGGAAGGCACAGTCCCCAAAATTAAGAACTTGTGGCTGTTTGCATAAATGTAGTGCAGAAGTTTACTACTGTACTAAACCTCTCCAGGCGAGATTTTCTACTGGAGGTTTAGAGAGACCATCACCCAGCTCCTGACAGCTCAAATGTTGGCTCCTACCTTTCTCCATTTCCAGGTCTCTGACACTATTTGGCCCCACATCTCAGCTCCTAGAGACCTGTGGGTCTCCCCTGTTGAAACAGGTTGGGCTCACCTGGCTGCATCAATGTCAGCAGTGTTTTCTAGTCATGGTGCTCAGTATTTGCCCAGTGGCACCATCTGCAAGTGTCCGGCCATTGCTGCCGGCCTGGACACCCCATGACTGTCTAGCTTGGGCTGACTGCCTCCTGGCTGACCTCTCCACTGAGGAGCAGCGGCTGCAGCCTGGCATGACATTGGGTGCGTGCTGGATGCTCCATAAGCATTAACTCCCCGTGTAGCACCCACATACCCCAGTGCACTCTACTGGGATTCTTCTAGAACTCCAACCAATTTCAGCTAATCCTTCAGAAAGTAAGTTTGATATACTTTCACAACTCTTCCTAATAACAATTCAAGTTTGATCTCTTTTAAAAAGATGGATGCCTACCTACAATATCCGATGGGACAGAAAACAACTGACAAAATTAAGCACACATTTGAGAGCAAGGTGTGGTCCAAACGTAAGTGGAGGGAAAATGGGAGTCAGGTAGAAGGTGCCAAAGGCCAGAAGAAGGGGCTTCAAAGCTGTCCTCTGAGAAGGAGCCCCTACCCCTCCATGGGCACCATCAATAACTAACAGTGGGTCTGACATTAGCATTGCCACACCGGCCCCACGCTGTTCCCCAGGGAGAAGCACGTGGCTGCCTGGAGCTCCGGAGTGCATGCTCGTTGTGTTCTCATTTCCCTTTTGGTTGCTGAGCTTTCAGCCGCATCCCAGATCATAGGCTGGCTTCTTCCAAAGTGCTGGAGGGGCTGCTTTGGACTTCTTTGATTTCTGTCTGGCTGCTTTCCACTTTAGCTTACTCTCTGGCTGCAGTTTCCAAAACCTTAGGCATTTTCTGTTCTTCACTTGAAATATTTAGTCTGGTCTCTGAGAGTAATAGTCCCTGTACTGCTTCTCCAGTGCATGCTGATATCTTTGGCAGAACAGAACTCAGCCATCCAATTGCTACAGATGATAACCAGATTGGCAGATCACTTTCTCCATTGAGACTATAAACAACATCTTTTTTTCTATTTCTTGATGCCCTTTTGGATGGAGGTCTTTTCTCCAGTTCTGAAGGTATCAATTTGCCTTGGATCACCTCCAGTACCTAATTTCTGGAGTCATTCTTGCATTAGACTAGCAAGTTATGAAAGGTCTAGGGAAATTATGTAGCTCTACACAAGAAAACAGATACATAGTGTAGTGGCTAAAAGCATCGCCCCTGAAATTAGATTGTCTTGGGTTTGACTCTGCACTGTGTGTATCTAAGTAAAATGTTTCCATTTTTATGCCTAAATTTTCGCATAGGAAGTTGGAAATAACAATAGTCCATATCATATAGGACGGTTTGAGAACTAATATTTGCAGGACACTTAGGATCGTTCCTGGCACATAGCAGGTACTATGGGAGTGTTTATTAAATGAGGCAAAACCAAAATACATTAAAGAGCAAAAGACCTTGCTGCTGGTTAGCTCTGCCTGAGGTCGGTGCAGCGTCTGGGATGGTGGCGAGTGCTGCCGGTTGAACCTGGTGGCCCACCAAGCCTGTAATCCCAGCACTTACGAGGCTGAGGTGGGTGGATCACCTGAGCTCAGGAGTTGGCGAATAGCCTGGCCAACATGGCAAAACCCCATCTCTACTAAAAGTACAAAAAAATTAGCCGGGCATGGTGGTGTGTGCCTATAATCTAGCTACTGGGGAGGCTGAGGCAGGAGAATCGTTTGAACCCAGGAGGTGGAGGTTGCAGTTAGCCAAGAACATGCCACTGCACTCCACACTGGGCGACAGAGCTGGACTCCATCTCAAATAATAATAATAATAATAATAATAATAATAATAATAAAGGAAGGAAGTGCTGCTGTGAGTCTCTTCTCTTTCACGTCAATGGTAGGGTAGGTTTTAGATGTCTGTGAGTGATACAACAAATAGAGAAATAACACGCAGATGAAAGTATAAAATTTTCAGAAACAACCACAGATGCAAGTGTTGATTCATAATAAATCTTTCCCCTTAATTGCTTTTAAATGCAATATGATATTATTAAGACTATTCAGGACACCACATCTCTGAATAGAGTCAACTAATTTCCCATGCCTTGCGGTTGCCGTCTGTGTCAGCAGCCAGACCCATGGCCGAGGGAATGACGAAAGTCTAGCTCCCATCAGATACCTTTTCGTATTTTCACATTCCTGCTCTTAGCTGCAGCTGATCCTGAGATGAGATCTTTGTATGGTATGGGCACATTAGGTAAACAAAATGTGAGTCTATAAGATAAGTTTAATTGGTGATGGCCAGTGTATTTTTTTACTTCTTTGTTTTCCTGTAGTGCATGCTATGGATGCTCAATTTTTAAAATTCTGCAAGATGCATTTACACATTATTCCAGGTAATGGAGACAATGAGGGCAAAAAGAAACAGGGGACTTGTTGGGGAGGGCTGACCATTGGCTGGGTCCTGGTCACTCTTTCTGCAAGCTCAAGTTCCCAGTGACTTCATCAATGCAGAAATTGGTATAAATTTAACGCGCTGTTGGAGGGCTCTCCCTGAAGCTAAATGCCTTCTTTAAACAGGTCTGTGGCTCAGTCTTCATCTCCGAACACTCACTGAGTGCTTTCCGTATGCCAGCCTCTGAACACCGATCAGAGAAACGAGGCCCCTGTTCCCTCAGACTGTGTTGTTGATCCTTCTGCATGGTGCCCTTAAAAATGCTCACCAAGTCTACAGATAACTTGCCTCACATTTAACAATAGATATAAGGGAGTTTTAAAAATTAGTTATGATCTCAGTAGCCTTTGCAGATGTATTTGACACCTAAATGTGATTGCTTTGCTTTACCAAGTACCTAAAGTAATAAATTTCAAAGGACAACTCTTAGAGATGGCATGTGCTCAGTTTGAAAGTGACATTATGAATGTATCTTCTACTTGCATTCTAATTTCTTTAACATCTTTCAAAACACAGCTTTTGCATATATATGTATATATGTGCATATATTATGTACGTATATGTATATATGATCGAGGCGATAAGACTGTTCACCAAACAAAAATCCCTTTGTTGAAATTACGGGTTCTTGTTTATGAAAGTCTAGAAAATGCGTTTATGCATTATTCCAGATAACGAAGGCAATTAGATAACAAAGGCTTAAAGAATGAGAAAGCTGTTAAATCAACTCCTTAAATTAATGCTCCGCAGCAGGACACTTCCCAAGGGCCACGTCAATGCATAAGGAGACTTGGATAGATGAAAGATATATTTGCATAAGATTTGTATGTGATTTGTATGTCATTAGCATATGTGTGCTTGGCTCAAAAGTCTTGGGCAATTTTCAACGCAAAAATGTTCCTTAAGGTTGTCATCTCTTTTCTGTGCAGGCTCATGCAGTCACGGGTGCAACAGCCCTGTATGAATATTATACAGTGAAAAAAGAATTATACTGAACCAGTCAAAAAGGTAATGGAGGCAGCAAGCGTCACCCAGAAATTTTTCCAAGGCCATTAATAGCCTGGAGTTTAGAGAACATCTTGGATGAGTCAGAAGGAAGGAAATGATACCTCTAACCTGCCTTGACCAAGGGTATCTAACTTGGCTACCAAACCGCTTACACCTACAGTACAAGGAAGGTTAAGACTTTGAGTTCAAAAGTTCCAAATACGGGGATGGCCCCAGAAAAATGGGAAATTGGTATTTATTGTCTCAGGGGACCTTTTGTTTCAGGCTCCCCACCCTTGCCGCCATCAGTTGCTCCCCTCCCACCTTCTTTAGAGGCCTAGAACCCTGTTCTCTCTGTAGCACCAACTCCTCACACAAGTAAAAGCCTACTTTCAGGAAAAATCTGATATCATTCATTTGCACCTCATTATAAAATTGCTAACAGTTCATTCATTAAATGATAAATGGAACACCTACTTTTTATTTGTTCTTTCACTTCTTCTGAGTGTTTAAAAGTTATTTCTCCAAAGAGGGTGCACAAAGCTGCTCAGTGTCACCAATTATAAGGAAAGTGTAAATAAAAGCCACAGTGACGCCTCACACCTGTCAGAATGGCTATTTTTAAATAAATAAATAAATAAATAAATAAATAAATAAATAAAAACAGGTTTTGGCAGGGTCGTGGAGACACTGGAACCCTTGCACACAGTTGCCGGGATTGGAAAATGGCACAGCCACTACAGAAAGCAGAATGGAGGTCCCTCAGAAAATTAAAAATAGAACCACCAAGTGATTCAGCAATCTACTTCTGGCCGGTATTTATACAAAAGGATTGAAACTGGGATCTCGAACAGATATTAGCATTCCTGTGTTCAATGCAGCATGATTCACAATAGCCAAGAGGGGGAAGCAACTAGTAATCTGTCCACTAACGGATGACAAAAGAAAATGCAGCATACGCATACAGTGGAATACTATTCAGCCATGAAAAAGAAAGAAATCTGGGAATATGCAACAACATAGATGACCCTTGAGGACATTATGCCAAGTGAAATAAGTCAGTCACAGAAAGACAAATGCTGCAAGATTCCACTCATATGAAGAACCAAAAGCAGTCTGACTCCTAGAAACAGAGAGTGGGTTGATGGTGACCACAAGCTGCGGGCAGGCTAAATTGAGAGTTACCAGTCAATGGGCATGAAGTCTCGGTTATGCAGGATGGAAAAGCTTTAGACATCTGCTGGTTACGACATTGTGATTACAGTGAGCAATACCTTACTGACCTCTTAAACATTTGTCAAGAGAGTAGATCTTCATTACCAAAGTAGAATGAAATTTAAAAGAAAGGAAAATATTCCAACAGCCATGCCAGAGGCAAAAAGACCAAGCCTTAGGAGCATGCAGTGTTCTGGGGAAGGGTTCCTGGGGGTGTGCTGTGAGTGATTGTGTTCCTCCAAATTCATATGGAGACGTCCTCACTCCCAGTACCTGGGATCTGGATGTGAGGCCATCTGGCTGCGACATATGTCTCCCCATTGCTCGTTAGGGTTGATTTGGCTGATCTAGCTGGCTAGGCGCGGGTCCCTTTCCTCCCTCACCTCTCCATGTGCATCCCTCCCAAAGCTGCGTGCTCAGTCAAAGACTTCAACCATCCCCAATAGAGGAGGACCAGTTTTCAGTCAAGAGTATACAAACAGCTGGGCTCCTCAGCTGGAACCTCCAAACAAGCTCCCAGTACCCGGAATCTGACCTTATTTGAAGAGAGGGTCTTTACAGAGGTAATCAATTTTAAATGAGGTCATGAGGGTGAGCCCTAATCCAATATGACTAATGTCTTTATAAAAAGGGGAAATTTGAACACAGATCTTCATAGAGGAAGAGAATTGAAGCCTCCGGGAGAATTGAAGCTTCAGAAAGAGGACTGAAATCTACCAATACAGGAGAGAGGCCTGGAACTAACTCTTCCCTCATGGCACTTGGTGGGCACAAACTGCCAACACCTTGATCTCAAACTTCTGGCCTCCAGGACTGTGAGAAAATGATTTCTGTTGTGTAAGCCACCCAGTTTGTGTGCTTTGTTACAGCAAGCCTAAGAAGCTGATATATCGAGTGGGCACCGTTCAAGAGAAACAGACAGAGGAACAGTTAACTCTGTCTCGGGGAATGAAAGAACGTTTCACCGAGAAATTCTGGGGAGAAGACACTGTCATGTCCCCAACCCTCCTCCTTTTTGTATGTTATACTCGCACCTCTTAGATACAATGTCTGGATTTGATAAGCCAGTTATGGCAATACTGACTAGAGAGGACAGAAGGTGCAGAAGGTTTAGGGCTCTTCTGAGCCGCTGAACCACACTCTTACTTGATGGTTTGCTGTCTTTTAGGAAAAGCCCATCTCTGAATGCTCAGCTTGTCCACAAGTCCTCGCCTGGTGTTTGTGGTCCTCCCCCGTGTACCTCACAGTGGGTGTCCTCCTGCTCACATTTTTCAATGGACATTCAGTGATCTGAAGCAGAGGTTTTCCCTGATCGCCTGTTTAGTTTGGGATCCGCTGGAAGCAGATGCTGAGACAATGATCTAGACGCAAGGAGTTATTGGACAGGGGCCCCAATTCTGCAGGAAAGTGGGGAAGGGGCACAGGAAGGGGCTGGAGGGGAAGGAGTCTGAAGAGGCATGTTCTTATGGCCTTCACCACCATGGATAACTGAGGCTTTGCTCCCCATAAAAACTCTGGGAAACAATGCAAGTTCCAGGCTTCAGGATGACCCCACCTGAGGGACAATGGAACCGGTATGTCAGTGGGGTTTAGCATCATTGCTTCAGGGTGGGAGTAGGGAAGTGGTTACCTGGCCTAGGGTCGAAGCGGCTGTTTGGACCACAGAAGAAAACCTTCAGGGATGCAGATGTCATGGAAAGTCAGCTGGCGGCACCCACAAGGCAAAATGATTACAAGTTCCTCACCCCGATTACTTGCCTTTAACTTTTATACTTCTTTATGTAAACCCATAAAAAATACTTTCTGGCTAGATTTCTCTGACACTTAGCTAATAAGTATATTTATAAATAACATAAATGTTAGCAGAGACATGTAAGTAATAGTTAGGTTAAATCATTATAACTGATAATGTGTTTATCAAAGGATCAAGAGATCTTTTTTATTATCTGAATCCCATTCTCTTCCTGTTTAAGGAAACCCCAGAAATCTTGATTCCAGGTTCAGCTGTTTGGCCCCCGCAACATAGTAGTAAAATTAACCCGCTTCAGAAATAGTAGCTGCAGTTTAGAGTATTAGTATCAGTCCCCAAAATCTGGTGTTGGGATTTACTCCGGCAGGGTCCCAAACCACAGCAATGGGTGTATACCAGCTCCCTTGAGAAGGATAAGCAATGCTCTTGCAGAAGAGGGGTATCAACATACTGCTCAACAATGCAGAGAAACTAAAAACCAGTGCAATCGTTCTTTATTCAATAGTGGTTACATTTCTTCTATGTGCCAGGTAAAATGCACTACTGGTAGTGTTACCAAAATGAGTAACACACAGTGCCTATTTTTAAAGAACTCATGCCCTAAAGAGAAAAACTGTGAGGATTTTTCTTTCGTAAAATGTGAGGTCTTTCCAAATATGTTATGGAATGAGAAGAGCTAACTCAATAATTTACCCAGCTAGAATGCCATTAAATTATTTAACTTCCTCGTTGTTTTGTCAACTTGTGTCTTATCTAGAGGGTATAAACAAGCACAGAAAGGAGATTGCATTCAGGCAGATCTTAGTTATGTAGCACATATGGGAGGGTGGAGAAGAATACGGGGAAGTTTAGACATTTTATATAAATATATACATGTATTTTCAGGGCTAGCGCTGACCTATTTGATGATTTTCATTTTGACTAGACTTTAAATACATTTGATTTTTCTTTAAGGGTTTGTAATTTTATTGGTTTTGTTCTCTAATTTTTATTTCTTAGATCAATTTTAAGAGAAATACTTCTGCATAAAAATACTGTACACATAAATTAAAATCACACTGTGCAACTTATTTTACAATCTGTGATCTACCCACTGATAGCTATTAGTAATCTTTGTGGCTTTCAACATTCTGTTTAGTGGAAATGTCAAGCCTCTTTGTGGCCCATCCATAAATTTCTTTTTTTTTTTTACAATGGCAAAGGCAAGTATAATAAAAGGACAAAGAGAAGAATTGTTTTCACTCCAGAAAGTAGTGCACAAGAAGAAGAAATTGGGCATGACCAACTGGCCAACCGTCTCCTCCTCTGAGTGCCTGGCTGCTTCAAGGCAAGCTCTGCCCCTTGGGATGTGCCAGGTACTGGCTCGGCAGTGCCCTGAAACCCTACCAGTCTTGCCAGGAAGTAAGCCTCCCACAAGAACATCCAGTAGACGTCGAGCCAGCCTCATCTCACTGGGAGTTAACTAGCTCACACATAATCCCCAGCCCTGTGTCTTTTCATCACACCCACAGCTGACTCCAGCCTGGCAACTGGCTGCTGCGCCTCCCTGTTCCCTGGTGGCACCCATCATCTGAGTCTGCATTTTCCGCAGAGCCACCGGCTCCACTCAGAATGACACATCCAGCTCTTGGGAGACACTCTGTCCCCCCCTCCCCGCCCCCCGCTGCCTGTGGACAGCGTGGGTGATTGCTATGATGGCCACATCCTGGCTGCAATCATAAATGGATTCTAAACCAACCCAATTATTCACAAGGCACTGGTGCAGATGGCATTAGACTTAGAAGTGTGGTCTTTACCCCAGAAGGAACAGAATTTGCATTCCTGATGTGGGAATATTGATGTGGTCAGGTCCAAATTCTCAGAGGCAATGCCTATAGCACCCCGATATAAATGGGAAGAGGTTCTCAGTTACTTCGTGTCTACTGCACAGAGTAAGATCTGCAGTGTCAGAGGCCTTGGGTTGTATTACCTAGTTCATGGTGAAAACAAAACCTCAATCACACAGTGTTTTTATTGCTATATCAGGGAATTGCTAAATTAGGGCACTGGGTGCTCTGATGGGAATTTGGGAGTTCTGTTAGTCATTTTCATATACTGTTCCCTCAACCATCATGAGCTTGAACTTGTAACTCATAGTGTACTTGCATAAACATAAGAAAAAAGTGCTGTAGGTTATAACCCATTGCAAGAGAACCAAGTGTATGGAACTTCCTATCTCAAAATACATAAACCTAGAAGAAAGCAAATATAAATTTCAAAGGCTCCACCGTGGTCTTCCCTTAAAATGTGATCTCTTCATTTGTACTTAAAATGTAAGTTGATTTCATAAGAAATTATTTGTTTACATGTTCAGTAATCTGCCTACAACATGAAGAACCTGTCACACAAGTGGAAAAGGGAAACGCAGTCCAGGTGCAGTGGTTCGCACCTGCAATCCCAGCACTTTGGGAAGCCGAGGTGGGTGGATCATCTGAGGTCAAGAGTTCAAGACCAGCTTGGCCAACATGGTGAAACCCTGTCTCTACTAAAAATACGAAAATTAGCCTGGCATGTGGTAATCTCAGCTACTCAGGAGACTGAGGCAGGAGAGTCGTTTAAGCCCAGAAGATGGGGGTTGCAATGAGCCAAGATTGCACCGCTGCACTCTAACTTGGGTGATAGAGTGAGACTCCATCTTAGAAAAAAAAAAAGGAGAAATGCAAATGTTCATGGCACTGCCTTGTTAGGCAGCCAGGTAGTCAGTGCCAAGGACAGAAAAGTGATCTATATTAAGAGTGAGATTTTGATGGAGACAGTTGCTGCCTCATACACACAAATATATTGCTCACAAGGACAGTGGGAGAAAGAATTAAAGGCCAAATCACCAAGTCTAAACGCTTGAACCAATCAGCATCTCTCTCAGTGAGGTTTCTCAAGAGACCATGACACAAACTTCCCTTTGGACAGGAACCCATGATGGATAGAGAAGGAGCTCTACCACAAAAGGGACGAGACCCAAGCTAGTGCTGCCACCCCTGTGTGGCTGTGACATCCTGCCTCTCAGAACCACACTGCAGGAGCTGATCCTCTCTGAGTTTATCGCGATCTCTTTTCTGATACCAACATTGTGTCGGCAGGAAGAAAATGGGATCTCACTTATTTTCCGCAGAGACCAAATAGCCCATGTCTTATGTTTCAGGTGAAAGAATGCTAATTCATTGAGTAGATGTGCCATGTGGCTCTAGCAAAGTTACTTTGGATAATTTTATGCCAGTCCATCACATTCCGATGAATTGAGATCACAGACACATTATTTTCACTCCTTGCTGGAATTTTTGTGTTCTAGAATGTGGTAACCAAGAGTGAAATGAATTAAATTAGCTTCTTGCTTTCAGGTTGATGTAGGAAAGAAGACGGAAACTCTACTCCTTGATTTCGGCATAGGGATTAGTATGCGATGTGCTTAATGAATATGTTCAGTTAATTACCTAATGAATGTGAAGTTGGGTTTATCAAAATCTTGAGAGAGATGATAGCCTGTATTCTTCACTTTCTCTGGCACTGTGCACCTCAGGGTAGAAGACAAATGACACCTGGGGAGACACACGCCTAAGGAACCACCCTTGAAAGAATTCAGCAAAGACGTGTTTGCTCATTTTCCTTTTCCTCTTTTTTTTTTTTTTTTTTTGAGACAGAGTTTCACTTTTGTTGCCTGGGCTGGAATGCAATGGTGCGATCTCTGCTCACTGCAACCTCTGCTTTTCAGGTTCAAGTGATTCTCCTGCCTCAGCCTCCCAAGTAGCTGCGATTACAGGCAGGTGCCACCACGCATGGCCCACGTTCATTCTGTGAGCTTTCAGATACTGAATTTGTGCCACTGAGAACGAGACCCTTAAGGCTACAGTCCTCAATGCCATAGATGCCATACTCCATTTCTTTTGGTGCCCGGGGTTTTCTGCCTGATGCTGGCAGGGCTCTTCCCACCCCAGGTGCTCCATGTTCAGCATGGTGATCTTGCCTTCAGAGAGCCCCCAACCAAAACAAGGTGAGGTGCTGGCCTTCCCATTAAACCCACATTGCAATAAAAGCCTTTGTAACTCAGATGAATGCATCGCTAGGGGAAAGTCTTAGGTGAATGAAAGAAATTGTTTCTGTCAGTGAGACAGCCTTAGAGCCCTGGACTCACATTCCACAGCCTGGTGTCCATCGGCCATAACTGGAAACTTGGCCTGTCCAGTTGGCAACATGGGATATAGTTTTACAGGGATGAATGAATAGTTTTCTCAGTTCAGTTCCAAAGTGTTTCAATAACACCAGGACATTATTCTGGAGCATTAGAAAAAGCTAAGTAGGAAACATGTTTTGTGTACTAATCATAAATCAATTAGTATTTAAGCTACTGAAGGATGCTCTGCTGCCTGGAAGGGTGTCTTCCCACCAGGAAATAGGAAGAATGAACTATGGACTTGATGCTGAAAAGATGCAGGTAAACCCAAACCTGGATTCTCTAACCTTCCTCCCAATGTATTTGTACCTAGTAACCAAATTCACTAACCGTACGTTCATTTCAAAAGTTAGTTTGTACCGACTTTTTTTTTCCAGATGGAATCTTGCCTCTGTGGCCCAGGCTGGAGTGCAGTGGCACGATCCCAGCTCACTGCAACCTCCACCTCCCGGGTTCAAGTAATCCTCCTGTCTCAGACTCCCAAGTAGCTAGGATTAGAGGTACGTGCCACCATGCCCAGCTAATCTTTGTATTTTTAGTAGAGACAGGGTTTCACCATATTAGTCAGCCTGGCCTGAAACTCCTCACCTCAGATGATTCACCTGCATCTGCTTCCCAAAGTGCTGGGATGACAGGCGTGAGCAGTGGCGCCCAGCCTGCACTGACTTTTAATAACCGAAATTTAACAATGTTGAGTCTGCACATTGCAGCCTCCCAAAAGGACACATGGCAAGTGGGTCCCTTGCAGCTAAGTATATCGCTATGTTTAAAAGGATAGTCCCAGGAATTAAGGACTGATCGGTTTACTTGGAAATCAGAAAGACTGGTGGCCGTGAAGCCCAACAATTGCAGGACTGTAATCCCAGATAATCTCAGAGTGCCAACAAGCCCGACCTCCACGGAGGAAAGAAAGTATTACTTCTTGCAAAAGTAACTGTGTTTTTTTTTATTTTTTTGAAAGAAAAAAAAGGAGAGAAGGAGAGGAAGAAAGAGCAAAAAAAAGAGGGAGAGAGAACAGGAATATTGCTTTATTCTAAAAATGGGTATTAATAATGGCTGATCAATATTTTGTGTATTGAAAGTGGAGAATGTATATTTTGTGTATTTAAAGTAGAGAGCGCTATACATATTTATTAAGTTTACTTGTTCCGGATCTGAATTCAAGTCCTGGATATCCTTATTAATTTTCTGTCTCGTTGAGTCTAAATCTCTTTATGGGTCTTATGTATCTGGGTGTTAGGATCGTTAGCATTGATCCTTTTACCACTGTATCTTTGTTGCTTTGAAATCTATTTTATAAAATGCGAGAATTGCAACTCCTGCTTTTTGTTTATTTCTTTATTTTTGCTCTCCATTTGGTTGGCAAATCTTTCTCCAACTCTTTGTTTTGAGTCTTTGTGTATCTTTGGATATAAAATGGGTCTGGATGTAGTATACCGTTAGGTTTTGGC
>CM052648.1:190530454-190552548 GCA_028533165.1 Leontopithecus rosalia
AAAAAGAAATGCATCAATGTGACAACTTAGGTGAAATAGACCAACTCTTGTAAAAGATTACAAAAACTCACTAAAGAATAAACAAATAACCTGGTTAGTGTTATGTCTATTATAGACATTTTAAATAGTTACATTTTCCAATAAAGAAAAATCCCAGACCAAGATGGTTTTAAAGGGTAACAAGAGCGAAACACCGTCTCAAAAAAAAAAAGGTAAAGTCTACCACTCATTTAAGGATGAAATAATGACAATTCTACAAAAATTCCTGTGGATAATAGAAAAGAACACTTATAAACTCATTTTTTGAGGCAAGTATTACTCCGATACCAAAAGGAATCAAAGAAATAAGAGAAGAAAATCACAGCTCAGTATTCCTCATGAATATAGATGCAAACAAATTCAACAAAATATTAACAAATCAAATCCAGCAATACTTAAAAGGGATAACACACTTCGGTAAAACTCTCATGCAAAAACATTTATAGCAATTTTATTGATAATTGGCAATAATAGGAAACAACCCAGATATTTTCAACTGGTCAGTGGCTAAACAAACAGCAGTACATCCATAAAGTAGATGTCCTGCTTGGTATAAAGCAGAATAAATTTTCACTGCATACAGCAATATGGGCGAATTGTAAACTCATTTCTGCTAAGTGAAAGAAGCCAGATGCAAAAGTCTATATATGGCATGTCCCCGTTTATATGCCATTCTAGAAAGAGCAAAACTATAGGAATGGAAAACAGATCAATTGTTGCCAGGGTTTAGGGGTTAGTGAAGGATCTGACACTAAAGAGGGACACAAAGGAAATTTTGGGATGATAAAACTGTTCAGTACGGCACCATAGTGATGGATACATACTCTATGCATTTGTGTATACTCACAGAACTGCATGTGAAAAAGTAAATTTTATAGTATGGACATAAAAATTAAATAGAAATATAACCTATGACATACGGCTAAAGTAAGAAATATTCATAGTCTCAAAATTATGTCAATAGAAACAGAAAAAAACTAAAATTAAATAAATTAGGCATTCAAGTCAAAGGGTTAGGAAAAAAATCCAAATATATCGAAGGAACACGAATAATACATAAAATAGGAAAAGAGTACAGCCGAAAAAAATTAAAACTTCCTCAAAATTACAGTAATATTGATGAACCTCTGGCTCACCTAATTAGGGGAGAAAAAGAAGAGGAAGGCATACATACAAAAATTAGAAATGATTAAGAAGGATTCGAAACAGGGGCCTTTTTAAACAAGAGAAGCTACTTATTATTCCATAAATGTATTTTAAAAATTAGAAAGTACAAACAGAACAATTTCCTTAGAAGAAATAAAGAAAAATTCCACCCCTAAAGAAACTACCAAAACACCACAAAACAAAACAAAACAAAAATGCCTAGATTGTTATTCAGGGAAATTCTACCTAAACGTTGAAGAGCAGATAATTCTAACACCATTTAAATTGTTCAAAACCATAAAGCAAAGAAAAAAGTCTTTCAAATTATTTGCATAAACCCTGTAAGAAATTCACAAAAGATAAAGATCAATAACATTTACAAAAGCTAATGGAAACACTGTGAGTAAAACACTAACAAATAGAAATCGAAACATGTTTAAAAATCACTAAAAGTAGATTTTATTAAAAGAATGCCTGAATGCTTCTAATTAGGCAATCAAATAATATTCCTAATTTCCAGTTAGGAAACCAATTAGTATTATCACAGGGATGGCTCAGCATTAGGAAACATTATTACTGTGTTGCTAAAAACTCATTACTACAACGCTGGAAACACATTTGACATTCAATTTCAAATCCATTTCTAATTTTAAAAAGACAATCATACAGAAATCAACAAAAAAATCTAAACATAATTTATACAGATACAAATACATAATATGAAATGTGTAGATCAAAGTCAGAAATGAGACAAGGCTGTCTACTGTAATCACTGCTACTTAATGGTTTTTCCTTTGTAACTTTTTATTGGAAGTCTTAACTAATGGAATTAGAAAAGGAAGTTAATTACATGATTGGAAGTGAAAAGATAAAACTACTTCTAAGTTGCCATTGATATACAATAATTTTATACTAAGCAAAATCAGGAAAACTAAATGCAAAAAGTTACAATAAAAAATAGAGAATTAAAATAGAATCCGATTATAAACATAACTAAACAAAAATGAATCCAAAACAGAAAAGCAATGGCAATGGAGTGAGACTAGTTCTACCAGATATTAAACATATTTTTCAGACTTAATCAAGAAAATTTAATAGATGTACTAGTGGATTAGAAGAGAAAGCTCAGGAACAACCCCAAATAAAACAATTCAGAACACAATAAAGTGTGCATGTCAAATCAATGAAGTAGATATAAATTTAGTTATAAATATAAATGCAAACTGTAAATTTTAAAAATTGACAGTATGACAGTGAAAGAACTAAGTGGATTGATATTGCACAGCATAGATTACCATGAACCAGGAAGACCAAAGACCTGTATGTGAAACTGGAAACCATGTAACTATCCGAAAAAATTCAGGATGAATTCCTTTAAAAATTTTCATCTGGTAAGGAGTCTCAATTTTATTTAAAGTCCAAAGACTAGGGAAAATATCGATAATACATAAAAATAAAAAATACTTGCCTGAAGAAAACAAACAACTGTACAGGAGCAAACGCATGAAACAATGACAGAAAAGGTCTTTGCAACTTACATCACAGGCAAAAACATAATCTCCTCAACACATAAAAACCTCCAGCACATCAGGGAGAGAAAGACCAGCAACTCAGGAGAAAAATGGACAAAGCAGAAACAGACACTTTATAAGATAAAATAATTTACCATTAAATAAATAAAAAATGTTTCATGTGATTTCTTTTAAAAGACATGGAAATAAAATCGACAGTATACCGTGTTGACAAGGTGTTTCCCAGGAAGAGGGCCCAGAGCCCAGGGAGAACTGGCTGCTTCCAAGACTGGGGCCAAGAATTAGCTGGGCGTGGTGGCAGGCACCTGCAGTCCCAGCTACTCAGGAGGCTGAGGCAGGAGAATCTCTTGAACCCAGGAGGCGAGGGTTGCAGTGAACCTCTGAGATCATGCAACTGCACCCCAGCCTGGGCAACAGAGCAAGACCCCATCTCAGAAAAGAAAAACAGAAAGAAAGAAAGAAATGGTTCTTCATCAGCTGTTACACCAGAGGTGAGGACGCACCACGGTGGGTGTGGAGGGTATAGGAGCCAGGCGGGAGGGAGGATCACTGATCAAATTTGGAACAAAGTAGAGCGCCCAAAATAATAGTGACTGTAAGTGATCCAAAAACATAACTTAAATGTGAATGAAATCACACGATGAGAGAGGAGAGTGCATTTACCGTGACTGGATTCACCTGTTACGTGCACTGACCAAATGTTCCTATTTGCCTGGACCTTCCTGTTTATGTCTGAAATAATTAATAGTGCTGCTTTCGTTTTTCTAAATGTTTAAAAACATGTGATAAAGAAGTTCCAAAAACAAAATGAGGGACTTTAATGATGAGGTAACTAGATGTAAAACAAGCATCGCGATGAGGGTGGAGCAGGTGAGAGATGGGGAGAAATCTGCACAGTGCTCAATACCAGAAATGTCAAACTGTCAAACATCATCACTGAGTTTCAGGTGTGAGAATGATATTTTGCCTAAGTGAAATTTTCCCCCAAATTTTAAATAGATCGTGAAATATTTCACAGCACAGTGTCAAAGTGTTTGTAACTCACTTTAAAACTTACATCCCAAATGTGGAATAATAAACGTGTAAATATATATATATATATATATATATATATATATATATATATATATTCGAATATATATATATATATATATATATTTGAATCCTTGATTTACTTCAAACAGTTCTGGAAGAATCCACGAAAACTAATAATGGTGGCTGCCTATGGCAGTATGTTTTGTCTTGTTGTATTGTCTTATTTTATTTTATTATTGTTTTGGTGAGGGGACTGAGGGATGAGAAAGGATGGAAGGAAATGTTCAAAGGTATACCTTTACATACATTTATTTAAAATGTAACGTTATTCAATAAAGGATGCATTTCTGCCATTAAAATACAAAGAAAAATTCTTCAGTCTTTAACAGATCAAGAGTTAGAAAAAATAAATTTTCAGCACACCTGGATGATGTGTTATAATGGTAACTAAAATAATGTTGCTCTAATTTTGTCCTCTATAAAAAACACATATTCTTTTCAGAGGTACACAGAATATTTACAGAAATTAAGTATGCATCACAGCACATGTGAAAAAAAAAAAACCTTACTGAATTTCAAAAGGCAGAAATTATACAGGCCAAATACTCTGACCGCAGCAAAATAGAATGAAGCTGTGTTCAAAGACAGATTCATATCCTTAAAAGCTTTTATTATTACACAAGGAGGAATGAAAACAAATGAAAGCATTCACTTCAGGAAGTTAATATAAGGGAAACAAAGCAAGAGGAAGGAAATAATTTTTACCAAAGAAAATTGATGGCCAAAATAGAATAAACCCAGATTTGATATACACATCTAAGAGCTCATTCATTGAGGCCAAAAAAAACTAATTAAAATGCCAAACATCTGGCAATCTCCTTAAGAAAAACAAGAAGATACAGATATACAAAATAAGGAATGGGAACATAGCTAGGTAGAAGATTAAATTAATAACATTGTAAAACCTCTCACATTAAAGGTGAACACCGTGATAACACCATTGAAAATCTTGCCGAAATGGGTGAATCCCTAATAGGAAATGGCAGTTTTCCAAACATATTGAAGACTAAGTATACCATCTAAATGTACAATGATCACGGGGAAAAATAAAATGAAGAATTATACAAGCATTTCTTCCAAAAACAGTGCCAAGCCCGCAGTAGTTGAGCTAAGTTCTTTCCAACTTTCAAGGAACAGATAATTAGCACACTATGTAAACTGCTGTAAAGCACAGGAAATCGCAGGAAGCTTCCCAGCCCACTTCACAAAGCCAGCACAGATTCAATCCCAAAACCTGACAAAAAGTGGCACAAAAAGGAAAATGACAGGCTTATTCATAAATAAGCATATTAAAATTCTAAATAAAGTATTGGCAATTTCAGAGCAAGTCTCTACTACAATGACAATCGTTCATGATCAAATAAAATTATTCAAGGAGCATAAGGATATTTTTTTCTCTCTCTCTTTTTATTTTTTATTTTTATTTTTTTTTAGATAACATTGCAAAGGAAGCTCACTGAGATAAAAGACAGCTGTCCACATGATAGAGATTAACAAGCAACACAGCCATTACTCAGACCCAAGTCTGCCTGGCTTCATGGGTGATTTTTTCCAAAATGATATAAAAACAAAAATTTTTCTGACAGCATCTTTCTTTTTTAAAAAAAAAAAGAAAAAAAGGAGTGAAGGAGAGAAAGAAAGAGGAAGAAAAAGAGGGAGAGAGAACGGGAATATTGCTTTATTCTAAAAATGGGTATTAATAATGGCCGATCAATATTTTGTGTATTTAAGGTGGAGAATGTATATTCTGTGTTTATAAAATGGAGAGCTCTATAAATATTTATTGAGTTTACTTGTTCCGGATCTGAGTTCAAGTCCTGGATATCCTTATTAATTTTCTGTCTCACTGAGTCTAAATCTCTTTATGAGTCTTATGTATCTGGGTGTTAGGATCATTAGCTCTTATTGTTGCATTGATCCTTTTACCACTATATCTTTTTTGCTTTGAAATCTATTTTATCACATGCAAGAATTGCAACTCCTGCCTTTTATTCATTTATTTATTTTTGCTCTCCATTTGGTTGGTAAATCTTTCTCCATCCCTTTGTTTTACGTCTTTGTGTATCTTTGGATGTAAAATGGGTCTGGATGTAGCATATCGTTAGGTTTTGGCTGTATCTTTTGATTGGGGGATTTAGTCGACTTAAATTTAGGGTTACTGCCATTTGATGTTAACTGGCTATTTTATCCATTCGCTGATGCAAATACATCTTTATATTGATACTCTTTACTTTTTGGCATATTTTTAGAAAGGCTAATACTGGTTGCTCCTTTCTATGTATAATGTTTCCTTCAGAAGCTTCTGCAAAGCTGGCCTGGTGGTAACAAAATCTCTGAGTACCTGCCTGTTCACAAAAGACTTTATTTTTCCTTCAATTGTGAAGCTTAGTTTGGCAGGATATGAAATTTTGGGCCGAAAGTTCTGTTCTTTAAGGATGTTGACTATCGGCCCCCACTCTCTTCTGGCTTGTAGGGTTTCTGCTGAGAGATCCGCTGGGGTTTCTCCATGTTGGCCAGGCTGCTGTCCAACTCCCAACTTTTCCATCAGGGCTTGTTCCATTGCTGATGAGGAACTGTAATCCCCTGTAGAGGGAGAGGGGCTCTGATTTGGGGCCCCTGTAGTCTTTTCCATTGAATCACTCATCCGCTGCCACAGTAATCCTGTGTAACATACCACCCCCAAACTGTAGCTTAACACCGTAAGCATTCATTTCTTTTGTGCTCTGTGAATGGGATATTTAGGCGAGATGTTTCCTCTCAACATGGCCTCCTGGTTCACGGGAGGAGGGTTCCGCTGGCTGCAGCTGATCTAGTGGTTTGGCTGCAGTGACCTGGGGCAGTGGCTCTGCTCCATAACCCTCCTCTTCCCCCTGGGGCCAGCTGTCTCCCCTGGGCGGCTTCTCCTAGGGATGACAAAGATGCAGGATGGCAAGTACCTGACGGACATCCCTTCCAAGCCTGTGTTGCTCTTATATCTTCTAACATCCCACGGGCCACAACATGTCACATGGCTAAGCCCAGTGTTAAGGGACCAGGGCAAGCCCGTCCCTGGTCAAAGCCCATTTCAACTTGCAACAGGAAAGGGTGTGACAAAGGGGCAGAACATCTGTGCTTTCCAGATGTTCTACAATTCTCATGTTACTTTTCAAGTTGTTTTTATTTTAAAAATTAAAAATTAGGGGCCAGCCATGGTGATTCATGCCTACAATCCCAGCACTTTGGGAGGATGAGGCAGGCAGATCACCTGAAGTTGGGAGTTGGACCGCAGCCTGGCCAACATGGAGAAACCCCATCTCTACTAAAAATACAAAATTGGCTGGGCATGGTGGTGCACACTTGTAATCCTAGCTGAGGCAGGAGAATCACTTGAACCAGAGAGGTGGAGGTTGTAGTCAGTCGAGACAGTGCCA
Source organism: Leontopithecus rosalia (assembly GCA_028533165.1). Lineage (NCBI taxonomy): Eukaryota > Metazoa > Chordata > Mammalia > Primates > Cebidae > Leontopithecus > Leontopithecus rosalia. Next base: position 190,537,677 of record CM052648.1, read on the forward strand.
TTGCATGCCAGCCTGGGCAACGAGAGCGAAACTCTGTCTCAAAAAAAAAAAAAAGTCAATTTGACCTTAGGAGAATTTTTTAAAAGATTAAAAATTAAGTGCATAGATTTGAGAGACATTACGTATGACCACAGCCTAACAAAGTGGTCTAATCTCAATGGGAGATAGAAAACAAGTGTAGGTTTCTCTGCTCATCAAAAGAGAAAAAACACAAGAAAGAAAAAGAAATACCCCCCAGAGCCTAAGGGACTGGGGCAGTTGGGGTGGCTGCTGCAAGTAAACAGTGGGCTACAGCAATATTCTTCAAACTTCGGTTTGTCATTGACTATTGACTCTTTCAGGGGCAGTAAAACTTTTTAAATGTTCATTTTAGGTTGGGGGCACATGTGAAGTTTTTTTTACGTAGATAAACGTGTCATGTGGGTTTACTGTACATACTGTCACATCACCCAGGTAATAAGCTCAGTACCCAGCAGTTATCTTTTCTGCCCCTCCCCTTGCTCCCACGCCCCACCCTCAAGCAGAGTCCAGTGTTTGTGGTTTCCTTCCTTGAGTGCGTAAGTTCTCATCATCCACTCCCACTTGTAAGTGAGAACGTGCAGTGTTTGGTTTTATGCTCCTGTGTTAGTACTCTAAAGACGATAGACTCCTGCTCCATCCTTGTTCACTCAAAACACATGATCTCATTGTCTTTTATGGCAGCGTAATATTCCATGGTGTATATGCACCACATTTTCCTTATCCAGTCTGTCACTGACGGACATTTAGGTGGATTCCATGTCTTTGGTATTGTGAGCAGTGCTGCAATGAACGTCTGCGTGCATGTGTCTTTATGATGGAATGCTTTATATCCTCTAGGTACATGCTCAGGAATGGGATTTCTGGGTCGAATGGCAGTTCTGCTTTCAGCTCTCTGAGGAATTGCCATACTGCTTTCCACAATGGTTGAACCAACTTACACTCCCACCAACGGTATATAAGGGTTCCCTTTTCTCCAAAACCAGGAACGCCAGTGGGCTGCAGGTAAGAGGTTTGCACACAGCTGTGTTCTCCTGAGGTGCACGGCTGTGATGTGTAGCCTTATGTGCCAGCATGTCAGGCTCAGGTATTTAATCAAGGCGAATCTAGGCCTTACTGCAGAGATACTTTGTGACTGTGGATGCTAACCACAGTCATCCTACTGTAAGTAAAGAAGATTGCCCTCTATGGTGTCTGTGGGCCTCATCCCATCAGTTGAAGGTCTTAAAGGTAAAAACCGATTTTTCAGAGAAAAAGGACTTCTGCCTCAAGGCTGCAGCAGGAACTCCTGCCTGAGTTTGCAGTCTGCTCTCTGCCTTAAGGATGTTGGAATTCCAGCCCCCATGACCAAGTGAGCCAATTCCTTAAAATAAATCTCCATCTCAGTTGATCTATATGTCTTCCTGTCTGCCTATCCACCTGTGTCTATCTATCGACCTACGTATCTCCATGTCTAGATCTAATGCCTATATATCTGCATCTATCATCTCCTATTTATTCTGTTTCTCTAGAGAACCAGTATAATGACTGAGATCCAAGGCATCACCTGGAAAAAAGGTCTGACCTTGCAGGGATCCAAGTGAGGAGACTGAGCCCGGGCCTAGCAGCGTTAAGAGGTGAATTAATGAAACTAGAGGATGGTGACTGGGGTCCCAAGGACGGAAGGGACACACCAGGTACCATGCCTAGAGCTACCGCTTAACTCTTACTGGGCTAACAGCACTAACAAGACACAGTGCTGGCGTGAAATCCACACTGCTTCTTCAATGTCCCGTGTTCTGTACTCTGACAGTTCCTCATGCTACAGTCAACAGGCTGGAAAGCTGGGTGTGCTACATGTGAGAACCAAGGTGTGATGGAAATGTATATCAGTCAGGGTTCTCCAGACAAACAGAGCCTATGTGGGGTGTGTGTGTGTGTGTGTGTGTGTGTGTGTGTATACGTATGTATGTGTGTGTATATATACATATAGTGTGTGTACGTATGTATGTATATATATATGCATATACATATATGTGTATGTATGTATATATGTATGTGTATGTATATATATGCATATACATATATATGTGTGTATATACATATATGTGTGTGTATATGTAGATATATATTGAGAGAGAGAGCGAGCGAGCCTATGTGTGTGTATAGATATGCAATTGTGGGTGCTGGCAAGTCTGAAATCTGTTGAGTAGACCCACAGGCTGGAGATCCAGGTAAGAGTTGATCGTGCAGTCTTGAGTCCAAATTCCACAGCGTGGCAGAATGAAAACTTAAGGAGGATTTCTATGTCTCCGTCCTGAGGCAGAATTCCTTCCTTTTCAGGAAATCTCTGTCTTTGTTGTCAGGACTTTCAACTGATCGGCTGAGGCTCACCCACATTATGGAGGGTCATGTTGTTTACTCAAAGTCTCCTGATTGCACATATTAAGCACATCTACAAAATATCATCGCAGCCACATGCAGGCTCGGGGGAAGCTGGAATGTGAAATTAATCATTTCAGCATCACATGGATTTTGGACCTAGGCAGACCTCAAATGCATCCACACTAGCTTGTAATTTGGGCAAAGGGTCGCCTCTCTAAGCCTGTGTCATCTCATCTCTAAAACAGGAGTGAGAAGGATGTTTTAGAACAATTGTGGAAAGAATTCACTAGACGCTCACTAAGTGGTAGATTTTGTGATGACTCCATTAACTGTGTTGGGGGAAGAACAGAAAGTAGGGAGAGCCTGTGAGGACAGCATGTATCTCTGGGAGGAAGTTGTGGCATGGGAGTGGCTGCACAGACCCCAGGCTGGAAGATGGGGCACCCACTGAGATGTGCCCCTGGGACCTGTCCTACTTGATCACAATTACACCAGCTACTAAGCAAGGGCACGATTACCATCTGGAGTTGTCAGCCTCTGCCTGTAAAGAAGGACTGCTCTCAACTGAGTCAGCTGAGGACACCGGGCTTCTCTCCCCTTTTGTGCCTCCCTCCTGTAACTCTCTCACACACAGCCCTGTTGTTGTTACCTCATTCTGGGGCATGTGCCTGACACTAAGGAGTACTGTTTGAGCCTTCACTCCTTTCTAGGAACGGCCGGTTGACGGAGACAGTATTTTCCTAGGAAAGTAGGTCTATGAAACAGGTCCTATTACAGTCCCTCCAGCCCGGGGTGAAAAAAAACCAACAGAATTCATAAAGCAAATGAAAAATGAAATTCAGCTGCTTTAACTCCCTTGGCTAGTATCAAAATACAGGTACAGATGAATTCCTCGGATGACGCCCAGCCAAATGTGACTGGGGTGTTATGATGTGTTTCTTAGGTCATAGCTGACAGGTTGCCAGGATTGCATTTGTGAGAGCAAAGACCTGGGCATTAAGTTTCTTTCCCGTTATGCAACTGCTTTCACTTAAAGGATTACTTGTTCCCATACAAGAATGAGCCATGTCCCTCCTTATAAAGTGCCCATGCTGTCCCGCAAACTACAGACCTGCCTATGGATTTCACATGGATGCATTAGCTACTTTAATTGGTGAAAGAAATGGGAAACTGACTTCTCTTTGTGACCACGTTCAAAGGCTCCCCTTTGCTTTTAGCTTTCTGGCCATTTCTTCTGATTACAGAGTAATTCCGAGCCCCTAATAATACCATCAATCAACAACATGAAAGGAATGACTATAGCTGACTATGGAGCCCCCTTTAATTCCCTGACTCTGATTTTTCCTCTTCTAGTTGGTTGAAAATAATTCTTAAAAAAACCATTTCAAAAGGAAACCTTTTTTTCCCAGAGATTTCAAACAGGATGTTATTATTGCTTGTTCTATTACATTAGAAAACTTTATTAAAACCACCTTTCTCTAGCTTTTAAACAGAGAAGCATGGAGCAAATTTGGCAAACACAAAAATACTTCTGTAATGATGAACAGAAATACATGTGCATTTGTAATGTGAAGCATGCTGTTGTGTTGCTAAAATCTGACCCTCTTTCTATACGTGATTCTCTTAGTTTCATGAAAAAATATACCTTTCATCAAACTGAGGTTTATCACTAAACACTTGGAATTCACGCACCAAAATCAGGGACTGACTTCACTTCAACCAGACAACTTTCACCTTCCAAATTCTGGAAGCAATTCAGTATCCAAATTTGCTTTACTAAATCCTGTATTTCCTAGTTTGGTGGCAAACAAGGACCAACTTGCTTAACTAATTTGCAGCTCATGATTCCGGACTGTGTAACCGGCCTTGACCAGGCTTCCTGGACTTAGAGCAAGCCAGGCACATGGTCCCGATCTGAGACCTCACCCGAAGTTCTTCATTTATTCTCCAGGTCCGTCACTTTATTTGAGCTCGAAGCCCTGCGCTGAACGAGCCTCTGGTATATTGAGACTGAGTAGTATATCAGTAACACTGAGTAGTATATCATTAATAACACTGAGTAGCAAGCAATGACAAAACTCAGCAAAATACAAACTCAGGTGCTTATTTAGCTCACAGTCCATGGGGTTCTGTGATCTGGTCTGAGCACACCCGTGTGTTCCCGCGTGGTCAGCTGGAGGTCGGCTCACCCAGGATGGCCTCCGCTTGATGACAGGGACTCAGCTCGGCTCCACACGATTTTACTCCTCCAGAAGGCCAGCTCAGACATGGATGCAGCAGCCAGGGCAAGGGCTGTCCTAGCCACGCAAGGCTTTTTGAGCCTCTACTTACATGATGGTGGCTAATGTCCCACTGGCCAAGAGAAGTCATGTGGTTGACCACAAGTCAGAGGCAGAGAAAACTGCAAAGTGAATTGGGAAAAGACCTGGCCCCCAAAATGGGACCATTTTTGTAATCTACCACACTTCGTGCATCAAGCCAAGCTTAAGAAATGAACAGAGTGATGGGCAGGCTGATGGAATGAGAGAAAGCTGCTTCTATCTCACCTGAGCATCAGGGAAGGCTTCCCGGTGGAGGTTGCAGTTGTATACACATCACCACATCATAGGTGCCATCCTCCAAGAACTGCTCTCACTGTGAAATACCAATGGCAGAGCTCCTCTAAAGCCAGACTCTCACTATGCTGCACATACCCGCTGAGTTCACTGAGACTTCCCCACCTCATCATTCAGTTTTCTTTGTTTCTCTGCAACCTTGGGGCCCTCAACTCCCTCTTGCTCTGTCCCTCTGATGCTCAGGCCCAGCAAAACCCTAACTCAGGGTGAGTCCAATAATCTGCTTCCCCTAACTTGGATGCTTTGGCCTCCTGGAGAAAATTCAGAAAATGAAACATGGAGTTAGGAGTTGCTAGTCTGTGACTTCAGCCTGCCCCTAGGCCACATCGAACAATCCCTTTACTCACGTTGGGTCATTTCCCTGCCTACCCCAAGGGATTGTGGAAGACTTTCACTCACATGGCGAGCTCCCCACTGTTCTCTGACCAGCCCTTTATTTATCTTCCGGACTGGCAAGGAAATCGGTAATCTGTAACAGCCACTGCAAATTCCCGCCCGCCACATACAAAGTGGTGGAGCCCCTTCCTTCCTCGCTCCCTCTTCATCAGTCTCAGAAATCCAGACCCTTCTCTTACTCAAGAACAATCCTTTCAGCCTTCTGTGTCCTCAGAGATATTGGTTCGCCAGTTACCCTGTATCTCTCCTCAATCACTAATTTCCTCTTTTTTTCTTACTCCTTCTGCCCCCCAGGTTATAAACTGGCTCTCATCCTGGAAAAAAAAAAATTCTGTGATTCTTTGTCTACTCTGCACTGTGTCTTTCCTTCTCTTACTGGCCAAGCATATTAAAACCCAGTCTACACTTTGTCTCCACTCGCTCCCTATTTACTTACTCTTCAAACCCTGCAACCTGGAACACCCCCTCACCGTGCTTTCCTTGGAACTCCTGCTGCAAAAGTTGCCAATGATCTCATTATCTTCAAATCCAAGGGATGGTTTTCAGTTCTTATCTGCTTGGTCATATCTGCTCCTTCAATCCTGGGTACTTGGAATTTCCCTTCTACTTGAGAAATGAATTTCCTTTCATCTCCTTAAGGCTAGTCCCTTCTTTTTCTCTTCCTCCCTCCCTGATTGCTTTCAGGATCTGTCTCTGCTGGTCCATTTACCTTTGGGGTTTTCTACAGAGAGCTCACCATGACAGACTGTTTTAAGCAGAACAGATACTGTTTATGAGTTTCGCAGGCAATCATTCATGGCTTACGAACAAAACTACTTGCAGTTTCCTGTCATTTATATGTAGATGACATTCATGTTTCTATTTCTAGTTTAAACTTTTCCAATATCTATAACCCTGTCTGTTCAACTGTTGGCTTCCTACACGGCAGAGGAGCCCACGAGACTCTTGCTGTCTACGCATCCACAACCCAACTCTTCCTCTCAGTTCGCCTTCTGCTCCTCTCCCTGCTCTTCATCCTTTTTCTCTTCTTCCTCATTCCCCTTCTCATCTTCCTCCATTTGCCCTTGGTCTTCCCCCTTCTCCTTTTTCTGCAGTTACCACTAAAATACAATCTCATTTTCCTCTTTCAGCCATATCATTTAATCCTACACTAACATGTTTAGAATGGAGAAGAAATTTTAACGATTTTGAAAGTTAATCCTCTGTCATTGGAACTTTTTGAGCATCTCTCTAAAGCAGAAAGTTCTCATCAGTGTTGTCTGGGATGATTAACCATCCGCATGTGCTGTGTCATTATTGCGTGAGAACCAGTTATGCTGCAGCTATTTCCTACTCACCATAACATTAGAGTTAAAGGGAGATAAGTTGATAAAACCATGCATAACATTTGAGTGACCACACCGTCTACGCCAAATGGAAACGAGAAACTGAATTGTAAAATCATTTTTGCGTTATTGATTCCTATGTGGTCAAAAGCACAGGTGAAACTAGATGAGGTGGTTCCCGCCTATAATCTAACATTTTGGGAGGCCAAGGCAGGCAGATCAGTTGAGGCTAAAACTTGGAGACCAGCCTGGCCAGCATGGCAAAAACCTGCCTCTACTAAAAAGACAAAAGAATTAGCCAGGCATGGTGGCACATGCTCGTGATCCCAGCTACTTGAGAGACTGAGACAGGAGAATCACTTGAACCTGGGAGGCAGAGTTTGCAGTGAGCTGAGGCTGTGCCACTGCCCTCCAGCCTGAGCAGCAGAACAAGACTCTGTCTTAAAAAAAAAAGTACCAGTGAAAGATTATGATGTAGACACAGAGGTCCCCAGGGGGATGCTCAGTCATCATGCCTTCTGGTGCTCGCATGCCTGGGTAATCCCCTCTCCTGACTCCACTGAGTGTGGGCCATGGCTGTGATGCAATCCTAACCCACAGAACATGGCAGAGACAATTGGAAATCACTGTTGTGATTAAGCTGTGATTACATGAGACTATAGCTGGCCAGCACTCAGGGGCTAGGGACTGGATTCCTCTACCAGCTGCTGAAGTAGGTGGCTACGTTGTAAAAGGCCCACCTGGCAAGAAACTGTGGATGACCTCTTGCAGTGAGGGTCTATAGCTAGAAGAAATGCAATTCTGCCAATAGCCAGGGAGCTTGGAAAAGGCCTGGAATCTCAGACAAGGCTGCCACCCCAGCCAACATCATGATTTCAGCCTCATGAGACTGAGCCGAGATCCCACTTGAGCTGTGGCCAGACTCTTAATAGTGGAAATTTGTTACACGGCAGTAGCTAACTAACACAGACCATCAAGCTTGAAGATTCAGATATCATGAGAAGTTAAAAATAGGTAACTCTTCAGTTCAACAGAAAATTTCAAAACTGTTGTTAATTAGATGACAATTATTCTTCTAAGATTTTATATTAGGAGAGAAGCAATGCAAAGGAATTTGGAGACCCAAAAGGTCCCCTCCTTTTTCACTACAGATTTATGGCTGCTATAAAAATGCATGCAGGGCAAAATTAATATATAATTTAAATGCTGGTGGAGAAAATGAAGTAGAGGAAAAGACAAAAGCATGGCAGCTCGGTGAGCCCAGAGGATGTGGGTCTTTGGCATCAGTCTGGAATAAGGACCCACATTTTTGCTGCAGACATCAGGCACTGGTTGTTCATTCTGTACAATGCAAGGAAAAAGAATTGATGTCAGTGCAGCATCCATCAGATTTTAAAATACATACAAACATAATGCCTATGGAGAAACACAATATTCCTGGTTCGAAAAACAAGAAGATGCCTCTTGTGTGGAACTTGATATAAAGAATGCCGCAGAAGCAATATAGAAGTTACTGACTGGCCTTTCCCTCTTTCTAGAATTGCTGACTGGGATCCCATTTCAAAGAAAAGGAAGTTAAGAATACTAACCCTGAAAAGGCATGCAACCGGAGTGAGAAGCCCTCCCTTTTTGGGTTATAAAAAGGTGAGATCTGCTGGTGTAGGTGCTCCCACCGTCACATTAACTCCTCCCCGCACAGGAAGATTAGAGACAGGAACCAGAGCAGAGGGCCACAGAGACTTGGATATGCAAAAAGGAGCAGTGGGGTGACAGGATGCAGTCAGGACACAAACCTAGTTGGGGGTGCGGTGGTGTTTTCTCTCCTCCAACAACAACTGAAATAAAGAGGCTTCCGAGAGCATCCCCCAAAGACCCACAGGGAGAGACTGGGGGACTTCAGGGAGGGGAGCCTAACGTCTTATCCCTTGACTCAGAGAGCATCCCCCAAAGACTCACGGGGAGAGACTGGGAGGGCTTCAGGGAGGGGAGCCTAATGTCTTATCCCTTGACTCAGAGAGCATCCCCCAAAGACTCATGGGGAGAGACTGGGGGGCTTCAGGGAGGGGAGCCTAATGTCTTATCCCTTGACTCAGCAGTCCAGTGGCTCCATGAAGATTTCCCATGGACATGGCAGTTGATACAAACAGCTTTAAGGAAATAAACTTTCAGGTCCTCGACTTCCATATATACTCTTTCCAAAATCTCATCTGCCAAAGAAACATATGTTCACTATCATTTGGGATGATTGAGATCATCCCAAGTATTACCATAGATTTTCATGAGCTACAAAAACCTCCAGGAGGAATGCTTATACACTCAACTGTTTCTGGCAGTGTAAATAGTTCAACCACTGTGGAAGATAGTGCAGCGATTCCTCAAAGACCTAAAAACAGAAATACCATTTGACCCAGCAATCCCGTTACTGAATATATAACCAGAGGAATATAGATCATTCTGTTATAAAGACATACACATGTGTATGTTTATTGCAGCACTATTCACAATAGCAAAGACATGGAATCAACCTAAATGCCCATCTATGGTAGACTGGATAAAGAAAATGTGATACATATGCATCATGGAATACTATGCAGCCATAAAAAAGAATGAGATAATGTCCCTTGCAGGAACATGGATGGAGCTGGAGGCCATTTTCCTTAGCTAACTAATGTAGTAACAGAAAACAAAGACCACATGTCCTCACTTATAAGTGGGAGCTAAATCATGAGAACACATGGACACACACAGGAACAACACACACCAAGGCCTGTTGGAAGGTGGAGAGTGGGAGAAGGGAGAGGATCAGAAAAGGTAAATAATGGGTACTAGGCTTAATACCTGGGTGATGCAACACTCTGCAAAACAAACCCCCATGACAAAAGTAGACTGAAATAAAAGTTAATAAAATAAGTAAATAATAAAAACCTCCAGGGCACTCCAACAAGAGACTATCTGAGAAAGAACCCCTCCTGAAATAGAGTACCTTGAAAGACCACCAAGCCGAGCTCTTGGGTCTGAGTTCACTTAGGCTGTTCTCACAAGTCACCCCATACTGGGAGGTTTATAAGCAACAAAAATGTCTTTCTCATAATTCTGAGGCAGGAAAGTCCAAGATTAAAGAGCTGGAAGCTTTGGGGTCTGGTGAGAGCCCCACTTCCTGGTTCATAAAATGGCAGCCTCTGCTGCATCCTCACATGGTGGAAGGGGAGAAAGTTCCCCATTGGGCCTCTTTTATAAGGGTACTGATATGATTTTGACATGTCTCCACCCAAATCTCACCTTGAATTGTAGCTCCCATAACTCCTACATGTCAAGGGATAGATAGACCCAGTAGGAGGTAATTGAATCATGGGGACAGGTCTTTCTTGTGCTGTTCTTGTGATAGTGAAAAAGTCTCACGAGATCTGATGGTTTTATAAAGGGTAGTTCACCTGCACAAGCTCTCTTGCCTGCCGCCATGTAAAATGTGACTTTGACTTTGCTCCTTACTCCTCCTTTGCCTTCTACCATACTGTGAGGCCTCCCCAGCCATGTGGAATTGTGAGTTAATTAAATCTCTTTCCTTTATAAATTACCCAGTCTTGGGTATGTCTTTATTAGCAGCATGAGAATGCACTAATACAGGTGCTAATCCCACTCATGGGGGCTCCACCCTCATGACCTAACCACACCCTAAACACTCTGCTTCCTCACATCATCACCTTGGGGGTTAGTATTCAACATAGGAATTCTGGAGTGACATCAAACTTCAGACCATAGCATCATCTAAGAGTTGTTAAAGGAATAAAGCCCTTATTTGGTCCAAGTGATGAGCCACTGTTGTCTGCCTTCTGATGGGCTATCTGTCTTTCTGTCTGTCTGTCATCTTTCTTATAATTAGAATTCAAAATTGAGAGGTCTGTTATAGATTTGCATGTTAACATGTTTATTTTTAAAAAGAAATGATGTAAAAAATTTCTTTTCAGAAAATAAGTCTGGTTAGGCAAACCAGTTTGCCAATGAGGAATAGATTATATGGTGGTCATTTTCAAAGACCAAATCAGCTAAAATCAGCAGCTTCAAAGTTTGGGTGAAAATGTATTTTATTCAAGTGCATAGTGGGCTTTCTTTCTTTTTTCTTTTTTCTTTTCTTTTTTTTTTTTTTTTTTTTGAGACGGAGTTTCACTCTTGTTACCCAGGCCAGAGTGCAATGGCACGATCTCAGCTCACCGCAACCTCTGCCTCCTGGGTTCAGACAATTCTCCTGCCTCAGCCTCTTGAGTAGCTGGGATTACAGGCACGCGCCACCATGACCAACTAATTTTTTGTATTTTTAGTAGAGATGGGGTTTCACCATGTTGACCAGGATGGTCTCAATCTCTTGACATCATGATCCACCCACCTCGGCCTCCCAAAGTGCTGGAATTACAGGCATGAGCCACCATGTCCGGCCCATAGTGGGATTTCTAACCAGTGGACTGGGGATGAGGAGAAAATAACCCAGAGGATTTAACATGCAGGGGCAGACCTACATGAAGAGCCCCAGGAAAGTAGCTTCATGCACAGAGGACCCCCTGACTTAGGCTTTTAGCAAGATGAGAAATTTGTAGGGATGGGCTCATTGACCCCAGGTGATGGTAAACCCCTTATTTCCTTCCTTCCTTCTGTCAAGAAGATTATTCCTCAGATCAGAAGGATAGAAATGACAAAAGCGAAAGGAGGGTGAAGGAGACCTTTGCTGGCCAGAAGAAGGACTGGGGCTGTCAATAGGATTCAGGACTGTCTCAGAACACACTGTGATCATGGAAACCCTAAGACAACCTTTGAGATAGCTTAGAGGAAAAGAGAGATACCAAGAAGACTGGATTGGAATAAATATTGTTCCAGTTTTCACCAAGAAAAGGTGGGTTCTGCAACTTGTAGTCCAGAACAATGGGCCTTTGTGTTGTGTGCAGTTCTAGGACGGTAGGTGTCAGGAACCAGGCAGCCTTTGCTGAAGGACACGTGAGGAGGCTCACGCTGCTGAAAGCAGGAGAAAAGAGTGAGCCCAGCCACAGTCATCCGGGCCTGGGGGAGCCTAGCCAATGATAGCTCTGATCCCACTGTCCAGGGAAGCAGGCATCATTGTCTAACAGACCCCTTCTTCTGGGCAAATCAAATACAGAGAACAATGATATAGTATTGCCCAAGCCAGTAGCTGCCTGCTTTGAGTCATGTTACCAAGCCTGGTACAGAAAACATTGAAATGGGTAGGCATCTTTCAATCCATTATTCAACTATTTTTAAAATCACAGGTCTTTCTTCCAGTTCTTTCAACAAACTGGAGTGTGAAATAGAAAGCTAGATATGGGTCCCCATGGAAGATAAGAAGAGAGGCTTCAGTTGATTACATGGATATTCAGAGTCTCAAGCTACAAAGTCTTTTATAAGGACAATTTCAGCTATCACTCAGACAGACATTTTAAAAGACTTAATTCTATAATCCAGTTAGCTGGCAGCATTGACGTTAAAGTACTAGGACTGTGGCTTTTGAGTGCATAAAAATCAACATCAAGGTCCTAGCATGTTCCATGTCTGGTGAGAGCTTGCTCTCTGATGGTACCTTCCAGCTGCATCTCACAGGGTAAAGGGGGCAAGCAAACTCCCTCGGGTCACAAATCCCATATATGAGGGCTCCACCTTCGGAACCTAATCATCTCATAAAGACTCCACCTATTAATGCTATCACATTGGGGATTCAGTTCATATGAATTTTGGGGAGACACCAACGGTTCTGACCACAGCAGGTAGATGGAAATGTGGGTGGATGTATGATAGACAACAGCTGGAGCCCTGGAGAGAGGTGTCTGGTGGAGCGGCGTAAGACTCCGTCACAAGCACTGTCGTGGTTGCCAGGGATATGTTCGATTTTTAGTGTCTTTGATGTTGACATATGTGGCTAATGGAAATTTTAGATAGTTTTGGAAAGAGAAATCAGTATTCTGAGTCAATAATCCAGAAATGCTAACGTTCTTGATGAAATGTAAGATAAAATTTTTACAAGATAAATTTAAAAATCACACAATAAATTCATGGTTAAGAACCGCACGTGTATACCCATGTAACAAACCTGTATGTTCTACCCAGGTATCTCAGTGCTTAAAGTACAATTTAAGAAAAAAAAGAGAGAGACACATTCCAAAGAGCTCCCTGGTCCCTTCCCATGTTAGAAAACAGTTAGAAGAAGACATCTGTGAACCAGGAAGGGGCCCTCATCAGAACCTGAATCTGCTGATGTCTTGATCTGGGACTTTGCAGACTTGAAAACTGTGAGAAGTAATTTGTATTGTAGAAAGAAAAAGAGAGAGAGAGAGAAAGGAAGGAAAGAAGAAGGAAGGAAGGAAGGAGAGAAAGAAAGAGAGAGGGAGAGAGGGAGGGAGAGAGGAAGGCATTGGAAAAAAGAGAAAGAGATAGGAAATATTTGAATTAACAAACGTTCAAAGTTCAAATAAGGAAAATTGATTCAATTTTATTGAATCTCCAATAATCCAATGCTATATTCATAGCTGTCAAAATAAATAATTGTGTTGGACCACATGTTAAGAAACATCATGGGCTGTAATAGAAGAAAAGATCTCATTTAAAAGAGCAATAAAGAAAAGATAATACCTAAGAATGTGAACAATCTATATCAGAAAATATTTTAAGCAGGTCTGAATTACACAAACAGAAAATGAACAGATGCAAAGGTTTACCTTGTAGAAGCTCAATACCAGAAATGTGCTAATTATTTCTAAATTAATTAAACCCTTAAGAGAATATCAATAAAATACCCAATATCAATTTTGAAATAGACTATGTAGTTCCTAATTTCATATTTAATAATAATAAACATGAATGTTCATGGAGACTCTGAAGAGTCAGAATAATGACCATGTCTAGCTGTACTGTATGAGATACAGTCTTACTACCTTGCCCAGGCTGGTCTTGAACTCTTGGGCTTAAGTAATTCTCCTGCCTCCTGAGTATCTGAAATTATAGGTGTAAACCATCATGCCCAAAATAGCTAAAGTCTAAACTCACATTACAAACCAGGGTGAATTCGAAATTGAAACAGATTGTAAGTAAAATTAAAACCATAAAAATTACTAAAATGAAGCAATGGAATAATTTTTTTCCTACAAACTTCAAAGGAAAGGTCTATCTATGACTCAAACATTGATGAAACAATTGATTAATTGAGCTAATCACAAATGTAAAAATGTGCATACGGAAAATCACACACACTCTATCCAGCTGCATGAGCAATATAAGCAATATAAATGACACTTTTGAAATAAATATTTGCTATTTGTATCACAAAGGGCTAATTTCATAAATATATGAGAAGCACCCCAGATCAATGAGGAGAAAGAGGAAGAACACAATAGAGAAATGAGAAAAAGAGATGAACAAGGAGTTTGCAGAAAAGAATGACTGCTCTTAAATCTATCAAAATACACTCAACTCCATGAATTTTAAAAATGCAAATTAATATTATATTAAGAATCCATATTTTTGGACCTTGTGATGGTTAATACTGAGTGTCAACTTGATTGGATTGAAGGATGCAAAGTATCGATCTTGGGTGTGTCTGTGAGGGTGTTGCTAAAGGAGATTAATATTTGAGTCAGGGGGCTGGGGAAGGCAGACCCACCCTTAATATGGCGGGCACCATCTAATCAGCATCCAGAGAATACAAAGCAGGCAGAACACTGTGAAAAGACAAGACTAGCCTAGCCTCCCAGCCTGTGTCTTTCTCTCATGCTGGATGCTTCCTGCCCTGGAACATCAGATTCCAAGTGCTTCAGTTTTGAGCCTTGGACTGGCTCTCCTTTCTCCTCACACTTGCAGACAACCTGTTGAGGGAACATGTGATCATGTAAGTTAACATTTAATAAATACTTAATATTGTATATAAATATTATATATATCCTATTAGTAGAGGATATATATATATATATATATATATACTCTATATATCTATATATACTCTCTCTATATATATATACTCTAGAGGGATATATATATATATCCTTAACACACACTCTCTCACTCGCTCTCTCTCTAGAGAGAGAGAGATATCCTATTAGTTCTGTCCCTCTAGTATACATATATATATATATATATATATATATATATCTTATATATATATCT
>CM052648.1:190552648-190600618 GCA_028533165.1 Leontopithecus rosalia
ATATATATCTTATATATATATATATCTTATATACATATATATATCTTATATATATATATCTTATATATATCTTATATATATATATCTTATATATATATATATCTTATATATATCTTATATATATATATATATATATATATCTTATATATATCTTATTAGTTCTGTCCCTCTAGAGAACCCTGACTAATACAGACCTATTAGATTAGCAAAGGTGTACAACTTTGATGTCACTCTGTGCTGAGAGAACCCACTGCCCTCTTCCACCACAGGTGGTCACATGAAAGAGGACAGCTCTAAGACAGCATGCCAATATCTATCAAATTTTAGCAAAGCCTTTTGAGATCCCTCAAAGAACTTAGAACAGAGCTACCATTTGGCCCAGCAAACCCATTACTGTCCATATATCCAAAAGAAATCAATCATTCTGCTAAAGAGACATATTCATTTGTATGTTTATCGTAGCACTACCCATGATGGCGAAGACATGGAATCAAGCTAGGTGCTTGTCAATGGTGGAGTCGATTCAGAAAATGTGGCAGATATACACAGTGGAATACTATGCAGCCATAAAAAATCAAGAGATCATATTCCTAGTGGCAGCGTGGATGCAGTTGGAGGCCATCATCCTAAGCATATTAACACAAGAACAGAAAATCAAAGACTACATGTTCTCACTTATAAATGGGAGTTAAACACCAAATACACATGGACATAAAGTTGAATTTTTTTTTTAAAGCATATCCTCTCTAGCACTGTAGGGATTTATCCTGCAAATGAACTGACACAGTCCAAACTAAATAAAATCATTTAGTGTGCCATTTTTCAATAATAGCAAATAATTAGAAAAATCTAAAATATTTTAAAGTCTCATGAAATATATCATGAATATTCATACAGCATTCACTACAAAGCCAAAATAGAAAATTCTTTATATTCTAACATAGAATAATCCCCCAAATATAATCTTAAATGAAAAAAAAAGCAGAGGGCTTTTGCCTAAATATAGAACAGAACTAACAGAATATATATATATATATATATACACACAGGCACATACATGTGTGTATATGTATGTATATACAGAATGTGTATACATACACATTCATACATGCATATATGAAGACAGACATGCATTTTAAGGAACTGGCTCTTGTGACTATGGGGTGTTCATGCGACTGTGGGGTGTTCATGCGACTTTTAACTTTAACAAAGTTAAAAGTTTGCAGGATAAACCCTCAGGTTAAAGACCCAAGGAAGAGTTAAGTTCAAGCCCAGAAGTCCAAAATGCCATCTGGAGGCAGAAGTTCTTCTTCCTTGGGGAACCTGAGTCTTTGCTCTTCAGATCCTTAATGAATGAAGATGGATGAAGTCCACCCACCTTACGAGGGTCATCTACTTTCCTCAAAGCCAACTGATTTAAATGTTAATCTTATCTATTAAGCACCTTTCCAGCAACATCCAGACTGATGTTTAAACAGATAGCTGGGTAATGAGGCATAGACAAGTTGACACATAAAATTAGCCATTACAGAGTGGAAGAAAACATTTATTTTTCTTGCTTACGCATAAATACCCATCTGGAAAGAGATCTAGGGAACAGCAGAGGCCATCTGTTTGGCGTGAGGGGGACTGGGCAGCAGTGAACAGGGCATACGTCATGTTGAACACCCAAAAATCTTTTTTAAAAAACACACCTTGCCATGTATGTACCTACGCGATAATCCTGCATGATCTGCACATGTACCCCAGAACCTAAAGTAAATAAATAAATAAATATAAATAAAACCCCGAGGCTAGGGAAAAAAATTGTGAACGATATCAAAAGTGTTATTTGTACAAATGTCAAATAAAATTCTAAGTGGAACAGAAAACAACTGAAACTCTTCCAGAGGAGAGAGACCAGGATAATAAAAACACCAGGCACCATGTCAGAGGGGATGTTTCGCCCGAGGCAGATGATGCACTTGGGGCAGCTATGAAAGCTGCCTCATATACTCAACTGTCATAAAATAAAGGACATTTGACTTGTGCTCCGAGCCTCAGGGGAAGTATTTCGAAGCGTAGGTGGAAGTTATGAAGAGACAGATTCTGATTCAAAACAAGGACGAACATGTCCATAAATAGATGGTTCTGGAAAAGAGGTGGCTGCAGACCACTCCGGTCCCATGGGGATCTGGGGCACCATCTGGCAGGGGTGGTCAAGAACGACCGAGGTACTGGATGGAGACAGCATCCCACAGTCTCCCTCAACCCTGACAACGAATATTTCTTCTCCCTCAGGACTCTGGATTCCCTAACACGTGTATGGTTCCTGATCACCGTGCCTGATGACAAAGTGTGGGTGCCAAGGCCATGCGCCCAAGGATCGGGACTCTGGTGCCATTACTGCCCAGTTGTGAGGCCTTGAGAACTTCCCCAGCCTCTAGATACTCTAATCTGAGCATCACAGGAAGATGTGTAAGGATGATTTGAGGGGCACTACATGAGAGGGTGTACTTGAATCACGTGGAAACGTCCTGACATGGTGACAAAGCTTTGTCACCATGCATATTGGCGTAATTCT
Organism: Leontopithecus rosalia; assembly: GCA_028533165.1. Classification (NCBI taxonomy): domain Eukaryota; kingdom Metazoa; phylum Chordata; class Mammalia; order Primates; family Cebidae; genus Leontopithecus; species Leontopithecus rosalia. Next base: position 190,555,212 of record CM052648.1, read on the forward strand.
TTTTTTTTATTGCGTTTTAGGTTTTGGGGTACATGTGCAGAACATGTAAGATAGTTGCATAGGTACACATGTGGCAGTGTGTTTTGCTGCCTTCTGCGCCTTCACCCACATTTGGCATTTCTCCCCATGCCATCCCTCCCCCACTCCCCCCACCCCACTGTCCCTCCCCTATTTCCCCCAATAGACCTCAGTGTGTGGTACTCCCTTCCCTGTGTCCATGTGTTCTCATTGTTCATCACCCGCCTATGAGTGAGAATATACGGTGTTTCATTTTCTGTTCTTGTGTCAATTTGCTGGGAATGATGTTCTCCAGATTCATCCATGTCCCTACAAAGGACACGAACTCATCATTTTTGATTGCTGCATAATATTCCATGGTGTATATGTACCACATTTTCCCAGTCCATTGTTACAGTTCCTCTTAGGTTTATTTTATTAGTAGTAAAATTTTAATTGTCTTTTAGGAGGAGGAAGCTAGAATTGAGAATCATCTGATATGTGCATATGACTGGAGAAATTACAATAATATACATATTTTTAAATATCCTGAGAGACAGGCCAATGGGGGTCTTGGGTCTGCATATGCTCACTGTGATGAATGAGAAAACACATACTCACAGCTCCTCCCATCAGAGGTAGAGACTTCTTCCCCTCTCCTCGAGCCTTGACTAGTCTTGCTTTTGTTCCAGAAGGTGACAGAAGGACATTGCATGGGTTCTAGAGTCCAGGCCAAAGAAGTTTGCAGCTCCTCCCATGCACTCTCCTGGAACCCTCCTGCCACCACGTGAGGACCCCAGTCAGGGTCAGTGCAGCAGCTGACGGCCACCACCAGCTTTAGAGATAGAGGTATGGCTCCCCAAGATCCCACAGCCCTCCTCAAATTGGAACATGACTGGGACCACATGTGTGACTTGACAAAGACTCTCCTTGACCAAGTGTTAGTCGGGCTCCTCTGAGGATTCTCTTCATCTAGCCTCAACCTTGACCTGTCAATATTGTCCCTCCAGCACACAAATGAAGAGACTTTAACAAACACTAGCGCAGTTTCTAACAGCTCAAGTCCACATTCCTGGGAGGATGACCCTGGCCTCTTTAAGTCCTGCCTGACAAGGCTCAGTGCCGCCAAAAGAAAGTACTGTTTGTTCCAACCAGAGGCTGATTGTAGGCCCCTGACATCCCTTTTCTTAGAGCACTTACTTTAGAAAACTTTCAATTGTAAATATTTTTTCTGTCCTTTTGAGAGGTAGCTTTTACAACCCAGGAACATCTTTCTCAAGGACTTGGGGCCATCTCTTTGAAATGTAATCATCAAAAAGAGATAGGGCTCCTGTCTCCCAGTCTCCCTGGGAGGGCAGAAGCCTATCTTAATCTGTTCTGTGCTGCTGTCACAGAATACCACAGATTGGGTAATTTGTAAACAACAGAAGCTTATTTGACTCATGGTTCTGGAGGCTGGGAAGTTCAAGATCAAGGTCTGGTGGAGGGCCTTCTTTATATGATATGGTAGAGGACGTCATACGTAGAGAGGGTGTGCAAGACGGGAAGACGGCAGAACTCATCCTTCTGTTAGGAACCCACAACCATGATCTAGCCCACTACCCACTCCTCAGATAGCGGCATGAATCCATTCACAAGGGCAGAGCCCTCATGACCTGATTAGCTCTTAAAGGTCCCATCTCTCAACACTGTTGCACTTGGGATTAAGGTTTCAACACATGAACTTTGGGATATACATTCAGACCATACAGAGTGTAACTTGAATGTATCAATTACCAAACACAGATGGCCTAATCACATTGACCAATTTTTCCCCAGTGTCCTCAGTAAGTTTCCATTAGTATGCCTCACCATTTAAACAGACCCCCACCTTTTGTTTTGGAGGAACTGAACTTCGTTTATACTGGAGTGCCTTTCCCCTGCTGTGGTAGTCTAAACCAAAATATGTCTTGATATTTTTAATAAACGCTTGTGCAAAATTTTTCTTTTACAGCCTCCAGGCCTGACCAGCAGAATGGCCCAACCAACACATCAAATTGTGAGACACAAATTAATTTAAGCCATTAAATATGGAGGTGATTTGCTATGAAATACAGCCTATTCAGTCCCTAGAAATTGATACCTAAAAGTGGGCACTTGCATAACAAAAACCAAAGCATTAGCTTCGGGCGTGATGAAGCTGCTAGATGCTGGAGAAGTTAACTGTATTATGTAGTCAGCTTTGCAGTCAACTCACTGGCAAGACCATCACCTGTAGTAACTTAGAACATTTTGTTAGACGTACCTAATGAACTCACGGGTTCTCATGGATACATCCAGAAAGAAAACTGAAAGTTCCAATGGAGTTCTCCTGACTGTGAAGGATAAGGGATTAGAAGGGAGAGGTAAACTTGTGAAGGAAATGCTTAGCTTTAAGGCAGAATTGGATAAAACACAAAGCCCAGAGTTTCCCAGATTTGAAAGTAAAATGGTGAAAAATTATTAAAGTGAGTTGAAGTCTGAGGCCAAAATCAAATCAAGAATGTGGGTATCAAGCATGTGAAATATTTAAGGGAGTTATAGGTAAACCTTCTCAGCTAGACAAATGGGACTTTTAAGAATCTAATAATTGTAAGGCAATAATAATTTATAGCAGTCTCACATGAAACCCAAAGAAGATGGAAATCTTCTCAAAAAGTATGGCTTTTAGGACATGGAATAAACACTCATCAGATTCAAAGGAACCCCACAAAGTTTTTAGGGGAGTTGTGCTTGTGAAAACACCACTACTTTGCACAAAAAAAGAAGAGACTTTTTTTTTGAAATGAAAAGAAGCTCTTGATGTCCAAATTCCTGCAGACGGAAGAAGCTACTGATCAGCAAACAAGGATGATTTCTTCTGGGAATAGAAGGCATGTCAGGGTCCCCAGGGTGGACTTTCTGCAGAGCCGCAGAAAACAGGAGCTAGAGGAGCACACCCAGGGACTAGATCTAGGCCTTCATCAGGAAACAGTCTCTGCTTGGATTAGAGAACTGGATTTCAACTTGCTTTCAGCTGCATTTCAGACCACAGTGGCCAATACTTGCCTCTCATTTCCCTGCTTTGTGGAAGGGAGGGACTATTACTGTGATGTCGTCCGTGCCTGTGGTGTACACAGGAAGCACAGCCCAGTTCCCTCAACGAAGAACTCGTTTCCCCAGCTGCAGAGAGTGCTGTTGGTAATCAAACTTCGGTTCCCAACTCTCCTCCCATAGTGCTGCATCTACAGAAAACAGCCTCCCATTGCTTGTTTAACATTTATTTAAGCTTCAGGGTCCACGTGCAGGTTTGTTAGATAGGTAAATTGTGCTTCACGGGGGTTTGATGTGCAGATTATTGCATCAGTCAGGTAAACAGCATAGTACTTGAAAGATATTTTGTGATCCTCACCCTCCTCCCTCTCTCACCCTCAAGTAGGCTTCAGTGTCTGTTGTTCCATTCTTTGTGTCCATATGTATTCAATGCTTAGTTTCCACTCACAAGACAGAACATGCAGTGTTGGTTTTCTGATCCCGTGTTAATCTGCTTAGGCTACTGGCCTCCAGCTGCAACCATGTTGTGCAAAGAATATTATCTTTTTATTTTATGGATGCATAGTATTCCACGGCATAGATCTGCCATGTTTTCTTTATCCAGTTCACCACTGATGGGCATCTAAGTTGATTCCACATCTTTACTATTGTAAATCCTGCTGTGATAAACATATATGTGCATGTGACTTTATGGTAAATGTTTTATATTCCTTGTGTAGATACCCAATAATGAGATGGCTGGGTTGAATGCTAATTCTGCTTTGAGTACCTTGAGAAATCACCAAACTGATTTCCACAGTGGCTGAAGGGTTTACATTCCCATCAGCAGTGAATAAACATGTCTTCGTTCTGCAACCTTGCCAGCATCTGTTAGTTCTTATTTTCTAATAGCAGCCATTCTGACTGGTGTGAGATACTACCTCACTGTGGTTTTGGTTTGCATTTATCCATGACCAGTGATGCTGAACACTTTTTTCATATTCTTGTTGGGCCCCAGTATGCTTTCATTTGAAAAGTGCCTGTTCATTTCCTTTCTCCACTTTTTAATGGAGTTGTTTACTTTTTACTTATAAATTTATTCCTTGCAGATTCCGTATATTAGACCTTTGTTGGATTCATAGTTCATAAATATTTTCTCCCATTCTGTGAGCTGTCTGTTTACTCTGTTGCTAGTTTCATTTGCTGTGCAGAAGCTCTTTAGTTTAAGTCCCATTTGTCAAGTTTTGTTTTTGTTGCAATTGCTTTTGTTGTCTTTGTCATGAAATCTTGGCCAGTTCCTACATTGTGAATGGTAATTGCCTAGGTTATCTTCTAGGGTTTTTGTAGTTTTAGGTTTTATATTTAAGTCTTTAATTCATCTCAAGTTGATTTTTATATATGGTGTAAGGAAGAGGTCCAGCTTCAATCTTCTGCATATGGCTAGCCAGTTATCCCAGCACCATTTAAAAGGGAGTCCTTTCGCCATTGATTGTTTTTGTTGACTTTGTTGAAGATCAGATGATTGTGAGTGTGCAGCATTGTTTCTGGGCTCTCTATTCTGTTTCATTAGTCTATGTGCCTGTTTTTGTACCAGTACTATGCTGTTTTGATTACTGTAGCCTTGTTGTATAGTTCTAAGTCAGGTAGAGTAAAGTCTTCAGCTTGATTCCCTTTGCTTAGAATTGCCTTGGCTATTCAGGCTCTTTGGTTCCATTTGAATTTTAGTTTGTTTATTTTTTTTCTAATTCTGTGAAAAATGTCATTGGTAGTCTGATAGGAATACCATTGAATCTGTAAATTGCTCTGGGCAATGTGGCCATTTTCACAATATTGGTTTTTTCTATCCATTGTTATGGGATGTTTTTCCATTTGTTTGTGTTGTCTCTGATTTATTTGAGCAGTGTTTTTTAATTCTTATTGTAGAGATCTTTCACTTCCCTGGTTAGCTGTACTCCTATGTATTTTATTCTTTTTGTGGCTATCGTGAGTGGAGTGGAGTTGAGTTGTTGATTTGACTCTCAGCTTAGATGTTGTTGGTGTACAGTACATTGGTCTTTATATCCTGAAAATTTGCTGGAGTTATCAGATCAAGGAGCTTTTGGGCAGAGACTACAGGACTTTCTATGTAAAGAACCAAATTGCCTGCAAAAAGAGATAATTTGACTTCCTCTCCTCCTATTTGGGTGCCTTTTCTTTGTTTCTCTTTCCTGATTGCTCTGGTCAGGACTTCCAGTACTATATTGAATAGGAGTGGTGAGAGAAAGCACTGTTGCCTTGTTCTGGTGTTTAAGGTGAATACTTCAAGCTTTTGCCTTTTGAGCATCATTTTGGCTGTAGGATTGTCATAGGTGGCTCTTATTATTTTGTCTTTTTTCCTCTCTCTCTTTTTAATTTTTTTTTTGGAAAGAAAGAAAGAGAAAGAGAAAGGGGGAGAGAGAACAGGGGTCTTGTTCTCTTGCCCAGGCTGGAATGCAATCTAAAAATAGGTATTAGAAACCTCTTTTATGCCGATAATTGTTCTTAACAGCAGAGACGGGAAGGAATAAGGGAAGAAAATAACAAACAGCCAACCAATATTTCATTTAAGTCTGTGAAATGTTATGCCAATGCTGAAGAGTGATTTACTTCCAATTATGTGGTCACTTTCAAAATAGGTTTATGTAATGTGATACTGAGAAAAATGTATGTTCTGCGGACCTGGGGTGAAGAATTCTATAAATATTCACTGAGTTTACTTGTTCCAGGTCTGAGTTCAAATCGTAGATGTCCCTGTTAATTTTCTATCTCGTTGATTCATCAAATATTAAGAATCTGGTGTCAAAGTCTCCCTCTATTATTCCGTGGGAGTCTAAGTCTCTTTATAAGTCATTAAGAACTTGTCTTTTGTATCTGAGTGTTCCTATATTGGGTGCATATATATTTATGATCATTGACTTCTGTTGTTGCATTGATCCTTTTACCATTATGTAATGTCCTTCTTTGTTTCTTTTAGTCTTTGTTACTATTAAAGTCTATTTTGTCAGAGAGGAAAGTACAACTCCTTTTTTTTGTTTGTTTGTTTGCTCTCCATTTGATTGGTAAGTCTTCCACCAACTCTTTGTTTTGAGTCTTTGTGTGTTTTTGCTTATGAGATAGATCTGGATACAGTGTACTGATGGGTTTTAACATTTTATTCAATTTGCCTGTCTGTGTCTTTGATTGGGGCATTTAATCCATTTAAATTTAGAATTAATATTGGTATTTGTGAGTTTAATATAGTCGTTTAATGCTGGCTGGCTATTTTGCCCATTAGTTGATATAGATTCTTCATTACAGAGATACTCTTTACCTTTTGGTAAGTTTTTTGGGATGACTGATACTGGTTGTTCCTTTCTGTGTGTAGTGCTTCTTTCAGAAGCTCTTGTAAAGCAGGCCTGGTGGTGATGAAATCTCTGAGTGCTTGCTTGTTCATGAAAAATTTTATTTTTCCTTCATTTATGAAGCTTAATTTGGCTGGATGTGAGATTCTAGGTTGAAAATTCTTTTCTTTGAGGATATTGAATATTGACTCCCACTCTTCTAGTTTGTAGGGTTTCAGCTGAGAGATCTGCTGTGAGTCTGATAGGCTTCCCTTTATGGGTAACCTGACCTTTCTCTCTAGCTGCCCTTAAAATTTTCTTCTTTATTTCAAGTGAAATTGCTGGTGAATCTAACAATTATATGTCTTGGGGTTGCTCTACTTGAGGAATATCTTTGTGGTGTTCTCTGTATTACCTGGAGTTGAGTATTGTCCTGCCTTACTAGGTTAGGAAAGTTTTCCCGAATAATATCCTGAAGAATATTTTCCAACTTGGATTCATTCTCTTCATGACATTCAGGTATACCTATCAAACGTAAATTAGGTCTTTTCACATAGTCCTATATTTCCTGGAGACTTTGCTCATTCCTTTTTACTCTTTCTTCTCTAATCTTGTTCTTCTTGTTTCATTTCATTAAGTTGATCTTTGACCTCTGATATTCTTTCTTCTGCTTGATCAATTCGACTGTTAAAACCTGTGCATTCTTCAGTTTCATTAATTCACTTATATTTCTCTCTAGATTGTCTATTCTCGTTAGGATTTCATCAAACCTTTCTCCAAGGTTCTTAGTTTCTTTACATTGGGCTAAAATGTGTTCTTTTAACTCACAGAAGTTTCTTATTATCCACCTTCTGAAGCCTACTTCTGTTAATGGAACGCACTCGTTCTCCATCAGGCCTTGTTCCCTTGTTGATGAGGAACTGTGATCCCCTGTAGAAGGAGATGTATTCTGATTTTGGGTATTCTCAGCCTTTTTACACTGTTTTATTCCCATCATTGTAAATTTATCCACCTGTCATCTTTGTAATTACCGACTTTCAAATTAGGTCTCTGAGTGGATGTCCAACTTGTTGATTCTCAGCACTGGAATCAACAAAACAGTGGCGATAAGATTTGTGGTGCTTTTCTGCCTGGGAATCTCTGGTCTGGCTTCCTTCTTTAGTCCCTTTTTCGATCCGCTGAATGGGCAACTCTGCCTTCCCAGAGCATGTAACATCTATCAAAATGGGACCAGTCCCGTTTACTCTGCACCAAGAACCACCACACTGAGGCACCGGCAAAACTGCTGCACTGGCCACAAGAGTCATGCTGGCAACCCGTGGGGCTCCTCCGCTGGGAATCTCCTGGTCCGTGAGCAACAAAAATTCATCTGAAGGTGTGGTGTCCTCTCTTTCTCTGCACTTTCACAGGGAGCTACAATCCTGAGCTGCTAGTAATCAGCCATCTTAGATCTCTCTGGCTTTTATTATTTTGAAGTATGTTCCTTCAGTGCCTACTTGGTTGAGAGTTTTTTAGTTGAAGAAATGTTAAATTTTACTGAACGTCTTTTCTGCATCATATTTATTTTCTGCACGGTGCTGCTCTTTTTGAAATTCTTCTATGATTTGATCAGTAAATGCCAGCAAGAGCATTCCCTATTAAATTTTCTCATCTCCTGTGTGTGCTTCTACATTGTTTGGGGCATGCAGACATCCATTTTGCATGCATTCATTTACAGACCAATTTGGTGGGAACAATCCTGGTTATCAAACAGCAGCACCATTACTTAAGTGTCTTCTTGTCCTACTGTGCACAAATATTTAAACCATCAGGAGTTTCACTGGCTTCCTCAGGCCAATGTGGATTTAACACACTAAAAGCTCCTGGAATATCATCAGCTGGGAGAAATGCGGATGCAGGAAATGATGCGTTGTTAACCTAAAGTTTTCGTTGTTCCTGTATCACAAGGCCAATCCACTCATCTGGGTTTTCTGCCAAACACACTGGGCTAAACAGGGAAAACAAACGTCATTGTTAACACCTTGGAATTCACTTCTAGAAGCCAGGCTTATGGCCCGCCTAACACGATGCGACTATCCATTATCATAGCTTTTGGGATTTGAGAGTTTAGGGATTTCAAACTTTAGGATTATGGCCTTCAGAGTTGTGTCTTTGGGAATGTCACTCACACCCCGTGAGACAACAGAGGCGGAGATTGGAGTGATGTTCCAGCAAGTCTGAGAACTCCAAGCTGGCTCCAGTAGGAGCTGGAAGAGGCCAGGAGGACTCTTCCCACAGCCTCAGGGAGCACGGTCCTGCCAAGCCTCGAGTTCAGCCTGAGGAACTGTCAGAGAATGAACTTCTGTTCCTTTGAGCCGCTTAGTTGGTGGCACTTGTTGAGACAGCCCTAGAAAACTAACACAGTACTCAAAGGGGGAAAATAAACACCCTGATGAATAAATGAGTGCTGTGGTGTCAAAGCAGAGGACGCTGCATCACAACCCAGCTGAGCATCTCCCGTCCCTCGGATGCCTCACCTTGAAGGTGCGGATTTCACCTTGGAGAGCTGCACAGAGCGCAGAGCAGGCTGGGGAGAGGGGAGGGGTGCTGTCTAAGGAGGAAGTGCTGCCCTTGAAGCCTGGGCACCCCCTCCCTTCCTCCCTGTGCCTCTGTTCATCTCCTGATGCTGGCCCACCCACTCAGCCCTGCCCCAAAGCATCATCATTCTTCACAACCGTCCCCTTCTTCAGCTCCGCAAACTGGTATCAAGATTGGCGTCATCTTTCCCTGTGTGAAGAGGAAAGAGGACAGCTCTCTTTTCAGCTTCACACGAAGGAATTCAGGAAACGGTAGCCATTGTTTTTCTCTTCAGTGTTACCATTCCTTGCCTACTTGCATAAGTAACAAAGTTTTTTAAAATACTTAAGTTGGTTACTGAACACCGGTCAGTGCAGACAAGGACCCTATATCAATACTTGATTCAGCCTTACTTATCACCTGCTCTGAGGGCTTGAAACACAAGCACCTCTAATGCTTCAAATATTCACTCTTGTCTACACTCCATAGGAGGGAACAATCTATCACATTATCTTCAGAATATAATTTCAAAATATTATACTTTCTGCAGGAAACCTTATTCATAGTCAGCTTTACCCGAAAAGTAAAGGATTTCTCCACATTCACCTGGTAGGCAGGGAGTTAAGTAATATTGTAAGGAATTATGAGTACCTAAAACGAGCATAAAATACTTTTCAAAGGAGAAAAATGGTGTTGAATTACATTGGCTAAGAGCATGGGTCATTCCTGCAGCCCACACCCCTCCTGGGGGCAGTGACACATTGGAAGAGAGTCCCCCACCTTCTGCCACTCTCCTTTGCTCCCCACACTGGCTCTAAAAGAACAGAATGTCCCAAATCCTTGAGATGTGTGATTCACACCTAATGGTTCAAAAGTATGAAGAACAAATCGGCACGCTCTCACCGCCCTCCCAGTTACATGCCCAGTGGTATGTGGACGCCATGGGTGTGGGTTCAGAACCTGGGGGCGTTGCCACCCAGAGAAACCCAGAAGACGCACCATGTAAAAGTCCTTGCAGAGCTAAAGAGGAGGAAAGAAAATCACAGAGATAAGTCCTTAAAAATATTGTCATTAATGAAATGGCCTTCCCCTCCCAGCTTTACAGAAATAATACATTTTCAGGTAAAATATCCTTTTCAAGTAGAATATCCTGAGTACGACTTTTACTCTGAAGTTTTCAAAAATGATGTGGTTTCCTCCCAGGCATGCATGTTCTGTATCAAATATTGAAAGGCCGGGCCTCCGTGGCCAGGAAGGAAGACGATTGAGGCCCTTATCTGGATAATTCAGAAAATGCAAGAAAATCTTCCTTTGCTCTAAATTCCCCAGATTATTTAGGAGCACGGGGAAGGTGTTGTCTGGACTCTCCATGAACGGAGACAGCGTTCCTGCTCCGGTTTGCCAGTAAAGACCTGGCGAGACGGGGCCCCAGCAGTAGGGTTTTCATCCTGGATTAAAATAGAATGAATTGACACAAGCAGACGACTGTCTGGGATGAAGGAAGACGTCTCCTTTGAAGCTGATGGGAAGCAGAGTTCGATAATTGAAACAAGAGAGCTCAAGCTCCAGCGTCTCTGCTGTGGCTGCCACGGGCACCGGTTCCGTGTACACAGATGGCGTTTAATTATTTTAAAGTGCACCCTAACCCTCCCTTATCTGCACAGAGGGCTTCTAGCATTGGCTCTTCCAGAGCAGCCCTTCCGAAATGCTATGTATGTGGGTTAGTAGTCAACCTTTCTCTGCAATCAAGGCTTTCTCCCACTAATCATGTTCTCTGTGTGATTAAAAATATTTCCTTCACATACCACAGAAAGAGCTCCACCCCGAGCTATTTTTGTTTGTTTGTTTAGTTTTCTCATTTGCTTCTCCTTAAAACCATACAATCCTTGCTATATATAATACCTTCCACTAAAAATATATTTAAAATGGTATCACCGACTGCAGCTTCAAATACTAAGCATAGAAATACACCATATGGACCCGGTACAGTGGCTCAAGCCTGTAATCCCAGCACTTTAGGAGGCCGAGGCAGGTGGATCATGAGGTCAAGAGATCGAGACCATCCTGGTCAACAAGGTGAAACCCCGTCTCTACTCAAAGCATAAAAAATTAGCTGGGCATGGTGGCGCATGCCTGTAATCCCAGCTAGTCGGGAGGCTGAGGCAGGAGAATTGCCTGAACCCAGGAGGCAGAGGTTGCGGTGAGCCGAGATCTCGCCATTGCACTCCAGCCTGGGTAACAAGAGCAAAACGCCATCTCAAAAAAAAAAAAAAAAAGAAAAGAAATACACCATATGGATTTAGACCAAAGTATTAAGAGGTGTCTGGCTGTAAATCAGTTCTATAATATGCCTTTCTGGCCTTTTCAATCAGAAGGAAGCAGAGGCCAGCTCATCACATGGAGCAGTTTGTCAGACAGATTCAGTTCCTCTGATAAGTTCAATTGTCTACACTGTATGAACCTGGCCATTCCTGGTTCACATGATGAAGCTTGGGGTTTATCCCACTGGGAAGTGGGCAGAGGGCACAGAGACTCCCGCCATGGGCAGAAGTTGTTCTCACTTCTTATAATAGCATGAATCTTAGGAGGTGCTGACCCCTGTGGAGAAGAAATCCACATACAAGGTGAGAGGTATGGATGGAGAGATGGGAGGTGGAGTTCCTGCCAGGCTGCTGGAAGGCGGAGAAGGGCTCAGGACAGACTCCCAGCCCAGCGTTGGCCACCTGGCCACCTCCCCCTGTGGGAACACACCCTAAGCCTCCTTTACAAGGAACCATAGTGAGAAAAGGGAACTGATCAGAGGTGAATGTGAGAAAGTATTAGCATTCTGTGATATTTCTAAATGACAGGACAAAAAAACCCACCACACCTTTTTAAAAGAAAACAGTAGCATACTAAAGATGCCACCTAATTATTCTGAAAATATGAATGAAACACAGCTGAAGTTTGCGGCATTGTACATTTAAGCACAAAACACGTCACACTGGTCAGTAAAGCCACGTCTCTGCACTCCCGATGCTGCTCCGTTTACTGCTGCATTGAGCCTCCGGGCTCCAGATGTCCAGGAAGGAGCAGAGCACACACCCATGCGGAGGCTTGAAGACCATGTTGCTGCTTGAGAACAAGCATCTCAGACTTGAGGGTTTGTTTGAAGATGCACTCAAGCTACTCTCTAGATACGCTCTGTGCAAGAACAGGTGCACCGCCCAGCAAGACGTCCACGTGTCTCCTGGGCGAGAGGCTCAGGCCGGGCTTCCTGGAAGCTGTTTAATCCAGCTTACTGGAATATTTGAGCAACCATCAAAACATAACTCCAAGGGCTTTGCACCGGTCCCGCTGACACATCTGACATTTCAAATCACGGAACTATAAAATTCTAAAAGTCATTCTGCAGCAGTGTCAACCGGTCAGGAAATGCGCTGTCTCATACATGTCATTTTTTATTTGATCAGAGATGAAAGCATCCAGTTTTAAAATGAAAGTGCATTAAAACATCTGTTTCCTGGGATACATTAAAGACAGCAGAGTCTAGCAAAGATAAAGGGGAAAGACAGAATCAGTCAAGCAGAAGAAAACATTTCGTTTTGGGGGGAAATTAAGAATACAGTGAATCTGGTAACGCCTATACAAGTCCACAGGGCTATTTTTAGAAAACTGAAATATTATGTAATCTCAGGATCTCGGTGTGAAGGGGCCTTGGAGGTCAGCTGGGTCAAGTCCCTTATTTACACAGTGGGTGTCTGTGACCCAAAATGTGAAGAAAACAAGCTATAGATGCTTTAAATACATGTCTGGGAAAAAGTGACAGCGATATGGTTTGGCTGTGTCCCCACCCAAATCTCATCCCAAATTCCCACATGTTGTGGGAGGTAATTGAATCATGGGGCAGGTCTTTCCCGTGCTGCTCTCATGATGGCGAGTAAGTCTGATGGTATTATAAGTAAGTCTGATAGTGAGATCTGATGGTATTATAAAGGGAAGTTTCCCTGCCCAAGCTCCTCTCAATGCCTGCCACCATCCACGTAAAGTGTGACTTGCTCTTCCCTGCCTTCCGCCATTATTGTGAGCCTTCCCCAGGCACAGGGAACTGTAAGTCCAATTCAGCCTCTTTCTTTCGTAAATTGCCCCGTTTAGGGTATGTTTTTATCAGCAGCGTGAAAACGAACTAATACAGAGAGTTTCTATTTGACTTTCTCTAAAGCATGTGCTTTTCCTTAGAGGATTTTTGTTTTTTCGGTTTTTTTTTTAACAAACGAAAAAGGTGTGCTTTTCTGTTTGAGGTCCCCTTTATGGAATCTTTGGATGGGTAACCGTTTTGAATAGTCATGAAATTAATATCTGAAAATAACTGTAAACTTATTTCTACACTGTTAATCTACCCAGTGTTCTGACCCTAAAGTTCTTATTTGTGTTTCTCAACAAAGTAATTAAAGGGAATGGATTTCCCTTCTGCAGAGTGTTAAAATCAATGTTTGGCCAGGCACGATGGCTCACACTTGTATTCCTAGCACTTTGGGAAGCTGAGGTACACAGATACTTGAGCCCAGGAGTTCAAGACCAGCCTGGGAAACATGACAAAACTCCATTTCTATCAAAGAAAAAAAACAAAACAAAACAAAACAAACAAAAAAAAACAAAAATTAGCCAGGTGTGATGGCACACAACTGTAATCCCAGCTACTTGGAAAGCTGAGGTGGGAGCATCACTTGAGCCTGGGAGGTGGAGGTTGCAGTGAGTTGAGATTGTGCCACTGCACTCCATTCTGGAGCGACAGAGGGAGAGCTTGTCTCAAAAATAAATAAATAAAGTATGTTTTTAAACTCCAAAAATAAGTTTGGAAGCCCATGTCTGTTTGTGAGATTTGCAGTCTCAAAATTTTTGAGATTATACACTGATACATGTAGAGGATAACCCATCTATTTATTTTAGCCATGTCAAGGGGAAAGAACAAAAGGAAAAGAAACCCTGGACAAGGAATGCCTGCAGCGTGTTTCTCTGCCTGGGACCGGCAGGCATTCTGAGTCAGCAGGAAGGCTCCTTGGGGTGGTGCCGTCCCGGGCACCGTGGGATGTCTCACAGCATCCTGCAATGCCCGCAGCACCCCCTCCCCACTCTGAAGTGTGACAACCAAAACGTCTCCAGACACGACCATGTCTCCCAGGGAATGAAACTCCCCAGATGAGCACCACTGCACTGCATCTAGGAAGGGGTGCGTTTTAAAGCCGGAATCAGAGGGCGATTCTTCAGTAAACAGCCTTAGTCACAGCCATGCGACCACAGCCTCTGTGTGGAGTGTCAAACCGTGAGCATAGCCAGCCTCTGGAAGCGTGATGAGTCAGTCTTAGAGAAAATGTGTGCTAATGATGGCAAGGTACCAAACACAGTACCAAAGAGTTTAATCCTACCAAGGGCTCTTTCAGGAGGGTGGCGTTTTCCCCACTTCTCCAGTGGGGAAAGGCAGTCTTACCGAAGGCACTTCTCACAGAGCTAGGAAGTGGGGTGTGGGTGTGAAACCCCAACCCGAGCGCAGCAAACCCTTCCGTGCTTTCTCTCCTTACCCAGCCCATCATCGTTCCTGGTCTCACTGGGAGCCACTCCAATGTATGGGCGGTCGTTTCAGTAACGTGTCATTGAGTCAAGCTCTGAATGGCTTTGCTCGTTTTGGATTTTTTAATCAGCAATGACGATCTAGTCCATCTTTTCATTTTATTACTCACTCGATGATTATAGGAAGTCTAGATGTTCAGGCAGTGGTGACATGGAGAACAACCTTGTGGAATGGCCTTTGGGTTGACCAGGAGGACTGCTGCATATGCACAGGCTTCAAACCACATCCCTGGTGTGCTCCATAAACCATACACCCCAACTGCTTCAGCCGCCCCACATCACTACAGACTGTTCAACGGTGATAGCAAAAGTCCACTTAGAAATTTTTATTCAGGATAGCAGAGAAAGCTAATGCTGGTAAAGTTTAACTTTGATCCTTGAATTACCAAGGCATTCATACAACATCCTGATTAAATAAATCCCCCCAAACAGGCAGCTTCCAGCTCCAGAGAGCCTCCTGGTCATGAAGAGATTAGAGCATCTGGCCGGCTCAGCTCTGTAATAGCATTCAGAGGGGCTTCGTGGCTGATGAATGAGCATTAACATTACAGATGAATATGGAGAAATATTATGAATGGATGATGCATCACATGGCAGCAAAAATAATGTAGGGCCACGTTTCTGGGTCAGACAATCAGACGCATGTTTGAAGTTAAAAATAACAAAATTTGCTTTGCCTATTGGAAACTGTGAGACCAACATTCACATCTTTGTCTTTATCATGTCCGTTAATATTCCAGAAATTATGGAGGGGTGCAGATGGTGGCACCAAAAATATTTTCGACCCCATAATAGAAATGAGTCAATGAATATGACTAGTAAAGGTCACAATTACTAAATCCTAGCATTGCTCAGCATTTAACAAATACGTGCTGGGTACACCTGGGTGAGGCACAGGGCCTGGCACTGAGAAGATGGAAGTGAACAAGTAAATATGGTCTCTGTTCTCATGAAACTTACAGTTTTGTGGCAAAGGCAATAAAGAGGTAAGTCAGTAAGTGTGTGTTTGTTTGTTTGTTTGTTTGTTTGTTTGTTTTGAGACAGGGTCTTGCTCTGTCACCCAGGCTGGAGTTCAGTGGCACAATCTTGGCTCACTGCAACCTCCGCCTCCCGGGTTCAAATTGTTCTCCTGCCTCAGCCTCCGGGCAGCTAGGATTACAGGCACGTGCCACCATGCCCAGCTAATTGTTTGTATTTTTAGTAGAGAAGGGGTTTCACCATGTTAGCCAGCATGGTCTCAAACTCCTGACCTCGTGATCCGCCCACCTCGGCCTCCCAAAGTGCTAGGATTACAGGAGTGAGCCACTGCGCCTGGCCAGTAAGATTTTTTAAAATGAAATTATGGTGAGCGTTATGACATAAACAAAGCACAGCCATGAGAAAGAACGCTGGGCAGGGCAGGCGTTAGAATACAGCCAGGAGCAGATTGTGGTGGGGCAGAGAGCTGAGCTGAGACCTGAAGGAGTCGTAAGTCCTGGCATGGGAGGGGGAAGTGGGAGCACCTGTGAAGAAGGAGCAGCACTCAAAGGATTCAGAAGCAGGAGAGAGTTTGGAGGAGTCGAAGGTAGGTGAGGTCTTGAACACCATGTGTAAGGGGCATGGCTCCTGTGGAAGAGGGAGAGGAAGCCAGGCGGCCCAGGGCCTCGAAGGCCACAGGCAGGACTGTGGGTTTTCTTCTGCTGGTAGTGGGAAGCCATTGAAGAGTCAAAAGCGGGCGAGTAAAGGGGCCTGAGGAGCTCTGAAGAACATCTCAGCGGCGGCTGTTGGGACGAAAGGACAAGGCGGCGGAAAGCAGCGGGTGGGGTGACAGGAAGCCCCTGGGGAGGTGACGAAGAGGCAGTATACAGGGTGCAGGTGGTGGAGAGAGGAGATGCGGCTGAAGGTGACACGTCACCTGGAGACTTGGTGGGGTGTGCTGATGAGAGGGGTCACAGAGAGGAGCAAATGCAAATGGGGAGACAGACAGAAGCTGCGGGGTTCTTTGCTGAACAGCAGGTGGGTGGTGACATCTGAGTAGAAATGGGGACACTGAGGGACAGAGGGAGAGTTTAGAGTTCTGTGAGTTTTGTTTTGAATAAACATGAGTTGTGCCTGAGACTTTGAATTAGAGAAGCTTACTAGGAAGTTAGACATACAGGACAGGATCTCAGGAGAGAGTTGAGAGATGAACATATAAATTGGGGATTGTAGGGATTGAAACCATGAGAATGGCAGGCTCCCCCGTGGATGGCCGAAGCAGAACCGTGCAGAGTTCGAACACAGAGAAATTGCTCAGAGCAAGAGGGGCTGGGAAAGAGCGGGGGCAGGAATCAGGAGGGGAACCCCAGGGTGCAGTCCCACAGACACCAAGCCCTGCAAAGAATACTCCTTACATATTCAACAGGCATTTTGTGTGCACCTGCTGTGTCAGGCAGTTTTTTGATTGACAGTGATTAAAGGGTCAGCAAGATAGACAATGTCCTTCCTCTTGGAGCTTACATTCTGGAGAGAGCGTATGTTTCAGAAACGTGTGATTAGCTAATTGTGTTGAGCCATCCTGAGAGGGGAGGAAATAAGGACACGCATGTTACTGGGTTTTGGCAATGCAGGGGGTTCTTGGTGATGTTGACAAAATCAGTCACAGGGGTGTGGTCTGATGGAAACCAGGTGTGAGTGGCTTGGCTTGTGTCCACATAGTCTCAGTCGGGGGGCCTTGCAGGCAGCACACGTGGACAAAGTTTTGGAGAATCTGGCTGTGCGAAGGGTAGAGACAGGTACTGGGTCTAAAGTCTTGTATTTTTTTTTTTTTTGAGACAGAGTCTCACTCTGTCACTCAGGCTGGAGTGCAGAGGTGGCATGATCTCAGCTCACTGGAACCTCCACCTCCCAGGTTCAAGTGATTTTCATGCCTCAGCCTTCTGAGTAGCTGGGATTACAGGTGCCCACCACCACACTCAGCTAATTTTTGTATTTTTAGTAGAGACAGGGTTTTGCCATGTAGGCCAGGCTAGTCTCGAATTCCTGCCCTTAAGGGATCCATCCACCTCAGCCTCCCAAAGTGCTGGGATTACAGGTGTGAGCTACCATGCCTGGCCCCATATGTCCTTATGTAAAGACAGAAGACCCAGAGCATGTTAAGCGCTGATGGAAATGATCTCATGGGAAGGAGAAATGAATGCAAGGCTGATTTGGGCAAATTGACACAGCGCTGTTGGGAAGGCGGGGTGGGTCGAAAACAGAGTGTACATGAAGAGCTAGAGTTCTGATAGAGAATCAGAAAGGAAGGAGACAGTGAGGTCAAGGCAGGGGGTTTTAGGAACGTGCAGCTGGGAAGATGTGTGTGTTCTCGCCTGACGTCTTCTAATTTGTTGGTGAAGTACGAGATCACCAGCCAGAGCAGGAGACGGAAAAGAAGGCATGAGAGGTTCCACAAAGAGAAGACATCAGATAGGCATCAGGAAAAGTGGGAAAAAAATTAAAGAGACAGAGCAGGTCAGTGCTGTCTGCCTGCTCGAAGGTTTGTGACTGCATTTAGAGTCTGACCAGGTGCTCTCGCGCCATTTTTTCCAACCTCGTTGGCCCCTGGAGCGTATGTCAACAATGACATAAGCCACCCAAGGGTGAAGTTTCCAGGTAAGTCAGACCGAGGAAGAGAGAGACAGAAAAGTCAAGGGGTTCAACGCCATGGGTTTGTCTTAAAGTAGACCCTGGAGGGAAAATGAAGAAAGGATAAAGCCTTTGTCAGAGTCTAAAGACAAAGGTCTGTCTGTCTCTGCAGCAGCTGAGCAGATAACTGCAGCATGAGGCTTTCAGATCAAGTGTTACCCGAATCACGAATTCCCTGTGGCCTCAGGGTCCCCAGGCAGTGAGGTCCACATGTCCCTGCTGACTTGTTTTGGCCAGATGCCCCTCTCACCTTTGGCCATCTTGGATTCATCCTCTCTTTGACTCCTTGGCTGGGTGGATGGCTTCCATTAGGCACAGTGGGAGGCAACCACCCCACAGTGAACTGCAGACCTGCACACTATCTGAATTACCTGGGGAACGGGACGTGCTGTGTATCATCTTTAAAAAACATTTAACTGAGACAAGGCACCTGTCTCCTGGAGGAAATACACATGAGCATGCATAAAGTGTGGTATGTGACGAAGGAGGGTGTGAGGGCAGAGATTCTAAGGATTCAGTTCCACCTGTTTGGGGAGAGGAGGCCAAGAGAGCTGGTCTCTGGAAGCCCTGGTGGCACAGCACCGAAAAGAATGTGGGCAGCAAGAGGGCAGGAAAGAAAGGACAGTTTAAACCAACTTCTTCCTCCTGCGATTTTTATTTCTCTACCTCCCAGCCAAAGCACCACTGTCACAGCCACTTTAAACGTGCAACCAGAATGGAAATCTTCGTACTGTGTTTCAGCATGGCAGGAGCTAAGGCCTGAGAGTGGCGCAGCGTTTCTGGAAAGTTGGTGTTGCTTTTTAAAATGAGCTTCTTTATCCTCTTGTATGTTCATTCGCAAGTAATTAAATACGCACACAACAGCAACTCAAGGATTAGGAATGTCACTGACAAGGAAAGTGATGAACAGGAGGAAATTAAAAGAACCCACTAAGCCCCAGGGAAAAAGGAAGCTAACAGATTTAATCAGGAGAAATAAAACATTCTCCGCGCCCCGTTATGAAGACCCCTGGTGCCAAGGAAACGTGGCAGAAACAGGACATTAAAACAGAGCCTCACGAAGAAACAGGGAGGTGGCTGCGCAGCGCAAGCCACCCCGGAAGAATTCAAATGAGGGAGCGAAACCTAAACAAGAGGCCCGCCAAATGGGAAGAGAGGCCGAGGAGCGTGGCGGAGTCTGTGTGGTGATGGCAGGAAGCCCACAAGCCTCCCAGGCAGATCCTGGGAGATCCAGGCATCTCGCTTGAGCTAAGCATGTGTTACACTCTCCTGCAGCCTTGCATGTCTGCTTCAGAGTCGGGATTCTGAAGACGTGACAAGCCACTGACGATGATCCTTCTTCCCACAGACACCCCTCCCCACCTAGCCTTACTGAGCAGACAGAACTGATGGTTCACGTCACACAGAAAAGGGATTAGACAATTTGACCTGCGCTATTAGAATACTTATTAAGCTCCGTGATAGATGGATTCTTGACAAATTGCTTATGGCAACAAGCATTTAGCAATGTTGTGACTGTCTGGATCTAGTGAGTAACCTTACCCTGGGGCTTTTTATTACAGCAGGCTGGAGATAGCTTGTAACTCAGGACCTGCTCTTCACCAGGATAGGGAGGATGCTGGGGGCTCCTCTCGTCCTCCATAAACACACTCACCAGACTGTGGCCACATCAATTGAAGGCCTACTATGTGCCAGTTCCTTGCATACATTTTCATTCATTTTTTAAACAAGTATTAACACAGTTTCTACTATGTGTTGAGTTCAAGGGTTAGCCAAGAATGAGATGGGCAGAGCCCCTGTCCTCAGGGGGCTTGAGGTTTAGTCTACCCGGCGGTGCAGGCCAGGTTTCAAGGCTGAGTTTGTTTGCCAACAAAGTCCTGCTACACCAACCTTCCACCGCTCGCTCTTGGGCTCATACAAGGCAGCATTGCCCAATGGATCCACCTGCCACAGCCACAGGTGCAAGTGCAGCTGAAAAATTACCTGTAACTTAAATAGCCACGTGTGATCGGTGGATGCTCTATTGAACAGTACAGAGGAAGACCATTGACCCAAGACATTCCAACCTTAAAGATAAGGGTGCTCTTTAGGTGGGGGCCATGGCAGCCGCTCTCCATGATACATAAGGAACTGCTTGGGGCACACCTCTCCACAGCAGCAGTTGCTGCTGCTTCGGTGATGTCCCAACGGCTCCTTAGGGACTGGATGGCAGGGGTGCTCCCGGCTGGGGCAAAATGCCTTGAGAATTTCTGGTCTGTCAAAACTGCGTTTAGCTGTCTACCAGCGAGGCCCTCCTGCACAAAGCTTCACATTGCTGCTTCATTAAAGGAAAAGGAAACCAAGCTTTATTTTGTAATAAAAGTATACTTTTCTTTAAAAGAGAAAGCTCTTGGTATGTATGTAATATATGATAAATTGCACCACACTTGCAAAATGCATGCTACATAAAACAAAGTTTGTGTTACACTTTGCTTTTTATTTCTGTGTTATAATACAGTACGGACATGTTTTGGTTTCCAAATATAAATACCTGCCTCTCCCCCTCCCCCGGACAACAGTGCTTCAGCGTAAATGGGGAGTCCTCCCCTTCCCCCTGCTGCACCCCTATTCCCCATTCACAATGAGCCACCATCTAGGACCTGGAGTCAGAAGAGTCTCTCCAAGTACATGCGTGCCTAGACTGAATGCCCTCAGCGCCCCCTGCCTGTCCTGGGACATTGCTTCCAGCCTGTGCATCCTCTGATCCTGTTATCCACTCCCTTCAGGGATGTGCAGGATCACACCCCACCTTCAAGGTCAGGGGACAAGCAGAGGGACCTGGGACGATTCTGTGCCTAGACACCCTGCGGGAAGGTGGAGTATTGTTTGCTGCTACATTTTCTCCCTCTTCTTCCAGAACCCTCTCAGAATATGCTTGCCTCAATAGGAAACATGATAGCAGCCATGTTGAGTGTAAATCCAGAGAGGATCCGGGCTACAGGATCCTCCAGCTCTGGCCCCCCAGGTCACTGATCCTCTGTGCTGAGCTCCAAGTCTGTGAGCAGTTGCTGTTACCCCTGAGTCCCAAGTCCATGATTTCAGCCTCTGCAACCCACAGAAAGCCCTTGCACGGCATTTAAGCAGGTCCCCAGGCGCTGTTTCTGTGATTTTCCAGGAGATCTCTCTTCTGGCGTTAGAAGATAGCTTTACTTCTATCCACCCCTTTCTTTCCTCTCTTTTAATGCATTGAGCTAACTTATACAATGAGCCAGTCTCCATCACAGCCCCCAAAAGACAGAGATCTTATCCACCAAGCAGAGGCTGACTGCCGGTGTCCGCCAAGGCCACGTCCCACTGCAGGAACGTCCCCACTGAACCAGGAAAAACACTCGCCATCTGCATTTCATGTGGACTCCACGTTGGTCTCCAGGCACAGATGCACATATCATGCCTGAATGCTGACAGACTGGACGTGTTTACATTTGAGAAACTTTGAGGTGACTGTTCACGCACCCCTCCTGGTGGAGGCACCTGACTCCAGAGGTGGCTTCGGCATGGCTTTGGAGGAGCGTCCGGAGCCTGGGAAGTCTGGGTTTCCCCCTGGGGTTTTCCACTCTCTGTTTTGGTCAGTGGCCTTTATGTTTGTTGATTGTGATAGGCTGAATTCCCCCAAATTCACATGTTGGAAGTCCTAACCCCAGACGCCAGAATGTGATCATATTAGCAGATAGGCCCATCACATCGATGATGGGGTAAAAGGAGGTCGTTAAGTACAGCCCTAATCAAATATGAGCAGCATCCTTGCAAGAATAGGAGGAAATTTGGACGTGGAGACACGGACAGTGAGAAGACAAACCAAATCACACAGGAGAAGACGGCGTCTATAAGCCAAGTCCAGAGCCGTGGTGCGGAGCCTTCTCCTCGTGGCCTTCAGAAAAATGAACTCTACAGAGACCTGGAGATGGGGCTTCCAGCCTCCAGCGCCGGGAGGAAATAAATGTTTATTCTGTAAGCAGCCCCATCTGGGTACTTTGCTAGGGCAGCCCAAGCATACAAATATATTGATAATGTGTGATCATATCGTTATCTGGTGGATGCAATTAAACGATTTAAACACTTCTATGCCAAGTTTGACCCTCTAATGCTCCCCAGGCTCACATTGCAATAACAGAGGGAGACATATTCTTTTTTTTTTTCTGTCACCCAGGCTGGAGTGCCTTGGCATGATCTCGGCTCACTACAACCTCCACCACCTCCTGGGTTCAAGTGAGTCTCCTCCCTCAGCCCTTTGAGTAGCTGGGATTACAGGAGCATACCACAGCGCCTGGCCATTTTTGTATTTGTAGTAAAGATGGGGTTTTGCCATGTTGGCCCAGGAGGCTGGTCTCAAACTCCTGACCTCAAGTTCTCCAACCTCCTCGGCCTCCTAAAGTGCTGCGATTATACGCATGAGCCACCACGCCCAGCCTGAGACAGACCTCCTTCCTTGTCTTTGTGACTGAGCAACTGAATGTCTTGGGGAAGGGGTCGGAGCAGGCGCGGTCTCCATACAGCGATGCCCACAGCATGGGCCTCACACAATCCCCTGCAGTGGCCTTTGAGGGAGGCTTCTCAACATTCTCTGGGGGACCCTCCTATGAAGTTCAATGCTAATGCATTTGTAGTGAAAGCAGGAGTAACCATCTTGGTGGCTCCTTAGCAGCTCCAGATGAAGAGGAATCGATGTGTTACACTAACTAAAAATCTTTATTCTCTTGTATCTGGATGCCTGGCCTTTGAAGGTGAATAATGACACGTACTACGCTCAGAAGCGATGCATTTCAAGTGGCCGAGCCTCTGTGGAGGAGAGGGGTGGCCTCTGAGCAGCCTTGTCCTGAACACAGCAGCATTCAGCAGTTCTGTTCCGTGCCAGGAGAACACTGAACCATTCAGCCCCAGGCAGCCTCACAAGCCACATCATCCTCACCGGGAATGTGAGGAGGACATCTCAGGCTCCCAGACAGGGTCTGACTTATATGGAGAAGTGCTTATTTTTTCAAAAATGGTAGATTTTAAAAATCCAAACATTTATTAAGAAAAGCCAATGCCAAGGGAGAAGAATCAAAATTGGTGGTTGTTGATGGGGTCTGGGCAGCCCTTTACACAGGAGAAGCTACATATTGATGATTTACGTTGAGAAGGATTTCATGCAAGGCTCTTTCTGAGTGTGAAGTTTCCCTCTAATGGCCCCCAGTGAACTGGGAAGGGGGCTGCGGGTGGCTGGGGGCACGCAAGGGTGGATACAGGTGGGGAGGGGATGCCAGGAGACAACCAGAGTTGGGAGTAAATCCAGCTTATTCTGCTTTTCTTATTAAGTTTCGTGTAAAATTTTATTTGAAAAACAGGTTCCAACTTTTAAAAAAAAAATGTTAAAAACCCACAAAGATTTTAACTCAATCTATTCAGGAACCAAAGCCCCAAGCAATGAGACGTGACTTATCCAAGCTCAGCAGGTTTG
Source organism: Leontopithecus rosalia (assembly GCA_028533165.1). Classification (NCBI taxonomy): domain Eukaryota; kingdom Metazoa; phylum Chordata; class Mammalia; order Primates; family Cebidae; genus Leontopithecus; species Leontopithecus rosalia. Next base: position 190,578,861 of record CM052648.1, read on the forward strand.
AGGCTGGACTCAAACTCGGGACTTGTCTTCATCCTGAGACCAAGCAAGGAGCTAGCAGGACTGGGGTCCCTTCTCAGGCTGTGGTCCCCAGCAGCAGAAAGAAGGCCAGTGCAAGTGTGCAGTTCAGACGTGAGGGAGTGAGGCTGTGGGCAGGAAGAGCTTGCCTCCAGGCCGGCCTCTCCCTGCTTCAGGTGCAAGCGTGCAGTGCAGACGTGAGGGGGTGAGGCTGTGGGCAGGAAGAGCGTGCCTCCAGACCGGCCTCTCCCTGCTCCCGGCTCAGACCTGTGTTTCCGTCTTCCAGTCCCAAGGAAGGTTTAAGCTCTAACCCTACACACAGAAGGAGGCACAGGCAGCAAGAACAAAAACACGCGGAGGTTTTTGAGACACAGACTAGGCCAATAGTGACATAAAAGCGCGTCCTTGGGCTCCCTCTGTTCAGTTTTCTCTGTGCCCATTCCAGCTGCTAACTCCCCTCCCAACCTCCAGGACCCATGTCTCCTCCCCAGGGTCCAGAGTCCCTGCCCCGGTGCCCCACCCAAATCTCTGGTCTCTCTGGCGAGGACCCTGTCCGTGATCCTCTCTGGAGAGGACCCTGTCCGTGATCCTCTCTGGCCAGGACCCTGTCCGTGATCCTCTCTGGCCAGGACCCTGTCCGTGATCCTCTCTGGCGAGGACCCTGTCCGTGATCCTCTCTGGCCAGGACCCTGTCCGTGATCCTCTCTGGAGAGGACCCTGTCCGTGATCCTCTCTGGCCAGGACCCTGTCCGTGATCCTCTCTGGAGAGGACCCTGTCTGTGATCCTCTCTGGCCAGGACCCTGTCTGTGATCACCTCTGTTGAACTTTACTCCAATCTCTCCCTCTAGTCCTTTCATTTTATTATTAGCAGCATGAGTGAAGGAGCTGCTGGTACCGAAATTCAGCTAGAGCGACGAGGACAGCTCAGACATTTGCAAGGACACGCAGGCAGAAGGGACCACACTAGTATTTTTCAACAGGTGGCCCCTCTTAAGTCACACCAGGACAACCTGCTGTCATCAGATCAGCCTTCTAACCATGGGCTGAAGATAAGGCCTGTCTCAGGGCAATGAAATGACGTCCAAGCAGGTGACAGGCATAAAACATGCAAGGCACTTGACTCTTGGATATTCCCAGAAGCACCGAGGTGATAACAAGCAGGGAAATAGGCCAAATCCCCTCGGCGAAGTCAGCGTTGGTCGGTGAGGGGAGGTAGACTCTAAACACGGACACCGAGGAAACCTTCCTTGATTTGCAAAGTTTTCCCTGTATCTCCTTCTGGATAATGATCACGGTCAAAGTGAAATGTGCTTGTTTTTCTTTCTCTGGGCTTGAGTAGAGTTGAAGGAAGGGGGTGAATTCTGAGCTTAATTCCATTGAACATTCTAAAGATATAACTATTGGAAAGTAAGCTAAAGTGGTAATCTGAGGATTGTGCCTGAAGGGCCCCCACCTCCAGGAATTCGCAAGGTGCAAAGCGGGGACAATAAGTCAAGTGTAGTCGGATAGTCCAAAGCTACAGAAAGTGGGGAATTAGGTAAGATGCTGATTTTAGTAGAGAAACCAAGACTTCCTGTAGGTTGTAGTAAAAGGCATCTGTGCATCTCTGAGGACTTGAGATTTTGACTGCTCCGCAGCGGGAGCTTTTCGCACCCGTGTGTCTGTCAATGTGTCATCGCTGATTTGTGTCTACCTCCGGGCTGGGGGTATTCAGGGGACTGTCCCATCTAAACGTAATTCAGCCATGTAAATGAGCATGTGTCTATCAGCTCTGCGCAGAGCAGAAGCTAGGCCAAAGCCGTAAAAGGCATCATGGAGTTAAGTGTGGCCTTCAGCAGGACCGATGGCACAGTGTCTTCAACAGTTCTGAATCAAGAAGACATCTGACTCCTTTAGGCCTTTCCAGTTATAAATTATACGTATTACACATTCAAGCCCAAGAAGGCATCGAGCACGTGAGTTAACTGGGGCTGCTGTAGCAAACGCCGCAGGTGGGGCAGCTTAACCAACAGCCACTTACTGGCTCCCAGTCCGGGAGGTTGGATGGCCTGGTTGGAGGTGTGGGCAGGGCTGGCCCCTCCTGAGGCTGCAAGAGGGTTCTGCCCAATGCCTCTCCCCAGCGTCTGTGGTTTGCTGCAAGCTTTGGGGTTCCTTGGTTTGTGGATGCATCCCCCCAAACATCTCTGCCACCGTATTCACATGCCATGCTCCCTGCAAGGGGCTCTGTCCAAGTCTCCCCTTTTTATAAGGACACCAGTCCTATGTCATATCGCACTGGGGCCCACCCAAATGATTTCATTTTAACTTGATTCTGTATAAAAATCTTATAACCAAATAAGGTCCCATTCTGAGCTCCTGGGAATTTGGACTTCGATGCATAAATGTGTGGGGGACACACAATTCAAGCCATCACAGCAAGTAACCCCATAAAATCAGTTAGATTTAGCTTGTCCTTACCTGGCACAAACTGCTTTGCTGTAAGATACTGACTGCCGACAACCTAGAATCTGTCTCTTCCAGCCCCACTGTCATCAAAACAGAAAGTGGACTCTCATTTCCTTTGAGCATGTAACACATTCTGAAAGATGTCAGAGATGCCTCTTCTGGGATTGATGTGTGGAGGGTTGTGAGCAGGAAAAAAACCTGTAAAAAGAACAGGTGTCGGCAGCACATCCCTCTGAAAGCCAAGCAGCCCAAACGCCCAGGCTGCCCATCGACCTTAAAGAGCCTTGGGCTCCAGTGGAAGGGGTAGAAGGCTCAGTGGTCAATGGCTAAAGTTGGAAGCTTGGGATAAATAATGAGAAGGAATTAAGTATCCATGAGTCCATAGTGAGAGAATTAAAGATGCAACAGATATAAATAAGTGGGAGGAAAGGGACCCCTCTTCCTTATGGAGCAATCCCACTGATAAGTGCAGAAGGAACAGAGGCATAGAAAGTCACTGTTGGAACACTTTGGGGAATGCTGAATTGTGTATAAGACCTTAAGGAAAAGGTGTATGTTTTAGGGCTTCAATGTATCTCCCCCAACATATGTACCAATGACTATGGTGGCCTAATATATGCCCATTAATTCGTGGATAGTCCTCCCTCCAGGATTTTAATTCTCCTGCCCTACAATGAACATAGTGGCTCTTTTCTCTTTATTTTAATTTTTGTTTTTTTAAAGCAGGGTCTTACTGTGTCTCCCAGGCCAGAGTTCAGTGGTACCAATGCAGCTGACTGTAGCCTCGACCTCCTGGGCTCAAGCGATCCTCCCACCTAAGCCTCCCGAGTAGCTGGGACTACAGGTTCACACCACCACACCCACCTACTTTTGGACTTTTTTGTAGTTTTTTAAAAGTTCTGTAGAAATGCAGTCTCACCTTGCTGCTCAGACGGGTCTTGAACTCCCAGGCTCAAGCAACCCTCCTGCTTCAGCACTTTGAGTATGAAACAGGAGAAGCGACGAGTTAATCATGAAGAAGCCCACGCAGCTGCCAGGTGAGCAGGTTGAGCCGGTGGTGAGTCGGCTGACACCACACGCCTCTCACACACCCGCTTCCTGCACCAGCCTCCAAACTGCATAGCCTCAGGCTGGCAGGAAGCAAAGCGACAGAGCTTCTACAAAACACCTGCTTCAAAAGGGTCAGACACAGGGAAGGGAGTACTACACACTGGGGTCTACTGGAGGGAATAGGGGAGGGACAGCGTGGGTGGGGAGCAGGGGAGAGATAGCCTGGGGAGAAATGCCAAATGTGGGTGAAGGGGAAGAAGGCAGCAAAACACACTGCCACGTGTGTACCTATGCAACTATCTTGCATGTTCTGCACATGTACCCCAAAACCTAAAATGCAATAAAATAAAAATAAAGAACAGGTGGGGAAAAAAAAGTGTCACAGTCACCAACGACCAGGAAAGACCAGGAAACCGGCAGGCTGGGGAAGACTTCAGAGGCATAAACATGGAAGCACTGTGGGTCCGGGTGGGGCAGGAAATCTGTGGATAATGGGGAAATCTGATGGAAATCTGGAGTTAGGTGACAGGATTGTACTCACTTTAATTTCTCAGTTTTGATATTGTTCTTTGGGAATGTGAGATGGTGATACCAGGGAGCTCATGTGAACAGTAAATGCACAATCTCTAGTATCTTCGTAATTCTTTTGTGTAAATCTAAAATAGTTTCAAAATGAAAATTGTTTTTAAAAATATGCTTTTGTTCTACTAAGGAGGCAGAGGCAAGAGAATCACTTGAACCCGGGAGGCGGAGGTTGCAGTGAGCCGAGATGGCCCCATTGCACTCCAGCCTGGGCAACAAGAGCAAAACTCCATCTCAAAAAAAAAAATGCTTTTGATAAAATAAGTGAATTGAATGTTGATGCGAATTACCCACCCTCATTCTTATTTGCCTCCCTTATGTGACACTCTCTTCTTTTAACCATAAGTGCCATCTCATGTTGCAAGGCAAAGTTTGCCTGTTTATCATTTCTCCCAGGAACGTGGCTCACGGAGGGACACTCCCGAGATGATGACATTGGCTTTGGCATACCCGTTAGGCACAGGAGCATCGCAGGTCCACAATTCTCTTAGAAATTGATGTTTAAATGTATTTTAAAATCACAATAAATAAATGAACTTTTAGATTGAAGAGAATATTTCTATATGGAATGGCAGTATATTGATATTAATAGCTATGGAGTCATAAAATATGATTTTAAATCTTCTTTTGTAGTTTTTAATCTGACAGAAGGCAGAGTGCAGCCCTGGAGGTTGGTGTCCACCTTTATTCAGATGAAATCTACACACACTTGTCTTGGCACTCAGGGACCTGAGAGGGACATATAGACAGACCCATGGCTCACAAATAGAATGCTGTTGCAAAAGTATGTCCCTTGGAGGCCCAAGGTGATCTGCAGGTGTCTCAGGGAAAGTTCTGGAAGCTAAGCCAGGAGCCACCTCAAGCCTCATTCACCCAGGGCAGCACCCACTTAAATTGCTTCTCATAGGCTGGAGTTATACTGAATCATTCAAAGAATGGATTCAAAAGATGCAAAAAGAAAAGGATTCTACTGCTGAAAATTTTGAAGAATCTCTGAAATAAGAACTAAGGGAGTACATCAAAATGTGTTTGAATAATCAGACCTTGAGGTTCAATGCTAAGAATTCGAAATACAAGAGAAAATAAGGTGATTATATGGAAAAATTTCAAATGCCTTTGGACTAATTTTAGTGTAACTGAGAGATATGTGGTTTAAAACCAAATATTTTTGGCATGGACACAGCATCCGGAGTTACTGAAAGCATACACTTTGTTGTATTGTGTATTTATTTTGGTTTCCAACAGGGAAAGAAGTAAGGTCTATCATAGATGAAGGTTAAGGTCAAAGATTGTGAGGCCATTCTAGCCAAATGAGAGACATTTTCATGAATGAGCTGCTCCTATGGCAGGGCCTCATTTCCTAAGGCGGGTGAGGAAAGGTAACGGAGTGCATCCCAGAGCTCATTCATAGTTCTGGGCAACTATGTTGGAGGCGGATTTCTAAGGCCGCCTGCACCTGCCTATCCATCTCAGAGATGCTGCAATACAACTGACGTCTGGCTCTGTCAATCCAAGACTCGTCTTCCAGCCTGAGAGAGCATGAAGGGTTCTCAAACCTCAGAGACAATGGTGAAGCCCCCTGGTCCCACCCATCCATGAAGAACTCAAATCATCAAGGAGCTTCCCTCGATTTGTGCCGAGTTCCCCAGCTCACAGAATATTCAAGATTAAATTTCTCTCCCACCATATTCCTATGAGTCAGAAACACTGTAGAGCTAGTTACCACTCAGATGTCCCAGCAGAGGCTGTTTTCTACGCAGTGTTCACGGATTTGCATTGTTTTGGCCTACCTAGATGCCTTCCTGACTCACAGATCTTGGCGTGCAGAAGGTGAAGAGCTTGCTGAGCTCTGGCAGGACGTTCAGGTGATGTTGCTGCTTTTCTACTGCAGCACAGCCTACAAAATTGTGAAGTTTAAACATGAACACTGTGAAAGCACTTCGTGCCTTGTGAGAAAGTAGTGAAAACCCCATAGAATCCAAACCCACACTTAGCGCTTCCGCACCGGTGTGACTGGGAAGTGCTTGGCAGGACACTAATTTTTGACAGTGTAACTGAAATGCAGTACAAGCCACAGGAGAGAGGAAAGAGCCCATGCTTCACCCACAGCCCTCCTGTGAGGTCACATGGAACTCACCGTAAAATCGTGACTATTCATGCTGCAAATCATCCTTAATCAAAGGACAACCATGTGGGACCTACGTCAGACGTCAAGTTTATGTTTTAAATCGTTGTATTCTGGCCAGTGCAGTGACTCATGCCTGCAATCCCGGGCCTTTGGAAGGACGGGTGGGAGGATTAACTGAGGACAGGAGTTCAAGGCCAGCCTGAGCAACTCCATTTCTACAAAAAGTGAAAAGCTAGCCAGGTGCAGTGGCACATACCTGTGGTCCCAGCTACTGAGGAAGCTGGCTTGAACTCAGGTGGTTGAGGTTGTACTGAGCCACGATTTCACCACTGAGCTCTAGCTCAGACAACATGGCAAGATACTATCTTCAAAAAAAGAATCAGTTGACTCTGTTCTACCTGCCAGTAAAATTATCCCTACATCATTTTTATTGGATGAGATGTAATGAAACTTTACCGTATTTCAAGTATCACCACCTTTTTTTTTCTGGGACTATAGGCTCCCTAAAACAGGGTGTAAAACTGACACAGCTCAAGCATGTTAAATTGCATGAGGCTCTCAAGCTGACTGTGGGCGACATGCTGACACTCCCTCTCAACTATTCCCTAGAAGTTTAAATACGTCCAGCAGAATCTGAGGGGTCTACCTATTGTTGTTTCTTGAAAAAAAATAGGAATTACTATATTACAAGTTCTCTCTCAAACTCGGGACTTAACACCTCCCAGCCGTCATGTTGTATGCATCTCATCCATTATTTTACCTAAACACCACACCGGCTTTCTCAGGATGAAAAACCATTTCCCTAGTCTTACATTAATAAATAAATAAATAATTTTTAAAACTTAAAAATATGTGAAAGTTATGCAAAATCACAGCTATTCACTTCATTTTCCTGAGCCTCAGTTTCCCCTTATGATAAGAATTCTTACAACACTATCTCAGAGGGTCGTTATGGAGATCAAATAAAATGCTGTATTGCAGCCCTTTGCACAGTAATTGACACACACATTAAGCTTTTAATAAAAGCTGCAGTAAACCAGAACACTTTATTAACTAGAATACAGCATGATCCCGAACAGACCACATGAAAAGAGCTCAAAGAAACATATGCAAAGAATGTGGGCAAATGTATTTTCAGGTTATCGGAGTCTTTAATTACACTCTCGGGGAGATTGAAAGCTTGCTTTCACAGTGCTTTTGACAGCAGAAAACAAAGTGTGCTTTTCTCTCTCCCTCAGCCCACAGCTCTGTGTGTAAGGGAATGGAGTCTGAGAGCCAATGCTCGAGGAAGTAAGGAATCATTTCGAGGACCCAGATGGGGAGTCATGGGAATAGGCCAAAAGCTTGTCAAAATTTCAACATGGTTTTAAAAAAAAATCACAAAAAATCACTTAGCTATACAAGTTTTAAAGTACGTTCTGACAATTTCCTTAAATAAGGGCTGTATCTACAACAGACCTGATTTAAATTATATTTTATGCATTCAATTGTCGAAAATCAACTCCATTCTGCACAGATTGCCGTATTTTTTCATAACAAACGATCAGAGATAGCATTCGTAAGAAAGCCCACCCATAAGATGTTACTTAAGAAATATTGATATTTTCCCAGGGTTTTCTCATTAGCGTCACTCAGTTCCTGGAGGCAAACATTCTAATTTGAGGAAGCAAGCGGGAGTCTGTGCTTCACTTACTCTCTAAACGTATTTCTTCTCAAGTATTTATAACCATTAGAAAGAAACAAACTTTGCATTCGCGAGTTGACAAGGAAGCAGGACAAATATTCGTCACGATTCTCCACATATCCTAAATAGACTCCAAAGAGGAAGGCCGGAAGGAGCTTCTCTACATACAGCCAAATGGCAAATTAGCCTGAAACTCAACTGAGTAAAGAGTAACTGGCCCTCACTTCGTCCCTAACCAAAGTTGAGACCAATTGCACCTCCATATAAAAGGGCCTGGCGTTTCCTCTGCTGGGCTCACCTGAAACTTGGGCCAAAAACGGTTTTGTGCAAATGGTTTGCACTGCTTACTCAGCAAGCGTTTATATCTACTCCAGAAATAATCAAATATAGTAGCATCTATGCACATGTCTTCAGCCAACACTGACATCAACATTTTGAGGAATAGTCTGAATCAAAACAATAAAGCATTTTTCCACCAACAGATATTTGACACCTTCAATGTACAAGCATTTTGCTAAGTAGTTAGACACAGTAAAGGTGAAAGTGTCAGTGACATGTCACGCAGGAACTTGAGATCCAGTTAGCAGAGTATACCACTAACTTAAACCTGTACCCCGCAAACCTAGCAAAGGCCAGCAGAAAAGCAAGAGTGCTAAGGTTTCCCGACAAGAAAAAGGCTTTTGTTTTTGGTAAGTGGGAGTCTTGGCTATCACAGTGGTGATTAGATCCCCTGGTCTGGAAGACTTACCTTCGTATTCTATAGCCCAGGGTGTGGTCTTTTCATCTCTTAATTTCTTTTTTTTTTCCTTAACTCATATTTGCTGTTGTTGCTGTCATTTCTGTAAGATAAGGATGCTGGAATGATTTTATTTCATAGACATTAACGTTATAAAAGCAATTCAGGCCGGGTGCGGTGGCTCAAGCCTGTAATCCCAGCACTTTTGGAGGCCGAGGCAGGCAGATCACAAGGTCAAGAGATCGAGACCATCCTGGCCAACATGGTGAAACCCCATCTCTACTAAAAATACAAAAAAATTTGGTGGGCGTGGTGGCGTGCGCCTGTAGTCCCAGCTATCCAGGAGGCTGAGGCAGGAGAATTGCTTCAACCAGGGAGGTGGCAGTTGCGGTGAGCCGAGGTCATACCACTGGCGCCTGGTGACAGAGTGAGACTCTGTCTCAAATAAATAAATAAATAATAAAAGCAATTCATTGATTGAAAATCAACTGCGAATGTTTATTCAGAACGAAAATGTTATATAAACAGGGAATGAAACCCGATTTTCTAACATTCAGAAGAGTGATATGGTAACACACACGAAAACAGTAAAAGCAGCCATATTAAAAACTCAGCAGTTCTCCTTCAGCTCAGAATTTTACTGAAAGATGTGAATGGAGATTGATGCTCACAGGGCTTTAAATAGGTCCCTTTAAGTGCTGTTTGTAATAGATAAAAATTGGAGTAAGCCTGAAAGTCAAGTAGTGGTGGCCTAATTAAGTAAATTATTGCTATTTGCTCTGCAGACTGCTCCATACCACTGAGAATTACATGCTAGAGCTCTTGAAATCCTTGCATGAATTCTGAGCTTATATTGTTCAGTGCAAAAAGCGAACAATGAAGTTGCTTGCAATGCATGTTAAGATCTTCAGCTCTATGAATAGACAGGAAACGGGGCAGCCCTGTTTGTCTCCAGGTATTGGGGTCAAAGCCATGCTGGGCATTTCCGTTTATCTGCAGGGTGTGTGTGTGTGTGTGTGTGTGTGTGTGTGTGTGTGTGTGTCTTTAATTTCAATCCATGAATGTATATTGCTCCAAGGGGGAAAACACATACTTGTTAAGTTAAAAAATACCTCCCAAAATAAAAGCTAAATCAAACAAAAAACAGATAACCAAAATCCAGAAATGCTTATTACACAAACACCAGATTCCCTCTGTGACTCTGACGTGGCCAGACTCCTTCCTTCATTTCCTCTGAAGTATCCCAGGTCCTTTCCGCTGACAGCCTCATGCCCAGTCCTACGGAATTCAGCAGCTTCCCAGAAGTGTCGCATCAAACCCTGTGCAAAGTGACTTCCTCCCGCAGCAACCCCCACTCACAGCTCAGAACGTTAAAGGCGTGAACCTCGATTTTGAAGAAGTCATTCCCAGCGAGCCCCATCCTGAAGCCCTGTGGGTCTTTCCCACCTGCAAGAAGTAGGGAGTAGGGTGGTTTGGGAGATGGTGATATTTTCAGAGCAACAAGCTCTTTCCCTGCCTCCTCCCACTGCCTGAACCTGGCAGGATGAATGGCTTTCAAGATGAAGGCTCCGCTTGCCTGTCCAAAGGGTCACGGCTCATCCATTCCTGGTGAGGCTGCTTGTGGGTGATGGTCACACTGTCGCCCATTCACTGAGTAATTACAGTTGGAGACATTACAGCTTCAGACGTTGAACAGCTGAGATTCTGAAAACCCTTAAGACAGGAAAACTATAAACATTAATAATTAATTTGTTTTGGAAACTTCTTCTTCCTTTTTTCAGGCGTTCACAATCCATCACATTAAGTGCAAGCACGTCGCTGAGAACTCCGCAAGGATTAAGAACCAACAAGAAGGAAGCAAATGGCTGACGAGAAGAGATTTGCCAGTGGTGGGGGATTCAAGGAGTCCACTCTCTACTCTGAAAGAAACACACTCCTTCCAGTCTCTTGTCTGTGGACTGAAATCCGCATATGTCCGAGCCAGCCCTCTGCAGTGCAGGTATATCCCCTAAAAGACTGGAACCGCGGCGGGAAGGACGCTCAAGCAGTCGCCATCGGAGATGCTCCGAATAATCAACTTTCTACTAATAAAAAAGCAATGTAAACGCATAGAGACTGCCAGAAATTGAACAAAACAGCACAAGCAATGGGAAGCAAACTTTAAAAAAAGATAAGCAAAGTCAGGAAAGAGAAGGAAAAGATGTGTGGCTACTTTCATGACTGTTTTTTGAAATCTAGCTGTATTTTTCAAAGGGGAGTGGGAGGGAATTTACACTGATTCCCTATACCCCAGATTTTTTTTCTTTTTTACTTCTCCAACTTAACCCTGCACCACTGTCTCAGACGAGGAAACTGAGGCTCCAGAAGCCGAACAATGGAAAACAGTAGAGTTGGACTAAAACAAAGGGCTGTTTCTTGAGCTTGGAAGTCCATCTTCCTTCCATCAGATCACATTGAGGTACCTGTCATGGGCTGGTGGTGTGATGATCACATGAATTTTCATTCTTGGGCTTACATGGGAAGGGTGTGTAAAGAAGCAAGTCATTGGGGTCCTCTGAATTCATTTTGAAAGCTTTAATCTTGCTCTGCTCTGTGATTCTTCTTCACTACTGGCCTTTGCACCATTGAAAGCACAATGCATTTCCTTCTATCCAACAAGTGCAGTAGTATTTTCTAACGTGCCTATTTTCCAGTAAGCCATCAGCACATTCAAAATAAAACTTTAAGGTCTTCTTCACTTAATATCAAGTAGCAACAGGAGACTTAAATGGGTTTGTTCTTTCTGCATTCAGACCACAGTGATGGGCATTCACCCTTTGGGGGCCACCTTTGCAACCACGGCTTACGGTAAGCATTTAGGGATAAGATTTAGTAATGATTACATTCCAACGTTTAAAATGATTAAGATAAATATCGCTACTGTTTTGTTTCTAAAGATTGATGAAAAATTCGATAGTCAGTATATCACACATATTTATTCTGCTTATATAAATACAGTGTCCTTCATAGACAATAGTTGGTGTAAAATTTAGTTCCATGTTGAAGGGCATCAACTTAGTGATTCTGTGCATCAAAAGTTCACTTTTCCATTTCTCTGCTTTCTGACACTCGGTTCTTCTGCAAAGGTGGAGGTCCAGGACGTCTAGTGCCTCTCAGCTCTTTACCTGAGGAACACACAAGGCTGGCCCTGCCGAGTGCTGCAGGCAGAATTCACATGCGGTGGGGCCCCTTCATGCAGCACAGGCCCACAGGAGATGCTGCCACATATTTTTATCTTATTCCTTGATAATGAGAAGTATTTGGAGTTGCAGAGAGTTCTGCCATTGGATACTGCAGGCTAAAGAGGCAGTTTGAAGAAGTGGTACCTGTGGATTGGCTCCTAGCCCCAAAGCCACGTGAGGTGAGAGACTTTCACTCGTGGTGAGCCCAGTGGACTCCACAGTTGTCATGTCAGCCGGAGGTCAAAGGGGGCAATCCCCGACTCATCAACCAATGCCATATCCACAACAGCAGGAAAAAGGAAGTCTGTCTTTGTGAAGAAAATGCAGACAAAGGGCAGCAAGGGGTTTTCAGCTCAGACGGTGGGAAGGAGCCAATGGGCCACTTCCTTTCGTCTCTCCTTCTGCGTGTGCCCTGTCCCTCCCTTCTTTAGCTTCTCTGTACATTGCTTGTCTTCCCAGACCTGATCAGCTGGTCACAGCTATAAGGTTGGCCAACAGAATCTCTTCCCCCATCAACACACAGAAAACACCGATCAGTATTTTCTCTCTGAAGGCCATCTTTGTTATACCACTCTATTCTGCAATAAATAATCTGAGTCCCCGTCATCCACTAAAAGTATAAACTTTTTAGTCCAGTTCTCAAGATAGTCAGTTCTTCGTAATCTAGTTTTACTGACTTAGCACTTTTTCCACCAGACCGTTAAATTTACTTGGGGTACAGGGGCTTCTTGAATGAGTTTCACTGGAAATCCCACCTATGTGTTGTGTCTATAATGGTTTTATTAAAAACCCTCCAAAGCACAGCTTTGAGATGGCTGGCAGAGTTCTGAAGTACAGTCAGCACGGCTCTAGTGAGGCTGTTGGTGCTGCCTGTGAAATTTAAATCTCAGGACAGTGAATGATGTTTCTCATACGAAGTTTGTCAAAAGACCAGGCTATGAAATATGGACAGAAAGACACCATGTCACAGCACACGCATGAGGAGCAGACGGTCACAAGTCTGGAATAACAGGGTGTGAGATCTTTGATTGTGTTGGGCTCAGTTATAATACATCTGCTATTCACAAAGCTTCTGTGTGTGGGACTCAGTCCCTGTGAGACTGGCAGAATGGACACAATAGCCCTTATTTAACAATGTGGATTGGGAAGCCTTGGGCCAGGAGCAGGCAGAACTCAGACCCTTCACTCAGATACAGCACAGGTGTGGGAAGGAGGCGGGGGAAATCCAGCTCTTCAAGACAGGCCGCCAACTCCAGCTGCCATTCCAAGTACAAAAAAAGCCTCTGGAAAGATGACCCAATGCTTACCTAGTCCCTTGAAAGAATTTTAATTCCCTGATTTGATACAATATTTACCACATGATCCCATCCTCATCCCCAGATGCTATCTGTTATTTTTCCTGTTTTATGTTCATTTAAGTTTCCCCTGATGATAGCATCTTAATTTTTCTCTAGGTTACAAAGCACCTTTTCTTAATCTTAGTTCATGGAATTTCCAGTAGGATTGACCCCAGCTCCAGCTCACTGGGCAGAGCAGCTGGTAACTCGTTCCTGCCCAGTGGGCACATTGCGTTCCCTTGGCCATGGCTAGGACCACCATGATTCATTCTGACTCACGCACAGCCAGTGAAAGTGTGACTGAGGCTACTGAGAGAGGGGCAGTCCCTTTGCTCTGTGAGATTCGAACAGGCAAAGCTGGTGGTGGGCATTTTCTCACTGAGTAAGTCTGAAGCTGAAGCCAGCATTGGGGATGATAGATCCAGAGATAGCAAGAAACCGCGTCCTGATGACATAAACTGGGCCCTGATTCCAGCCATGTATGAAGTCAGCTTTACGCACATCCTTTTTTTTATAGGGAACATTAATTTCCCTCATTTTCTTTAATCCAGGCCGTTTCTGTTTTTAATCTCTTGCAAATATTGACACGGATATTCTGAAGGATGTAAAGCAATGACTAAGGGCAGCCAGGCTCACCACCCAAAGACACCTGTGGACTTGGGTGACCGTGGATACAGACAGACCCCAACTCCAGTCACCTGAGACCGGCCTGCCAGAGTCCGCCCGCAACTCCCGCAACAAATCCTCATGCCGCTGAAATATGTGACGGTGAAAACAACTCACATGACCCAGTTTCGTGCGTCATTCTGAAAGAATGAGCATCCAGAGATTAAACTCTCAAAAATGTTTATTCAAAGAGAAACAGAAACCAGAAAGTGGATTATTTAGAATAAAATTAAAAAAGAATGATAGGGACCAAAAATCCCTGAATACACCTCCCAGTAGAAAATACTCCAAAGTCAACCAAGTTCATGGGAAAACGCTACTGACAGTGACTTTACTCAGCTCCCATTCGCAGCTCTAGCCCCTAAGGTCCCTAAGTTGTTTTTTTTTTTATGATTAGTATATGGCTCTGTCTTTGTTTCAGGCACGCAACAATGACAGTAGTTGATGTATCTTAGATATGTGTGAATTACATATAAAGTAATCCTGATTAAGGCTGAAGGCTTTAATTAAATGAGCAATTAGCCTTGAGCATGGATATTCATACAAAAAGAAAATAAGTTAATTAATTTGCATAATTATTTGCTCCTGTGAACAGCAGCCTGCCCTGGGCTTTGTACTACACCAGAAGTCTTATGTACTGCAGTGAAAGATGGGGAATGGCAGGGTCAGGACAGCGCTCCACTGGGGGAGAGGCTCTGGCTTCTCACCACCGGTTAGGAAAGGCTCAGCCTGCAAGCTAGCACCCCTTCACCCTCTGTCCTCCACCCACGCGGAAGTCTCAAACCTCGCCTGCAAGTGGATCTGCTCCACCTCAGTGGACTTCACCTGGCCGCACCTGCTGTCTGACTGGACTAGATGGTGGAGTTATGCCGAAGGAGTTAAGGAAAGAAAGAGAGGAGACAGAAAAGAACACAGTGAGAGGGAAAATGTGAGAGACAGAGAAAGAGAAAAAGAAAAAGAACAGATCTGCAATGTTCCGTCTCTTGGTGTGTCTCTCTTCCGCCATGTGGCAAAAGTCAAAACAACACTAAGAAGTGAGGTGAGCTTCTCTTTCTGAACCGTCTTACTCACACCTGTGATAATGCTGGCTAGTTTTTAGTTGTGTAAGTCTTAAAGGGAGGTAATTATATAACTTTCTTTTCTCCAGGGTTTATAGATTACAGCTTGCTAATTCATCATTTAGAATACATGTACACTTTTCTAATCTACAATCTATAAGAAGTGAGTTTTATTTTTTTAAAAAGAAAAAAGCACACAGGTAAAAATTGCAAGAGCGATTTACATTAGACCATTTCTTCCTATACACCCTTACACATGCACGCACGTTATTTTTAAAGTCATTTCCCTGAAAGTGGTGTTCTAGCCTGGGAGAGAGCAGGGACAGTTAATGCAGAGTTCAAGGTTGCTTGCCTTGGACCAGGTTCTCAAAACTACCGAGAATGAATAAGAACAGTAAATGAGAAAAATGAATGGATGGAATGGGTTCTAGGCATAACATCGGGACTGAAACACTCCAGTCTTCTATGTCACGGTAATAACCATGAGCAAATCACCAACATTTAGTATTTACTCAAATAATATAACCGGAAATATTCAAGAGAGGATATGAAAAAATGTTCCCGAAGAAATACAAGTTAAAATAAAAATGTAATGTCATTTTATCTTATTAAAGTAATAAATATTTTAAATTAATAATAATTATGATTGTTTACAACGATCAATCAATATCTGGCATTTCCTTATATTGATGGTCAGCATGAAAATTTACCCCAAATTTCTCAAATGCAAATATAATTTCATCAATCTCATTTCTTGGAATCCATCCTAAGGAAAAGCTGTCAAATACAGAAAACAAGGCACAAAAGAGTTCGTTTTAGATTCATAATCACTAATATTTTTTAATGAGGATTAAGAGAAATGTATGCTAATATGGACACACACAAAATACACCGTTAGGGCATTTTGTAAGCGGGATTTTGTATGCAAATGGACGTCAATATGATTGGCATTATGTAGAACAAACAAACAAATAAAACTCATCCAAACAGAAGACAAGCCTGAAACACACCGAGCGGCTTATGCCATGTAGGTGGCAGGACCGTGGCGGACTTTCCCCTTTTCCCTTTTCTATTTTTCCAGTTTTAGCACTGTGTACGTATTGCTTTTGTGTGGAAAATTTTAAAAATTTAGAATTTTCATATTTTATTTCATGGACTAGAAATTGCAAGAGCTGCCCAAATGCTCAGCCCAACTTCAGTCTCATCTTTACTTGACCACCTTCCCCGCTGCAAACGGTGGGGACCATTTCAAATTCAAAACATGAGGTAACTCCCCCTGTGGGAAACGCTGCTGTCTACCCTACAGCTCCCTCCTCCTCAGGCTGCTCCAGATGGTCTATCCTACTAGGGCTCTGACCTGCCATTTTAGAGGAATGCCCCCGTAGCTTCTAGATTCTGTAGGCTGACACGTACGGCTCCAGTGATCTGAGATGACTGTATTCAGCACTGGCCTCACCTCACTTATTTATTCTATCCTCCTGTCTTCGTGGTGGGGATGCATTATCATTATTCCAGCTTTCCACTTGCAGAAACCAAAGCTCAGAGCTCTTGGGTGATACCCCTGTCCTACCCACCACACCAAGGACAGAACCTAGGGCCGTCTCATTCCAAACCAGTCCAGTCTGCCATTCCCACCACAGTCCCAAGTACGTGCTGTGTACCTCTCCTTTCATTTTTGGCATCGGTTAGTTTCTCTTCCAGGAATGCCCTTCCACTTTGCTACTCAGTAAACTTCTTCTCATTCTTCACGTTCTGGGTCTAGCTGTCCTCGATATCTTTGCTGAACATTTTCAGATCACTCCGGACAAAATGAGTTGTTCCCTCCTTTGTGAATCCATACCCGTTGGATTGTAAATCCATTCAATCATTCACTTTGGCCATTTTTTAGGGAAAGTTCTTTATTTACCTTTCTCCCCCATTAGTTTGAGAGGTAGGGATGATTTCTTATTTGCTTATTTTTTGAGCACCTGATCTGGTTTGGCTGTGTCCCCACCCAAATCTTATCCTGAATTGTACTTCCCAAAATCCCTATGTGTCCTGGGCGGGACCTGGTGGGAGGTAGTTGAATCATGGGGGCAGTTACCGTCACACTGCTGTTCTCAGGATAGTGAGTGAGTTCTCCTGAGAGCTGATGGTTTTCTAAGGGACTTTCCCCGCTTTTGCTCCGCACTACAACGTTGAGTGAACCAGCCATGTGAAGAAACACATGTTTGCTTCCCCTTACACCATGAGTATAAGTTTCCTGAGGCCTCTCCAGCCATGCTGAACTGTGAGTCAATTAAACCTCTTTCCTTTATAAATTACCCTCTCTCTTGGGTCGGGCGCAGTGGCTCACGCCTGTAATCCCAGCACTTTGGGAGGCCGAGGCGGGTGGATCACGAGGTCAAGAAATCAAGACCATCCTGGTCAACATGGTGAAACCCCATCTCTACTAAAAATACAAAAAGTAACTGGGCATGGTGGCCCGTGCCTGTAATCCCAGCTACTCAGGAGGCTGAGACAGGAGAATTGCCTGAACCCAGGAGGCGGAGGTTGCAGTGAGCCGAGATCGTGCCATTGCAAGAGCAAAACTCCGTCTCAAAAATAAAGTAAAAAATAAATTACCCTCTCTCAGGTATATCTTTATTAGCAGCATGAGAACAGACTCGCACAGCACCCATTAGAGTCTTGGGCATAGGCAGTATTCAACACATGTTTGTTGAATGAATTAATGAAAGGAGTCAGTGCAGCTGTTTACATTACTTTCTTTAGCGTCACCATCACCTACAAATGCAGAGCCTACCAACCTGGGTGGAAAGAAAACAGATAGTCACACAGAAGCAACTTTTCTCCATTCTTATCATCGTTGATAATTCTTCAGGCCTATATATTTCAGAGTAATTAAATATTTTCCTTCTTTTCATGTTCAGAATCAGACTTAGGGGAGAAATGGGGATGAATACCGTTAAGGTAAAGAAGCTTTTCTGTATTATAGATGAGGTGCATGTTTCTCATCTGCAGGGATGAAGTTTCGTGCTCTGCCAGCGGCTCTCCAGGAGAAAGCCAGGATGACGCTGTTCAGTCTCATTTAGACTCAAGCCACCCCAGAAGGGTGTTCCTCCGGCTCAGGAGAAGGCGAACTCATCTGACGATGAAAACCAACTGAACACCATAAAGGAGACAGGCCGGAAGTAAACGGGATCTCACATGCCCACCCTGCAAGAGGGCCAGGCAGAGGGCTAACCCAAGGGAGGACGTCCATGGAAAGAGCACGGGACTTCATGTTTCCCAGCCTCAGCCTGGCACCAACAAAATGGCCCTGCAATGAAAGGTGTCCCGCAGGAGCTCTCATGCACACAGAGTGGCCACAGATCACTGGACCCTCTCCACTGTGCAGGCATTAGGGGCTCCACCTGTCAGGGAATAACTTGACAGCAACTGCGGAAAAACTCTTTCCAAATCTAGAAAAAATTCAGTTGGAAATTCTTTACGATAAATTATTTGTTCATTTCTGTTGTGAAAAAAAAAAAGAATAAAAATGGATTAGCTGCTTTTCAACTAATTAGGTGACTACTCAGACTTATGGTCAAATTTTGATTTCCTGCAAATGTCTTACTCTGCAGAACTGGCACTGGGGGTATGTTTGCTAGATGGAGTTGGCATCCTTGCCATTATCTATGTTCAAACATCAAAACGTGTTACTGAAGGATGATGTAGAACTGAAAAAGAAACACAGATTCCTCTTGGGTCTTTAATTTCTAAGCAAAACTTGCTAGAGGCCTGAGGATACGACATGATTTCAAATTCTCTCTTTTGTGCTTCAGAGCCCAACACAGTTTTCTTCTCTCTCAAGCCCATCCTCAGAGCTGCGTCTAATTCTGCACAGCTCCCTGGCCTGTCACTCAAGCTTGGTGAGTCCCTGCCTTCCTTACTCACATCCCACAATTCCTGCCATCGAGTTAAGACTGTTTTGAGTCATGCAAAAAGGAAATGGATAGACTTACTTCTGAGTTGGTCAAAGTTCTCTTTTTAGGCAGTTTGGAAAAATGTCAAGACTGCACGATGGATGGTGCACACAGAAGCTCTGAGAATGCCTCTGTCCATAAAGCACATCTCTTCAAATCTCACGCTTTTGGAGCAAGTTGCTTCTGCTGTCAATACAAAATGGTTTTACAAAATAGTTTTATAAAAGTGTGTATCTGAATGATTGAAGTAGGTAGATATAAACTTTATTATGTATACTTATTTAAAAGCTCTTATTTTTTTAAATCACGGCAAATTTTGATTCCATCATGCTCTGGAAACCCAGGTGAGCACGGTCCGATGCATGTCCACATGGAGTTCATGGTGCCAAATGTCTCATCTTCCTAAGACAGTAGTCCCCAGCCCTGGGCCATGGACCAGTACTGTGGCCTGTTAGGAATCAGGCCAGACAGCAGAAAGTAAGCGGTGGATAAGCGTGCATGACCGCCTGAGCTCCACCTCCCATCAAATCAGCACAGCATTAAACTCTCATAGGAACATTAACCTTATTGTGAACTGCACGTGTGAGGGATCTGGGTTGCACACTCCTTATGAGAATCTAATGCCTGATGATCTAGGTGGAGCTGAGGAAGTGATGCTAGCGCTGGGGAAAAGCTGCAAATGCAGATTAATATTAGCAGAGAGGTCGGCTGCATGGTGGCTATAATACATCCACTGCTTGCAGACTCATGTCAAACCCCTCTCAGTGAGTGGCCAGTGACTAGTAAGCTGCAGGTTTCGTAGTGGCAGGTGAGTCGATAGGCTTCCATGCAGGTCTGGTGGCGGGCTTTAAGTCAGAATCCGTCACTGACTTTAGCCTGCGGGTGGCCTGCCTGTGGTTTTATTTCCCACTTCCACCCACACCTCTCTCCTGCACTGCACACTTGTCTCGGTCTCAGGTATGGCGAGCCCACCAGCTAACCCTAGACAAAATGAGTAGAAAACAAATGTCACTGGAGAGCGTCTTTGAAAAGGGGAAAAGAACCAATGTTGAGACAGAAGAAGACTCTGAGACTGCCAGCAAAAGGAAAAGATCAAGAGTCCTACTTAAATTCCCAGTTAATCGCGACAGGTGACTCACAT
This sequence comes from Leontopithecus rosalia, assembly GCA_028533165.1. Lineage (NCBI taxonomy): Eukaryota > Metazoa > Chordata > Mammalia > Primates > Cebidae > Leontopithecus > Leontopithecus rosalia. The sequence continues at coordinate 190,598,869 of CM052648.1, forward strand.
TCTTCAAGCCCACTTTGTGTAATATGTGGTGACCAGCTATCCAACAAAGCCATGAGGCTTTAAAACTGCTTTGCTACATGGAGACTGAGCACCCTGCATTAAAAGACAAGCCATTGGAATTTTCCAAAAGAAAAAAAAAGTTAAACAAAGAACAGAAGCAATTATTGAAGGCCACAACTTCGTCAAACCTGTCTGCCTTGAGAGCACCGTCCTAGTGATTAACCACATTGCTAAGCTAAGAAGCGCTTTGCTATTGGTGAAGAGAGGATCCTGCCTGCTGCTAGGGATATTTGTCCTGAACCTTTAGGGGAGGCTGCCGTTCAAAAGGTACCATGTGTTCCTCTTTCAGCTAGCACCATAACTAAATGAACTGATGAAACAGCAGAGGCTACAGAGGCATGAATCAGAATTATTGAGTCACTGTGGCACGCAATCCAGGTTGATGAGTCTATCGATGTTGACCACAAAGGCAATAATGCTCGTTTCCGAGAGATATGTTTTTCAGGAGCATGTGCATGAAGACGTGTTATGTGTGCTTTTGTTGCTAACCAACACCGCAGCTGCAGGACTATTCAAGTCTTTGGGCGCTTACATATCAGGAAAACTGAACTGGTCATTTCGTGTCAGTATATGCACAAACGGAGCTTGTCTGAACAGCTTTCTGGTTTCACTACTTAGGTCAAAGAGGCCGGTTCTGATGTGAGTCTATGCACTGTGTCATCCATAGAGATATGCTGGCTAGTGGGAAAATGTCACCTGAACTTAAGAACGTTTCACAGGATGTGATTAAAACTGTGGGGCATCTGATTGTGGGAAAACAAGCTCAGGGTCCCACTGCTACTGCATGATTGTGAGTTGTATAATCATTTCATTACGTATTACAATATAATAATCATAGAAATACAGTGCACAACATATGCAGTGTGCTTGAATCATCCGAAAGCCATCTCGACACCTCAGTTCATGGAAAAACTGTCTTCCATGAAACTGGTCCCTGTTGCCAAAAAGGCCGGGGACTGCTACTTTCTGTTTACCATTGGTCAGAAGGTCTTGCCATCCTTTGCCAAAGTTCATCTTTCTGTTGTTTCCTAAAACATATGCAACAAATATAATAATTTATGAATGGGATGTTTACTATGCTTGTGGGCATCTGGTCTTACAAAAAGAAATAAACGTGCCCCAAATTCTCCCACTGGAAAAAAAAAAAACAGATCAATTGCTTCTGGGAGTGAGAGGGGCTGGGCTTGGCTGGGAGAAGTGGGAGAGAACTGTCTGGGTCATAGTGCTGGTGTTCTTACCTTTGCTGATAAAGGTTGGGTGACAGTAGTATTCATGGGTCAAAACTGATTTCAGAGTATTAACTTTACACACAAAAAACTGTAAACAAAGCTGAACCCTACATGATGATATGTATTTGCAGTATTAAGGGAAAGTGTACAAAAATACAGATGAATGAATGGTTGGAGTACAGACAGAGAGAAGGGTGATAAAGCAAGCACAGTCTAATGGTAATGGTAGAATTAAATTTAAATGCTGTCCATACAGGTGCTGAATAAAACCCCCTTGACTTGCTGTCTGTATCATGCAATAATTTTTAAACAAACTGTTGAAAAACATAGATGCAAAAATCTTCAATAAAATACTGGCAAGCCAATTGCAACAGCACATCAAAAAGCTTATCCATCATGATCAAGTAGGATTCATCCTGGGGATGCAAGGCTGGTTCAACATACACAAGTCTATAAACATA
>CM052648.1:190601118-190636356 GCA_028533165.1 Leontopithecus rosalia
TGGGTGAGGGGGCAGAAGGCAGCAAAACACACTGCCACGTGTGTACCTATGCAACTATCTTGCATGTTCTGCACATGTACCCCAAAACCTAAAATGCAATAAAAATTAAAAAAAAAAAGAAAAAGTCATCTCACTTGGTAACATCGGGTTGTGAACTTCAATACGAACTTGCTGTTAACACAAAGGCGTCTGCCCTTGATACAAAACCCAGAATGCGCTTATTGCCTGAGACACAGCATTAAGTTAAATTTAGAGAGGAAAGGATTATGTCGGTCTCCAAGAATCTCACGGGTGAGTGGAGACTAGATTTAGATCTGTACGTCTCCCTTTAAAAACAAATAGCAAAGTTTGTTTTGCAACATCTTACTGGAGTCTACATTTTCCAACAGCCTCTTTCTCCTGGATGCTGAAACACTCTGGGGGAAAAAACACACTCAAGTTTTACTTAACCACTTAGAGAAAAGTCCAGTTGGTGGAATAACTCGCCCCAGGGTTTATCAAACAAATATCCCCCCTCTGCCTGATTCATTCCAAGGTATTTGTTCAAGGCATCACCCTGTGTAATGCCCTTGGTCATATCACAAGCCTCAGTAGTTTTTTTTCTTTTTACCATGCATCCCTTTTCTGTACACGACTTGCTGAGGAGGCTCTTCCTGACATGCCAATCATGAGGCTGTGCTGGTGTGCCTCCTTTCCATTCCGTCCTCTCTCATCACCTGCTTTGTCCCTCAGATGTGTTCAGCGAGTAATTCCAATACAGATCTCGCACTGCTGGCTTACGTCTCCAACTTGTTAATTAATTCATAAAATGGTTTTCTGTTAATTAAAGAGGAAAGGGCTCCATCTAGCTGTTTGGGAGACAGCAAATGCATCCCAGGATGACAGCAGGAAGGGGCTATGTGTTACCCTGCCCCTCTTTTTTTGGATGACATCTGTGGAAAACAATAAACTTCACTTCCTGTCTTAAAACATTGGGAAATGCAGACATCTGCTATCTGCAATAAGTAAATCCTAACTCAAGATATTTTAGAGCAAAATTTGATAAATATCCTGAACTTCTGCAATGCAACCCCAAATTTCAATCATATTTATTCTTTTTCTCTCCCCCTCATGTATTTTAGGAAGAGTAGCTGGCATGCTCACCAAAATCTGCAAAGAAAAACACATGCAAAGTTGGTAAATATTGTAGCTCAATTATATGAATTCCCAGCAAGGACGTACGTCAGAGCTGAGGCTGGGCTGAGCGCTGTCACTTTACATAGCTCGTAAGGCCTCTGTGCCACTGTCAACCAGGTAGAGTGTCCTGTCAGTGGGCCCTAAAGGGCTGTACATGGATAACAGGGCTTATTTGCTACAAAGGACACGTTGGCATAAAACGCAAAGGGCACATCACGGGATAACCTGCCACAGCATGATCGGCTTTGGAGTAGCTCTGGTATCAAACTGATAGTCAGGTGCTGGGGTGAAGAGCTGCGATTTCTCTAAGATTCCTGCAGTGAGCTCCGAGGCTGCACTGCAGGAAGAAATAACAGCCAAGGAGCCCCGGCTACGATGCTGCAGAGAGTCAGGACACAGGGAACATTGGCCAGTGAGCGTGGAAAGCATTGGGTTGAGCCTGGGATCTGAGGCCCCTGAACTGTTGAGGATCTGCGGCTGTGTGTGTGCAGAGACGACATGCACGTACAGGCACACGTTCTGCTGCTCTGGGGGAGGTGGCAGAGGGACTGCTCAGGAAAGGCTGTGTCTGGGAGGATTTGCAGAAGAGATGCCCAGGAGTCATAAGAATTCGGCAGACTTCCTCAGAGCCACCCGCAGGCACTCACTTCCAAACAGCATGGAGCCCGAGGTTCTCTCCAGCCTGTGAGTGCGTTCATGGTTGCCTACCCTATGGCTAACAAACAGCCACTCGGGTTCACTTCAGTCACTTCTGTGTCCCCTGCAAGATTCTGTCTACTGCCGCAGGCAGCGGGAAGCCAGAAAAGTAAGCCTGTGTCTCTGCAGGAGCCACCTAACAGCACCGGGACTCACGGGGTGGGAAATGAAGTGACACCAACTCTGAGTGAACAGGAGTTCTGACGGAGCGGAAGTAAGACAAGGTGACATAAAACACATTTCTTTTAATTGGAAAGTCCTATGGAATTGACTGAACCCACGATCTAAGAAAATGCCCTGCTATCTTCCTCTGAAATGCTTGCCTTACAGCAGGGTCAGGTACTCATCAACAGCACGCGAGAGGATGATGGGACAACTGTCATCTTCAGCTTCGCTCCCGAGTCAACGCTCGCATTGCTGTTGTGAGACAGCGTGGCTGACGTGGAATTCTTTGACATATGAGGAAACTGGAATCTGTGAACTGACTGGCTCACCCAGGTTTGCTGTTTGTGACAAAGTTGCAGTCCTGGCCTCTACACTCCTGTCTTAGTCTGAGGATCTTCTGAAGAGGACCCGAGGCAGGGATTCAAAGGCAAGGAGTTTACTTGGGAGATCCTCCTGGAGAATAAGGACCAAACTAGGATGGGGAAGTAAAGGAAGCTGAGGAAGCGTATATAACCAGGCATGCTGCCACCGTGGCCGACTGGAGATTCATCCTGCTGGGGCCCAGTCGACTGCACACCTCAAAGTTGCCTCATTCAAGGGTGAGGGAGTGGAGGCATTTATACACCAACTCCCAACAGTCCTTGGTTTGGAGCTGAACTGGAGGTGAAGTGCCTCAGTACCTCTGACCTATTTTAGGGACAGCAAGCTCTAGGAGCCAGAAGAAGCCCCCAGGCACACAGATCCAGGTGTTAGCAGTTGAAGTCAAGTCACATGTGCTAAAAAACAAGAGTCAAAGAAATGCGGCAGCTAAAACTCCTAATCCCAGGCTGTGTCTACATTTTAATTGATCAGAAATGTACTGTGGGGAGGCACCGTGGCTCACACCTGTAATCCCAGCTCTTTGGGAGGCCAAGGTCGGGGAGGATCACTTGAGGCCAGGAGTTCAAGAAATATATTGTGGCTTACAATAAAACTTATCTCCTTTCTTTGTCCAGACAGATTGAGAAAAGGGAAGAGCATTTATTCCTCTAATCTATAATTCAGCTCTTTTTCCCTCAAGTTGAGCTTTGATAGGAAGACTGAAAAATGTTACCCCTAAAGAGAGGATGCTCTCTACCCACGAAATTACCCAAATAATTCAAGAGAGTATGATCAGACAGGGAGAATGAAAGAGACTTTGGTTCCAGTGTTGTTATAAAATATTTTATTTCCAAAGTCCTCAAATATGAGTCAGATTATGTGAGTACCATGCACTACTGCAAGAAAAATATACATTTATAACTTTTTCACGGCACACTTCACGGCAACTAAGTCAAATAAACCCTTAAGGGATCTCAGCCCTGGGTTGTTTGTTATTGTTGGATATTGGAGAAGAAGATGGAGAATGTCCTCTAACTGTGAACACTAGAATGGGGCCTGCTACCTTTTAGATCAGCCAGGTCTGAGAGTAAGATGCGTCATCACCTATATCCCATCAAATTCCCCAGTGCTTAGTCAGAAGGAGGATGTGGTGGTCAAGGAAGAGACAGTGTAGGTACTAGAGTGAAAGGGGTGAAGATGGCTCCGAATAATAAAAGAGTGGGGATTTGGGGTAGGTCTTACAAGCAAATAGTAAGGGAGTGTGTGCACAGGGAGACAGAAGACACAAGACACAGAGGACAGTTACCCATGACGACAGAGAGAGGGAGGCACCTGTGAGCCTGACAATGCTGTGGAGCCTGGGGGTGGAGGTGAGGGCTGAGGGGAGGTGGCCCTTCACGGAGAAATGCGTGAGATTTTGACTGTGGCTGTGAGGTCGGGGCAGAGGGCTTCTGTGCTGGGGATGCTGAGCATGAACTGCGCAGACCCGGCACTCCTGGGTCCCGAGGAAATGATGCCCGTGCTTTACAGGAAAATAATGGCTGGCCCCAGAATCCCAGGACTCATTCCTCAAAATTCAAACTAATTTAAGTTCTCCGTGCTCTCAGCCTTCACAGAAAACCTTTCATTTCAAAGTTTACCATTTGCAGGTGTAGCACGTGTGGACTCCCACACTCACGCTCTTTCCCAATAGCTCTGAGTGCCCCACAGAGGAAAGCTAAGTGCACTGAAGGGTCACGAGTAGGTTTAAGCTATTTCATTCCCTACACGCTAAGCCCTCCTGTCTCTATACAATTTTAATATCTATTTGACGTTTAAAAAAGAATGTCTGTCCATGTGTATCACTCCTGTGGAAGTAAAACAGAGAAGTTTCCCAAACAACTACAATTTGCACCCTGCGTACAAATCAGAGTATTAGGGAATCATATTTTCATTCCTTCTAGCATCCGTAAGATCCCAGAAGCATGTCATTGCCACCAGTGCGTTCTCTCCTGCCACCATAATTCATCGTGTTATTAATAGGCTGATGCTCTCCGTAGATGCACAGAAAAATGTGGAATGTCAGTCCCTGACACACTGAAATATTTTCTTCTGACTTCCCTCAATTAAGAGCAAAACAAAGGCACATTTTATCTGATACAGTGAGGTGAGTCTCTATTGGTATAACTTCAAAATTCTACTTATTTCTGGCTGGGTGCAGTGCCTCACATCTGTAATTCCAGCACTTTGGGAGGCCAAGGTAGGTGGATCACTTGAGGTCAGGAGTTCGAGACTAGCCTGGCCAACATAGTGAAACCCCATTTTTACTAAAAAGACAAAAAGGTAGCAGGGCATGGTGGTGCATGCCTGTAATCCCAGCTACTAGGGAGGCTGAGACAGGAGAATTTCTTGAACTAGGAGGCGGAGGTTGCAGTAAGCCAAGATTGGGCCATTGCAGCCTGGGCAACTGAGTGAGACTTCATCTCAAAAAAAAAAAAGGAAAGAAAAATTCGGCTAATTTCCCATCCAGGATTAAGTTTTCCAGTGAGAACTCTGTTTCAGCACCAAAAGTATTGTGCAAACGTGTGTGAGTCTGCTGTTGGTTAGCATCACTGAAGAACTCACCATGTCTCCAGAATATTCTTTAAAGAGACATCTGCCATTTGCACATGCATGCCATCGGTCTATCTGAAACGCCCTGATTGTCATCATCCTAAAAGGATGCTTTCTTAATTCCCCTGGCAACCTTCGACTTGACAAAATGATTCTGGCCTGAAATAACCTGCTTTGGGAACATCCCTGGTGAGGGAGTGCCTTGGACATTCAGTTAATTTCAAAAGCCCAATGTCATAGTTAATTTTGTGTGTCAATGTGGCCAGTCCACAGTACCCAGATCTCTGGTCCAAGACATCTGGATGTTGGTGTGAAGTTATTTTATAGATGATGTGAACATTTAAATCAGGAGACAGTGGACAAAGTAAATGACCCCCCCATGATGTGGGTGGACCTCATCTAATCATCTAAAGCCTTTCAGTAAAAGATTGGTCTCCCCCAAGGAAGAGGGAATTCTGCCAGCAGATCACCTATTGATTTAAACAGTCACATTTGTGGGCTCTCCCCTGGGTCTCCAGCTTGCTAGCCGATCCTGCAAATTTTAGACTTGCCAGCCCTCACGGTAGTATAAACCAGTTCCATAAACAAATCTCTCTCTCTCCTCTCTCTCTGTAAAGAGACTCTTGGTTCTGCAGCTCTGAACAATCCTAACACACCTAACCATCGTTACCAAAAAGCCTATGTCTTCTCACAACATCTATGGCCAACAGAGTGTCTTTCACTAGTTACACCATGTTTTTCAGCCTTGTGGGTGAACAAAATGCTGAAGGAACGTCCTGGGAGGGGACTGCGGTCAGCGCGGCTCCTGCTCACATCACATGTGCTTCATTTCTTCTGTGCACCAGTTTATTCTGGCCCTTCCTTCATCACAGCATTCTCTTGGAGTGAACATTTTGGTGCATTTGGTGACTTCCCATGAAGGTCACCTATTCACTTCGCTCTGTAATGCAGGGCTAAGCTAGCTGCAGAGGCACAGGGATTAGGAGAGGCCCAAGAAGCAAGTCCATCTCTAGGTGCTCAGAGAAACATGGCCCCCGGGATGGCCCTGCAGATGGAAGCTTCCAGCAGCTGCTACCACAGAAGTCCACATGGAGTTTCCTAAGAGGAAGGCCAATCCCAGACATTAGGAAACGTCATAATAATTGATAGCATTGATTGAATGCTGCCTACAGGTCAGACACTGTTCTAAGGGGTTGACTGACCACGCCTCATTTGGTCTTGCAGCAGCCTCCCAGGCACGTATTTCCTTGGATCTCTACTTTACACCTGAGGAATGCAAGGCGCTCATCAGTGAAGTGACCTCCCCAAATCACACGCTCTGACATGGTGAAGCCAGGACTCCTGAGACCCTCCCTCAACCACCAGATCAAGACTGGGTGATATTTGGAGTCCCAAGTGGATGGCTAAAAATAGGGTCAGTTGTCAGAGAGTGGGCATGCAGAGTATCTTTGCAAAGGGGACGATGAGACCCAGCCATACTAATGGGTAACGGTGCTTTCTGGAGTACCAGGAAAGGGCTCTGTCATGGAGAGCCAGCCACGGGAACTTTAGAACAAGAGGAGGCTGAACTTCACGCTGAATTTAAACCCCAGGCCCATCACCGCAGGCGAGGAGACTTGGAGTAACGTCTGCAGCCTCTCTGAGCTTCATCTGAACAGCAAGGGTAAGTTCACACAGCTGCTGTGAGGATTAAGTGCAAAGATAGGATGATCCTAGGGAAAGTGGGTGCTTGGAATCATAACAGGGGTAAAATATGACCTTAGTTATCACAGATATTGCATGAAGTCATGGCCAGACACAAGTTGAACCCCATTTTCCTGGGGTTCAGAGAGTAAAGCTGAGTTATTAGGGCACCTAAGGTCCAGTTGGCCTTAAGGTCAGGATGGAGCTGGCACTAGGGTGAGAGAAGTGAGGGAACCAGGGCACACCATTTAAGGAGGCACCCATGCTCTGGGTGGGGGACATACAGGGGAGGCAAGGGAGAATGACCGCCTCCTTAAATCCTGCACATCTGGACTGGGAAACAGGGCTTCACCCAATAAGGGGTTAATTCCTTAAGGGAGGAACAGTCTGTAGAGAAAACTGGGGACACTGCACCCAAGGCGGGTCCCAGTGCCAGTGAGCGACTGTCCTGTGGTTTTAACTGATCTGTATGGTCCAAACCGTGTCTTCATGCTTCAGAGCAGAGCAGACGCTGTGGCTTAACTCTTTGGGTAGCTACCTGCACCACCCTAGTAAATCAGCCAGTTGTTCAGGTGTATGCCACAACATTAACAGGTCGGCTTCACCTAGGAGTTGATGTATTGATATAATAAGGCACCATATTTTCAAGAGAGCATGAGGACAGCCTTTGAAATTTGGATTTCTGTATAATATGTGGGCTCACTGGGTAACTCGCTGTACGAATAAATCTTACACACTCTGTGCTCACAGGGAAATGTCTTAAAATCCACAGATAAGTACGAACAGATTGCCAACTGGCATGCACAGTAAAATATTTGTAGATATACCTCGATTAAATGTTACTAAGGACTCCTGTGCTTAAGCACAAGCACTTGATACCACATGGCAAGTTTTCCCCGTGAAGCTTCTACAGCCCCAAGCCTCTTTAAAACATGAGGAAGGAAACATCTACCAAGCTTTTGTTTCGAAGGAGTTGAAATGTCTGGGGTAAATCGGACGCTATAATGGAACAAGCAGCAGATCCTAAATGAGGATGGCACTGCCAAGCCCCACCATAATGCTGTCTATTGTACTCACCCTGGATGCGCTCCAGCACCTGTGATGACTTAACATGTCTGTGCCGGTGGCCCAGGAAGGAGACTCCTCTCTGCCATAAGGACTGTGTATTAAGCATTATGTTCTGGTCTAGCCAAGAGGATGACATGTGGTTCCTCACGAGCAAATCAATTTCTTCATGTCTCTGATTGTGTCATGTACAAGGGCCACTTGAGCACAAGCTCCTGTCCTGTCCAAAACATGGCTATACCAGGGCCACCTTGCCCTCGGCCTCTGGGCTCCGGTTTCTGCATCTTTCCCTCCCATTGTTCAACTCCAACTTCCTAGGGCGGGATCAGTGTTCCATTCCAACCACAGCACCAGCTCTGCTCAACCCACTGAAGACCACGCCTGCCAAGCCTCTCTTGCCTTAGGTGCCCACAGGATATGTAGACTGGATGAACCTCAAACCAAAATAAGAACTCTCAGCTGTCTTTACTGCACGAGGGAGCTTAGGTTTTCTTGGGTCTTCTACTTCTTAGAATGTCTTCTTATTCAAGGGGTGATTTGGCCTTTAAGCCACACCTAAATATTGTGACTCTTGAATATTCAAAAGATAACACACACCAACAAATAATGATATCAAGTCATAAAGGCTCAGGTTACATACAAACTACATCTAGCATAACGGGATCAAATCATGAAACAGTTTACCCAACATTGATTGCCACAAGTACTGGACTCATAAAATGAGAACTATTTAAAAACTGGAGACTGATGAAATCTCCATTGAATAGCTCCCCAAGGTTTACACAAGGTACCAGGGGAAGAGAGTGCAATGGGAATCTAGCCTCAAGGTCAGTGGCTGGTGTGACTTTCATAGGAACTGCTCAGTTTACTTGTGCTTTTTCTAAAATTTACTCTTGAATTTAATGGTGATGAAGAATGTAGAGTGTATCAGCAAGTTGCAACATTAGCAAGTAAGTGTAGAAAATAAATGAAAATGATATTTTTGGAGGAAACATTTGTATGGGTGTTTGGTCCTTCTGTTTTGACAGAATAATATTGTCAAATTTATGAAGTACATACTACGTTCCAAGTGCTTTTTATTACTCTGTAAGTCAGGCATTATGCCTCTTGCACAGGTGAGTTAACTAATGTTCAGAAAAGTAAGGTAGTTTGCTTAAACTTGAAGTCAGTAGCAGGTGCAGTGGCTCATGCCCGTAATCCCAGTACTTTGGGAGGCCAAGGCAGGTGAATTGCCTGAGCTCAGGAGTTTGAGACCAGCCTGGGCGAAACAGTAAACCCCTATCTCTACTAAAATACAAAAAATTAGCCTGGCATGGCAGTGTGCGCCTATAATCCCAGCTACTCAGGAGGCTGAGGCAGGAGAATCGCTTGAACCTGGGAGGCAGAGGTTGCAGTGAGCTGAGATCGCGCCATTGCACTCCAGCCTGGGTGACAGAATTAGACTCCATCTCCAAAACACAAAAACACTTGCAGTCAGTAAGAGTCTGAGCCTTAATTTGAAGGTGATCTTGTAAAATGTGCTTTAAAAATACCTAGCTATAGAAATAAATACGTGGGAGTCAATCTGCGTTTTCTCGGGATTATATTCCATCCACTTTGCTCCTATTACAATAAGTAGTCTTGCCCACCTACCTGAAGGAAAAAGAGTAGATAAATGAAAGAAATAGAAATATTTAAATCACCTAAATATTTATTTTGCTATGACTTTTGACCTCTTACCAAAAATGGAACAGGCAAAGTCTAAACATGGCTTCAGCCACTTTTCTGTCACTTTGTTTTCATCTGATGATCAAACGGGAATTAGCAGGAAATGAAGAGCCCATATTACCCTCAGAATGAGTTATTCAACTTTGCAAGAGACAAATCTGACAGAATCATTATGCCAGAGCTCAATGACAACACAGTCCTAAGAAGGTCCACAGCACATTCTCCAGTTCCTTCTTCACGAGCTCACCATCAGCTCCACATTGGACATTCAATGAGTTCACACACAGTGTGGTTCTCAGAGCCTTCCCATTCTGTTCAACAAAGCACTGTGAGAGCTCAGTGGCAGAGGAGCAGGACTCCTTCCAAAGACTGGACCTGATATGAGCTCAGAGTACCAGGGGCCCTTCCAAAGACTGGACCTGATATGAGCTCAGAGTACCAGGGGCCCTTCCAAAGACTGGACCAGATAGGGTGAAGGCAGCTTTGTCACTAGGCATTCTTTAATCACATATTCTAAATTTCTAAGAATTCTAATAATTCAACACAGGTAACACCAATTTTTCACATTCATTTAAATGATTTAATTATGTTTATAATGAATTTAGAAATCATTAGCATTAAATGTAGCATGATTTAAAGGAACTGAAAATTGGATTATTCTAACTACTCTTTAAAATGGTTTTTCAGATACCAAAAAAATGTTTAATTTCTTTTTGGTTTTATTTCTTATGCACAACTATGCTGGGTTACAACACCTGCAGTTTCCACTTTATAGCTAACCAGGAATGCCACCTCACAGAATGAAGAGGGACTAATGAAGGCATAGTTAGAAGTCCCGGAATATCCTACTGAGAAGCAAATCCACCAGCTACTACTAAGAAAAGAGTCAATGTGCACTGGGTAACTCGGGACTCGAGGACCTTTTCCGTTCAGAAGTAGTGGGTGGAAAGTTCCAGGGTCACATTGTGCTGTAACGTTTTGTTCTTCTAAAAAGTCATTTTAAAAGCATACTCATATTCCAGGGCTCACTGGTCATGGAATCTCAGACTGGTTTGCTGTTTTCTTTTGATGCCCAAAATACAGGTAATATTTTGCATTTTTAAAATGCATTTCATTCCTATGATCTGAGAGGAGGCATTGTATCAGAATCTCTTGTGCACTCAGCTAATGATCCATAATAAGATCCCATTATCAACCAGGTTTTTTGGTACTGAACTTCATAAACAACCGACAGCAATCTTTGCTACAAAAAAAATGTGACACTGGGCTTAGCCACTTACAACCAGTGATAATAGAAGAGGGCGCTAGTCCCATTCCTCAATTAAGGAAATTAGGTTCTAGAAATCTTTAGCAGGTATAAAAGCCGTCTAACGTAGCTCATCCATCAATGTTGCCTGATTGGGAATTTCTTCATGTCCTCATGGGAGTCTGTATTTCAGACACTGCACAAGTGCCATAGATCAAGCCACTATTTGCTAGTTGCTCCCATGATTAGGTTATTGTGCTTATCCTCACTTGATTATCTGTATGTCAAGCCAGCCGCAGAGCAGCCTCGAGGACTTCTGGGATTGGGATGTAGCTTACACCGATGGGGCCTGCAGTGAAGTAGGGTAAAGCTACTTCATACGGGTGACTTCAGCTGTCATTCAGTTTCTGCCACTGCTGCAAGCTCAAATTCTACCACATGGAGAAAACTTGTCCCAAAGATCAAGAAAATGCATTACTGATTCCAGTGAAAGGTCCTCACTCTCTTAACATTTTGGAAACCTCGTTTGAATAGATCATCATCCATGGATACATCCACTTGATGGAAAAAGAAGAACACACTAAAAATAATTAGAAACGTGAGATTGACATAAATTCAGAGGGATCTTCAATACGGTATTGCTTTATCAGTCAGTACAGAGGTAGAGCTGTTAACATCAGCTCATTAATTGCTGAAGGGAAAGCTGATAGGTTCTTCTTTTATTTTAAAACCTTGCAGCTACATCATCCTATGAACCTGGGACATTTTAAAGTGAATTTGGCAGTCTTACAGCATAAGAAAATAATTGGGTTTGATCTGTAGACCCTATTACTAGGATAAGGCCACTTGGGGATCCACACATTTTTAGGAAGTGGGAATATTAAAAGGAGATTTCTCAAATGTCTGTTTATGTGATGGATTACGTTTTCTGATTTGCATATGTTGATTCGCCTTGCATCCCATGGATGAAGCCAACTTGATCATGATGGATAAGTTTTTTGATGTGCTGTTGGATTCTATTTACAAGTATTTTTCTGAGGATTTTCGCATCAATGTTTTCATCATGGATATTGGCCTGAAATTTTCTTTTTTAGTTGTGTCTCTGCCAGGTTTTGGTATCAGAATGATGTTGGTCTCGTAAAATGAGTTAGGGAGGATTTCCTCTTTTTGTATTGATTGGAATAGTTTCAGAAATGGTACCAGCTCCTCTTTGTACCTCTGGTAGAATTCCAAACATCACATGTTCTCACTCATAAATGGGTGTTGAACAATGAGAACACATGGACACAGGGAGGGGAACATCACACACTGGGGCCTGTTGAGGGTTGGGGGGCTAGGGGGTGGATAGCAGGGTTTGGGGGAATAGCATTAGGAGAAATATCTAATGTAGATGATGGGGGATGAAGGAAATCATCATGGCACATGTATACCTGTGTAACAAACCTGCACGTTCTGCACATGTTGGTTACAAGGAGTGTAACCAACACTCCTTGTTGGTAGAGTCTGACTAGTGATAGTCACTGGTCCTCACCCATTTGAAGATGATGGGGAGCCATTTAAGAGGTAAATTCAATGATGCTTCTAGAAAATTCAGTTCTGTTCATCTCCACATAACCTGGAAGGGGCCGCCACCTACTCCAGTTGTGGGAATTAAAGACACAATATGAGCTGCCCACCCCAGGGCCGCCTCTGGTCTGCCCAAGGACAAGCTAATTAGAATAGAGCTAACTCCACTTAGAGATATGGAAAAGTTATCCCGGTATTATTTCTGGCCTGCCCAGAGCTATTAATCTCTTGGCTTTGAAAAGCACTCATGCATTTCCATTTTACTCTCACCCTTTTACTGCTGGACCTTAAGAATGTCCATCTACCTTGATCCATGGCTGCCAACGCACTCACCCAGCGATTGCTCTACGGCTGGCAGATGTCAAGCCCTGAGCGTGGGGCTCTGGCCACGCTTCTAATGTAGAGAGCACCTGTTTACAAGGCATCATGTAAAAGCTGTCGCCACATTCAGAAGCCACAATCCTTACAGAAACATTTTTAGGAGCCTCAAAGCATGTTGTCTGTAAATGAAAAAGAAAGTGTGCTCATCCACTTGCATGACAAATGAGAGGCATGTGGCCTCAAAATCAGGGGAGAATGTTTTCAGTAACAGCCACAACCAGATTGTTTAGCAAAGAGAGCAGGCAATCACAAGGCACTGTGAAACCAATTCACTGGGAACTCACAGAGGGCAGCCAGAAAGGAGACTCTGGTCCAGTCTTTTAAGACATTTCCTCCCTTTCTACCCACATGAACATTACTTTACACACTTGATGCTGATTTGTTTTGCTCAGGGCTTCAAGGTCTAAATTATCGCACTGTTTCTCCTAACCAGTATCCTTGCCTAAATCAGTGGAAATGTAACTGATGCAAAATGTTTATTCTATTCAAAAGCATCTGTTCATCTGGAATTACTTTGGACTAGAAAATACTGTGAGGACAGACTGTCCCAATTTTATTCTTCATGTTCAAGGAACAAGTCATTTGAAGATTCAGGGGGAGGGTTTTCTAAGTAATAAAATATCAACACATTGAGGAAAGGAAATTAAACAAAATGTGGCTAAAATCTCTTACTATTGGGCTATAATTTGGGAGATCATCTTCATGAGGTATCTGATAATGCTTATGAGATTTTAAAATGTACCGCTGATATCCTCACCCAATCCGATAATGGGAAAAATATTAATATGTCACAATGCCAGCATAAACAAATACATGGAATAGAAGTGACTTAGAATGTAATTGTGTTTGAGAAGGGCGCTTTTGGTTAATCTTGGTCAGTAAGGACAGGACACTCAGGAACATGAGGCCATGACACCCCCCGATGTTGACAGTAAAAAAAAGTAGTTAACATTAAAGAAACCGTGAGGGAGAATAAAAATATACCAGATGCCACAGGAGCACTGGGGGGTTTTAACTTTCAGGTGCAGGGGTGCACGTGCGGGTTTGGTACGTAGGTGAACTTGTGTCATGGGGGTCTGTCCTGCGGATAATTTCATCAGCCAGGTATTAAGCCTAGCACCCATTAGTTCTTTTTCCGACCTCCTTCCCCACCTCCCCCCCACTCTCCGATAGGTCCCAGTGTGTGTTGTTTCCCTCTGAGTGTCCATGTGCTCTCATCACTTAGCTCCCAGGCAGGAGCACTGAGTTTTAATACGCAACAGGTTTGTTTAGATGATGAAGAACACCACTCCTCAAAGGGTAGCGGCCAATGGGTTGACGCTGTTGTCCTCGGCAATGAGCTAGGATTGAAATTCTCCAAGAGACCTCAGGCTAAAACACCGTCTCTCAGCCGGATCCCTCAGCCAGCAGCTCCAACAACAGACAAATTTGCTTTTTCTCAAGCAAATTTAAGAAGCACATTTGGAGGTTTTGAGCATCACCGAGGACGAAGTAATATCCGAGCTGACAGGTCCCTGAGACCCTAATCTATGCAGGCCCATGAGGAGCAAGAGAAGTAAGAAAAAGGGAATTATTAACCCAAAGTATGAGTCACTAAATAACGATAATGCAAAGAATGTTAAAAATCCTTCCTGTGGTTGAAATAACTGGGCAGGTCAAGAACAAGTTGTAGGTATTCTTCCTCCTCCTCCTGAGTTCTTAGTCACTGCCTGAAACCTTTGACAACTCTGTCCTTGCTCTAAATGCAGATAATGAATTCTGCTGTTCAGAGCCCATGAAGGTCCCTTTCTCTATTTCATATTTCTGGAAAAAATAATGAACACGTTTCAATAGAATCCATGACAAATACAACCTGTAATAACGTCTCAGGGACACACTGTGAAGGGATTAAATGTAGCTTAATTTAGAGCATAAACATCCCATCTCTGTAAAGCAGGGAATTTTCCAAGGGATGAAACCCAGTCTCATCACTGCTTTCCTTCCCTTGGACAGAACTTGCTTTCCTTTCCCCAAGTGTCTTCTTGAGGTTTTTCTTTCCCATGTATCGCTTTTTGTAAGGCTGGACATCAAGTGCTACAACTTACTCTTTCCTTTGAGCAAATATTTGCTCAAAGGAAAATGAGGATTCGACTTTGTTTTAACTGTATTCCAGTAACAGCATTGTTTCTTTTGACTTCAGTGTTGAGAACTGAAGAGGCGGGTCACATGTGAATAGTGCCTGCAGGAGTACGACGTTCCCCATCCCTGATGCAGCAATAACCAGCCCTTCTGGGTAGAGACCCCAGAGAGCACCAATGTATGGCTCATTTGAGGCCTGGGCTTAGCAATGTTCACTGTTCAAGAGATTATGTGACTAACAAGTCGAATCTATGCTGTTTTCATCAGGACTAGAGTCCACTGGACACTCTGCAACTCTGTGGAAGTAGCACACTATTGCCATTCAGCCAGTGCCATGATCTCAGAAAGAATTCAAGAAGATGAATAGGAGCAGTTGGCCCTATCTGCAATGTCATTTATCTTTACAAGAAATTCATAAATCCAGAAGGTTTGAGAAAAAATTACCGGGTAGCTCTCACTCATACCCAAAGATCATCCACTGCCCACAGGACAGACTTTCATTACCCCAGAGTCATCGTGATACATGCTCAAAGATCTAACTTATCTAATAGGGATGAGCACCTATCTGTGAGACAATGGTCTAACCTATTACCATGCTACACACTGAAATAGGGACCGGTTCATGGGATTAAAAGATCGGATCCCAGAAAATGACATCCCATTTTTTTGCATTACGAGATGAATGAATGATTGATGATCTGGCCCATGTCAGGAAGACAGTAATGTAAAAGTGCTGCGTAACCTGTTCTAATAACTGGCTTACAAATCATGCTGATTGCTATCGTGGCAATTCTGTAAAATATTCGAATACGCTTTTATTCCAAAAGTTACCAAGAACACATTAGACTTACATCTTCCTTAGGCCGAATGGTGATTGAAGAATAACTACTCTCTTCTATTCCAGCACGCCTTTCTCCATGTCAGTATGTTAGAATTCCCTTTCATCATTCTATCTCAATCGCATTTTCTCATATTCCCAAAAGGACCATGTAAAATGACCTCATAAACTGACTTAGGCTTAGGTATCCGCAAATAAATGTGTGAACCCTCCTGGTAAGTACAGCTGAGAGAGGATTAGAACAGCTAAGAGAGTATATGATGTTAAGGATCAATAAGGAGGGGTCCTTGGAGGGTAAATAATGAGGTGGCTGTTTCAGCATCTCTGAAATTGGCACATAGCTACAAACCTACTTACATATATATATATATATATATGGTTGTGGTTCTTCCCGGCTTTTCTTAATATTCTTAGATAAACTGGTTTATTGATTTGTTGAGCTGTTTATTGGAAGCTCTAATATTTTTAGGATTTTGGTGATCCAAGTTCCTCAAAAATATAAGCCGATAAAGCAGCTTTGGTCATTCCAAAGAATTATACTATGTGATAACAAAAATAATTACATAACTACAAATACCTATCATGACGACGGCCATTTATTGGCCAGTCACCATATATTGGGGCTGAAGCAATTTATGTATAGGCACCCTGCCTTGCTATGTGGCAATCCAGCAAGATAAGGGTCCTAGCCCTCATTTCACAGGTGAGAAACTGGGCCCTGGGGACTCAGTAAAAGGGTGAAGACTTTTCCAGGAAAATACATGGTTTACAGGTATCTTACTAGAAAGCGCTTTGTCCTTTTACTTCACTTCGCAGTCTTTAAAATAGATGAATATTTCTCCCTGAAAACATTAGGTGGAGAACTCAGCGTCCCTTAGCACAAGTTTTCAACCTGTGTGTGATTTATTGGGGTGTGTTGCTCCCAGGCCCTCCGGACAGAGAGCGACGACTCTGGTTTTCGCTGTGGGGAGCTGCATGTAACCATGAGTAAATGCAGACTTAGCAACACCTGTTAGAACCTGGGTGCGGTGGTATCTTTCAACCTGACGTCAGTGGCACTTTAAATGATTTCAAACAGAAGGGCTCCAGCTGGTCCTGGAGCTGCAGGGTGCCCTTATCAGGATGTGCATCATATAAATATAGATGTGTACATAACACAAATATAGATCCCCTTACAGTACACTCTGTGCTTGTATTGTTTGGGCAGTCATAAAGAGCCTGCTCATTTTAGGAAAGAATGTTTTCCCCCAGGAAATGCAACTTCTTTTTTTTTTTTTGCAGTTTCAATTACAATTGTAAAGGAAAACATTTGAAATGAAAAGTTAAAAATAAAACCATCATTTCAAGGAAACAATGAAATGTAAGCTCAATGCACAGTAGGATTTTGTGTTTTTAATCTCCACCAAGTGGTTTGAAAAATTAATATTGTTAAACATTCGATGAAATGGGAAAGTAAAACATGAGAAACAAACCAGAGTCATTCACTGTCACCTGTTTACCTGTTCTGAAAGCTACCCTGGAAGGCCAAAAACATCGGGTGGAAGGCCAAAAACATCGGGTGGAAGACCGTGAGATCACTCACCACGAGTTAGTCCTGAGCTTCTTGAACATCAACCACCCAAACCCAGAAACCACCTTCCTGTTGTTTTGGCCCAATTCCATGAAACAACTCATTTCCTTGGGACTCCATAAGGAAAAGTTAAACTCGCCTTTTTTTTTAATCACTTTTTATTTTTAGATTACAAAAGTAGTATCTGTTCAATGCAAAAACCTTGGAAAACTCATAAAGACTGAAAGATACTTTTAAAATCATCTGACACTCATAATTCCACCCCCACTGTTATAATCACCATTAGCATTTTGGTACATTTCTTTCTGGTTACTTTTCTGTGTTCCTACACATATGTCAGCTTTTCCCTCCCTGACTGGTGTTTGGCCATGCGTGCTGTGTGGAACCTACTTCTCACTTAGCAATCCATTATAACGTTTCACCAAATTTGAAATATCCTTCTCTGGCCTGATGTATATCGACTACACCGTATCCCATTGCGTTAATTTTATTATATGGATTATTACAATATCTCTGAACCAAACACTTAATTTTAGAGTCTTCCAGTTAGTTTACCATTTTACCTATCTACACACACACATAAATACACAGATGTACATCACATATATTACATACATCATACAATGGATATAAAATTTGCATGCAAGCTTCAATAACTGTTGTCAAACATACGATAAATTACCTACCTTACATCAATTTTTCTTTTCTTCCTTGTTGATATGACTCTGATTTTGTCAATGTGGAAATATCCCTGGCTAAATTATTTCAACTCTTATATCACAAAGTCTGGTCAATACAGTGTAAGGAGCAAATACTGAGCTGTGCTTCTGGGACGGCCCTTTGGAGAGGAGCAGACATGGCCTGTTCCTGTGGTCCTGCCTGTTTGTGTTGACTGTTACTTTTGCCCAGAACGTGGATACAAGGAGCAGAGGTGGGCAGCCATCTTAGGACCTAGACCTGAAAACCACGGGTCCAGGAGGGCATGGCAGGAAGCGGGAAGGAGGCTGAGGCTGGATTCTAACACCGTCACGAGGCCATTATCTTAGACCTGGACTACTTTTTGTTTTCTTTCTTTCTTTCTTTCTGCTTTTTGTGGGTTTTTTTTTAGATGGAATCTCACTCTGTCACCCAGGCTAGAATGCAGTGGCACAATCTCGGCTCACTGCAACCTCCGTCTCCTGGGTTCAAGCAATTCTACTACCTCAGCCTCCTGAGTACCTGGGATTACAGGCACCCGCCACCACACCCAGCTAATTTCTGCATTTTTAGTAGAGACGGGGTTTCACCACACTGGCCAGCCTGGGAAGCCAGCCTAATGCCTGTCCTTCTGGAATCCTTATTTGGTTTCCTAAGACTTCAGTGTCTTGGAGTCATCACGTATCAACCCCTCACACCACTCCCAGCTCCCACCAGTATAATTTCCATCTCCCCCTTCCCTCAGGCTCAGCATCTCCCAGTCATCACTGATTCCTCCTTCATCCTTGTTCTCCACTTCTACCTCCAGAATCACAAAAATACAGACTTTAAGATTTGACGGGCCAGTGGGGACGGCTAAGGGCTTAGCCGGATACCCTAACGCTGTAGATTAGAAAAACCATGCCCACCGGCTCACCACAGGAGGGGAGGGGAGTTGTCACTACAAACACTTTCTGAGAAGGACTAGTCCACTGCTTGTCCTGCGCGCCTTCCATTGTGTCATCCTTGCTTCTCAAATGACACTGTGCTGACACATTATTCTAACTCTGTTCCCAAAATGTCCTTTTGGTTGATATCAATTCTTTCAAAAATCTGAGTCTGACTGTGTCACCTGCAGCAGGCATTGGAACAGGATAGAATTTAAGCTGTCATTGTGGGTCCTATTTTATTTGCTCACAATTTACATCCCGCTGCTGCCTGTCACATGAGTACACTCACCCCACAATCTCCCCCCATATCACTTGCCTCGCATCTAGGATGCTGCCCAACTCTCCTGTCCACCCTAGTCTCCCCGTCCCCAGGCACTCACCCAAAGCTTTGCTCTGAACACTTCTCGAAAAGCAACCTCGGCCAGGTGTGGTGGCTCACGACTGTAATCCTAACATTTCGGGACGCTGAGGTGGGTGAGTCAGGAGTTTCAGACCAGCCTGATCAACATAGTGAAACCCATCTCTACTAAAAATACAAAACTGGTCGAGTGTGGTGGTGCAGACCTGTAATCCCAGCTACCTGGGAGGCTGAGGCAGAAGAATAGCTTGAACCCAGGAGGTAGAGGCTGCAGTGAGCCAAGAGCATGCCATTGCACTCTAGCCTGGGCAACAAGAGCGAAACTCTGTCTCAGAAAGGATAATAATAAAGAAGCAACCTCTTCTCCCTTTACTGTCCTTTAGTTTTATGTTTTAATTTTGTGGGTGCATAGCAAGTTTATAAATTTATGCGGTAACTGGGATATTTGGATACAGGCATACAATGAGTAATAATCACATCAGGGTATATGAGGTATCCATCACCTCATGCATTATCATCTCTTTGTGTTACCAACATTCCAATTAGGATCTTTTAGTTATTTCAAAACTTAAAATAAATAATTGTTGACTGTAGTCACCTTGTTATGCTTTCAGATACTAGATCTCATTCATTTTAATTCTATTTTTGTGCTCATTAACCAGGTCTATTCTCCTCCCACCCTCCCCACAACTACCCTCCCAGCCTCCGTGCTCATTAACCAGCTCTAATCTCCTCCCACCCTCCCCACAACTACCCTCCCAGCCTCTGGTAGCCATCCTTCTACTCTCCATCTCTGAGTTAATTGTTTTAGTGTTTAGTTTTCACAAATGAGTGAGAACACGAGATGTATGTCTTTCTGTGCCTGGTTTATTTCACTTAACATAGTGTCTTCTGTTTCCATGTTGTCCTTTTCATGGCTGAATAGTTCTCCACTGTGTATACAAACCACATTTTCTTCATGCATTTGTCTACTGGTGGACACAGGTTGCTTCCAAGTCTTCGCTATTGTGAATAGCACTGCAATAAATGAGGAAGGCAGATATCTCTTCCACATGCTGATTCCTTTCTTTCAGGTGTATACCCCAGCAGTGGGATTGCTGGATCATATGGTGGCTCTGGTTTTCATTTTTGAGGTGTCTCCATATTGTTCTCCATAGTGGCTCTACTAATTTACATTCCCACCAACCACGGATAAGGGTCCCTTTAGTGTTTTGAAGCCATCTCCCTAGGCACGTGACGGATTGTGCCTTGCAACACACACCTCTGTGGTCTTACCACCTATCTTATCTCTGTAACTGCATTATATGCTCTTGGAAAACAAGGACAGATGTGTTCCCCCCACACACTGCCTTGTAAAAAGAAGAGAGGCAGTGAACATCCCTGAACACTGGTGTTAGCCCTAACAGTCCTACATGCTATGCGTTTCTCCTCCCTTGCACTTTTCTATAATGCTTTGAATATAGTGGACAGACAGCTTGTTATCTGAGCAGTTTAAGAGTCTTCTTGAAATGTATTTTCATTTCTTTAAAAAATTAAATACATGTGATGGCCATGGAATGATTGAGCGACTCAGACCCATTAACCAATGATTCAGGTAATGCCACTGGCAGCAGCACTGACTGCTTCCTGGGGAACATGTCCTGAGCAGGGATGTCTCCAAAGCTGACAGCTGCAGAGCTGACACACACCCTAAGGCTGATGTCTGGCTATTCAGACTCCTTCTGCTTTCCCAGAACAGTTTTCTCTCCTCGCTGCCACTTTACTCTCCCACGAGAACCCAGGCAGAGACGGGAAAAATGTGCCGTTTCCTGGTGACTTTATTCATTGAAGAAGCCAAAGCGCAATTTTCTTTACAAAGGAGTCGTAGGATGAGAAGGACAGATTCCCTTCCTCTCGTTCTTTCTGCATGTGCAGTTCTGTGCAGAGGGCCCCCCACACCCCCAGCACTCCTACTCAAGCAGCTGCAATCCACTCAGCACACAATTCCTGGAGAGTCTGGATGCTTCCAGACTGGTGCGTGGCACCAGGAAATAAATATGAGCGAACAAAGGATGTCTGCCCTCCAGAGTGCACTGTAATAGAAGCAGTGAGATGTGCGTATGTTATTGTACTGTCCTGAAATAAATGCCATAAGAATAAGGCCAAATCCCAGCCTCGCCAAGCAGGAGGAAATGGCAGAATCCCTCGGGGGAACTTAGGAAACGCTTCTTGGAAGAGCTGATGTTCAGCCCGGTTTTTAAGGATGAGTAGGGATCACCCATTGAACGTAAAGGTGGGACAAAGGAAGTGCTTTGTAAAGTGCTTTTGTAAAGACAGTGGTATGAGGAGGGAATGGGGAGCAGTGGGTGTGGCCAGAGCATCAGTGCTGATGCCTGCAGAGACAGAGGCAAGCGCCTGGACTTAGCCTGCGGGCAAGGAGGAGCCCTGGGATGTTCTAAGTGGAAGTAAGGAGATGATATTTGCATTACATAAAACACCTATGGCCACAGAATGGAGGACAGATTTAGGGAAGGGAGACTGTGGCCAGAAGCCCTTGTGTGGCCTGAGCAAAGAGAAGAGAACCTGACCATGGCCAAAGCAACAGAAACACAGAAATACTGACAGATGGTCCCCAACTTACCATGGCTTGATGTCTTCTTGACTGCACCACGGTGCCAAAGTGGTAGGCAGTCAGTAGAAACCACACTTCCAGGACCATACGGTTATGCTGTGTTTCCCTTTTGATACAGTGTTCAATAAATGACACAATATATCCAACACGATATTATAAAATGGGTTTTGTGTTAGGTGATTTTGCCCAACTGCAGGCTAATGGAAGTGTCCAGGCATGTCTAAGGTAGGTTAGGCTAAGCTGCAATATTCAGTAGGTCCGGTGTGTTCAATGGATATTGACATGGAATTTCCAACTTACGATGGGGTTTATCAGGATGTAATTCCACTGTAGGTTGAGGATCTGCTGTATAATTGGAGCTAATGAGTGTTACAGGACTATAGATGAGTCTAATATGTTCCTCTGGGTTGATGGACTGCTGGGATGTTGTGTAAACATTCATAGCAAGGGAACGGATTGTGAAATTAATTTACATTTATGCTTCCCTGTTACAGGTATAACTTTATGGTGTTTTTCTCTTCCCTGGCCCAAGAAACCTTCGTGCTCTCAGTGTGGGCTACCTGGTTGGAGGAGTGTCAACAGTCACTTTTCGTTTCTCGGTCAGTTGGGAAGTAACGAAGAGAAACTTCACTCTTCGTGAGTCTTGGGAGGATGTGTCGAAGAACGTGAGATCCAAGTGGCCTCAGCCACAGTTGTTCTGGTGAGCTTGAGGTCTGCATTCCTCTGATGCCAGCAGCCTGGAAGGGGAGAGGCCTCCGAAGAGCTGTTCTGCAGAGCATGGTGGTGCAAATAGATGTGGGGATGAGAGGAGCCCCGAAAATAATGGCCTCAGCAATTCCTAGGAGAGATCTGTCCCATGCCTGTGTTTGGTGCTCAAGAAGGGAAACCTCCTGCTTTGTGGGGGATGGTGACCTTGTCCTCTGTCATGTGGGCTTAAGCAAGAAGCAGCTCTGTGGCAACCAAGAGGAGCTAAGAGAGGCCCTTCTTGTTGCCAGGGCATTCCCGCCTTCAACTGCACAACCCTAACCAGCATAGGCAATGTTTCTGGGAACCCAAACCCATAGCATCTCTCCTTTATTTATCCTCTTTTCCAACCCATCAGCAGCCCTCCAGCTGTTGGGCAGGGAGAGCGAGAGGTTCTGTGAGAAGAAGGACATTCAGATATATCCACAGAGGACTTTTCACTGGTACTCATGTCTCCTTTGTGGATCCTCAGCCCTCTATGCTTTCCAAAGTCATGATGCTTTCATCGTGTCCTACACTTTGGAAACTGCTGAGGATCAGGACTCTTTATACGTTCTCTAGAGATCTCACCATCGGCTTTCTTTTCCTGGCTCTTTCCAGTGTCCTTTTGGAGAATGTCAGGCTGGGGGACTAGAAAGGGAAGGCAATGTTGTTTGGGAGCTAAGCCAAGGCTGCAAATTCTCTGCGAAGCCTGGCCCTGCCATGACCGGCGCACGACCTGAGGTTAGTTACATAATCTTGGTCACCTCAATTTCTTCACGTATGAAATGGTTAAGTTCCTCCTTCATAGGCTTGTTGTCAGGAAAAAGGAGAAACTGCACAACAAGCTCTTATTCCAATGACTGGCCCCCAGTATAGAAGACACAGGTAAGCAGTCATCTGTCCCAAGGGTGGGCTGCCCTGTGTGGTGCAGACACCCCACGTACTGGGTTCCCTGAGGCATTGCCCTGCCCCACTGTGGAATTATCACATCCTTGCTGTGCATTATATCATCACAGAACAGCCTTAGGGCCCTACCCAGGGAAACCAAGAGACAAAGGAAAAGGCACAAACCCACAATATTTTCACCTCCTGGATCCCAGGTCCATGCAAAAACAGAATCTACAACCAAGATTCCAAGATTCCAAGACTCTGGGAAACAGGTCTGAGATCCCAGGAGCCAGGAAGGTGCCTGAGTGTCAGTTCCAGAATGTGTCAGAAACAGCTCCGAGCTCTCAGGGACACCCATTGTGGAGATCACTGAGTCAGCGGCTGCTTCCTGGCATTGCTGAGGTTCATTCTGTTTCTCAGAAAACGATTGTATTTTGCTTGGAGTTTGTTTCCATTTTTGCAGGCCAGGAGCTCTGCCACAGATTTTCTGAGAAGTGAAGTGAATGCTCCTTCTGTCAATCTGGAATTGTTTGGTGAGTGAGCTTTTTCCCCCTTTTGCTCCTTTTTTTCTTTATTAAAGCTGACAAATGGGGAAGAAAATGAAAAAGAAAAGAACAAATCCAGTATCACAAGATGCTGGGAAAATAGCTTCTATTTATAGCCTGGTACATTTCAGAGATGTAAACACCTCTGCTAATCGCTGCCCCTGCAGAAGGCCCTGGGGACTCCTGAATGGCCCTGGAGAGCTGGCAGCCATGTACAGCAGTGCAGCGAGGGCTGACAGGGCTAATTGTGCTCCCAGTTGTTTTCAGAAAGTGGGAAATAAGCTCTGTGTCCTGCCTCCACCCCCGGAACAGCAGAGGGCTACACGGGCCTCCATCCCCTCTCAGAGAAAGCAGGATCTTGGCCCGCAGGATAAATTTCAGCAGGGTGTGCACAGGGCTGGCCCGGCCAAAGCACCTCCATCTGGACAAATCTAGCCAACAAGATAACAGCAGACAGTCTTGCTTTGAGTGTCAGTGTTGCCACATATTAACCGTGTGATGTGGTGCAGGCCCTTTACCAAACACGAGGCTTTGGAACAATTACAGCTACTGCAGAGATCAGCATGAGATCTCAATGAAAATCGAGTAAGTAAAAAACTGTCCAGACTTCTCAGTGTATCAGCCACAATTTCTGTCATCCAAAACAAAGTTTCTAGACCTGGAAAGAAATAGTAAACTCTGACTTATAATCAAGCAAAAAAGCATTCTATACAAATAGAGCCCTGAGATGACTCAGGTGCTGAATTTAGGAAGACAAGACTTTAAAACAATTGTTATAAGTATGTTCAAAAATGTACAGGAAAATATGGTTATTATAAGTGAATAACTGGAGAATATCACCAAGGAAACTGAAACAATAAAATAACCAAGTGGCAACTGTAGAAATGAAAATGCAATATTGGAATTGAAAAAAATCATTGATGCACCAATTAACAGACCAGATACTGCAGAAAAAAAGATAAGTAGGCTTAAAAAAAAAGTGTAAATTTTCCATGCTGGAAAAAAGTAAAACATATGTATTTTAAACAAACTGAGCTTTATGGCTACTGGAAAAATACCACACAACCTAACAAATGTGAAATTTGAGTCTGAAAAGAAAGAAAGAGAACATGAAACAGAATTTTTTTTAATAGCAGACAAAATTTTTCAAATTTTAGTAAAAAACCAATCTACACACCTAAGAAACCATTAACCCCAAACAATATAAATTTTAAAAATCACAGCTGGGCACATAATAGTGATATAAATGACATGATAATGATAAATAAATGACAATCTTAAAATCAACTGGAGAAGAGATGCATTCCCTCCAGGAGACAGTGCTGTGACTGATGGCAGAGGCCAGAGGACCAAGGCTCATAATGGAAGGCACTAGAAGAAGAAAAATGTCAACCCAGAATTCAATGTCCAGCGAGAATATCTTTCAAAAGTAAGACATCTGCAGGTAAGGAAAACATGAGAGAATTCATCAGCATCAGACTTTCTCAAAGAAAATAGCTCCAGCTGAAGCTAGGTTGGACCAGATGGAAACTGGACCAGATGGAAATTGGGAGGTTCAGAGAGGAATGAAGAGTCCCAGAAATGCATCTGCAGCTTTTCATCTTAGGAGACTCAAATGGATCTAATGAGCCCAGCATTTTCTTGATTTCCTGGAATAAGTTTTCTGCAAAAGGCAAAGACAAGTGAGACTCAGCCCCACTTCTAAGGCAAGCCCAGTGGAGTCATTGCCTTTAAATACTGTCCACAGAGTATGGTCAGCCTCATTTGTACATTGCCCGGGGCATCCAGTGAAGAGGAGAAACGTTCATCTCTGCTTTATAGGCTGAACGGACATTCTGTGAACATTGATCCCCTCTGGCCTCCACAGGGAAACAAATGTACCCTAATCCTTATCCAGAAAAAAAGTCCTCTGCATGTTTCACCTATGCAAGAGGGGTTATTCAGGATTACCCAGGAATGGGGTGTCCTGGCATAACAGAAGAATGTATGCAGCAATTGCAGATCCAGACAGAACACTGCTTCAAAAACAAACGTCATCAATTGTACATTTCTATCAATGGCTTTAAAATTGACCATGGAAAATCTTGCTTAATCAGAACAGACACTGCCGGAGTCAGTACTCACACCAGATTTCATGTCTCAGAAGGTTGTTGTTGTCAGAGTACACATGGATCTGTTTGCAGTAGGGAGAAAACTCCTCTTAACAAATAAGAACAATGATGTAATAGAGAAAAACAGAACCTGAGTGAACCTTTCCATAATGTATCCATAGAGCAATACATCACATTGTGCTCCGTATAGTTATTATTTGCCAATTTAAAAAACTTATTAAAACACCTGTCATAGACTCTATGATTGACATGGGATGTCCATTAAGCCAAATGGACTTAGAGATCTTTCCACAGCAAACTTCTTTTCACATATGCTAGGATTTGTCCTCCTAGACAAAAACGAATGAAAAACAAAAAATATAAAGTATCTCTGCATTCAAGATACAGAAGTTTTTAAGTAAAAGCTCCACCGGGTGGAGGCAGACATCAAATGTCCACTGCGGGGCTGCCCCAGAGGAAGCAGGACAGTGTTCTTGGTGAGGACAATGACATGGAGAGTTAAGTGGGGTCCACTGCCTGAAGAGCCCCACCCTCCAGGGCTGCGCCCCTGTTCCTGCTGAGCAGGCTTCTGACTCAGGCTGGGTCTCTGCAGGCAGACACTGCCAGGAAATTCACTCACTAATGAAGTATTTATTTTATGCCCATTACATACCAGGAGAGCTCATAGCTCAAGGGACAGGGCAGTGAGCAGGACATGGTCCCCGAGACACTGGGGAGACAGCAAGTGGAGGTATGGATGAGTGCCCCCTCAAATCTACCACACACCGTTCCCTGCAGAGAGCTGCACAGACACAGTGTTGTGTGTCATACCTGGAGGAGCTGTAACCCAATTAAGCCTGGAAAAGCTCTGCAGACAAAGCAGCACCTCCAGGGAGACTTGCCAGACATTTAGGAATAAATGAAGCAGCAAAAGACACTTCATTTCCATCTATTTACTCCCTGGCCAAAATCAAGGTATAGAGAAAGGCATCGTTAAATTCTACATATTTTCCGCTATTCCCCGCAACTGGTGACAGAAGTTCATCTACTGTACTTTGGGGATGTACCAAGGGTAAATATCTGAGCAGTTTTCAATGCTGAGGCCTAATGCAATAATGGGTGAGCCACAACATTTTACAAACACAGAGCTAAGACCACAATTTCCCAAATGTCCTTATTTATATGGAAAAATAAATATTTAATTTTTTTTTTGGTCCAAGAATTCGAGACATGAGAATAGAGAAATCTGGTGACCAATTTTTTTCTGGCATTCAATGTGACCAGCAGTGCCGTAACTGTAATACTCAAAGTGTCAACGTATAGAATCATGCTTTTGTTCTCATGATGTGATCACCAAATTGGCTCCAATCACTGTGGTTTGGAGGGTTGACTCAAGAACAATTGAACAACCTCCGAATCCTGCTTCATTTCTCAGCTGCTGCCTAAATGTTCACGTTCTGTTTCTCCAGTTTGTCGTAAGGACTGGAATCTACTGACATGCAAAATCTCCAACAGAGACTCGTGCTTTAAAACTCCGCGTCTTAGTGGCAGTGGGGTCTGAGAGCACAACATATTTTCAATGTGCTCTTTGTGGAGAGAAGAGAGGGGAGAAAGAAGAAAGCAGGATGCAGACAGGTGGGGCCGGGATTCGGGAAGTGGATTTTGTTTTCTTAACGTGTGTCCTCCATTCAGCGAGGGTTGGGGGACTGAGGTCGCAGCCTGGGCTCCGATGACATCACGCACATGCTTACTCCCTCACTCCCCATATTTTGAGCTTCTCATAAACCTCACTCTCCTCACTGCACAGTCTCTGACTCATGATGGTTTGATTTACAATTTTCCAACTTCACAGTGGCATGAAACCATTGCAACTTTGACATAACGCACAGCATTCAATGTGTCCCATGAGATATTCAATACTTTTTGTAAAGCAGGCTGTGTGTGAAATGATTTTGCCCAACTGTAGGCTGTTATAAGTGTTCTGAGCATGTTTAAAGTAAGCTAGGCGGCTGTGATGTTGGGTAGGTTCGCTGTATTAAATACATTTTTGACTTACAATATTTTCCACTTATGATGGGTTTATCAGGTTGTAATTCACTGTAAGTCAAGGAGTATCAGTATTCTAAATGCAACATGGAAATAGCAAAAAGATGACAGTTACGCTTATAAAAAAGACTTAAATATCCCCAGCATCTCACACTTTTAAGCTATTACAAAGTATTAAAGTTCTCAGTAAAGAAAGCCATTAGTATGCATATATTCATGGCAAGTAACATTAGTGTGGCATGATTTGGCCCCTGTCCCAGCGAATACACAAAGTATATAAGCAAGCAATTCATTAACGAGAAAAACGCAAATGTCACTAACACTTAAAAAATACTTGACCTCACTTCACATTAGAGCAGTGAGATATATATATCATCTTTTCCTCCAGCATCAGGAAGCTTGAGAGAAAGAGGAGACAGAGCTTCCTACTGCTGGAATCCCCTGCACAGTTCTGGATGTCTGAAGACTGCACCCTCTTTGGAAAGAAATTTGGCAATGCATATTAAAAACAGCCATACATTTTTATCCATTAATTCTACTCCTGGGAATCTATCCTAAAGAAATAACCTAAAATTCAGAAAAGGCATTAAGCAAAAATATTTCCATTACAGCATGGCTTATCATAATGCAAAGTTCAAAACAACCTTCCCACCCAACATCAAATTGATGGTTCATCCAAATAGTGCAATCCAGGAGTGATATTCAAAATAATTCCTGTCTGTATTTCATAAAGCATGGCATGGCCACTTGGAAGGGATCGCAGCCTGTCAGCACGGACAGCACCCTGACCCCCATGCACATGTGCACTGAGAGAGCATCAGATTTGTGCAGCCACACTTTGAATGTACTTCAAAAATCCATGGTAACGTTGTTTATGAAGGTTTCCTAGAAAATGGGGAAATGCTTATTATATGTAAATACATATTTGAAAAGAGCAAAAGACTGGAGGAGCTATAATAAAATGTTAACTGTGGTCATCTCTGAATCTTGGGATAACAGATTTTTTTCTTCTTTATGCTTTATTTCATTTCCAAATGTTCTATAAGTAGCATCTTGTTTATAATCAGAAAAAAGCTGAAATGGTTTCAGCAGCATAGTTCTACATGTTCAAATGTTTTCACTTGTCTGCCCCAGGACTTCCACAGGATACCACCTCTCAGCCTAACAGGAGTGCATGTTGATTCACTTTTCATGCCCATCCGTAGAACAGTCTGGAAAACATTATCCACAGTTGAAATAATTGAGTGCTTACACTTTCGTGCTTTATCAGATAATGTTTCCCCCCACTGTTTTGCTAACATTTAGAGATTTTTAAAATTATATTTAGGAGGTAAATCTAACTTTTTTAATTAAAATTTTTATGGAAATAAACTTAGATTCACATGCAGTTGTAAGTATAACAGGGAGAGAGCTCATGAACCTTTTATTCGTATTCATGCTAGCATCTTTCAAAACCATGGTACAATACCACAACCAGGATACCAACATTGAGACCATCCACCTGTCTCATGCAGATGTCTCCAGCTTTATCCGGACTCTGTGTGTGTCTGTATGTTGATTCCATACATCTTCATCACATGTGTCTTTGTATACCCATGACCACAGTCAAGACACAGAGTTGCCCCCACCACAGAGATCCTTTGGATTAACTTGTTTCTGACTCTCAAATTGCAAGCCATATAACCTGTCATTCGCCAACCTGTGTGCTCACCTCTGCAGTGCATAAATCACATTAGGCATTCGAGTATTACAGTCAGAGCTTGTGAAATGAACGAGACCCTGATGTCTAACATCCTAAAACACTGAAAGTATTATTAAAGAAAACGTCAGTGGAAGCGAAGAGATGTCACTTTTTCTCCATGGCTGTAACAGTGGAAAAGTCGCTGACTCTCCAAAGATGTTCCTCCAATGAACCAGCTGGTTAAACTTGAAAAGGGTGCTCTGGTCAGGATGCTCTCCCTATCAAAGAAACAAAAGGGGTTTTTATTTTAGTGTCCAGTTTTACAGGCCTAGTTTTACAAAGTTATTTAAGTAGAATAAATATTCCATACAGTTCTCTAAACAGTTCATTCATTCACACCAGAGTGTTAATACTCCCAGATATGCAAGTAGCCTTCTCTAGAAAGAAAGATAAACTAAATCCTCAAGCTTCTCCTACTACTTTGGACCACGAGTGTGCTGACCATAGCCATGGGTGATGGGCAGGGAAGTCAGCAGTTGGGCACAACTTATATAGAACTTCCTGAGCAAGCAACAGGTGTGCAGCCCCCAGAACTGAAAGATGAAACCACAGTATAAACCGTCCTCAGAAGTCGGTAAGCTGAGGGCCAGAGACCAGACACAGGACTGGCCAGAGAGGCTTGCGTGTCATTAGAAGGTGGCCTTTGCTATCCGAGGACATTAGCCCTGTCCTTTCTGGAGTTTCAGACTTGGCGATAACTCCAGAAGCCACTGCCCACAATCATATGTGTGTCACTTAAGGGACTATTGTTGACCATAAACATTGTAATGAACACACTTGGCTGTAGGAAAATACAGGGGAGCAATTCAAGAAACAGCTGCACATAGAAAACGTGGCAGCCCAGCCATCTCTAACACATAATAGGCTAATAGCACTTTTAAAAACAACATAAAAGTAATTGTTAGAAATACGAGTATAAATTATCCCATAGAGAGCACCTTCCAAGCTGCTGGGAAATGCCCCAGCATGGAAAGCTTGTGGAATCCCCCATGCCCGTTGATGCTGGAGTGTATAATGGTGGTCTCTTTGGGTGGCCTACTAGTCGACTTGGGCTGCCGTAACAGAATTCCACAGATTGGGTGGCTTAAAAACAGAAATTTATATTCTCGTGGTTCAGGAGTTCAAAGGGCTGGCGTGCCTGGCGTGGCTGGCATGGCTGGCGTGCCTGGCGTGGCTGGCGTGCCTGGCGTGGCTGGTGTGGCTGGCTTCTGGTGAGGGCTCTCTTCCAGGCTTGCAGACAGCCACCTTGCTGCTGGGTCCTTACACGGCCTTTTCTCTGCGTTTGTGCATCCCTAAGGTCTCCTTCTCTTTGCAAGGATGCCGGTACCACCGGATTGGAGCTCCATTCTTGTGTTTCATTTAACTTTACTTACCTCCTGAGAGACCCTTTCTCCAAACAGAGTCACACCAGAGTCAGGGCTTCAGTATATGAACGCAGGAGAGTATAATTCAGTCCATAAGAGGAGGCTTTGAAATCTACAGGTTCTAATTAAATGTCAGAAGTCATTCAGGTACCATTTTCAAAGACCAAGTTCTTTCCTCACACTTTTCCTCCACTTCTAGAGGAAAGGACTCTGGTGTTCAGAACAGCACAGAAAGCAGCAAGTCCTGGAGGTGTGCAGGATGAGGGGATGCTTGAGTGAGAGCTGAAAGGGGAGCACCCAGGGATGCCTTCCAGCTTCCAGCCCCATGCCCCACCCTGACAACCCTCTCTAGCCCCACATCCCTGTCCCACCTGGAGTTAGACTAGAAGAGGACAGTGCTGGAGGAGTTGCTACACCTGTACATGTTCAATTAATACCTGTGGAAATATTTCCTTAACCTCACTCTTCCCTTTCCTCCTCCTCCCACCAAAATGCCACTCGAATTTTTCCTTATATGAGTTTCATCTACAAAGGACACCCAGAATCTCCACCACATGTCAAAGTGATTGTTGGCTGACCTCGTTGACAACTTCAGATGTCTGGAAATTAGGAGGAGGAAGGTTGGATCAAGGGGTATCTTAGGAAATACGTTTTGGGTGAAGGATCAATAAAATCAGAA
This sequence comes from Leontopithecus rosalia, assembly GCA_028533165.1. Classification (NCBI taxonomy): domain Eukaryota; kingdom Metazoa; phylum Chordata; class Mammalia; order Primates; family Cebidae; genus Leontopithecus; species Leontopithecus rosalia. The sequence goes on from CM052648.1 coordinate 190,632,955, forward strand.
CAAATAGTTGCCAAATTTGGATACTAGAATTTATTGGAGTCCTCTCCTCCCCTCCCCCTCCCTCGCTTTCCCCCCTCTCCCCTCCCCTCCTCTCTCCTTCCCTCTTCTCCTTATCTGCTGCCCCCATGGCCAAGTACACAGCTCCTCTGTGACACTTTTGATGTGCTTCATAAATGTTTCCTTCTTATTCATAGAAGCCCCCACAGCTCTGTGAGCTTCTTTAGGACAGGAATTTGCTCTTAGATATTTTTCTATTACCTTGAATATCTCAACCACCTGCAATAGCTTAGGCCGTGTAGTCAGCATACAACAAAAATTTTACTGAATTAGAATTAAGCAAACTACTAAAGAGGTAAAACTAGTTTTCCTTTAATGATGCTGATCAAAAACTGGCAAACTCGATGCAAGGGAAACTCTTTTCTAAACTCAAACCATCACTGAAGAGGTCCGAATGTAGTACAACAGTCATTAAGCACCTACCTACTGTAGGCAAGGCGCTGTGCTAAGGACTACAGAGGACACAAACACAAATGAGAAAAATTTCTGTTTTCAAAGAGCTTGAAGTATAAGAGAAGAAATCAAAGAGGTACCTGGGTATTTGTGCTCCATGTAAGGCACTGGCATTGAAGTCGGTGTTTAAATGGGATGTTCCCAAAGCTTCTGCTCAAACATGGCGGCCCCCACATGGTGCCCACAGAGAATCAGGCACGTGTAAGCAAGTCAGGCTGTTCCTTCCTTTGCATCCTTTCCTCAAATGAGAGAGACTGGTGCTTCTGGGTTGAAGATTCTATCTAAAAATGAAGAGAATTAGGCTTTGATGTTAATAGCACGTGAACACAGGATGGGCCTTAGTCTACCATCCAGGGTCCACCTTTCCATCTACTTTTCCTTAAAGATGCCATATGGATTTTTATCCCATTATCCTCCCCTGCTCCATGTGCTGTGGGAAAGGCTGGCCACCTGGTGCCAGGGGTGATCAGGGCAACATCTGTTCTTCCCTGGCCACAGCGTCATATGATCAGGGTTCCCCTCAAGATTGTTGCTTGGGAAAATGCCCTCTGTCTGCGAATTGTCCCTAATCCTTCCTAGAAAACAAGCTTTCAGATGAAGCATGACTGCAGAAGGCAGGTCTTGACATCATCTGGCCTCTGAATCAATCGACTCTGATATCTTTCCTACTCTGTATTTTAGCTACGTGAGAGTTTTAAAAAATCATCTTTTTGGCTTAAACAGTTTGATTTGGGTTATCTGTTATTTGTAGAGTCCCAGCTGATAGACACACCGTAAAAGAAAAGGGCCAGGAAATGTAAATCATCTTGTATAATTTCTTGGGAATCCTGGTCTTTTGGTAAGGACAGAGGGGTTTGCGTAGAGGCCTCAACCTGAGACGCCTGTGCCAGTGCAGAATGGAAAGGACTTGACGTCTGAAGAAGAACTTAAGAGTCTGGCATTTGTCACCAGCCTTGGGAAGTCACTTGTTAATTCTAAGCCTCAGGTTCATCACCTGCCGAACAGGAGAGGTGGTGTGTCCCTGGAGTTCCTGTGAGACACCAGTGAATCCAACCAGAACTGTGGTCGGCTTGTTCAGTGCATAAAGTGGATATTAACAACATTTCGGCCTGAGCCAACACACACTTCAGGGGAATCATGGATGATAAAACCAACTTACCCATTATGTGGAATCACTGGTCTGCTTGGCAGAGGATCAACAACTCTGCGAAACTTCCAGCACAAGCTAGAGCCGTGGCCGGCGGTACAAGCTGACTTCTCACTCCTTCAACACGGGGCTGAGGTGCTAGCCCAACCAAAAATGTCTTCAGAAGGGGACTCGGCACTCCCCTGCCCCAATGATTGCCCCTCTAAGTATTTTTTAATTGCATATAAATTTGTTTTAAAAACAATAGTTCAAGATTACAACCACATTATCCAATCCAGCATCTAAGGAGGGTGAGAAGCAACGAAAAATTAAAATTCTTCTTTTTTGGAGGTATGTTCCCATTTGGTAAACGTCTTCAGGAACAGCAAGCATAGCGTGCACAGAGAGGAATGTAAAACATGTGAGACGCATCAGCTGTGTGTTTTCTGCACACTTGGCATCTGATTTCTCCCGGCCTCGATGTCTGGTCTTACTTTGTCATTGATGCCAGATGTTAACTCAGAAAGGTAAGATTGAAGATGTTAAGAGCTGCTCTGTTTGCCTCAAAGGAGCTTACAACATATTCAGAAAGGGGAGAATGTATTCCCTGGTGTCCCCAGTAAGATCACATAAAACAAATCACAAAGACATTGAAGTCATAAATCTTTCTTTGTGTGGAACCTAAACTAATCACAGGAGTAAGATCCCAAGGGGCGGCAGGGTGGGATGGAGGGGAGGAGAGAAGGAAGAAAGAGGAGGTTTGATGAAGGGCGTTAATTTTTCCCCTTTAAAACAAGGAAAAAACCTATAAACCACTGTTCCCTCCATCGTCATTCGTTGCCGGCCATTGGAGCCTATTCTAAGGTGTGTCCCTTGGGTGAAACTGCCTCAAACTACACATTGCATGACTAAGATAATAGACCTGCAGAAGTGAAAGATAAAACTGAAATGAGATCTCGCAAATATTGGCAGCAGTCTTTCCCAAAAGTGGAAATAAAGTGAGAATAAAGAATTTTAATGATGTCATATATAGCTTACATATACATTTGCTTTCAGGTATTATGGTAGAGAAAGGGAAAAATCCTTCCTGTAATAAAAACCTAACCACTTCATATTCTCTCTCCCAAAAGAATTCAGAAAATAAATGAGATATTTAAAAATTCAATTACCTAGCGCCAAATATTAATCTGAGATGAATGCCAAATCAACATTAAAATATAACATAACCCTTTAAGAGAAAACCGTCAGTCCTAGAATGAATGAAAACCCCTTTCCTAGGACACGTAAAACATCTTTCAGCAGATCTAAGCAGCCATCACACGGCCAAGAGCCAAGCTTCACACAGCATCCCGAGACAGGAACGTGGCTACTCTACATCCAATTCAATTTAATTCACTATTCGAATCACCAGTATTGAATGTTTCCTATCTCATTCTCCATATTCCCAGGAAATATAACTTCTGGATAGCACTCCTCCAGCTTTTTCCCTACCCAGAATGTATTCACCTGCTGTTCACTGCTGTAAACACATGTTAATGTTAAATAAAATAAAATATAAATACAAAGGCAATTAATTGTTTCTACCACAATATTCTAAAGCCAAGAATAACCTCCATAATTATTCACTGTCAAGCTCTAACCCTTAATGTGATTCTATTTGTAGATGGGGCCTATAAGAAGGTAATTAAGGGCAGGACCCAGTGCAACAGAACTGACGCCTTAGAGAAAGGAAGAGACACCAGAGCCCCGCTCCTCAATCTCCAGAG
>CM052648.1:190636856-190650823 GCA_028533165.1 Leontopithecus rosalia
GCCCCCTCAATCTCCAGAGCCCCCCTCAATCTCCATAGCCCCCCTCTCTCGATCTCCAGACCCCGCCCCCACTCAATCTGTGCCATGAGAAGATGCAGTGAGATGGTGGCCATCTACAAGCCAGGGAGAGAGTCCTCAGCAGAAACTAAATCGGCCAGCAGCTTGATCTTAGACTTTCCAATCTCCAGGACTATGAGAGGCAAATTTCTGTTGTTCCATCTAAAATAAAACTTACTCACCTTCTTTGTGTCAAGAAAAAGAGCTTGTTCAGAATTTTTTAAAAGAAATAAATGAGAAAATAAACAACTGAAGTCTGAGAACTTGCTGGTATCCAAGATTAAAAGATGTTAGGCCTTGTTTAAAAATAGTGAGATTTCCCAGCTTAGTGATTTCAAGTCAAATCATTTGACGTTGCACTTTGGGGACATTAATATTCACCACATGCCAAGAAATTTGATGTGTAGTGTCCCCTGACTGCTCTTAAGGGAACAGTGTTTTTCCTCTCTCTATGTTCATTCACATGTAAGCTTGCTGTATATTTAAGGCCATGACACATGGCCTTCAGTGTTTCGATGCATGACCCACATTCATCTGAGGTCTCTAGGGATTAAATTTAAATCAAATATTGCATAGAAAGTGGCAGCATTCCACTCTAAGCTCTTCTATCATCAAACTTTATCTTTACAAAGTCAAGTGCAAATACTGACCACGTTTTATAAATTTCAAAGGATTTTGATTAGAGAGAGCTTTCAGGTAAACAGCTTTATTTATTTCCCTTAGTTTCATTGTAGGATTCTATTCAGGGGATATTCATGTTGGTCAATTAACTACTTTTTCATTAGATTCACATAACGTACAGCAGTGCTCAAAGATAAGGAACCATACCCGTCAGTTAGCATTTGCGGTTAGGATTTTAGCACTCTAGACAATGGACTAGCTTGGAAGATGACTTGAATTGTTACTCTAGAATTTCCATTTGGTGAAACACAATGAAAACTATGGGGTGGGGGAAGCTGGGCAGAGGCAGAAGCTCAAGGAATTCCCAGAGCAATAATGGACCGATGCCCAAGGAATCTATCTACGTAGGTGGGTGTTTGCGTGAGCACCAGCAGGGCGAGGGCGGCCAAGGAAAGTCCTGTCTCCGCGGCAAAGAGTAGCTGTGCAAGACTAAACAGACGGTGTCCCACTCTCTGTGTCACACAGTGGGCTGATCCAATGTCCTGTAAGCTTGGTTCCAGTCAACAGGAGAGGACCCTGGCCCTGCTGAGTGCCAGCCCCTGCCACCAGAGTGCTGTGCTGCTTCTCAACGGGACGGTGTAGTGGGCAGTGCTGGGGATCTTCTCAGTCCTTCGTATTCTGGTTGACGGAATCACAGAGTCAGTGCTCTCCAGGATGTTTGTGATCCACTGGCTTAATTCTACCTTTTAAGAAAGATGGGGAGGCTGAGGGTCAGTGAGGGGAAATGCCTGGCATTGCAAGGGTGTTCATCCGGTTGGCAGGACCAGTGCAGGTGCCCAAATCCCTGACTTCCCATTCTCAAGTAGTCATCATCATTCCGTCATCATTGCATCTGGCCCATATGAAGTGCTCTATGTGTCAGGCATGGCGTTGAGTAATTCCACTTGAAATATCTTACTAACCTTTCAAAATTAATCAGCACATTAAGGAATCTGTTACCACTATTTTATATGCAAGAATGAGAATCAGCAGTATTAAGGTCTCACAGCTACTAAGTTCTAGGGACAATAAATAAACAAAAGTAGTTCACTCCACTACCCCAACTCTGAATCACTTCTTTGATTTCTACAAAGCACTCAGAGGATTGTTCCTTTCTCATCTTAAATGGGACAGCCGAGGGATTCAGGAGTTCATGTCTTATAGACATTCTCAAGTTCAAAGGAAGAGGTGATGTGAGTTTTTGCTTTTTTAAATGTTTTGTATGTGTCTTTAATTTTATTATATATATTTAAGGTCTGTAGCATAATATTTTGACACATATACACATAGAGAATGATTGCTATAGTCAAACACATTAACATATCTGTCACCTCACTTAGAGATCGTGTGTGTGTGTGTGTGTGTGTGTGTGTGTGTGTGTGTGTGGTAAGAGCACCTAAAATCTAATCTCTTAGCAAACTTTCAGTATACAAAACAATGTAATTAGCTATATTGCACCTGCAGGACCTCAGAGCACTAAGCTTATTCAGTCTACATACCTGAAAGTTTGCACCCTTTGATTTATATCTCCTCATTTTCTCCCCTCGTTACCCCTAGAACCAAAGCTGTACTCTGTTTCTATGTATTCACCACTTTTTAAATTCCACATGTAAGTAACATCATGTACATATTTTTATTTCTGCGTCTGCTTATTATACTTAACATAGCATCTCCCAGGTTTAACCATGTTGGCAGGACCAGTGCAGGTGCCCAGATGGCAAGATTTCCTTCTTTTTTAAGGATCTCACACACACACACACACACACACACACACACACACACACACACGCCCCACAGTTTCTTTATGTACTCATTCACTGACGAACATTGGGGTGATTTCCCCATCTTGGCCATGGTGGATACAACGTCAGTAAACATGGTAGCACAGATCTCTTGATGAGGTGCTGGTTTCATTTCCTTTGGGTTTACACCCAGCAGAGGGATTTCTGGATCACATGGTAGATCTGTTTTTAATTATTTTGAGGAAACTGAATAGTGTTTTTCATAATGGCCGTTTGAATTTACATTCCCGCCAGGGTTCCCCTCTCTCCACATTCTCGTCAATGTTCCTCTTTTTTCGGTCACAGCCATCCTAACGGGCGTGAGGTGGCAGCTCACTGCAGTGTTGATTTGTGTTTTCCTGATGGTTGGAGATGTTGAGGCTCTTTTGTCTACCTGTTGCCCATTTGTATGTCTTCTTCTAAAAAAGAAGGACCTATTGCAACCTTCTGCTCATGTTTTAATTGGATTGTTTGGGTTTTGTTTTGGGCTTTTTCTGTTGCTGGTGGTGGTTTTCGCTATTGAGTTGTGCAAGCTCCTTACGTTCTCGACGGTGACTCCCAATCAGATGCATGCTTTGCAAATACGTTGTCTCATGCCACAGGCTGGCTACTTTGCTGACTGCCTCCTCTGCTGTGCAAGAGCTTTTGAATTTTATATAGTCACACTTGGTTATTTTTGCTGTTTTTGCCTGAGCTTTTGGTGTGATATCAAAAAAAACCATTCCCAAGGCCAATGTCAAGGAGCTTTCTTATGTTTTCTTCCAGGAATTTTACAGTTTCAAGTCTTATGTTTAGGTCTTTAATTTACGTTGAGCTGATTTTTGTGTATGGTGTGAGATAAGGGTCTAGTGTCATTTCTTTGCCTGTGTATATCCAGTTTTCCCAACACCGTTTATTGAGGAAGCCATCCTTTCTCCACTAACATGTACAAATCAATCAGTGTGGCATGCCACATAACAGCATGAGAGATAAAAATCTCATGGTCATCTCAACGGATGCAGAAAAAGCATTTGACACAGTTCAACATTCCTTCACAATAAAAACTCTCAACAAAATAAGTACAGAAGAAAATTTTCTCAACATACTAAATGCTATTTATGAAAATTCTATAGCTTATATTATAATCAGTAAAGGAAAACAGAGCTTTTTCTCTATGATCTGATACAAGACAAAACCGCCTCATCTCACTACTTCTATTCAGCATAATACTAGAAGTAATAGCAAGAGCATTTGGACAAGAAAAAATCATCAGAGACGTACAAACCAGACAGGAGGAGGGAAAGTTATCCCTGTTTGCAGAAAACATGCAGGAAAAAGAAAACTGTTAGAACTAATCAATGAATTCAATCAACATACAAAAAATCAGTGGCATGCCACTTCAGCATAACAATATACCCAAAAAAGGTTTATGATCCCATTTACAATAGCAGCAAAAAGAATAAAATACTTAAGAATGACGTTAACCAAGGAAGTAAAAGTCTGTATGGAGAAAACTTTAAAACACTGATGAAAAAAATTGTAAAAAAAAGCATGAATAAATGAAAAGATATCCTGTATTCCTGGACTTAGTATAAATGTTTAATACTGTTGAAACATTTACATTACCCAAAGCAATCTGCAGATTCATGCACTTCCCACCAAAATTCCAATGGCATTGTTCACAGAAATAGAAACAAGCAATTCTTAAATGTTTATGGAACCACAAAGGACCCCAAATAGCCAAAACAATATTGAGGAAAAAAACAAAGGTGATGTGATTTGAAAGCTTTCTCAGTATGCTTGCCTGAAAGAAAGGTTTTATCTGCCCACCAACTCAAACTGGAAAAGAACATCTCCACCTCCTCCTCCCAAATGAGCAAGGAAGGTCCCCAGTGGGAATCGGCTGTTCCCTCCTGCGTCCCTTACTTAATGAAGCCCTTGGCGGATTGGTCGTGCCTTTAACTTCCGTCCTTATAAAGAAAGTGAGGGCGCTGTACAGAAACAGAGTTTGAAGAGCTGGGCAGGAAGGACGTTTGTGAGGGCGATGGTCAATTCTGCAGCTTCAGAATGCCTGCCAACCCTCACCCACCCTGTACTCTTGGACTGCACATAAACCGCCCACGTAAGCAGGAGACATGTGAGCCGATGCAGTTCTCCTCGCCCGGGGACTCCAGAGGCCTCGGTAGATCACATCGAAGCTGCTGGTGGGAGGGCTGAAGTTTATCATAAGAAGCTCAAAAACATCTCCAAGAAAGACTCTTAGATGGAGCAGTCCATCACAGAAGGGACAGAGCGTTTCTCCCTTCGTGTTTCCCAGCCTTGTCAAAAGAGGATGGCACCCATCCTCAACCTTCCAGGAGTCCTGCTCCAGAACTGTGGCCCTCTTCAGGGCCCTGCTGTGCAAGACCTGGCCTCTTTTCCCACAGCCCAGCCTGCCCAGAAATGTACTGAGATAGCCACTCCATTGGCGCTTGCACACACAGACACACACCCCACACACACAGACACACACACCACATAAACACACCACACACACACACCATGCATACATCACACACACAGACACACTATACAGCAACCACACACAGACGCACACTACACAGACATACTACACAGACACACATACCATACATATACCACACAAACACATATCATACACACATACATCACACACAGACACACACCATACACACATACATCACACACAGAAACATACACACCACACATAAATCACACACACAACACACAGACACACACAGAGACACAGACACACACCCAATACAGACACACATCCATCACATACACAGATACACCACACAGACACATACACACATACAGCACACAGAGACACACACACAGATGCCACACATACAGATACCACATACAGACACACCACACACACATACACCACACACACAGGGACACAAATAACACACACACATGCCACACATACACCATACACACAGAGAGAAACACACCAAATACATACCACACACACAGAGAAACATACACATACCATAGACACACACACCACACACAGATGCACCACACATACCACATGCACAGACACACACACCACACACACATACCACACACACAGATACCAGACACATGCATACACAAATACATGCCACACAGTCACACACAGAGACACACCTACCACATACACATGCCATACATATACCATATACACAGAAACACACCACACATATACCACACACACACCATGCAGACACACAGACCACACACATGCCCTACACCACACAGAGACAGACACACATCACAGACATACCCCCCCACAGACCCAGACACACACAGACACACACAAACACACTCACACACAGACACACACACAGATACACACACTGTCTGAACTTCTTTAAGAATCTATAAATCATGCCAGCTTCAGAGGGGGAAATTCGCTACTTCGCTTTCCCTCACATGAATTTTAAGTGATCACAAAATCCAAACAAAGTACATGCGTGAATAACAGGAAAGCAAAGGACACAAAGGCCTCTCCTTCATCCCGCGGCCCTTGTCACTTCTCACAGACCACAACACTTTAGGGTTCACTTTCACTGACCATCAAGAAACGGTTTTCAGGAAACTTGAATCTTTCCTGAGGGAAACATCTCAGCACTCCTGGATAAAACAACATAAACACAAATAGAGCCATTCCATTAATTCTTGACTTTTTACAGGACTTTTCAAAACCAGATTATCTCCAAGCTCAGTGACCACTCACTCACCTTTTCATTTTCATTGTTTAAAAAAAAAAAGAACAAAAATACAGAAAATGAAACCCTTTGTGTCCTCTGCCCACTGTGTTCCTGTTAATCAATGTTGTTCCATCTGCTGGGGTGGATCGTTCAAAGATCTCTTTAGAACACGCAATTCCTCAGGCAACAGCCTAGGGACTTTGTAGAAGTCAATCACATTTGATGTAGGGACTCCTCAGTCCTCACCACCAAGTGCGCCAGTGGCCCAGTGGGTGCAGAAACCAGAGTCACGGCCACAGCGTGGATGAGCGGCAGGATTCTGAAACGTGCGTTCACCAGCACCTCCACCTCTCCCGGGAGGACACTTCACAGCTGCATTCATTACTGCCACGGAGTCTAACTCACAAGGAGATGCCAGTTTCCCTAAGCATTTAACTGACTTGAAGAACTTACCAAACAGCACTGCTTGTGTTGAGTGAAATCTAATGGAAAATTCTCAGCGACACTTCTAGCATTTGGGGTGGGGTGGGGCATTCAGACAAAGTAGCTTCTAAAATCCTATGACGGGTCCTCCATCTCTTCACAAATTAATGGGATGTTGAAAGTGTATGACGTTGGAGCCCTATACTAAGTTAAGTACTCAGATAGCAGCCATTTGCCTAATGACACCCAGATGACTACTTGCCGGTCTCTTGAGCTGAATAATCATCATTACCAGTCTCGTCTCACCGCCTGTGATATGCAGTAATTAAAAACGCAATGGATTTGTCACTCAGACCAAATACCCGACTGGGTTTCTCCAAGAGCATCTGAGCCTCAAAGGAGACAGAAAAAAACAGCGAGGTCTGCACTCTGACCTTCTCTGCCAAGGACACTCCTCCAGCGTTCTAATGTGATATCAGCCTGACCTTCCCAACTTTTGCTTTAGCCTGAAAATATGTTTACATCAAAAATTAATGACCTTGATTTCTTGATGAGAAACTGACTTTGTGATTGCTGGTTTCAGACTTAGGAAACTGTGTGAACTCAGGACTTTGTGGTCCGGCAGCTGAGAACCACTCCTCTGAGACAGTAAACCCAGGCTCACCTTCCGAGAAAGCTGGTCACCAAAACACAGCGCTGCTGCGGCAGTCTCTTGACCGCTCTGCATACACTTTCAAAACGTCCTCCTTTAATATTCAAAGCAGCCCTGCTTGCTGTACTTTCACACTGTTCCGGTATGTTCCAGGCACAGTTCTGCCTGCTGCTTCCCAGGAATCCACCAAGGACCTTCAGAATCTCCCTGTAAGAAATTGCATTTCATTTATGGCACCTTTTCATGGGTGAATACATTTGAGCCTAAGAAATTATTTAAACAAGATTGTAATTCTGACAGCTGAACTGATAGAGAAGGAAATCCAAAATACCCACCTCCCTTTCGCGTTACCTCTCCTCCCCCAGCCACTCCCTTGTTTTCTGTACCATCAGCAGGTTAGTGGAGGAAAGGGGAGGCTGAGCATGTTCCTGAGAAATAGAGGCCGAAACTTTAATGCAAACTTTACAGAAACACATTAGAGGCCCATGGGTGGATGGGGCAGGGAAGCATGGTGACCCGCTGATTCCATCCGGAGGCCGCCACCTTCTCCTGCCTCACAGAATCCTTCACGGCCATTCTTTCCCCAAAAGCATCAAACCACCTCCGACCACCCTGAATTTCAGTGACCTGGGAGTTCCACTGAAGTCTCAGAGAGGGAAGGACTTTGATTTCTCAGTGCAAACTTCCTTTCACTTAAAAAAAAATAAGTTGTGTAATATCCCCCACTCTCCGACACTGATAACTGCTAAGTATATTTGCAATTTCATAGGATTTACCCAATGCAAGGAACATTTTTTTTAATTGTCTACTTCTTGCCTGGAACAATCTTATGATTCCAGAATTGAATCTTCAAGTACCATTTCAGGCACTGCCCTGTGGAGAGGGGGAGCAGGAAGTGAGTACAGCTGAAAGAGCCCTTGGGAAGGAGGTCACCCTCCTCTCCTGCTTGGTGGCTGCCCCCTGATAGGGCACTTTTGAGCAATGCCTTATCTAGTGGTCTCTACAAAATAAAAAGGGAAAATATACCTTCTTCTCCTTAACCAAGAAAGCCCAACCCCAATTCCCTAATCCTTTTAAAAAATAGTCAAACAACGTTGCAGGTGCTCATGGTTGAACGCAGAAAGCTTGAAACATTGTGCTGGACAGAAAGCCTGGGAGAAGCCCTTTCACACATCAGCACCGGGCCTGGGAAACCCTTACCGTAAATGGACGGCTTAGAGTCTGCCCGGAGTCAGAGCTGCAAACTTTACTCAGCTGCACAGTGGTGTCGGAAGCACTCCTGCATAATTAGGACTACTTGTACTCACTGGTCAGATTTGACCAATAGATTTTAATTCTCCAAAACTCAGCCCATACATTTCCCAAGGCACAATCATAAATATCATACACTACTTTGTTCAAATCATAGCAATTTTCAAGATAGTGAGATTAGTAAAATGCAAAATTTCAAGCCTATTTTCAAAAAAAAAATTAGGTCTAATGATTCTTCCGCTCATTCCCAGCTCCAGAAGCAAAAGAGTGTACAATTGAAGAAAAACTAATACATAAGCCGCTACACCCACTGCTTCTGTGATTGCTTCTCCAGGCCCTCCACAGCAATCATGCAAACTAGTTTAATTTTTAAAAATTGTTGGAGTGCTTTATGCTTGAGGTCTTGTCAGAGATTTAAGATAAAACAAACACACACATAGTCTGTAAATACCAGCTTTCAAAACAGCCACGTAGGCAGAAGTACGTAAGACCGCAGGAGATTTTTTAAAGGCAGTGGGTGGGAGGGGGAGCTTCAAAAAGAGCTGCAGGAAACAGACAATGGTTGAAACAGCCTCGCTTCCAGACCACTCCAGGCTCCTCGGCCTGGCTTCCGACTTGAATTGAGCTGGTGGACTCCCTCCCCTTCTCCCGATCTGTGATCCAGCTTCCTGCTCACCCGCCCACAGCCCTCAAGTAGCCGGACTACAATTTCCCTTTGGCCTCTCTCCCACTGCACTCCAGACAAATCCATTTGTATTCGCACCAGCAAATGTACTCTTGCCAACTGAACCATTGATAAAACTATGTCACGACAACCTCCCTTCAAATGAGAACGGGCAACTCCTAAGTGACCTCGTGGCCATGCACTGTACAGCTCCAACTTCATTCTCTGATTTAGCAGTGGCTGAGTATTCTTTTATGACAGGCTGAGCATGCCAAGATGAATATGCCATGCTGCACCCACAGAGGGAATACAGTCCAGTCAGGGGTGGGCTGGAAACCAGAGCTCCTGTGGCAACCCAGCCCCACCAATAGTGGTTGTTTTCAGGTTTTTAAAAAAGTAGCCATTCTCAGTACCAATCAGGACATAGGCATGGGCAAAGACTTCATGACTAAAACACCAAAAGCAAGGGCAACAAAAGCCAAAATTGAACAAATGAGGTCTAATTAAACTAAAGAGCTTCTGCACAGCAAAGGAAACTATCACCAGAGTGAACCAGCAACCTACAGAATGAGAGAAAACTTTTGCAATCTATCCATCTGACAAAGGGCTAATATCCAGAATCACAAAGAACTTAAACACATTTACAAGAAGAAAAAAAAACCACCAAAAAGTGGGTGAAAGATATCATTTCTGAAACGAAGACATTTATATGGCCAATAAACATGAAAAAAAGCTCATCATCACTGGTCATTAGAGAGATGCAAATCAAAACCACATTGAGATACCCTCTCACACCAGTTAGAATGACGATCATTAAAAAGTCAGGAAACATCAGATGCTGCAGAGGATGTAGAGAAATAGGAACACTTTTACACTGCTGGTGGGCGTGTAAATTAGTTCAACCATTGTGGAAGACAGTGTGGCGATTCCTCAAGGACCTAGAACCAGAAATACCATTTGACCTAGCAATCCCATTACTGGGTATATGCCCAAAGGCTTATGAATCATTCTACTATAAAGATACATGCACACATGTGTTTATTGCATCACTATTCACAACAGCAAAGACTTGGAACCAACCCCAATGCTCAGCACTGATAGACTGGATAAAGAAAATGTGGCACATGTACTCCATGGAATACTATGCAGCCATAAAAAAAGAATGAGTTCATGTCCTTTGCAAGGATATGAATGAAGCTGGAAACTTCATCATTCTCAGCAAACTAACACAGGAAAAGAAAACCAAACAGGGCATGTTCTCACTCATAAGTGGGAGCTGAACAATGAGAACACATGGTCATAGGGAGGGGAATATCCCACACCAGGGCCTGTTGGGGGTTGGGGGGCTAGGGGAGGGAGAGCATTAGGACAAATACCCAATGTAGATGACGGGTTGATGGGGGCAGCAAACCACCATGGCAAGTGTATGCCTGTGCAACAAACCTGCATGTTCTGCACATGTATCCCAGAATGTAAAGAATAATAATTTTTAAATTAGCCCTTTTAGTGAGTTTCCTCCTGCATGTGTCTCTGAAGTCCTCCTCTTCTTTCCCTCATAAGGACATCAGTCACTGGGTTTAGGGTTCATCCCAAATTCAGGATGAGTCATCTTAAGATCTTCAGTTACATCTGCAAAGACTCTAATTCCAAGTAGTTCCTCTGAAGCCCCAGGTGGATGTGAACCTTTGGAGGACATAAGTCAACCCCTGAGCAGGAAGTAGAAGGTGAGGGTCCCTTTTTTCCACATGGATATCCAGTTCTAATGTGCTTTTCCCAAAATAACTTTCTTCCTTTCCCCCATGATGTTCAAATATGCTTTATTTTTACCACATTCTGGTCTGCTGGTTCCAGCAATCACTGAGAGAGACACTGAAGTCCTGGAACTGTCTCTGCGGACTTTGACTATTTCTCCACCGGTTATGTTATTTTCTTCACGTATTTTGAAGCTCTGCTCTCAGGTGCACGTACATCTAGAATTATTGTTGGTTTTTCGCTCTTCTTCATTTGGGTAATTTCCATTGCCCTGCAGCCAAAGGCACTATTCTTTTCTTCATATCCACTATTGTAAACAGTGCTGCATTAAACACACGTGTACATGTGTCTTTCCAGAGCATGTGTCATACCCAAGCTGTTGTAAGCCAGTCAAGTACATTTTTTATTTCCCACAGTGTATTTCTCAGCTGTAGAATTTTTGTTTTATTCTTTTTAATAGTTTGGAATTTTTTGTTAAAATCCCCAGCCATTGGCCATTTTGTTTCTTTTGCTTCAAGCATCTGAAATGTCAGTTGCTTTAAGGTCCCTGTCTGCTCATTCTGATGTTCCCACATCCAGGTGGGTCTCCTCCGACCTCTTCCCCTCCTGGTTATGGCGCACATCTCCCTGCTTCTTCTCGCCTCTAGCGATTGTTTTAATTGTGTTTAATGTTATAGATACCGTCCTGCTGAAATGCTGGACTCTGTGGTTTCCCATAAGGTCTGCTGAGTTTTGGTTGGTGGGCAGTGAGCTTCTTGGCGGGACTGGCCTACCTTCTCAGGCTTATGTGTGAGTTTAGCTGGAGAAGCTCGGAACAGCCCTGCCTGGCGGAGTGAGACCTGTGCATGGTGCATACTGCTGTGTCTCTGTTGGATGCAGGTGGGCAGTGCTGTCTCCCCATCCTTCCACGTGGCCTACTCTGAACACCCTGTTCTGCTTGGAGTGTTCCTTGTTCTCCACAATGTTCAAGGGGACCTCTCTGCAGAGTTCCTCAGGTCTTGTCAAACACACACTGCAAACCTTGCGACCTCCTCACACACCCCAACCTCTAGCCTCTGTCCCCAACTCCACAAGGCCACCGTGCTGTGCATGGGCTCCACTCGCTCGTGCCACAGCCCAGAGAGAGTCCCTCAGTGATCCCACAGCACACCCCACGCACACCCCTGGAATCCCACCCTTGGCTGCCATCCTCAACGTCTGAAAACAGGTGCAGTCTGCTGGGGGTTCTGTTGATGTGCAGAGGGATACATCCGCACCACTACTCCGTCGTGTCCTCATAAATGGCTTTTAATTAGTATTTTCTTACTTTCTGGAAACAAAAGCTTGGCAACTTACTGTGTTTTCCTTTTTCTTCTTTTTTTCAGGCTTTCAGGAAGCTCAGAAGGGAAGCAGATAATGAGCTATAACAAGATCTGCCCTTGTGAGTTGCTCATTTGATTGCCTTTTTTATCACCTTAATTTTAATTCTATTATAAAGTGTGTAGGCAAGGCAGCTGAAGAAGACTGTGAAGCCATAGATCCGATTCCTTCCGTTTGACTCCACTGTCACCGTTCTACTTCATACCCCTGTCCCGTCCTCCCTGGTCTCAGTGACTGTCGAATCCCCTTCAGCCTGCATTCTGAACAAATGCACGTACTTGGGTTCCTCACAAATCCTTGCAAAAACAAAATAAATAAAACAGGAACACCCTGTGCTCATGTTTCTACCAAGATAAACACTGCCTATGAGCTCTCTGTGCCTTACTGCAGCACCAGCATGATGCCCAACCCAGTCAGCAGATAACAATGTCTTCAAGGCTCTGTTTGGCCAGGGCAGTCTGTAGATGAAAACCCTGGCTCAGTGAGGAAACCGCAGTCTCACCAGAACGGGGCTTTCCAGGCGCCTGCCGGTGTCAGCATGGATGTTGGCCTCTGCACAAGGATAGGGAAGGAGAAACCTGTGCTCCTGTCCCTCCTGACACTCAGCCAGTGGCTTGCAGCGGGGCACTGCCCACAGTGTGAGGTGCCGTTTATCTGGCAGCGACGTACTGAAGGGGCCCATGCAAACCTCCCTGCTTGCCGGGACTCCAGACTGGAAATCTCCACCCTGGATCACTGGGATCTGGCTCAGGAGGAGCTTGTTAGCATTGTCAACTATCGGACTTGCCCTCCCTCTCTATCTAGGCCAGTTTTCTTTTCCAGCGGCGTTTACTTTAGATTTGGTAGGGGTTACAATACTGGCAGCCCTTTGTTCTCGGAGTTGTAAAACAGTGGGAGAGCTATTCTTCTGAGCAAGGTGATCTGCTGCTTGATAATGATGTGTGAGCAAGAAATAGCAGGTGTGTTTTAGTGTCTACACCGAAGGACATTCCAAAGCCCTCATCCCAAGCTCAGACACAGGGCTCCATGCAGCCGTGATCTTGTCCGTAACTGTATTAGCCAGGGTTCTCCAGAAAAACAGAAGCAATAGGAGATAACAGAAGATAATTCTGAGAAAATTGCTCATGTGATTGTGGGGTGGGAGAATCCAAAATCAGTGGTGCAGGTCAGCAGCTGGAAACAGGCAGGAGCCAGTGGTACGGTGCTGAGTGGATCGTCTTCCTCTTTGGAAACCGCCATCTGGCTGAGGGAGGCCCACCCAGTTACGGAGCGTAATCTCCTCTACTTCAAGTTAACTGATGGCAGCTACTGAGCACATCTGCAGAGTACCTTCACAGCAACACCTAGATTCATGCTTGATTAAATACAGGAAAAGAATTGCTTATGGAAGTATCCATATAAACAAGTTTTAAAGGGATTGGTTTTAAGTTTTATGGCAAAAAAACACAGAAGGTAATTAACATTCAGGAAATATTTACACTTGGTCAGTTGCAGCGGCTCATGCCTGTAATCCCAGCACATTGGTAGGCTGAGTAGAAGGACTGCTTGAGGCTAGGAGTTCAAGACCAGTGTGGGCAACATAGGGAAACCCTGTCTCTACAGGAAAAAAATTTAAAATAGCTGGGCATGGTGGTATATGCCTGCAGTCCCAGCTACTGGAGAGGCTAAGG
>CM052648.1:190650923-190666709 GCA_028533165.1 Leontopithecus rosalia
GGAGGGAAGGAAAGAAGGAAGGAAGGAACAGGGAGGAAGGAAGGGAGGGAGGGAGGGTAAGAAAGAAGGAAGGGAGGGAGGGAGGAAGGAAGGGAGAGAGGGAGGGAGGGAGGGAGGGAGGAGGGAGGGAGGGAGGAAAAGAAGAAATTGAAGCAAAAGATTTACCCTTGGTTTACCCTTGCCAGTCATCAAAGAAATGCAATTTAAAACAAGATCCCACTGTTCACTTTTCAAATCGATGAGATGTTGTTCTTTGTCTGATATTTTTAGACCCCTTATTGTCCCCAAAGTCATGTCCATGGACTGTGATCCCTCATTTTTTCCATAACAACACTTCATCCTAAATTTCTTAAGTGTCTTGATTTTCTGTCAAATTGAGGCAGGTTAGCAAAGAGACTAGGTCCTGCAGACACGTGACAGAGCACCCCAGGTCCCAACGGGCCTCACACATCCAGGCACGTTCCCTCCCCTGCTTGCACCACTTCAAAAGTGCACTGGGTCATGGAGGAGGAAGGGAGGGCTCCTGCTGACCAGGCTGAATTCCTGACCATACAAGGAAGCACCTGTCTGTCTCTTTGAGTGATGCCTTCTGAGGTCACTACTGCAGGACTCCGGAGATCCCCATAGGGACCCGACCAGGTCCAGCTGCCTGAAGAGCAGAGGCCCTTACGCCTTTGTCATAGCAACATTAAAATCACCACCCAGGGAGGGGCTCCTCTGCCATTTTCTGGTCACATGACGCGTCGGGGCAGGAAGTCCCACTGTGCAAGCGAAGGAAGACCCAGACCTCACCTGGGCGTGCCCGGATGTCACTCCGTTCCCGCCTCACCTTCCCGCAGATGGCAGGCAGGGAGCTGGTGTCCAGATCCCTTTCCCGCGGCTGCTGAGTGCCCAGCCGCAGCCTGTGAGCCCCGCCTGAAAAGAATCCCCGGCCCGCCCGGTGTCACCTGCATTCACACGAGAGCCGAAGAACTCAAGGCTGGATGCAGTCACAAAACAAGCTCGTTTCTGAGCTTCTGTCAAAAGTCAGGGAGGGAGGGGTTCTCAGTCACTGGGAGGGACAGGAAACCAGGTAACCAAGAAGGTGCGGTGGAGCCCTGGAGCTGCTGCACGCGTGGCAAACAGTGCCAGGACAGGGGCCAGAGGCAGGGCGCCAGACGGAGGCTCCGTCCCTCACCGAATGAGGTTTGGAGCTGATACATTGTAACTGCTCACCTGGAAAGAACTTGAAAACACTAAATCATATGTGGCCCGCAGACACCAAAGCCACGGTGAAATGCCGGACCCTCGCGGGGCCCTGGGCTGCCCGCCGGCGGCCTGACTGTGCCGCCACCTCCCGGGGCTGCGATCAGATATGCATGTGAGCCTCTCAACAATGTCATCCTGCCCTGAGCACACGCCCAGCTAGTTCACTGCACTCCTCCGGCGGACGGCGGGGCTGGGGTACCCCTTACAATTGTCCTCCGTAGGATAAAGAATTGAAGGAAAAAAATAGGCAAAAAGCTTTTTTTTCTTGCAAATAAAAAAATATGACGGACATAGCAAGCAAAAAGAGTGGGAGAACAGAATCAAACTGGCTTTAAAAATACATCATCTCCCAGAAGTCAGGAAGAGCGTGATTAGCATATATGACTATGCAAACATCAAACAAATTAAACTAATGCATGCGTTTTAAATACCATAAACAAATTAGAAATCCATTTAAAAATATTTACAAGTATTTACAACATAGAAAACGTATCAAGGCCTAATTTCCTTACTATACAAATACTACTCATAAATTGAGAAAAAAACCTAAATCACCTTACACAGGAAAAATCATATGTTAAATGTGTATGTATTTTAATGTTTGAATTACTAATGAAGAAAAATTATATGTTAAATGTATATTAACATTAAATAATATGTTAATGTTTGTCACAGACAAACATTAAAATACATACACATTTAACATATAATTATAAAGAAAATTTAAATAAAAAGACTGGGTTTTACCTGCCAGATAAAAATCGAGATAAAGAGCTTGGTGATTTTCAGTAAGGCCAGGAATAAACAAACATCCCTTCATGTGAGTGGAATTGGCCACAGCCCCTAGCGGGTATTTGCAAGGTAACCGTGACTGAAAATACAAGCCCCCCTTATACTAGTGATTCCACTCCCGGAAACGTACCTAATGCTTGATCAAGGCTGCAGTATACATTGTACAGTGTTCCCTGCAGCATTCCCTGAAACTGGAAGAACAGTCGGAAGAAAACTAAGTGTTCACATATAGATGTCTGTTAAAATTATTCTAGAATGTCCTCCCACACAGCACGCCGTCTTTTAAAAGAATGAGGTACACATGTATTTGCTGACGTGGCAAATGGTCTAAGTAATATTCCATGAAGGCAGGGAGCAAAAGGCAGAAGTTGAATAGCATTTGAGCAAACCCTTCTGGAAGGGTGCCCACCAAAAAATGTCCAGAGTGGTGAGCTCGTAGGGACAAGGCAGGGATTCAGAAAGAAATGTCATTTTTCACTGTGTGCCATTCAGTAACATCAGAAACAATGTCCTTAAGCATACACACATTACTTTTATAGTAAGAAACTAACTTAAAATGTTTAAAAATTAAAACAATAAAACAGATATTGAAAGGATATCAACATACTGACCTATTTTAACAGCTCTGAATTTCGAGAAATGTTTTGGTTTGAAAAGTCAGTAAGGGTGAAAGAGACCACTGGATATGATATTTTTAGTAGAATGCTGTTTTAAACGGGATACCTACTCCTATTAGTTAGGAAATAAAGATGAGTATTAATATAATATTCCTGGTTAGGCACAGTGGTTCACGCCTGTAACTCCAGCACTTTGGGAAACTTAGGCAGGTGGATCACTTGATGCCAGGAGTTGAAGACCAGCCTGGTTAACCTGGTGAAACCTCATCTCTACCAAAAATACAAAAAAAAAATAGCCAGGTATGGTGGCACATGCCTGCAATCCAGCTACTCATAGGGCTGAGGCACGAAATCCTTGAACCCAGGAGGTGGAGGTTGCAGTGAGCAGAGACTGAGATTGTGCCGCTGCACTCCGGCTTAGGTGTCAGAGTAAAACTCCATCTCAAATGCAAGCCCCCTTTAACATTCTGCATTATAATATTTATGAATATTTGTAACACTTTGATTCACAACTTCACGATTGAAGGCTCTGCTGAAGGTACTTTACTACTGAGGGAAGATATCTGTCATAGTTACTGACGGTTTATTTTACCACCTTACCTTAAGTTTTACATTATTATTCCCTCTTAAAAATGATATAGTCATCAGAGTTCTTTCGTTTTGCCAGATGCGAGTGA
Source organism: Leontopithecus rosalia (assembly GCA_028533165.1). NCBI lineage: Eukaryota > Metazoa > Chordata > Mammalia > Primates > Cebidae > Leontopithecus > Leontopithecus rosalia. Next base: position 190,654,258 of record CM052648.1, read on the forward strand.
ACCTTTTATCCAAAGGGAGGTTTGAAGATGATGTAGATTTTTCTTCTCTGCAAGGCATATTCAGACTGTTTGGGTCGTTGTCTGGCAGATTTCTCGGAGGTGGACCTAGTTCCTCACTGCTGGAGCTCACAGCCTGTTCCTAAGACAGCCAGTCCGTGGCACTGCACATCTTAATAAGTAAGGTTTCAAATGGTGACTGCGATTCTCTGTAGAAATATAAGAAGAGCAATCTCTCTCCAGCGGTTTTTTTCTGGCATTTCCTGCTTGTAGTCACAGTTCAATCAAACTGCCAACCCACGGCTTCCAGACTTAGCTCATTAGTTAATTTCTTCCCTGGGCCTGGAACTTCTTATTTCTTCTACTCCAATCCCCCGAAAGAGTTGAAAGGAGAGTAAAGAAAAAATAAGAAAACCATCTCCACCAATGACCTGATTCACTTCTTATAAGATATCAACGATAAAGTATTTTAGGCAATTAAAAATATAAAGCATTAGTTTAGATGTGCCCATCAGCAATGACTGATGTGCAACATTTTATTGAAAGACTGAAGAACCTGGAGGATCCACACCGCATGGAGCCCACAGAGCTCATTAAAACGCTCACCATCTTCTCCTGAGGGAGAAACAAGTTCTCTGGAGAGGGGATTCCAAAATGATTCACTTACCACCTCACGCCTGCTCCCGGGGTGACAGCCACTCACAGAATCGGCAGAACATTAGCATGGCATCCGCTTTAAGGGTAGAAAATATCTCATAAAGTAATTTTAATTATACACACAAGGAGGACTTGGGGAGGCTTTCGTTTCCTCCAGTGATTTGAAAAACTTAAAATATGTTTTTCAATTTGGCAAAGGTAACCTGGAAGTTCTCATCATGTAAACAAGGGGTAGACACTTTGGTATTTGATGTTGTGTTTGCTTGGGAAGATATACATGAAAAAGAAAGACCTGATAATGAGCTCCCTGCCCAAACGGGTAGGCTCAGTGAAGCTCAGCATCCACGCGCTCTGAGAGCAGTGTGGGTGTCCTCATAGTGTCCACTGATCTGAAACCCAAGGCAGATGGGGTGGGGATGAAACAGACTCTCCATAATTCCCCACAGCATGAAAAAAAATGTTTGTCATGATAGGAAAATTACATGAAATTGACAGGTTTTTCACTCATTAAAAACGTACTAATAAAAGCCGTGAGCACTTGTGTTATAACTCGTCCGACAACAGCTGTGTCTGGGCAAGCTCATGTCTTCATGGCAGCCCTCTGACTGTCTCCGTCACCTCGAGTTCACACGCCCCCTCATTCCTTCAGTTTGGATCATGGTCTGTGAAGACCGCTTTCTTCGTGGCCAAAAATCTTCTAAAACAACCGTGAAAGGACTCTGCACGTGCCTCTCTGCCAGCAGCCTCTCAGGGCTTCACCTCTCCAGCAAACCTTGACGATTTCTAATCCCCTAATCCCTCCATTCCCTTCCAGCACTACCTTTCCCATCTGTAGTTCAGAACCCACAGGTCTACAGAAGACTTCAGCAGAAATCAAGGACGTAACTGGGTGTAAAAGACACAGCCTCTGAACCAGCCTGCCAGGATGGGTCAGGACCATGCCTGGGACGAACACAGCCTCTGTCCACACATACACCTCACTGCTCCCGGGCCTGGGCCCGCAGCCATGACGTTTCTGGGGGGTGACCCACGGTATACCACACCCTGAGATGCTCCCACACAAAAGTGTTTTAGAACAAATAATTGTGGGAAGCACCGCATATCATGTCCACCATATTTATACACAAAGTTTCTGAGAAGGCCTGAGGAAAAAAGAAAACAAACCTATCTTTCGCTCCACTGTTCCTAAAGCTATTTGACCTCAGAAGTCTTTTGTAGATAGCACCTGTTAGCATTCCCTCAGAACTGTCTCAGTACATACATTTTAGGAATGATATTTTGTAAGATTCCATTGCAATGAAGCAATTCACTGTTTGCCGCCGTGAGCCAGTGGGAGAATAGAGCGAGCCCTCGAGGAGAAAGTACAGGTTGTGAGCATCTCAGCAACTCTCCTGCCCTCCAGAGGCAAAACATCACCAAGTTAAGTCTCATCAAAACCCAGCCACCACCAGCTCACACTCCTCAGTCAGCAATGGAATCCACAGTGACAACAGACATCAATTATAGATTAAAAAGACAGCAAAGCAGTGAGGTTTTACCTTAACAAGCAATAACTGACACCCTGATGCTGGAACCAGGGTGCTGGAACCGTGGCACGCTACAGTGCACTGCTCAGCAGGTGGCCCTCCTGATAACTGCTGGTGGGTCTTGGCCATTGGAATGTCTTGATTAGAGAAGTCAGAGAAAAGCGCTCTAAGCATTTGCACATGAGTGGGAAAGAGCGCCCCACAGAGGCAGCAGGCAGAAGGATGTGGCCCCAGGATTTTCCTGGGGAAAGAGGGAGAAGAACTGTATAATATGGAAAGACGTCGTCAAGCCCAAAACAATAGGGCATTTCTCTAGACAGATATTCTGCATTTGGCCCTGTTTAAAGGGCTCTGCATTCATTTACCCATTTATGACTCACAATAATCCCATATGGTAGGCAAGATTACCTCCACTTTACAGATAAGGAAACTGAGGCAGCCGGCGGTGGGATATCTTGCCCTTGGCTACACAACGAGGAAGTGGTGAAGTGAGGCTGAAGTCAGGCCGCTGACTCCAGAGTCTGTGCCCTTTGCCCTCACCAGGCTGCATTCTGCGGCTTACATTTTCTTAGTGAAAAATCACAGACAGCAGACAGATGTCAAGAAGTTGGCATCATGGAAAAGATGGCCCCGTAGATGCAATGGAGCCACATTCCTCCTCCCCTCCCTCTGCTACAGCAACGTGCACTTAAAGACGAGTGCTGGCCACCACCCCGCCAAGTCCGGACCTGAGGATGCCCCAGACAGTCTGGGAAAGTCTGAGGCTGCCAAATCTGAGGCCGTGAGTGTCATGCATGAGAAGTCCCATAGTTGGGGAGTGTGCCTGGGATGCCCCCGAGCTGGGCTTTCCAGAGACCTTTGCGTGGAGGTGTCCGGGGAAGGTACAGCCGCTCTCAACTGGAGCAGGCCTCAGAACCACCTGGGGCCTCGGTAAAACCAGGTATGGGGGCCGTGCCGGAGTTCCTGACTCAGGAGGTCGGGGCTCAGGCCTGAGAACGTGCACTCCCTGCAAGTTCCCGTGACGCCGACGCTGCTGGTCTGGGCCCCGGCTTTGGGTTCTGCGGGTCGGAGCATCTCTGGGGACTCGGCAGCCACGCCCCGTCTTCCCGTGTGTTTGCCTTCGTCACTCTGGCCCCCAGCCCACTCCATCGTCTCCTTCTGTTTGATTGGCAATCACGATCCTTTATGGACTCAGGGCAGATGCCATTTCCTGCAAAGCCTTTTCTGACACCAGAAATCTGGGTGTCTCGTGGAAGGGACCTTCTATGCTGCCTGCTCGTCCCACAGAACGCAGTCACACGCACAGGCTGTCCCTGCCCTCTTGGCCGAGAGGCCACGCCTTCTGGGAAGGCAAGACCACACTGAGCTGTGCCCGGCACTCTCACCTGACCTTGGCAGCGTCTGCCATGTGTGATGGGTTCCATAAGTATTTGCTGAATCAATCAGCGGATTGATCTATCTTGAGGTCATCCCTTCGGGAGAGGATGTCTGGGGATTCTTTCTGGAGCTTCTTACCTGCCTGAGTCTGTGGAGTTTCTAGCCTTGCTGCCACTGCTCCTTCCAAGGGCCGGCAATCCCGCCTCCCTCCCCGTGTTGCCCATTCAGAATTCACCACTCAGCCACACCTCACGCAGTGCAGGTGACCGTGGAATTCACTGCCTGAGCTGGGGAGTGTATGAAAGGAGCACTATTAATCATTCATTCAGGGCTGAAAGGCGTTCATCTGAACTGCGCTATCCCAGGAGAACCGCGACGCAGCATCAGCCCAACTGCGGAATATCCCTGCAGGGCTGCCCTCCTGGTTAACAAGCCCTCTGCTGATGGCTTCTTCGGGACAGGTGGCCATCCTTGGCAAGCCCGCAGTGGTCAGGCTGACAGAGCCAGCAGGTGTAAAGCATCCCAGCCCACAATGAGGTGAGGGTGTGGCACAGACGCAGAGGATCCTTCACAGGTGTCAGCACAAAGGGCAGGAAACCCGTGCTGCGCTTGCTCATGGAGTAGGGGGACCACAGGGGCTCCAACCAATTACACTCCCTGACGCGTGGAGAGAGGAGGAGCACGTCTGGGAAGGCAACATTCCTGGGGACTCCCCAGAAGCCGCCACTGCTCTGAGGAAAACAGTTTCAGGGTGCCATCTGCAAATGAGCATTGGAGTAGCCTGGGGCTCACCTCATAGGAGAGGGCCGACCACGGCTGGGGGCGCTGAGGGCCTGTGGGAGCAGAGCGCTCGCTGGCAAGGGGGAGCTGCAGAGAGGAAGAAAATGGGCCTCTCCTGCTTGGCAAGTTGTCTACCAGCTCCAGACCCAGAAATAGGACCGAGAGTTTCGTGATCTGTTGAGCTCCTCTTCGGCAGTGCTGAGTGGCCACTAACCCCAGACCCTAGCACTTAGAATGGGGCCATTCAACTGGGCATTAAAAAGCAGCCTGGACACCAAATCAGCTTTTATTACCTTGTTTGTCTAGAAAAATCTGTTCTAAATTCCGAACAACAGACTTAAACATGAGCTGTGGGACACACCCCATTTGTAAGTTGGAGCTGTCAGGAGAAGAAAGCACCGCTCTGACCCCAGTATAGAAAACAATCTGGCATGATCTGTGCCGGCAGCAAAGGGAATCACTAGTGCTATAAATAAAACAGGAGCAAGAATTATTACATGAAAGGCTTTAGAGGAAGAAATGCTCCTTTTTGTAAAACAGCATCCATCTGTGCAATGGTAAGAGGTGCGTGGTGATCATTCAATTAGAAGCAAACATCAAGACTAAGGAGGTAAGGCCAGCTTTCCCAGGGAAAGCTAATTATAAAGACTTGAAGCTGACGAACTTTAGATCAAAGCTTGGAGTCCTCTGATAAGATCGTGTACTCATTAATAGAACACAGTGTCATCAGCTTATTTTTAGCCCAGGAACCGGAATATTCTCACATGATTACATTGTGACACAGGTGCCCCAAAATTAGGGCAGGTTTTGTTTTTCTCTTGGGAGCAAAGTGCTAGGTTTGTTTGAAAATACAAACTCCTCCTATTAACAGTGATTCCTCTCTCTCCCAGATCTGAGGCTCTATTTTTTTTTTTTTTTTTTTTTTTGACACAGAGTTTTGCTCTTGTTGCCCAGGCTGGAGTGCAATGGCATGATCTTAGCTCACCACAACCTCTGCCTCCCTGGTTCCTGAGTAGCTGGGATTACAGGCATGTGCCACCACACCCGGCTAATTTTGTATTTTTAGCAGAGATGGGGTTTCTCCATGTTGGTCAGGCTGGTCTCAAACTCCCAACCTCAGGTGATCTGCCCACCTGACCTCCCAAAGAGCTGGGATTACAGGCATGAGCCACTGTCCCCAGAAGACACTATATTTTTATTGTATGTATAGAGAGCCACATAGGATTAAACAGGGCCCTTTCATTTATTCATTTCTTTTTAATTTTTGTGAAGACAGTGTCTCACTGTATTGACCAGCTGGTCTTAAACTCCTGGCCTCAAGTGATCCTCATGCCTTGACCTCCCAAAGCGCTGGGATTACAGGTGTGAGCCACCACGCCCAGCCAAACAGGGCCATTCTAAGTTTAAGAATACATAAAATTCCTTCACATATCTATTTACACATAAACTTTAAGAACACAAACTTCACCACACTGTATGTTTAAAAAGCACTGATGAGTCTTCTCGAAGTGTTGTAGTGAGTGACCATGCCCTTGGTGCCCCGTTTAAGTATACAGATTTCTGATGTTACAGCGCTGGAGGTCAGAAGTTCAGGTGAGTCCCACTGGCTAAGACACAGGTGTCATCAGGGTTGGCTCTTTCCGGGCTCTATGGCAGAGTGGGTCCCTGGCTCAGCAGCTTCTGGAGGCAGCCCGCTCTGGCTCACAGCCTCTCCCTCCAACTTCAGAGCAGCCGTGGGCCCCTCACATGCTGAGCTTGGGTTTCCTGGTGTGAGGGTGTCATGTGATGACAGTGGGCCTCCTGGACCATCCAGAACGACCCCTCGCCCCAGTGTCATGGCCATCGTCATTCCGGCACGGTGCCTTTGCCATGTGGGTGTGCAAATCTGGAGGCTCCAAGGATCCGCGTGTGGACCTTTGGGGGGCCATTATCCTGCCTACCCCAACCATTGTACGATTTCTGCTTTGTCCTCCTCCCCTGCCTGAAAGGTTGGTGCAAACGTAATTTCAAGTTTTACTATTACCTTTAGAAAAATGGCAAAAACACGCTGGGCACAGTGGCTCACATTTCTAATCCCAGCACTTTGGGAGACCAAGGTGGGTGGATGGCTTGAGGCCAGGAGTTCGAGACCAGCCTGGCCAACGTGGTGAAATCCTGTCTCTACTAAAAATACAAAAATTAGCTGGGTGTGGTGGTGGGTGCCTGTAATCCTGGCTACTCAGGAGGCTGGGGCAGGAGAATCGCTTGAATCCAAGAGGTGGAGGTTGCAGTGAGCCAAGATCGCACCACTGCACTCCAACGTGGGCACCAAGAGTGAAACTCCATCTCAACAAACAAATAACAACACTCAAGGCAGAAACCGTATTATTTTGCACCAACCTAATAGCACGTGTTTTCTTTAATTTCAGAGAGTTGGTCAACTTGTCTATGATCTTGGTTGGATACTGTGGGAGAAAAAACATCTAATCCCACTATTGCTGTATTTTTTACATTAAAGATTGAGTAGGTTTATGCAGGAAATCTTAGCATGGATGGGACCCAGGAAGGAATCCAATGGTCCCTTATTAGAGAATCCGAAAGCCTGTGTTCGCAGGTTTCTATGCAGTGGCCCACTCTGGCCTGGCCCTGCCAGCACCCCACACACATACACACTCACCCTCACTAAAATCTCTTTCATGCTTCCTTCCCTTCTGTCTCTGGCAGTGCCCAACCTGATGGTTTCTAGAAGGCAGTGCTGAGTCCCACCCTGGCAGCATTTATTTCTCCGTCTGATTCCAGCTGATTCCATCTACCGGGATTTTAACAGTGCTTCATGGAAAGGTGGCACTGAATCCTGATGTTTAACCCAAACCTCTCCCCAGGTCTCCACGGAGAACTTGCAAGTGTCTGTTAGCCAAGTATACACCCTGAACTCCTACTGCGCCTAACTTAGTAGGTCCAAATAGGACTTCTCTACTAGAAAATCTGCCCTGAGTTTTGGATTCTCCATCTTGGCTAATAATGTCATCATACACTCAACGTATCAAATGCAGAAGCCCTGATGTCAACGTGGATCCTTCTCTCTCTGTGCCCGACTCTACCCATTCTAAGAAATGTCTTTCACATCCTGCCTTTCTTTTCCTTGAAACCTTAAGACATAAACATGGTGGACACAGAAAGTAATAAGCACTCTTTGCCTTTCTAGGCAATGTTTCAACACATCATCTGTCCCAGGTGCAAGGGCAGAATTCCCTTGTGATTGTTATAATGCAATTACCTGTCATGCTTCTGGAGTTCTACTGAATGAAAGTTTCCAAGACGTATCAATGGCAACACGCTATCAAAATGCCATTGCTGCTGCTGTGGTGTTTTCCTGTTGACAGGAATCACTATGACAGCATGTTTTTACATGGTTCTAAATGGGATCTTTGGGGAAAAGTCAGTAGTACATGCAGAAACAGCACAACTAGAGTGTCATGAGTGGTGTTGCCACAAAATTTCTGCCATCAAAACAACTGATGGCTTGATTTTTTTATTTGTAAAACGATCCGTCATGCATCTGAAATGGCTCGATAAAGTAACTCTCTGCTTATACAAACCAGCGCACATTTTCATACCCATCCGACAACTGAATGCCATTTCGCGTTGAACATTTTGGCCGCTCACTAAATCGTTCCGGCTTTGGATGCTCTCTGTACGTGATTTGACATGTCTCCTCCTTTAAGGCTACAATCCCATTAAAATTTCCATGGCTGTTCCTAGCTCCAGCCTTGGCTTGGCAACTCATTTCAACCCAAGTTGAAATCAACTTGGATTTGCTACAGATAGGCTTTTAAAACCTGATGTAAATTAGCCACAGTTGTCCCTTCAACATTGAGAAAAAGAAGTCTCATTAATTAAGATAGATGTTGGCATTTTCTGTGGATAGCTCACATAAACTGACACTCTTTCATCCTGCTTCTAGTTATCTTATTACGCTCCTTCATTTTAGCATGCTGAATAATCTGAGACACTGCTAATTTCATCCTGAGGTCTTGTAATAGTTTGTTCGTATCACATTTATTTCATTTTAAATTTGTTTTTATTTTTACTTCTGAATCATACTCAGCTGTCTTTATTTCTTATATTTCAGGTCATATTCTATCTCAGATTCCTGTTTATATTGCTCGAGAATATCTGCGTGTAAGTTTTTACATATAGTGTGTGTAGGTGGAAAACTGGCATGTGTTAAAAATGTTTTTATTTTGCCCTAACACTTTCTTGGATATTGGCATAGCATAGAATTCTAGGTTTGTCTTAGTTCATTTTGGATGCTCTAACACAATCCCATAAGCCGAGTGGCTTATAAACAACATAAAGTTTTTTCTCACAGTTCTAGGGAATGGAAGTCCAAGATCAAGGCACTGGTGAGGGCTATGTCCTGCTTCATAGAAGGCCATTTCCTGCAGGGTCCTCACGGTGGGAGGGGCCAGAGAGCTCTCTGGGGCCTCTTCAATCCCTTCGGGAGGGCTCCACCCTTCTGGTCCAGTCACCTCAGAAGCCCCACCCCCAAATGCCATCACCTTAGAGATTAGGATTTCACCATAGGAATTTCAGGGAGGCACAAACATTCAGACCCTTGCAAGGTTGGAAGTTTATTTTTCTCAAAACTTGAACTACAAAGTCCCTGGTTCAGGGACTTCATGCTCGCTGCTGTCTCTGCCGAGAACATCCTGGCGTCTACAGGTTAACCTCCTTCAAGCCTCCTTCCCTCCTGCGCATCTTCATTCAAAGCTGGCTTCTGAGCGAGGCCTTGCCTGGACACCTTCCCCACACTGCTGCCTCCCTCCCTGCTCAGCGTTTCGTTTCTCCTTTATGTGCTTTATTTTTCTTTCTTAAGCCTTTAACACCATCTAACGTTCACTGTATTTCACCCGTCCATCTTGTTTGTTGCTCGTCCTGTCACAGTGGAATCTAAGCTTCGTGAAGGCAGGAACCTTCCTCCAGAACAGCGTGTGGCTCCTAGAACTCGCTGAGGATACCTGCTGATTGGTAAAGTCGGCCATGAAGCCACTGCCCTGTGGTCTGGCAGCATTGTCTCACAGACGGTGTGTCTGGTGTTTCTGTCTGCCTTGTCCCTTCTTACATAACCTGGTACTTGTTTATGTTTTATCCGCTCTGCAAGTTTTGGGGGCTATCTCTCCATCTTTGCTCTTCTAAAATTACATGTTACATTTCCAAGAATGGCTCTGTATTCGTAAATTATTCTGCTTGGCCATTATCTTGTTTATCAAAACTTAAATCATTTGCAGCTCAAGGACATGATTTGCTTGTGATTTCTTTGATCTACTCTTCACTCTTTTTTTGAGAAACAGTCTTGCTCTGTCACCAGGCTGGAGCACAGTGGTGCCATCTTGGCTCACTGCAAACTCCGCCTCGCGGATTTAAGCAACTTTCCTGCCTCAGCCTCCTGAGTAGCTGGGACTACAAGTGCATGCCATCATACCTGGCTAATTTTTGTATTTTTAGTAGAGATGGGGTTTCACCATGTTGGCCAGACTGGTCTCGAACTTCTGACCTTGTGATCCACCCACCTCTGCCTCCCAAAGTGCTGGGATTACAGGCGTGAGACACCGCACCCAGCCAACTTCACTCTTATTTCTGAAAGTCTTGAATCTACTTCTCATATCTTTACCATATCTGTTAATTTCCTTTCATTTTATGAGCTGAAATTTTCTCAACATTGTTTTCCAGCTCACAGTTGGTTCGTCCATCAAATCCATTCTGTGACTTCTTGCATTCAGAAATGTTTAATTTTAGTGTATTTAATAAGAACTTTTTTTGTTCTCAGATAGCTCCTCTTTCAAAGCAACTTATTCATGTTTTATGAAGGAATTGTCCTCTTGATGCTTGCTAAATACTAATTAGAACATTTTAAATTCTTTTCTGTCCTGCGAATCGCTGCTGCTCTACAGTCAGTTAGTTGCTTCATGGTGTTGACTGTTCTCTTTCATGCTCTTCATTTTTGCAAATATCTGGTGACTCTTGCTTTTCCTAGAGTTTTGAATGAGGAGCTGCTTGCTGGGGTCTGTGCTTTGCTGGTGCTGTGGATCTGAACCCCCGTGGATCTCCATGCACCTGGACCTCGTGAATCCCGGAAGCCACACGGAGGGTGGATCAGAGGAACCTGCAGAAGGGCAATGGCCCACACTGGCCATCCTAAGATACAGTTCACTCGGGCGTATTTCTGCTCTAGAAAAAGCTGCGTTTCTTTCAAAAAACAATGCTCCTCTCTTCCTTTTCTTCTGCAGGGACCTGGGGCTACTGGACGTTGCCTTCTGTTCTCGGGGCCCTTTCTAGGGTGTGGGGTTCGCTTTGTTTAGAGAACGGTTCTCAGCCTTTAGCTAAAGGTTTTAAGAGAAGATCTTAAGGAGTAACTGCACTAAGTAAAGTACTTTGAAACTAATTATTTCGAGTATTTGCATATTTAATTCATGAAGTAAAACTTCTCTGAGGCCCTCCTGGGAAGCTCAGGGCTTGTAGTTCCCTTTGCCCTACCTTCCCCTCACCTCTAATCCCCATGCCTTCTCTCCTGCAGGAATTCCTCACGATGGATGCCTTGCCTGTGAAGATCTTCTGTCTTACTTCCTAGTGCATTATTATGGCTTTATTCCTTCTTAGGAGGATTTTTTTCTGTTACTCAAATTGGAGATTGACAAGAGAAGGGGAGGGTAGCCCAGTTCCTCTATTACTGAACGTTAATTGACAGAACAAACAGGCCTGAAAAATAAGTGTATACTCTTCATATCCCAGCCATTGAAGGCTCAGTAAGGAGCTCTGAAACGTCACAGTTTTCCTTAAACGTTTGAAACTTTTTTTCTGGATATATTTTTCTGAACTTCAGAGCCATGTACAGGATTCAAGACTCTAAATACATCATTCTCTGCACACAGAAGCAGCAGATGCTCTGTGGCTAAAGATTCATGAGGAATTACTCAGCCAGGCTGCACAATTCCAATTAATAACATCATCTGACTTCTAGGTAAACACTTAGTATTTTGTTGTTTAAAAAAGAAAAATAACACAGAATTTGTTTTGACTTTATTTCCAAATAACAAAGTGTACCAAGAAGAAACACTAAGTTTTTCAGCAGCTATGTAAGAAGACAGTGCACATGCACCTCCCACGCCTTGTACAGCTCCTCAGGCTGTGACATCAGCAAGCAGGCCTGGGCCTGGACATCAGCCGGGCAGAGTGGTGTCACTGCCAAAGAGTTTCGACCCGTGCACTTCTTGAGAAACCAAGCCATAAGTTCCATTTCTCTATGTTATGGTTTTATATTTCTATCTCCCATTCTACTAACAATGCTGTTAAATACTCAGATATTAAACTTGCGAGTCGAGCAAACATAGAATTCCTCCAAAAAGCCGCCACTTCTTTGCCCCCCATTCCAAACCTTTCCTCCACCCACCAAATTGCTGATTATTGGCTCCATTTCATCCTGAACACACTAAACTAAAAGAGCAAAGAGTTCAAAGACACCCAAAGAAGCAGGTGTGTGCAAACCTGTGCACACCCGTGTCTGCGACAGCTACTCACCAGCCATCGTCAATGGGCACCACAAAAACACTGAAAATAATAAAGATATAATGATTCTGTTAATCTGAAGAAATCTCTTTTTTGTTCTGGAAGCTCAGAAGACTTCCATTTCAATTCAAACCTCCAGAAGAGTTAGAATTCTAGCAGCTCTAAGTGGGATGTTTGGAAACTTACCCAAATCAGCATGAGGAAAGCTGATGCCTGTGGACCTCAAATTCTGCCTCCTTCTCCTGACATGAAGCAACACACATCAAAGTGATCACATCATCCACTCCCATAGTGATCAGCATGAGGGAAGCTGATGCCTGTGGACCTCCAATTCTGCCTCCTTCTCCTAACATGAAGAAACACACATCAATGTGATCACATCATCCACTCCCATAGTGATCAGCATGAGGGAAGCTGATGCCTGTGGACCTCCAATTCTGCCTCCTTCTCCTGACATGAAGACACACATCAAAGTGATCACATCATCCGCTCCCATAGTGATCAGCATGAGGGAAGCTGATGCCTGTGGACTCAAATTCCACCTCCTTCTCCTGACATAAAGAAACACAA
>CM052648.1:190667209-190689351 GCA_028533165.1 Leontopithecus rosalia
ACAGGTACAGGTACAGGTACAGGCACAGGCACAGGCACAGGTGCAGGGACAGGTGCAGGCACAGGCACAGGTACAAGCACAGGCACAGGCACAGGTACAGGTGCAGGCAGAGGCACAGGTACAGGCACAGGCACAGGTACAGGTACAGGCACAGGCACAGGCACAGGTGCAGGTACAGGCGCAGAAACAGGCACAGGCACAGGTACAGGTGTAGGTACAGGTACAGGCACAGGTTCAGGTACAGGTACAGGCACAGGCACAGGTACAGGTACAGGCACAGGCACAGGCACAGGTACAGGTGCAGGTACAGGCGCAGAAACAGGCACAGGCACAGGTACAGGTGTAGGTACAGGTACGGGCACAGGTGCAGGCGCAGGTCCAGGTACAGGCACAGGCACAGGTACAGGTACAGGCACAGGCAAAGGCACAGGTACAGGTGCAGGTACAGGCATAGATACAGGCACAGGTGCAGGTGTGGATATAATCTCCTATTGGTGTTTCTCAGGAGAACACTGGCAAATACAGCCAGGATATAAAAGAAAGCACAGGGGAAAATATATTTGACCTTGAGATAGGCAAAGATTTCTTAGGATACAAAAAGCAAAAAACATTTTTTAAATATAAATATTTAACTTTATCAAAATGAAAAATGTATACTCTCCAAGAGATGATATTAAGAAAATTAAAAGACAAATTACAGACTGGGAGAAAATATTTGCAAAATTACATATCTCATAAAGAACTTGTACCTAAGCATATATAAAAATCTCTTTAATTCGAGAAAAATAAGAAGGAAGGGGAGGAGGAGGTAGAGGTGAAGGATGGGGGAAGGGGTTGGGGGAAAGGAAAAGCCATTTTTTAATGAATAAAAGATTTGAAGATTCACTTCACCAAATAAGATGGCAAATAAATATATCAAAATATGCTTAATACATTTAGTCACTAGGGAAATTCATATTAAACTACATGAAATAACACCACACATTTACTAGAATGTATGAAATGTAGGAGATTGACCATGCCAAGTGTTGATATGAATGTGGAGGAACTGGAACTCTCACATTGCAGGTGGATCCATGCAAAATGGCACAACCAGTCTGAAAAATATTTTGGCACTTTCTTAAAAGTTAAAACTACAGTTAATATTTAACCCAGGAATCCCACTTCTAGGTATTTGTCCAAGAGAAAAACAGCCTATTTCTATTCAAAGGTCCATATGTAAATATTTATACGAGATTTATTCATAACAGCTCAAAACAGAAAATGATCCAAATATCCATTGAGTGGTGAATTCATACACATGCTGTGGTGTGTCCAGTTCATGGAATCCTGCTCAGAATGAACAGGAAAGGACTCCAATCTCAGAACCAGGTGGCTGCAAACCAAAAGCATCATGTGAAGTAAAAGAAGACAGCACAAAGGACATTGTACAACATGGTTACATCTCTATGCCACTCTAGAAAACACAAAACTAGGGTGAGTGAAAGCAGCCGCCAGGCACTGAGGGTCAGCGGAGCAATTGACTGCTTGAGGGAAATGTCGGAAACGATGGAAATCTTCCCTACCTCAATTGTGGTGGTGGTTATGCAAGATATACATTTATCAAAACTCATCAATCTCTGCAATTGAAAAGAGTGAATTTTAGTGTATGTCAACCATACTTCAATAAACTGACTCGGAAGTTTGGGTTTATTGAATCCGGTGACCAACAAGTTTCCCTCCGGTGTTGAAGACCTGGGCTGCTACTGCCTGGCCCACTCCGTCCTCCACAAGACGCACCTCCAGCACTACCACCCCCACTGTAGATGGATGCTTTATTCTCCAGATGTTACACCAGAGCCCTGTAAGCCAGAGCCCTCATGTCTTCTGTGTACCCAACTCAAGCCCGTTCTGGAAAATAGTCCCTCTGGCATCTCCAACCTTTTCTATGGTTCTCTTGGTGCTCCTATTCTATGAACACAACTTCCTCCATGATCTCAGCCCGAGGTTCCCTAGGACTTGTCTCCTTGAAGAACCAGCTGTCCCAGCACCCTGACAGGAGAAGTCTGTTCCTTTCCTCACACCTTGGGACCTCGGTCTGGATGTGGAGATGGTGTGTTCACACCTGTTCCTCCTCCAGCCTCTGGGGAAAGTCCCTGTGGCCCTGATGCCATGACGCCACTAGTTTTCAGCCATTACCCCCTTGCTCCCTCCGCTCACCAAAGCACCATCAGTGGACCCTCACTGTGCTGAACGAGACACGATCTCCACCTGGACTCTTGAGTGATGTGACTCAACTTCCTCACAAGCTTGGTGTCCACCACCTCTCAGCCACAGGAACTCCTCATCCCTAATCACCTTCACCTCTGCTCATTTTCAGCTTCTGGCTTCATGTCCATACTGAAGACCCTGGACCACCCAGGAATGTTGAACCTGTGATATCACAAATTGAAATTTCCATCTCTGATTGTAACCTCCTGTTCTCTCGGGTTGTTGCTTTCATTGTTCCTGGTTGTGCAGTGTTCTCTGAACGTCCCACCCATCACCTGCTCTACTCTCTCCCCATCAAGGAGTCCATCTGGAGTCCTGCTCTTTTTGGAGTCCATGCCCGGACACGTCCCCTCCCCCCACCTTCTTGATGAGGACCCCTGTCTTGTGTGGTTGTGTGTCTGTCCCACCTGCTTCACAAACCTCAACCAGCTCAGTCTTTGCCTACCCTTACTTTATACTACAAAATATGCCAAAGTGACTTGGCTAATTTGAGCTGTTATAACAAATTGCCACAGACTGGATGGCTAATCATCAACAGAAATTTATTTCTCACCATTCAGAAGGCTGGAAATCCAAGTTCCAGGTTCCATTTTGGTCAAGTTTTGGTGAGGTCTCTTTTCTGGGTTGTGGAAAGCCAACTTCACCTTGAATCCTCGCATAGTAAAGAGAGGGCAAGAGCTCTCTAGGGTCCCTCTAATAAAGTCACCAATCCCACTCACAAGGGCCCATTCTCATGACCTAATCACCTCCCAAAATTCCCACCTACTATTAATAATACCATCACCATGAGGTTAAGATCAAGATTCAAATGTTAGGGAAGGCGCAAACATTCAATCCACTGCACAGAGCAGACAGGGTCGCCAAAATTTCAGGGTCACCAGCCTCCTCTGTGATCCCAAATCTGATCAACAATTTGAAGAATCTCTCACACAAGGCACTGGAAGCTTTCAGAAAACAGGGAAGAAGGTGATATCACAGCAACACAGACAGCTTGGGCTGAATGTGAGAATTTCCTGTGGCCAGGTGCCCTTTGGAGCTCACCTGAATGCCGTCCTTGGCAGCGAGTGGCCCACCTTCTGCAGTATTGCACCTGGACCCTAATGGCCTCCATGCAGAGCAGCTTCAGCTCCTAGGGAGCATGCTCATAGGAGGCCCTCAGGGCCCTGCTTTCCCTCGAAAGGGACTGTCCACATGGCTCCTCAATGAAAAACAGACCAACACCATCACCATTCCTATGAGAAATTCTCCTGCAGCTGCCATGGTTTTAAACTATGTCCACAAATTCTTCAGGACCCTTCCCTTCACAGGGGGAGCCCAGCTCCCTCCCCTTCAGTGTGTAAGGCACTTCAAGATCCACTTCCAACAATTAGAATGTGGTGGATGCACCGATGTGTGACTTCAGAGATAAGATTAAAAGACCTTTGGCTCCCTCCTTCTTCTCTTTTTCAGATTGCTTGCTCTGGAAGAAGTCACCTGCCATGTCATGAGGAAGCTCAAGTAACCCCACAGAAAGGCCCATGTGGCAAGGAGTTGACCTCCTCCAATAGCCATGGTTGTTAGCCCTGGTGGAGCCTTGACTGACACCTTGACTCGTGGAAGACCCTGAGCCAGAACCACCCAGCTAAGCCTCTACCAGATTCCTAACCCATAGAAAATGTGAGCCAATAACTAGTTGTTGCTTAAACCGCTGATATGGGAGTAAATTTGTTTTCATAGCAATAGATAACTAACACAGAAACTAAGTGCAGAAACGATAAAAGGATACTGTAAAGTTCAGGGAAGGAACAGGCCAACAGCAAGAACAAGCCACTACTTGAGCTATGCTAGGAAATTTTGCCAATCCCAACGGAAGCAGGGCTTATACCTGGATTACCCCTTCTCCGTGTGCCTAAAGCAGTTTACAAGCCACGATTATGCCATGATATGATTCACCTATGTTGTGTTTTAATCCTTCACAATCCCTTCATTCTTATAACGTTGAATTCCAGTTGAAGAACCCCATTCTCATGCTATCACACTGGAGCATTTGCCAGGCTGCCTGCAACAGAGTCAGGACCCAAATAAAAATTGTACTTGGTTTGCACAATTCCACAGAAACTCACTCCTATCTCCATATTTCTCTTTTCCCCAAATAAGATGAGTAAATACATCTTTTATGACTAAAGAACTTCAGGAAGAATGGTGAAGGGAAAGAGAGCACTCGAATCTGGCAGGCTAACTGCTTTCTCTACATCTACTCACAGCTGAGGTCCCTTCCTCTTCTCCCGTCCACTCAGCCTCAGACACGGAGGTGCACGCAGACACTCATCCTCGCCCACACAGCTTGTCACTTGCGACTGGAGCAGAGAGCAGTGTTTTCAGCAGTGGTTTCGATAGAATGCTCCTCCTAGATTCTCTTCTGCGGGTCTTTTGGAAGGCTCTGGAAAGCCTGGAGAATCTGTGCACCTCTGTGGAGGCAGCTGTCCTTGCCGATACTTTGCAATCCGACTGCATCAGAGATTCACAGATGGTCTTCACGTCTTATTAGCGTGAGGTCCCCACTGCAGAATGCTTTGGTCTCCAGGTGCACAGGCTCACAGGCGTGGGACATCAGCCCTGCACAGAGGCTCTGTCAAGCCCTGTCTCAGCCACGGCTCGTGGGTAAGAGCTGATTATTGAAAACCTTAACATTCCCTTCTTCTTCTTCATGTCTTTCATTCCCTTATTCACACCACACTTTTTTTAAGGTTAAAAAAAAGACCTCCTGTTTTATCTGTCAACTGAATATCTACCTCAGCCCATGATTACCGTGAGCATTGCAATCAAGATTAACCACTGATTCATAACTAGCCTAAGAACAGGAACCCATCTGGGGAAGGTAATTACGCCTTAGCCTGACATCTCCAAATTGGCACAGCTATAGACAGTTCCACAAGAAAACTAAGGAGATGACTAAGGTTTTTAAGGAGAAATTAGATGCTGAGATTAAATAAACTATTTAGCCTGGAAATAAAGGCGATGAGGACTGCTTTATGCCTTCAAGCATCAGGAAACCTTCCATCTTGGTTTCATGGAGGATAGGCATGAGGAATTGAGTTTATACATTTGTCTGATGAGGACGATGGTAATAACAGACCAGAGAGTGGGCTGCTTGAGGGAGCGCAGTGCCCAGGGAAACGCTGGAGATGACTCTTCATTTAATTTTTTGACTTTTGTTTCTTATCATGGGGTAGCTGTGATATCATCAGATTAATATAAGCTCATGTTGTGTATTTTCCAGACACAAACTGATATACTTGTGTGTGTGTGCACGTGTGTGTGTGGCCTCCATTTACAAACACTAGGGGATTACATTGTGCATACAGGTCTACAGCTTGTTACTTTCCTTTAACACAACATATCTTAGTCACGTTTATAGCTGAGTATCTGCATCTCTACCTCATTATTTTAATGCTTAGGCGTAGACTAAAGCTTGGGTTTTCATCATAGATACAACATAACTTGTTTAAGCATAGCTCTACTGATAATCCTTTATGTTACTTTCATTTTTTAATAGAACTCATGCCCACATCTTCACATACTTTTTATGAGTGTATCCATAGAAAATTTCTAGAAATGCAATAAATTCCTAGAAAATGAATAACTAGAGGAAAGAGACATTTATTTTTAACCCCTTGTTACTTTACATACATGTACACATATCTTCAGACTTTTGTTTAAACAAACCCAGAGCTTCCAAGTTGAGCTGGCGTTAGCATCTCCTGATGGGCTTGCTGGGGCCTCGCCCAGAGTTACCAGTTCACGGGGTGCAGGATGGAGCTCTGGAATCTGCACCTGTAACGAGAGCTCAGGTGATGGTGGTAATGGTGATGCCGCCGGTGCTGGGCCACTGTCTGAGAACACTGGCTTCAACCGTGCAGATGCCTCTGGGAGGACAGTAGCATCCTCAGCATCCGGGAGCCAGAGCCAGTGGTTTGCTTGTTGCTTGGTTGATTGGCTGATTTGTTTTCCAAATGCACTGGGTCTGTGACTGTGGGAGCCCACCTTCGGGCTTCTCTGCCTGGGCCTTGCCAGGTGAGTGAGAAGCTGGTCCCTTGAGGAGCGGTCCCATCTGGCCCATGTTCTGCAGCCTCGTGCCCATGCCCTGGAGCTGGCAAGCTGCCCGATGCAGCCTGCTCCCTCCCAGAGGACAGCCCTGTGGTGTCTGCCCGTGGTGTCTCAGCAAGCTGCTTCCCTGGTGTCTCAGCAGATCTTCTGCAGAGTTTTCCTCCCACCGTTTTTATAATGTCCAAGGCATGACCACAACCACCACCACCGAAAGCCTCCCATCCCTGACACTCAGCTCCTGATATTTTAGAAAAAGTCTCTCCCCACAGTATGGCAGGAGCACCGCCCCCAGTTCCCCTTCAGCTTTATCTTCAAAGATATCTCAAGGCCTGCCAAGCATTCTGACGTCATGAGATTCGACTCCACTGTGTACTGGCGGGTTTGCATTTCTTAGAAGTCATATTTTAAAGCAAGGACGGGGCCATGGGGCGAGAGAGACAGTGTGAGGCCGGTTCCCTGTTCCCAGGGCGCAGACCGCTGTGACATTTGCTCACTTGAGGACTTAGCAAGGGCAGGCAGACACAACTGGCCAAAGTACCTCAGTGTAAAAGCGGCCCAGCCACTCACAGTGACACTTAATTGAGAGGAATGAGTAGCCAGAATTCAAGTCCAAGTTCACGACCAAGTCTTGCTCTTTTTCAAGACCTCAACTTGAAGCCAGGTATACGGCCTTTGCTCGGTGTCTCCTTAGTAACCATCGGCCTCGCACGGTGAAAGCCTGGCAAACTTTGAAGGACTTCAGCACACATGGTCTCATCCATTCTATAAAGTCAAGGTGTTTTTTTTTTTTTTTTTTTTTTGAGACGGAGTTTCGCTTTTGTTACCCAGGCTGGAGTGCAATGGCGCGATCTCGGCTCACCGCAACCTCCGCCTCCTGGGTTCAGGCAATTCTCCTGCCTCAGCCTCCCGAGTAGCTGGGATTACAGGCACACGCCACCGTGCCCAGCTAATTTTTTTTTTTGTATCTTTAGTAGAGACGGGGTTTCACCATTTTGACCAGGATGGTCTCGATCTCTTGACCTCGTGATCCACCCGCCTCGGCCTCCCAAAGTGCTGGGATTACAGGCGTGAGCCACCGCGCCTGGCCCCAGTCAAGGTGTTTTTAACTCTCCTACCTACTTCTTTGGAATACCACAGAGCCTGAATGGCCTTAGTGAGAACTAACCTTGGAATCACATCTCCACCTCTTTCCACTCATTGTAACCTCACAACATCTGTGTGACTGAGTGTCATTATTATCCCATGGTAGAGGTGCAGTGGTGCGGCTGGAAGAAGTTTTGACTTGGCTAGAACATGGAAGAGCTCATTCTGAACCCCCAGTTCCCAGTGTTTCTATCACTGTTCCATTGGCTTCTTTCATTTCTGTTATATGGTAATTACTAAGAATAAAGACCTAACATTTACTAAGTGCCTCTATGAGCCAAGTCCTACAGTAAGGAATTGTACATGGATTACTTCAGGGCAAGCTGAGAATCCACTTAGGAGATGGGTCCTACCTGCATTTCCATTCCACAGATGCCTAAACTAAGGCTTAGGTGAGTTAACTCACTTCCACGAGGCCACAAAGCCAGCAGTGATGAGCCACGATGCCTAAGTCAGCGCTCTGTCTCCAGAGCCAGTGACGGTCCTGGAACGACTGGCCGTACAGCAACTCCTTCTCAATGCATTCTCAGCGCCCCTCATTCACTTCGCACGCAAGGCAGTTTTCAGAGGAAACGGCAGGAATCATGTAGGCTTACGTTCATGCTGGTCAATGGACTTCTTCCCATTGTTACATGGCTTGAGGACTGGTCGCCTCTTCTATGACAATAGTCATACCAGATATTTCACAAGTATATCGCAGAAGTGACAACATAGATCAAAGACACCCAGTTAAAGATGACAGTGCAGAAATGCCAGGTTTTCTGGGAAGGGATCACCCAAGGGAAAGAAGTGAAGATTAAAGGTTGATAGGAACAGCCTATGTTCATGGCCGTGCATTTACAAAGCCACGGAACATTTCTGGAGGACATCAGCCGTCCAACACGAGGGTAAACTTCATTCCCTGACATCCTGCCTGGCGCAGGATAGAGCTGTGATTATGTGGGCTGTCCTCTGCACGGTGACGGGGGCTCCATCAATGAGTAACAGGGGGTGCCTCCAAAGGCCACGCTGACTCTGGGAATTGCTTGGAATTTCAGGCTCAGAGAGCTGGGGCTGGAGTGCTGATCATGCCTTGAAGCTAAAGGCAGTGCATGCTCAGAGGCAAGGAGCTGCAGCTTGGACCTGAGCCCTGGAAAGGTGCCCAGAAGCCCCACATGGCAGAGTAGGCTGGGGGCACGAACAGAGACAGCTCTTTACTGACACCAGCTCCAAGACAGCTCGCCCCTAATAAGGAAGCAGAGTGGCACTCCCCCGTACCTCACCTCAGAGACCTTCCGGGTCCTTCAGCCTTCCTGAAGGAATACTGAGCCTCTGCAGGGCCCTGAGATGTCAGGCCTGAGCAGGTTCTAAAACAGAACTGTCAGTCCTGAGCAGCAGAAGACCAGACAAGAGTGAGGACGGCCCCAAACTGAGCTGCCAGTCAGACTCCGAAATGCGCTCAGCACCCAGGACACAGGCTGGCGGGCAGCCGTACCTGACACTTCATTCCTTTGCTTTATGTCATTTACTGTAATATTACTACTCTCTGGTTACACATCGTCTCTAGATGTCATGATCCTGAAGGTCAGTGCTACAGGTAAATTGTGACTCCCAGAAAGCCAAGTTCAAGTCGTAAACCACACCTGTGAACAGGACCTTATTTGGAAACAGATCTCTGTGGGTGTCATCGACTTAAAACAAGGTCATGCTCATTACCTGGGGGCTTAATCCAGTGACAGGGTTCCTCCTAAGAGGAGGAAGATTATGCAGAGACACACTCAGAAGGACACACTGGGAAGACGCTGCCTGGCCACAGAGGCAGAGACGGGTGCCACGTGGCTGGAAGCCGAGCAGTGCCAAGGACTGTGGTCTTGAGATCAACCACCCTGGGAAGCAAAACGTGCTTCCCACCATTCCATGCACTGAGGCACCATTAACAAGGCCCTAGCAAGCAACTAGGCCTGGCCCGGGCAGGGCCACCACTTCCTTAAGCTTCAGAGCCAAAGAGAGCAGAGGCCCAAGGGAGACACTGCACCAGAGTGAGAGTGTGAGTAGGTGACAGTGTGTGTGACAATGTGTGAGTGTGTAGGTGAACGTGTGGCATGCTGTGATTGAGAGAGTGTGGACCTGGGGCAGTGGCTAATGCCTAAAACCCCAGCACTTTGGGAGGCAGAGGCAGGCGGATCATGAGGTCAGGAGATTGACTTCGTGATCAATCTGACCTCATGATCAATTGACCTGGTCATGGTGAAACCCCGTCTCTACTAAAATACAAAAAAATTAGCCAGGCGTGGTGGCGGGCACCTGTAGTCCCAGCTACTTGGGAGGCTGAGGTAGGGGGATGGCTTGAACCCAGGAGGCGGAGGTTGCAGTGAGCTGAGATCGCGCCATTGCACTCCAGCCTGGGTAACAGAGAGAGGCTCCATCTCAAAAAAAAGAGAGAAAGTGTGTAACATTGTGTGTTAAGTATGGGAGAGTGTGCATGTGAGTGTATACACACATAAGTGTGACCAAGTGTGAGTATGCATGTGTGAATGTGTGTGAATAAGAATGAGTGTGTGTAAGGATGTGTGTGCATGTGCGAGGGTGAGAGAGTGTGTGTGTGTGCGACTGCCTGTGTTGGGGTGTGTGCATGTATGAGTTTGCAAATGAATGTTCATATGTGTGGGTATCAATGTGTGTGAATATGAATGTGTACGTGTGAGTGTGTGTGGTTGTGTGGGCGTGTGGATGTGCCTTTGTGAGTGTGGATGTGCAAGTGTGTACCTGTATGCAGGTATGTGTGTGAGTTTGTGAATAAGTGTGTGAGCCTTAATGTGGTTGTGTACATGGAGTGTGTGTGTAATTGTGTGGGGAGCCTGTGTGTGAGTGTGAGAGTACATGTGTGGGTGGACTCTGGCAAATGGATGGGAGCCTCAAGGAATGAGGCGGACCAGGCCACAGATGCACCTCCAGCAGGGATGCCCTCCCAGCCCAGCCGGGCGCGGATGCTGCGACAGGCCTGCTCTGCCTGTTTTGCGTGGAGTGTGCTGCCACCCAGGGGAAGGCGTCCGGCCAACATGGCAGGTTGACACTGGTCTTGGGTGGCTTCTGTCTCTAGGCTCAGACAAGAAAGGATGGATGGGGTGCAGGGGCCGGGAGTCAGGGACTAGCCCCAGCAGAGAGAAGGGGAAGACGCCAAGACCCCAGGCACAGGTTCAGAAACACCCCGACTGGACTGTCTATCCTCATCAGTGGAACCTTGTCCCCACTCCTGCCGTCTGAGGTGCTTGCTGGCTGAGGGTGTTAGAGGACACCAGGACAGAAGCGTGGCCTGTCTCCCTTATGTGTCCCCAAAGTGATCCTTACTGGAGATTAAGTCTCCAACAATGCCTTGAATTTAAGAAAGCTTCATTTTGTTGCCTTGTCTGAAACTGCACTGCTCCACTGAGGAGCCTTGGAAATTCCCATCACCACTCCCTAAGACACCTGGTTAACTTCTGGAGCCTTTTGTAGGAATAAGGAAACCCACTAACCGACTTTCCCACAAATCTCCTGGGTCCCCCAGGGTCTTTGAGCTCTGCCCGAGAGACAATTTCACCAACCTCTGGGATAACAAATTCATACATTTCTATCTTGCTCCAATTCCAAGAAAATGTATCATTTAAAATACAGTCAATTCTAAAAGCACACGTTTCCTTTGCTCACAGCAGTGACTGATGGTTTCGTTCTTCTCCTTCTTTCTTTGAGATAGTTTGTTCAGACTTTTATGTGCTGCAATACAGATTTTAAGAGCTCATTTGCATGGTGCAGCAGCTGCACCTTTAGAGGAGCATGATCCTGATAGATAAAAGGCAGTTTCTGCAGCAGAGCGGTGCTCTGCACAGGTCCCCAGCAGCCTTCGATGCTCCTGCTGCCGAGCTGTCCTGCAGACCAGGCATACATGCCTCCGCCTCGTTCCTTCCTCTATGGAGACAGGCAGCTGAGTCAGGCCCACCTTCCACGGAGGGATAAGCCTGCCATGCACTCCCAGAAGCTGCCAAGTCAACCCCCAGCCTTCTCTTTCCAAGGTCTAGCTACTCTATTTCTTTCCCTCTGTGGCGCTCTCATTTCCCTACTGTCTAACCAGTGAGACACCAAGTTCCCCTCAGTCCCAAGCTGTCAGCTCTGATCCCTTTGTGGGGTCTTCTGACGGAAATAAACTAAACAAACAAGGCAAAGCCCACAGGGAAGAAAACGTCCACAGGATGCTTTAGACTCCAAACAGACAGGGATTGAGCATGAAGGAGGGCACCTGTCAATAGCAGACTTCCTGCAGAGTGGCCAGAAGACCTGATATTGACAAGTGCCCCTTTTCACCTGGTATTGACAGGCCCCCAATGGAAAATAGACATTACTGCTTAGGCACTGATGGAACAGCATGCTTTGAAAAATAGCAATAAAATAAGGCAAACTCTCTGCTGTTTCCAAAGTTAGAATCTCTTACTACAGAGTCTAGGATGTCCAAATTAGCAGAGTATTAGGTGCAGTGGCTCACCTCTATAATCTCGGCACTTTGGGAGGCCAAGGCAGGCAGATCACCTGAGGCCAAGCATTCAAGACCTGCCTGGCCAACATGGCGACACCCTATCTCTACTAAAAATATATAAAAAGTTAGCTGAGCTGGTGGCAGGTGCCTGTAATCCCAGATACTCGGGAGTCTGAAGTAGGAGAATCACTTGAACCAGGGAGGCGGAGGCTGCAGTGAGCAGAGATTGCACCACTGCACTCCACCCTGGGCAACAAGAGGGAAACACCATCTCAAACCAACAAACAAAACAGAATACTAGCAGGCTAAGAGATAAGGCTGGCCAGGGTGGTGGGCTGGGTGGCAGGCCAGAGCAGTGTCCCACGTGGTGCTTGCTCATCTCTGCTCACCCTCTTACCATCCCCTTGGCAGCTCTCCCAGAACCTTATCCAATGAAGACTGAGTCCTCCAGCCCCAGTCGAGCCCTCTGATGACTGCAGCCCCCATCAACATCTTGACTGCAATCTTAGGAAAAGCCCTGAGCCAGAGCCTCCCAGCTCCGTGGCTCCTAAAATCTTGAGCCATAGAAACTGAGAAGATAAATGGTTTTGTTTTTAAAAATTATAATAAATTAAAAACTGAGCATGTTGCTGTCCTTTAAAACTGTAGTGTCTCCCTAATTTCCAAATCTCCAGGCCTTCCTCGACTGTGTTAGTTATCTACTGCTGTTAGTAAACCACCACAAAGGTTACCCGCTTCAAACAACAAACATTCAAGGCCCCACAGATTCCGTGGGGTGGGAATTCAAGAGTAGTGAAGCTGGGCGTTTTGTATCATGTATGGTTTGTAAGGATGAGGAAGCCAGTAGGGCAGGAGACAACTGCCACTGAAAGACAGTTTGCTACTCACAGTTCCAGGAAGAGGGGCACAGGGGCACGTCACACCACACCATGGGAGGCACGTAGGGAAGCTCCAGGTGGGTCAAGGGGCAGAGAGAGCAGAGGAGACCTGAGCTCTTGCCTTTACTGTGGTTTCTGTGGGAGAAATGAGGTGAGGCACTGTCAGCAGACTTGGGGGTGTCTGTCCTCATTGCTGCTGGCCCCGGGACACTTGGGGTGGGTGGATATTGGTCAAGAGTGAGCAAGCCCTATAGAGGAGGTGGCTGTGGTGTGGGCTCCAGGCCCGTTTACATCCACCCCGTGCTAGAAGCGGGTTTGCTGTCTCTAGGAATGAGCGAGCCCTGGAAGGGGCTCTTCTGTCAGTAGGCGATGTGTCAAACTGTCAGACTAACAAGGTATGATGAATACAGAGTGTTTCTGTCTCCTGGCGTCTCGCGAGGTTGCAATCCAGATGTCAGGGAGGGCTGCAGGCATTTGGAGGCTTGGCCGGGGCCGGAGGATGATGTTGGATGTCATCCCTCTGCTGCGGGCCAGAGGCATCAGCTCCTTCCCACTTGGCTTCCCGCAGAGGGCTGTGGGGTGTCTGCATGATGAGGCACCCAGCTTCTCCACAGTCAGAGGCCCAGGAGATAAACCGAAGAGGAACTGCCCGGCCTTCGTGCCACTCCCACCTCCAACATCGCACACCCGCATGCTGCCTGATTCTGTTTGCCAGAAATGAGTTTACTAAGTCCAAACCACACTCAGAAAGAGGGGAATTAATTCCTCCTGAAGGGAGGAATGTCAGAGCGCCACACACAGGCTGGAGTAGCCTTCTCAACCCCCAGCCGCCCATGACCCTCACCCCCACACCTTGCTTTTTAACAAAGGGTTCATGCCAAAACCCTACAGGGAGAGTTTCCAAATCCCACGCCCAGGACCCAGCCACTTAGGACCTCCAGAAGAGGGGTCCTGCCTGGCACATTTGGGGAAAGTGCCCCGTGTTACCTGATGAACCTCCAATTGGAACATGTCTTTAAGACGCACTGGAGTGTCTGCCACTGCACACGTTTGCCAAGTGCTGGGCTCTCCATAGGTGTCTCAGTGTTGTTGGAATGCCTGTTGTCCCCATCTACATGGGGAATACTCTACCCTCCTCAACCTGCTGCAATGCCACCTGCAATGTGAATACTTCCCAGAGCCCTCACCTGGCACAGCGAATTGCTCCTTTATCAGTGTTCCCAAATCGCTGTGGATAGAGCTCTGGTGAAGCCCAGGGCATGTGCCAATAAAGGCAGAGTGTGTGTGCTTTTCTTTCCAGCTAAGCCAGGAACCCCCAAAGGGAGACCCTGTGCCATATTCACACTCACAGCCCCGCATCTGTCACTTGGGGGACCGCTGAGTCATATCAGCTAATGAATGACTAAGGGAATAATATGCAGTCAGTCTCTGAGAGCATCTTCAAGAGACATTTAGGGTTAGGGTTGGTTAGGGTTAGGGTTAGGGTTAGGGTTAGGGTTAGGGTTAGGGTTAGGGTTAGGGTTAGGCAGGTTTTCTTCCTAAGTGTTACTGTATCCTTCAAACAAGCTCAACTCCCTGCACCTGTGTGTTTAGATGCAGCTCTTACATAAATTCGCCTGGAACTGGTTTGTTTGGATTCCAGGCGTTTGTGCCTTAGCCCTTCCATGTGCTGTTCTCTTTTCCCTTGGCAGCTTGGCCTTTTTGTTCTCTCTTCCAGCTCAAATTCACACCTCCCAGACGGGCGGCCCCTCTCCTCCTCCTGGCAGGCTTCCGTGACTTTCCGCCTTTCCTCGGGCGGTTTATCCTTCTTTACATATTGTCTTATATTGCTCTCCGGCGGCTTTCTGTGCCTCGTCTGATCTCTCAACGCTTCCATAAATTCCTGAGAGTGGTACTCTGTCTTCTGCCAATTTTGTCTTCCCTGCAGCAGGGTTAGCTTTTCTACTGAGCACTTAGCAATTGTGTGACTTGATTGATGTTTTTAGCAGGTTCACCTCTTAGAGTAACACACGCTCCCTGCTGTGTAAAGAGGTGATTCCAATTGCATAATGTCCCTGCAGTTTTTAAAGAAAACAACAGACACGGGATGTCCTGAGTGTGATGCCCAGGCTGTGGGTGGTGTAAGAGTCACTGCATTCCGAACTGGCGGGGCCTGTCCAGTGGGATAGATGACAGATGCTGGTAGGAAAGGGTAAAGAATCTGAGATCGTTCTGCCACTCTATAAGAAGACCGTATGTTTTTATGACCATTATCCCTTCCAGTCCTATCGCATGAGGTGTCCAGGGCAGCACTTTTCCTCCCTTAGCAAACAGGCTGAGGCCCAGGAGGCCAGTGACTTACTCAGACCACTGCTGGACTCCACTCATTCCTCTGCACCTCAGGGGTCTCCTTCTGGCTGAGGAGAAGCAGGCCTGGTAACACGGTTGATCTGTCCACTGACACTCTGGACATCCCGGAACACCCGAAGGGGCAGGTGTGCTGCGTTCTGCGGGACGTGGCCAGCACCAAACAGCTGCAGGCAGAGCGGAGACAGCCCAGCAGGAGAAAAGCACCCCAATCCTTGCTGTGGCTGCCGGTGGATTCGGCTGCCACGGTCAGAAGGGAGTTTCCTGAGATGTTGAGCATTTAAGCAGACGCAGCTGCAGACCCTGCATCAGAAAACCAACAGATGCAATACAGGAAGCCCAACCGGATCTGATCAGAATGTTCAGATGTGTGCACATGGTGGAGCGCCCACAGTTCCAGTCAGTCTTGTGCTTTATAGAAGACCACGAAGAATCGAAATATTTCCTTCTGTTGCCTGAGTAACACAATTTGCACTAACAAAAATACACCTATGTATATTTGCTAGTGCATAGCATACCTATGTTTGTGACAGGTAGACTGCTTTTTTTAAATTCACACTTGTTTTCTATTCAGTTTTGTATTTTGTGTTGTGTTAGAAAAAAGGCACAGATGCTGAAGATATAGGCGAAAACACAGTGATTTCTTAAGGGGAAACGTCTATCCATTTCCATTTCATTCTGCGCTCACGTGTTGTCCTCTGCCCTCGTTTGGTCCTGTACCAGCTAACAGCGGGTTTTCCTTCTGGGACTGGGCTCAGGCGCTCCTACACCAGGCGCTTGCCCAGGTCTGTGCCCAGCCGAGGAGCGGGGTCGCCCTCTGGAGGCTGGGAAGGGAAGGACGCGGTTCCCCACCTGAGCCTCCAGAACGGAGGGCAGCCAGGCCCGTCGACTCCACAACTCACAGGACTGGAAGGCAATGCATCCTGCAGTTTTCAGCCCCTGAGTGTGTGGCAATGTGTTACATTAGCAACAGAAAGCTAATACGAGCATTACCCAAGGGAAAGACTTTTCTTTTAATTGACGAGATCCTTGGTAGACAAGGGGATTGCAAAACAAGGAAGAAAACATAGGGAAAAACAGAACATACTTTCACCAGACTTATGTAATGTTTTAAAGACAAGGCGATGTGTGCTATGAAAGGCTGTGTGTGTGTGTGTGTGTGTGTGTGCGTGCACGCGCCTGTGTGTGCGCATGCAAACTCATGCATTCAACATCTGCTTCGAATATTCCAAGTTCATTTAGCTGGAGTCAAAGGAAGCTTTTTTTTAAAGCTAAGACTGGCCCACTCTTCAAGAAATTCACAGTGCACCACAATAGGCCATGGATGCAGCGGGCGAGTTGCATGCGGTGTGATGGTACTTTCACAGAAACGAACAAGGCCATAGCGCACTGCAATAGGACATGCTACGCAGGGCACGAGTGTGGCATGTGATGGGCGCTTTCACAGAAATGAACAAAGGTGGCGTAGGAGCAGAATTGTGAAATAACACAGCCTAGAAGGCCAGGTGGGGACTGGGACCCTCCAGACAGATGATGACAGGCAGGCTCAGGTTGGCAGTGGGTGGCTGTCCCGGCTGGGCAGAAAGGGCAGCAGGGAGAGAGGCTCAGAGGCAGGAATGTCCATGCTGGGCCCCCAAGGTGAGGCAACATCCTGTATGGCAGGAAGCCAGGAGCAGAGCAAGGGGCCACTTTGAACCTTCCCTGCCCTTTGGGGAAGTTAATCTGTGGCATCTAACACTCTTCCCAGGTGAGCTTTAAATACCCCTGAGACACGACTGCTGGACCTCCTGAGGGTTCATTTCATGCTACTTATCATGGGCTTTACCCTTTGTCCTTCGGTCACCCGGGAGAGTCTCCATCATCCCCCCAACAGTTATTTAAGGGATGAATTGTAAGGAGTTTTCCTCTGGGGCATGGAGAGCAAAAGTGTCAGGGAGAAAGGGAAAAAAGAAACAAAGGAAAAAATTAGAGGCAAACTTCTTTTGTATAAACATAAGTCAGTGGTTATTTTTATGAGAATTACTCTAATTTTTAAAAAAAACATTGTGTTGAACACAATTCCACCTAGGGCCATTGCTAGAAAGTTTCAGGACTTCAAGAAAATCTCACTGGTATTATCCGCCTGCACCCTCGAGGTATGTTTATTTAAGAATTTGGCTTAAATAAAATATGAAGAAAAACAGCACTGAATGACCCCTGCTCAGTCGAGGGCAATCATGGGAAGAGGAGATGGGAGGCCGTCCCTGCATCCCTTCTGTCTCCCATGGGGACTGGGTACCGGGTACCGAGCAGGAACGGAGGGACCTGAGCCCTTCTTTTTGTTGTTGTTTTTGAGGCAGAGTCTTGCTCTATAACCCAGGCTGGAGTGCGATGGCACAATTTTGGCTCACTGCAACCTCCACATTCCAGACTCAAGCAATTCTCACACCTCAGTGCCCCGAGTAGCTGGGATTACAGGTGTGCGCCACCACTCCTGACTAGTTTTCACATTTTTAGTAGAGATGGGGTTTCATCATGTTGGCCAGGCTGGTCTTGAACTCCTGACCTCAGGTGATCTACCCACCTCGGCCTCCCGAAGTGCTATGAGTACAGCCGTGAGCCATGGTGCATGGCCTGGGACCTGAGCCCTTCTCAACACCTGTGGCTGCTACCGTCCTGGCTGCCTCCTTGGTCCCCACTGACCTAAACATTAAAGAAAATCTACATCTCTCAAATAATTGAAA
This sequence comes from Leontopithecus rosalia, assembly GCA_028533165.1. Lineage (NCBI taxonomy): Eukaryota > Metazoa > Chordata > Mammalia > Primates > Cebidae > Leontopithecus > Leontopithecus rosalia. The sequence goes on from CM052648.1 coordinate 190,685,122, forward strand.
AAAAAACTGAATAATTTGCATATACTAAGGTCAACCTTTCTTCCACTATTACACTCATGCTTTTTCCCTGAGGTGACAGATGCACCCCCAGGATTCCCCTTTCACAACATTGTCACTGACAGGGAAGCGCAATGCCCTGGGCCCCAGCATCCAGCAGATCTGTGGAAGGCCTCCAACTCCAACCTCCAACCTCCAACTCCAACCTCCAACCTCCCACTGCCCGTGCTGGCTGGACCAGCTTGGGCTTCCAGTCCAGCTCCACGAAAATGGGGAAAATGGGTCCTTGCAGGCTTCCTGCTGGGGCTCGCAGGGGAGCAGAGCTGCCTCTTGAGGCTTGTATGGATTCGGTGCCTGCCCTCAAGTGCTTCCTGTCCCAGGGAGGCACTAACCCTGCAGTGGTGAAGTGACAGACATCTGGTCAAAAATTCAAGTCGATTAAAGGTAGGGGTGTCCTCACAAGTACTTACTAAAGGGCTGCTGAATAATAAAAAACCTGGGTAATGTGGCATTTGCCAATTTTATGGCAAAAATCCTCCACTGTGGCGGATTCCAGACCCTCGTGGGCACACCACTGACTGCAGACCCAAATGTCAATGGGGAAACCATGAGCATTTCCCATGGAAACACGGGGGAATTCCTCCATAGCCGTAGGGTAGAGCAGACCTTGCAAAACAGTGGTTCAATATAGAGAAGCCTTTAGAAAGATAAAAATGCTGAATTCATATTAGGAATTCTACAGGCCAACATGGAATATTAACTGAAATAATTTTAAAATACCGTAAACAAAATCAAGGAGAGAAATTATGTAATTTTCATCACAGATATTTTCAAAATTACTTTTAAAAAAGGCTAACAACCCAATAAAAAGTGTGAAAATGACACCAACAAGTTTTGAGAAACAGAAAAATCAGTGGATCCTTTACTAGATTAATGCTCAACTTCACTCAGAGTAAAGGGTACAAAAATGAGGCATTTTTGACCTAGACTCATTTCTGTAAGTTTAATAGCACACCTGTTGAGGCTGAGGAGAAACAGTCATCTCTGTATATTGCTCATGGGAATGTAAATTGCTACCGTTTTAGAGGGAAAATGTACAATATCTATCAAACTTTAAAATGCTAGTTTGGGTGAGGTGGCTCACACCTATAATCCCAGCACTTTGAGAGGCCAAGGTGGTGGATCACCTGAATGCAGGAGTTTGAGACCATCCTGGCTATCCTGGCAAAACCCCCTCTCTACTAAAAATACAAAAATTAGCTGGGTATGGTGGTGGGTGTCTGTAGTCCCAGCTACTCGGGAAGCTGCGGCTGGAGGATTGTTTGAACCCGGGAGGCATAGCTTGCAGTGATCCAGGATCACACCACTGCACTCCAGCCTGGGTAACAGAGCAAGGCTCCAGCTCAAAAAAAAGAAAAAAAATGTTAAATGCTGATACTCTTTGACCCATTCAGGGAAGGTACCCTACAGATATACTTGCATAGGGCTATTTATGGGAAGATTTTTTGTAGCAGTGAAATGTTAGAAAAGCAACTCAAGAGTCCATAAAGGAGGACAGGTGAGAGTGTGGCACACCCACAGAAGGCAACACGTGCAACCACCAGGAAAGAATGGAGCAAATTCTACGCACACTGATGTTTAAAGATCTCCAAGGTAGATTACATTAATAATAAAAAAGCAATGCCAGACATGTGAATTGTATGCAAACTTTCATCTAAAAAACTCAAGAAAGAAGAATAAAAACGTATTTATTTTATATGCATTAATACAGACCAGAAGCATATAAACAAATGATCGTGGCTTTCGAGGGGGTAGGGACCGGCGCAAGCAGGGGGTGGGTGAATGGAACACGAGCCATTTCTCAATGTTTTACTTCTTATGTATTTTTGAACCATATGAATATGTTACCTATTCAAAAGTTTATGTTAATAGGTTTACAAAATAAGTAACAGGTTAAACAAGTTTAGGTCACAGCTGGTAGATTCCAGACCTTAAATAGACCTACCCTGTATAATGCAACCTTTCTAAAGATAGAATCCTTTGTAGCTAAATGCTAAGCGTTCCTGCTACTCCTCTCATGATAATAAAAGAGTCAAGAGATGTATTGTTAAGAGCTGGTGTCCTTGGAGCATGCCTTGTATGCTGGGGACAGGGCTCAGTGGTTCGTGTTATGTTGTATACTCCATGGTTATAATGCCCATTTCATAGAGGAACCTACTGAGGCATAGAGAAGCAGAGATACAGCCCAGGTTCGCAGTTGGTTATGACAGAGTCAGTGCTCAGGGCCAGCCCGCTGCACTGCAAGCCAAGGTCCCTTGCAAGCGTTCCGCCTTCCCCGGGGACACACGGTTACCCAAGGGGCAACAATCCACCTTGCAATGGGACACTTAATGAGGGACTTCTGTGCTATGTGGACTGTTTATCTCCAGTCAGCATCAGGGAGATGCTGGGTTGTCAGAAAAGCTGAAAATGAAACCCAGGTCCCCCCGCATGGACGTTCACTGCGCCCCACACTGTACACACATTGTGGTGTGTGCAGGGCAGACCTCTGTGTCCACTGATCAGTCCCTGACACGGTGATGTGGCAGGCCACGCCATCTGCCACGTGTATGTGGCATCCACCTGAGATGTTGACCCAGTCTCGGTGAGTCACCTTCTGTGAGCATTTCCCTGGCATTCTACGTTCTTGTATTCCACCGCATCTGTGTCTTCTGCTTCTCCCCTCTTCTCTCTTGGATTTTGTCTGGTTCTCCCTGGCCCTCCGCTGCTGCTCCCACTGGCTCCCTGCGTCTCTTTCCCACTCTTCCTCACCCTCTTCCCTCTTTCTGCCCTCCCCCCTCTTACTAGCAGCTGTGCCAGGCTCCTTAGAGAGGAACCTGCTCTTTCTCTACTCTGTTGTTCTCCACAGCCTTCTGTAAGATCGAATGTGGAAGAAACTGCCCATTCTGAGAATGTGCTTGAGAAATTGAAATGCCAAGAAGCTCCCTAAATCCATGTTATTTTCTAATGGTAGCTTCTGTGATCTGTGAATTCTATGGAAAGGAGCTGGCTATTTTTAAAATCAAGACAATTGACTCTATAAGTAAATTCTATATTTAAGTAAAAACAAATTTCAGATTTAAGTAAAACAATTCTATATTTAGGTACAAATCGTATATTTAAGTAAATTCTATCTTTAAGTAAAACTGCACTTACAAAGTTTTCCCGTATTAGTATTAGTCCCTCCAGCGACTCTAATATGTAAGGCTAGATACTTCTCTGAAACAGGACAGTGGAAGCCCAGCACCTGCATGGACCTGTCATGGACCTGTCCCTGTGTGGTTGCAGATCAGCAAGATACCAAGCCAAATGCAGCCACTGAACTTTCTCACCATGATTAGACTGTGCCTGTGCCACAGTGAGGGAATAAAACCTTTTGGGTCAATGGGGAACCTTTTGGAAATTCTTCCGATACTCCTTGCAAGTTCTATAGAAACGAGGAAACAACCACCAGAAGGTTTGCGGTGACTCGTGGTCACAAGCCCCCTCCCCACACAGGACTAGGGGGCAAAGGCTCGGCAACTGAGAATTACTTGGGGATAGAAGCCCAGGCAGACCCCGCCATCAGCGGCAACCCTCTTGGGCCCCTTCCACCCTTCAGTGCTGCGGAAGCTTTGACTTTCGCCTGCTCAGTGAACTGCATTCCAGCTCACTCTCCTGGTCTGCGAATGCTTGTTTGGAGCTGGAACACTCACCGTGAGGATAAGGCTCTCTGCTCAATTCTTAGAGCTACGGAAGCCAGGAACCTGAGCCCGAAGCCCAAGCTGCAAATCCGGCGACAATTGGAGGAAGAGGCGGCTGTCACAGAGCAGACATGCCTTCAACTTCATATGGTTTTACTATTTAGTAAATGGGTTCTCAGTTGCTTCCTACAGTTAACTATACCTGCGTTGTGTGCCCCAACAATTCCACTCCTAGGTATTTACCCAAGACAAATGGAACAATAGCCACAGGCTGAGGGACGATGTACAGCAGCTTTCATCAGAATAGCCCCAAACTGGAAATAACCTACATGTCCACCACCAGGTGAATGGGCAAACAAATTGTGGTGAATTCGTATTATGAAACTGCAGGGCAATAAAAAGAAACAAGCTCCCTGAGAACCTCACAACACGGGCAGATCTGAAAATTGTGCAGAACAAAGAAGGCAAACAAACAGAGTGAGTCCCTCCTCTTCGAGGGCGAGTCCCTCCT
>CM052648.1:190689851-190709800 GCA_028533165.1 Leontopithecus rosalia
ACATGGATTTGATATGACTTGGGTTACATGGATTTGATATGATTTGGGTTATATGGATTTGTTATGATTTGGGTTATATGGAGGTATGCACTTGTCGAAACTCATTTTAACTCTTAGCGTCTGGATATCACACCTCAAAACATTGTTGAATCATATTGTTGGTCCCTTCCATTACCTGCCTCACAAACCCGGGGAACGTATCTTTTGGTATGCAGAAAACTAACCAAACGATGAGGCCAGAACTACAGCAACCAGCCCAAGTACCACTTCTCGCTCCAAGAAAGCTGTGTGACGCTGAAGAGACTGCTCAACCTCTCTGAGGCTGGTGTTCTGATCTTCAAAGGGGGATAAAAGATCCACCAGTCTAAGCGAGTGTGCCAAGCAACGGTTTGTTCACTTGCTAGAGCTTCAACAGGAAAATCGCACAAACTGGGTGGCTCTATACGACAGACATTTACGGTCTCATCATCCTGGAGGCTAGTCATCTGAAATCCCGGTGTCATAAGGCCATGCTCCAACTCTGGCTGGAACCTGCCTTGCCTTCTCCTGGCTTCTGGTGGTGCTGGAGATCCTTGCAGCTCTTGGCTCTTAACGTGGCGCTCCCTGCGACCTCTGCCGTCACCTGAGGCCGTGCTCACGATGCCAGTCTCTGTCTTCATATGGTGTTTCTTCTTTTTGTAAGGGATCCACCCTACTCTAATATGGCCTCATCGAATTACACCTTCAAGGACTCTGTGTTTAAATAAAGCCACAGGCAGAGGTACCCAATTTGGGACTTGAACTTTTTGAGACACACAATTCAACTCATAACAGAAAAGAATCAGGGGTCTCCAAATCCTGTGTCAATGAGATTAATGTCAGTTATTAATGGCCTTCACTCATTTCTGCTGCTAATTTTGAAGAACTTGTAAAAGGGGTGAGGGGTATGATAGAAAGCCCTCCCTCATGTAATTGAGGAGATAAGGATTCTAATTTTCCCCACAGACACTGGAAAGGGCCACTGAGCCGTCAGCCAAATAAAATTGCCAGTGGAAAGCAGGTGACCCTTAGGGAGCCATGGGGGTTAGACGCGTCTGGGCCTGCCCTGCTCGTGGTGGCGCCGACCCACACAGCATACCTTCCTGGAGCTGGCGTGACTCCTGGGAGACCACAGTTTCTGAGAAAATAAAAAGCAAGTGTAAACCGGACGGGTCACAAAGACTCCGCGGGGAGCTGGCTGCGGACACCCATGCAGTCCAGTCCTGTCGGCACACAGTTGGGTCGTACGGGAAAAAAAAGGCTTAAGTTAAAACTGCAACAGCTTTTCCAGGAAAGAATTTTTTAAACCCAGGGACACAAAGAGCGCTGCTTTGGAAACCTTCTAGCAGAGTGGAACATGAAGGCAAGCACACCTCCCCCGCAGGGTTGACTCGGGGAGGACCCAGGGACCTCGTGCTGGAGCCCGGTGGGAGCCAGGAACTGCCTTCTGTGGATTACAACTGAAACCAGTTGCCATTCAGAATCTCTGACAAAAGGCCAGTGACTAAGGTCCCAGCTTCCACAGCTTCCCAGACCCTGTTCAGCAACAAGGTGCTGGCAAAACCCATATGAGCCAATCCCACTTCCAGGGACGCCCCGACACATAGGCGTGGGAGCCATGCTTCCCGCGCCCATCAGAACCAGCGATTCTGAATCTCTCTTCCCACTGCAATGGCCCCGCAAGAGCCCCCCTCGTGCCGCTCAGCCGGGCTGGGGCTGCTGGGGAGCCCCTGTGTTCCCTGGGCTCCACACCGCCTGCCTCAGCAGCCGCTGCTCCTGACTTCCATTCTTCCATGCAGGTTCTCCAGCAAAGGCCATGTGAGGGAGGAGTGGGGGAAGCCAGGAGAAACTCTGGAATCTAAAGGAAACACGGAGCATGTTTCCCTAAATGCTCCAGAGGATGTGCAACTCTTCCTGCGGACAGAAGCTTTGTCAATACTGCACTGAGTTGCTGCAGTATTCGGTATCCTAACTCAGCTGTTAGGCTTTCTCTAGTCTGTGTGAGCTGCTCTGGGAAGACAAGCTCCCTTCCCAACTTAGTCTACACAAGAGTGTGCTTTGTTCTAAGAATTCAAAACAACAGCAAAAAGACTTGTGAAAACAGCTTGGAAACACAATTCATCAGCACATTTTCTTTTCATGGCATTTATATATTAAAAACACGCGCATGTGGGTTCTCCAGCACTAGAATAAGACTTACAAGGATGAGAGAGCATGGGGAGAAATGCCAGATATAGGTGAAGGGGAGGAAGGCAGCAAATCACACTGCCACGTGTGTACCTACGCAACTATCTTGCATGTTCTTCACATGTACCCCAAAACCTAAAATGCAATAAAAAAATTTAAAACTAAATAAAAATAAATAAATAATAAAAGATTTACAAGGATGGAAACCTACACATTTGCAGAGTGTCTGTTTTGCTCAGAAATGGACCGCTACAGCACTGTGGCATCGTGAGGTGGTGAGGTGCTGCAGACAGCACACTCCAAAAGGCTGTCACTTATAAAAACTGGCAAGAGACAGTCCCCAGGAAGTCCAGGATTTATCACTGAATTCTCATGTATGAAAGTTTGTAGGATTTGTAATCACAGGAGCAACCTCCCAGGAAACCGTGAAAGCCATTTTTCCACCGTAGTTTTGTACTCAATGGACTTTGCCTCCCGTAATTCAGGAAAATGTCTTTTGTTGTGCACAGTGGAGGCTGAGTGCCGTTGAGAATGTGTGTCCGACAAAGGGCCTCCGGATTTGAGTCCTGCAGCCTGTCTCCCAGGCATTCCCCACTTCAAGAAGCGGCTCTAAGAACAGATTAATGACTGGGTGCCAAGGAGCAATGAGGTCCACCCATCTTGTCTAGGGGCTGAGCTAATCTCCTTAAACCTTCGCACAATAGCGGGGCCAATCACCCAAATGATGCTGCCAATGTGCTTTTGAAACCCCACTTCAAAGAGGGAGATCAAATGGGGGGTAATTGAAAGGGACAGCGATGTGAGGGGGTTCCTGAGACGCCCCCCCCACGATGACTATGAATACAGCATGCACCACCCAGATGGCAGGAGGGCAAGCGTGGCGATGGCTGGACCCTGGAAGCAAACTCCGCAGGAAGGATGAGGTCTGTGTAGCTGCTGCTGTTGCTTTTGCTGTTGGTGGGATTTGAGGGAACACTGTCTGGCTGGGCTCCCTGTCTTCTCCTTCTCCTGCTGAAGTCTCTGCAGCCAGGACCCTCCCATCCTGACAGTCCCAGTTCTGCATCTTGAGGTCCCTCTGACCTCCTGGCTTACCTTCCATGAAAGCCAGGCTCACCCAGAACCTGAAGACCCTCTATTCATTCATTTGTGCTACTTAATAAAATGAATTCTGGGCCAGGCGTGCTGGCTCACGCCTGTAATCCCTGCACTTTGGGGGGGCCGAAGTGGGTGGATCACGAGGTCAAGACCAGCCTGGCCAACATGGTGAAACCCTGTCTCTACTAAAAGTACAAAAAAATTAGCTGGATGTGGTGGCACCTGTAGTCCCAGCTACCCGGGAGGCTGAGGCAGGAGAATCGCTTAAACCCAGGAGATGGAGACTGCAGTGAGCCGAGATGGTGCCACTGCACTATAGCCTGGGCAACAGTGCAAGACGCCATCAAAAAACAAAAACAAACAAAAAACAATGAATTCTGAACATCTCAGCAGCTACAGTCTCGGTGGCTCAGTGGGGTGGATCGCTGCTGCCGAGTCCTCACCCTCCCTGCACTAGATGAGGGACCGTGAGGTCCCTCCTACTTCGATGGAGGGCACCAGCCCATCCCCGCCATTGAGGCTGGGATTGCCTGTGTAACCTTCATTTTTGGCACTGAAGGCCAGAGGAGGGCTGGTGCGGTTCTGCTTCAGGGGTGGGTCAGGGGCTCAGTTCAGGTGTGTTCCATGTTCGTCAGCCTCACAGCCAGGGGGCCATCTGAGACACACTGTCTCCTGATCGAACTCAGAGAGCAAGAGGAGTGAGGAGATGTGCTCGTGCCCTTACGTCAGCCTGTTCACATGCACAGCCGTCCATGGACACAACCAAGGCACAGTCCAACGACCCTGACCCTAGTCCCAGGGACAGATGAGGACTTGGGGACAGGAATTCAGCCCTTCCCAAATCCTAGACCCTGTACAACGGAAGGGCAACTAAATACACAGGGAGACAGGCAGACTCATGAGTTATCAGAATAAAAGTCAGTGCACACCCCAGGCAACTGCAGGGGCCATGAACCCTGGAAAGACTCGTTTTTTATGGAGGCAGCCACCAGCTTGCAGAAGCTGAGCTCCCTGTGCCCTGATTCTGCATTACCGAACTACTCATAGAACCACTGTTTTGAGCCTCAGAGTTTCTGTCCTGGTCCCATTGCCCGACTTTATAACAACCCTGAAATACCCACCGGGCCTGGTGATCTTCCCCAAGATGCAGAGCTCTGTCTCAGGCACCGTGCTGGGCCAAGCCTGTGCCCAGCCCGCCTGTCGGACTCTGGAGTCCACAGTGGCGAAGTCCTCCTGCATTTGCACCCTGTGGCCTGATCCCTGACATCACCTCATCCCCAGACCACCCAACCCATGACTCCTAGACACAGAAAGAAATATTTTCTCCATTAGAAACACAGGTGCCAACACCCGAATGCAGCCAGAATCCACGGTCACACCAGAAAATGTTGCTTTGACGCTTCTCCCCAGGAATTTTGACAATCGAGCATAGAAACCACCACAAAAGCAAATGCTGAGATTGAATTTTCTTTTCCTTTTCCTTTTCTTTTCTCACCAATGCATCCACTTGTTTGGACCAGCAGGTCCTAAGGACAGGCGGAAGATGAGTCACATGTGACTTCACAAAAGTGCTTTAGGCTTTCACAATCTCCATTCAAAGCCAGCCAGGCCTTTTAGAATTGCCCATCTCCCAGGAACGTTTGTAACGAGGCTAGGAAGGAAGTGTGTGCTCAGGTCCGCCCGCGGGTCCTGGCTCCCGGAGGCAGGCTCTCCCGTGCAGTTGCAGCTGCCAGCCCCAGGCTCAGGCTTCATAGTTTCTCATGCCTTCCACAAGTCCTCCCTGGAGGAGGGGCAGTGTGCAGAAGACAGCACAAGTGGCACATTCTCCTTCTAATGAGCACAGCGCGCTAGCGTCTCTCGGAGGGGCCCGGCTCTCCTCACGTTCCTCTAGGCCCAGGCTCCCTGCCAGCCTTTTCTCTTCCCCAGAGCATTCAATCGCTGTCAACAGAGCCAGACAAGAATAGAAACTGCTCAGAGACTCTCTTTTGTTTTGCTGGGACACTTCAGCACATTCTCATGGATCCTTCAAAGGAAGGCAATTATCTGATCATTCTTGGGAGCAATTAAAATGTGGAAGGATACATCCTGCTTTAACCCTCGGAGTCCGTCTTTCCAAACTACAGGGGCCATCCAATACAACATCAACAAACCCCACATAACCCTCCAAGGAACGAGGTGTGCCCTATGCTATTGGAAACCAATAACCCAAGGCACAGAGGTTTGTATGGATGATTGGCTTCGCTGGAATTGCACCCCTCTAGATGAGACTTTTTAAACGTATTCCTAGTTGCAAGTCCAGGAGCAAGGGAAGTGAGGCCCGCAGGGTTCTATCAGAGCCAGGGAAGGGGAGGAGAGCAGAGACCTGAAGCAGTGCTGGAAGATTTGCAGACCCCTGGAAGTACAGGAAAGCTTGCTTTGAGCTGCTCCTTGATTCATGGGAGTCTCTCTAGTACAGATAACTCCCTTCCTAAAATGGGAAGAGGGCTGTCTGCACAGAGAGAAGCGGTAGTCCCAATACTGTACCTCTGTCCATCCCTCCAGAAAGCCCAAGGAAGGGGGCAGGTGATTCACCTGCAAGTGATCTTCGGCCTAAAGCAAAGAGATGGATGGTCAAAGCCCCCGCACAGTTTATCCTGCTGACCTCCTGCAACCGTGTTACTTACCTCTCTGTAAAGGCGACACAGTACTCCTGTAAAGGAGCACGATCTGGCTGTTTGTTGTAGCAAGGGTTAAATGAGGTGGGACGTGCCACTCGGGTGATATGCGCCCAGCTCACAGCGGGCACCTTCATCCGTGGTCACCAGCCGATGTGCTAGTGAACCTGAGGGTGGCCCTTACCAACGTGAAAGCCTGGGGTGTTTGTAATCGTCATGCAGGCACAGCAGAAAGAAATCTAGGCTATTTGTTGAGACTCAGCGTGTTTGGTCGGGGAAAAATAGAATCCATCCTCATGCCTCCTTTAAATCGTATCTCAACAGAGGGTTAAAGTGTTGGTTTGGGGTGTGAGAATGATAGCTTTATTCATTCAGGAGTCTCTCAAAGAAGAGGATGGAGAGACAGACACCATTCTGTGAAATGATCACTTCTCCCAGGCAATCCCACCAAGGAAGGCCAAAGAACCTCCCCCGGAAGGTGCCCCTTTGGAGATGGAGATCACAGACCCCTGCCAATATAACAGTGATGATTGTTTTTAGGTGGAATGTCCCACCGTTTCCTATACCTCGCCGTCACCCTCATTACAGCATTAGGATGGGATTACCTTGCTCTCTTCTGAAACACTAGCTTATCCCTGGTGCCAGTGACAAATACGAGCAGCTTGTCTGAGGGAAAGGTCCCCTACTTAGGAGTTAAACTTTCCCCAGTCACAGAGCCCTTTGCTGAAACAATGAGAAATTTAGGTAAGGTCTGGATTGAACTGTTTTCCTCCCTTTGAAACAAATAAGAATGGCTCTGGTATCATGTGGTCACGACATGGCACTTTTATGTATTTTTATTTTTCACTTTACATCTCACTACATGGACACGCTGCCTTCAGTTCAACCCCAGGTTAAATCGAAACCTCTCCACCCTTCCCTTAAAGACAAATGTAAGGCAGCTGCTGTGCTGGGGAACTGTGAATAACAAACGGGGCCATTATTTGAAAGGTTTCACATTCTGATGAGCAGAAAGATTATTTTGGAAAATCTATAGCAGAGAGTAGTATAATTATAACTTAGACTTGCGTGGTGCTCAGTCCAAACTCATCTCCACACGGAACGTGGTTTTCTAACAATAACTTCCCTCCAAAAAAGGGCAGCCTACAAATGAACATGAGCTAAGATGCGTCTCCTGTCCAGCTAAAAATAAACCTGCAGACATTTGAAAGAGGCACAGGATCCTTTCTCGCAGTGAAAACACACTCACCCATGTCGTCGGGCCAAGGCTTTGACGTCTCAAAAATCATTACGCTGAAAAATAAATGCCACCTATACCATGAGCTACCGTTAGAAATCCTTGAGAAAAACGCCTTGAGTGCAAACTCTAAACGTCCACTTGCTAAAAACGAAACCATTTCCCTTGGGCATTGTTAAAGGTCAGTGGTTTTCTCCAAAAAACGACGTTGAAGTCCTAACCCCCAGGACCTCAGAATGTCACCTCATTTGGAAATAGAGTCCTTGCCGGTGTGATTAATTAGAACGAGGTCGCATTGGAATGGGGGCCCCTCATCCACTACAACTGTCGTCCTTACAAAAAGAGGGAGACGCCGCGTGAAGGCCGAGTCACACTAGAACCCTGGTGCGCAGTGAAGGCGGAGGTCGCAGCCAGGCATCTGCAAGCCTGCAGGAGGGTCCGCGGGCACCGTCCGCCCCCAGAGCGAAGAGACACGAATTTCTGTAGTTTTCAGCCAGGCGGTTTGTTTCAGCAGCCCTAGGAAGCGAACATGGCACATACGCGAAACCAACACCGCTGAGGATTTTGCTCTCCAGGCAGTAGATGCGAACCGGCCTTCCACATTTTTTTTTCTGGCTGCATGTTAGGCGCTCCCAGCTTAGGGGTGGGTGTGCAGGGGGTGGGGAGGGAGGCGCTTCTGCTTCTGTGGCTCCCCCGGGTCTCTCCTCACCACGTCTTCTGCCGCTCTGTGGATCCGCCGCCCCAGGCGCAGCAGCCCGGCGTGGTGGAGTGTCCAGCACCCTGTGGCCGCCAGGCTTCTGGGCATTCCAAGCTCCTGGCAGGATCCGGATGTGGTGTGGCTGACCCTAACTACCCAGGAGAGGGTGAGCTACCCTACAAAAGACCGAGACATCTTCTCTGCCTTCTCATTTCCATGTCCACAAAAAAATCAGCACAGTGGACACTGGAGCCGCCCTCCCTTCCTTCTCTTCCCCACCAACACACACTCTGGCAGTCCTGGCACCAGTGTGGGACCCACCCTGCACACACCGCATGCACCGCACCCCACCTCCAGGGAGAAGCACATCCGTGAGAGGAACGGCTCTGTCCTCAACTCAGTAGGAGCCAACACCCACCCACCCACCCACCTCCCCCACCCACCCACCCACCTCCCCCATCCCCCCACTGCTGTTGCTACTTCAAAAGGTTTTCTTCCTTTGCTTGTTTCTACTTACCATTAACGTTGTTCAGGCTGGAAAAGCTTAAGACTTGTCCCTTAACATATTGGATCTATTTTTACTCTGTCATTTTATAGTTAAACTGGGTCTGACTGAAGTTACCTTTAGCCCATATATGCCTAATCCTACCAAGTCCTGGCCGTGAAACAGGGGATATGTGTATAGATGAAAACAGTGGGTTAAAAGGATGTTTCCAGAAGTATTAAGGCATCCACGCACACACACACGCACACGCGCACACATATAAGTGCACACACATACACGCGTGCGCACACACGCACACACACGCAAGCGCACACACATACACACGCACACACAAGCGCACACACGCACACACACGCAAGCGCACACACATACACACGCACACACATACACGCGTGCGCACACGCGCGCACGCACACACGAATTCTCCCCACTGAAGATCTTTTGGAACTGTGGATACAGGGAAGCACTGTGAACCGTGTGACAAAGACTCCAGTGGGAGATCTCCCGCCAATCTTAATGCGTTTCCCTACAGAGCGTCGTGTGCACTCCCTGGCCTACCTTCAGCACCTGTACAGCACCCGGGTCCCTGAGTATTCTGTGCCATCCTTAGTCATTCTGTACACTCCTTAGTTACAATCACCCTCGTGTTGCTGGCTTCTGACTGTCTCTCGACTATGCATGAGTCAGGATGCTGCAGCGAACAGCTGACATTAAGGACCTTAGGATGAAGGGACATTTTACCAGGATGGGGGCTGGGTTCAGGAACACAGGTAAAGTTTAGTCCACTAGCCCAGGGCTACCTCAGCAGGCCACCTCAGGGCTTCAGGAAGTGGGGAGGAGTCTCGCCGTGGCCCCAGAGGGCAGCCCCATAATTTTTGTTTGTTTTCTTTTGAGATGGAATATTGCTCTTGTCGCCCAGGCTGGAGTGCAATGGCATGATCTCAATTCGCTGCAACCTCTGCCTCCTGGGTTGAAGCGATTCTCCTGCCTCAGCCTCCCAACTAGCTGGGATTACAGGCATGCACCACCACACCTGGCTAATTTTGTATTTGGTGGAGATGAGGGTTTCTCCATTGCGGTCAGGCTGGTCTCAAACTCACAACCTTGGGCTCCCAAAAGGTGATCCGCCCACCTTGGGCTCCCATAGTGCTGGAGTTACAGGCCTGAGCCACCGCGCCCGGCCGGCAGCCCCATAGTTTGGGAAGGTTTGGTGGTGACCAGAGCTGCACCTGCCAGGAGAAAAACCCAACAAACACCCCACGGTGCCCTAACAGGAGGAACTGAGTAAACACCTCCTCTGTCCTCCTCTTCCCACTGTTGCCCCCCATCCAGCCTGTTAGCCAGACCCCACTGGACCCAGCCACAACGGTGTCTGCCTCTGCGGCACGGGCCACCTCCCAGGGCACACAGCAGGCAGAGAAGCTGGTGCTGGGCTGCAGAGGATGCCTTTCTAAAAGCTCCAGTTATCAGTGAATGGAGACGGCAGTTAAGCAAATCAGCGCCAATCGGGGAATCCCAGTCAGCATTTTCCTTTTCCCTTTGGAACTGAGCTTCTCCAGAAGAGTCTGCGGTTCCCCACGCTGAATCTTATTCAGTAAGCCACAGGACCCCAGGCAATCAGAGGAATGCCTCGTTTTAAAGGAAGACATCAAAAAAGGCAGCTGTGTCTGCGTCTCCTGGCTCACGGACAGGCACAGGAAAAACTAGGAGAGGGCAGGTGAAGGAGCCACCCCTCCAGTTCCCGCTGGCCAGAGCCACAGCAGATAGCACTGAAGGCTGAGCCCCTGACAGAGGCAGGCTGTTAATTACACAGACAGGAGCAGAGAGGGGTGGGGCCTAGGGACCCTTCCCATCCCCACAGTCCTGCCAGTTGCTCAGTGCCATCATTTATCGGGACCCACAGGCACTACCGTCTTCATGGCTCCTGGCCTCATTCACATCGCCGAGCTGCCTCTCAAACACAACTGTTCTCCACGGCCCACTCAGTGGATTTCATCCTCTCATCTGTCAGTTTGATTTTCAAAAGCTTCTTCCTTTGTCCAGAGGAAAAAAGAAAATGAGTGTGTAGGCTCATCTCTAAGGAGAGTGGCAGAGATGTGACTTGCGAGTCCACCAGAGGCTGCGGGAACTGAGGCAGAAGCTCACCATCCCCTGGGGAGCTCAGCTGGACAGGACCCAGAGCTCAGCAAAGGCTCTCGGCTGGAGTCAGGATGCCTGGAGCCAGGGAGGCCGGGGCACAGGGGCACAGGGGAACAGGGCCTGCCCCCGGGTGGGGCTGCCTGTTTCTCACTGGTGAGAACGGCAGTGTTGGTTGCTAATGATGACGCCTCACAACGCCCCCTTAGAAACCCTCGCATGTAACGGTTCCATATCATCCCGGCCCAGGAAGGAGAGAGCTGCATTTAAAAGGTGAAGGCAGGGAGAGGGAGGAAGACCCTATGGGCACCGCTTCTTTTCTGTCTCATCCTGAAGCTCATACGCAGAATTGCTTTTTCGTTAAATACTGGGGTTGTAGGACACACGCCCTCACCTGTGATGGAAATTCTGGCAATGTCACGTAGAGCTGGCCTCCTGCACATGTACTGTGATGAATGGAGTGCTGCTTTTCCAGCGTTTCCCGAGCCCATGCCGTTTCTTCTTCCTTGCAGTTTTGAGCAGGTTCAATAACCTGGTAGCAAAGGAGGGGGGGGGGGCTGGAGAAAAACTTAGCCCAGAAAAAAATGTTAAACTGGGGGAAAAAAACTCTCAGGAATTAGAATTTCATTTTATGTCTAGAAAGTCAAGTAAAATGCCAATAATATTGTGAAAAGTTAGAATTACATGGTCCTATTTCTCTCTTAGGAATGTGTGATCAATCTCTAACATGATGGTAAGGACATTATGGCAGTTAAGAATATCATGTAAGGATATTCTGGCAGACGACAAGAACCACACCTCATTTCTGTGCCTATATTCACATCCCTTTGCCCTGTGACCGTGCCACCCCTGTCCCCGCCTCAAGAGGTGGAGTTTAGGGCACCGAGCCCTGGATCTGGGCTTGGCCATGGGCTCTCCTTTGGCCAAGGAAGCATCAGCCAGTGTGACATCAGCAGAGGCTAAGAAAGCGCATTTGCACGAGGCGTCTCTGCTGCTGCTTTTGGGAACTCTGTGACCGTGTGGCACCACAGGAACAGGGTGCCCTGCAGGGCGATGAGAAGCTGGTGCCTCTGGCCCCTCAGCCAGCACCAGACATAAGTGAGGCAACTGACCATCCGCTGACTTAGGTGCTTGAATGAGCCAGCACCACGGAGCGCCATCCTGGGGGGCCCAGCTCAAATGACCTGCCCACATCCACACAACTGTCGGCGGGAGTCAGGACAGATAAAATATCGGCAGATAAAACGGTTTGAGCCATGTTTGGGTTGGTGTGTGGTTCAACCAAGGCAAACTGACACAGATATTCAGACATTTATCCTCATGTCTGACGCGGTGATCAGGTCCCATACAAACGTCAGTCGCTCAAAACAAAGTCAGGCAGGGAGCCTGAAGCACCAGGAGCAGAACTCGGCTCTTATTCCCCGGGTGGCCGGGGTGCAGGGACACGGGATGTGTCACAAGTTGTCATTTCCATTTGGGAGATCTATTGGAATGCGTCTTACTTTGAAAATGAGTTTCAATGTGATTGAAAAACTGGTTATTTGAAATTGCCTAAATTTTATTTTTTATTTGTAATTCTTAAAATGTTCTTGTACTTTCATTATAAAAGTGTAATTCTTAACTTTTTTGTTAATTTTTAAACTGATAAGAACAGATATTACACTCGATCTTAGCAGAGAAGCAATGATTTTTGATTTGTTTAAAGTGATAAGCGTTTTTCATATAATTGTGTTCAAGTAAACAGAACTGTCCCATTTGGAAAGGATGGAGTGAAATTGAATGCAAAAGTGGAACCAGGAATCTATCACTACATAACTAAAGTAAAACAAAATAAAGCACGAAGTATTAATAAGTGGGCTGTGCTTGCTGTTCACACTTCCCATGTTCCTGCATAAATGCCTGAGACACAGAGCCGCAAGTTGGAAATCTTGGCATCTTCAGAGGGGCTTTCCTTAATGTAACTCATGCAAAACAATTGGGGAAATTAAAAGGCCATGCAGGTGTTACTGTCCTTGTCTCACAAATCGTAAGTTACAAAGCTGGACATGCAGAAGAGTCAAGATTTCTAAGTCAGGGCTCAGGGTAGTGATAATTAAAACGGACTGTTGCTGAGCTGTGTTTCAATTACGCCACCCAAAGCTCCTGGAATACTACCTGATAAGGATAGAGAACCTATTAGGATGCTAATAATGCCTGCTGGCCTATTTAGGAAGCTATTTTGTAGTGACGAAGTTTGGCTTCCCTGGGACATTGTGTCATATGAGCCACGGGGGTCACACAGCAACAAGAACATGAGTTTCCTTCTATTTATAACCAGTTTGCTACCAACGGCAACATAATGGAAATGAACAATCACATCTGCCGGGAAATCGTAGGGCTCATTTTGATTCTGCTTTAGCCCACAGACCCTTGCGGAGTTAGAGAGGGCGAGGGGGAAGGACCCTGTGGGGGTGTCCCACTGCCCAGGTTCCCACATTCAAACTCTGGTCACATTCCGTCCTAAGAACGTTACAGGGGTCATCTAATTTATCCACAACCCTGCAAAGTTTTACAGGTGATGAAATTCAGTTCAGAGTAAGTAAATGTCCAAATTCATTTAAAATTCAAACACAGGCAGTCCAGTTTCAAAGCCCATACGTTTCTGTTGAATACACTGAAGCAGACGTCTAAGAGCTCCATGTGAACTCAACAGAGAACGTGGACGAAGTGTTCACTTCCCTGCACTCAGTGCAGACCACTCTGTGCAAAGTGATCGTTCCTATCCCTTATCACTAGCTTGGGCAGATCCCTGAGATTTCGGATGCCTTTTAGGGAAAAGGGAAAGTCCAGTCCTGTCTAGATAAAGCTATCCTCTTGGGCCATCCAACACCCCCAGACCCCAGGCCCTGCTCATTCTTGGGCTGGGTGCCCATTCTTGTTGCAAGGACCCTCAGACTCAGCTCCCTGGAGTCCAGCATCCGTGAACTTGGATCAGAGATACAGCACATGTTCACTTTCACCAACCTTCTGCAACGTAGCATTTCTTTCAATTATGACTAAAGGCCACAAACCACTATTGGCAGTTCCTGAGACTTTGTCACCAATAGAAAAAGCAGACATAATATTACAACAATTCAGGTAGTATGAAATATTATTTATGCTCAGCAGTATTCTAAAATGCATCCCCTTCTAGATGGTATTATTTAATGTATCAGTAAAGAAATATGTACATTACTATTTTGATAAATTTTTTATATTTTGACAAGTGCATTTTAATATAGTCATTTCTTTCTTTCATTTTTCTTTTCTTTTTCTTCTTTCTTTCTTTCTTATAATACTATACACTTTGGCAGGTCTTTTTTAAAATAATCATTTTTTCTAAAAGATTTCCATAGGCTCTGTTGAATTGCCGCAGCGTATAGAACAAACAAACAAGAGCTCTGGGCTGGAGGGACGGGAAGCAGGCAAAGCCTTTCTTTGCATCTTTCTCCTTCCTCCTCCTCTGATCCTGCTCCTCCCAGCTGGGAACCAGGCAGTGCGAGGGAGAGGGGACCAGCCTTTCACAGCTGAGCTGTGGAAGTACAGGCCCTCCCCAAGCTGCCCTGAGCCTTCTGTGGTCCCCAGGTGTTCTTCTTGTGGTGGGGGTAGGGGTGTCTGCAGATGAGTTCTCCCCAGGCCCTCCACCCCTCAAACTCCTCTCTCCGTTCCAGCTTCAGTCCCTGGCCCTGGGAACCTCCAAATATCTGAGACAGGACTCTGTCAATTTAGGAGTCTTATTTTGCCAAGGGAGGGATGCACGCCTGTGACATAGCCTCAGGAGGTCCTGACGACATGTACCCAAGGTGGCTGGGGAGACATAAGACATCAGTCAATCAATATACGTAAGATGCACATTGGTTCCATCCAGAAAGGACGGACAACTTGAAGCAGGGAGGGGGCCTCCAGGTCACAGGTGGGTGAGAGACACGTGGTTGCACTCTGCTGAGTTTCTGACTAGCCTTTCCAAACTGGGAGGCAGGTTTCCCTCAGCAGCTCCTAGCTTCACTTTTCCCTTTAGCTTAATGATTTTAGGGCCCCAGTATTGATTTTCCTTTTGCACCCCAAAACATGCCTCACAGCTCTAAGAGCTGGCCCCTCTCCCCAGAGAAGACTCTCAAGCCAAGCTCCCACAGGCCCCAAGACAAAGCTCACAGCCCTGGGCCCCTCAAAGCTATGGTGTGCCGCGCTCCTCCAGCTCTGCACTGCTCCCTCAGATGGGTGCGGGGGATATGACCAGAATCCCAGCCAGGGCTAGAGATGCCATGCTTCCCCTCTTAGAAGACACCTACAAAGTCTGAGCTATTCCCATGGTCCTGGGGTGTGGGGGCAGAAAACTTGGCAAGAGAGATGTCCCCTCCCAGAGGGGAAAGCACAGGACCCCTGTAGACTGGGGTCTCCTGCCTTCTCCCCAACTCTCCTCTCCTCTCTTCTTCCAGAAATAGGTGTGGGCTGGAGAGAGCTGGGGTGGCTGATGGAGCTGGGCTCTGAGCAGAACAGAAACCGTGCCCCCAACTGCTGGCAGCTCTCTTCAGAATTCGAGGCATTGTGGCCTCTTTGTCTTCAGCTGGGACTCTAATTAGGAGGTCAGACAATGGGGGAAGTCTCAGCCAATGTATCCTGTTACCCCAGCAAAGCTGAGAAGCCATCCTCACAGGACTGCTATGCTTCTGAGGGCAGTACCCTCACCACATTCACAACCTCAGCTCCTTATGTGTCCCGGAAACACTCCCCCCTCTATGCAACAAGGTGAGGCTCCCAGTCCTTCCTATACTTGATAAATGTGTGGCAATAGCTGTTAGCAGTGACAGGATGGGAGGTACAGGGCGCTAGAGGTCAGATTTCTTTACGTGCCAAGGAGGGCCTCTTCCTTTAAGAAGAAACCCCCAATGCCAGTAAGGACGCATACGGTACCACAGATGCCCATTTGAATTCCTTAAAAATGTGTGTTCCAGCCGGGCGCGGTGGCTCACGCCTGTAATCCCAGCGCTTTGGGAAGCCGAGGTGGGTGGATCACGAGGTCAAGAAATCGAGACCATCCTGGTCAACATGGTGAAATCCCATCTCTACTAAAAATACAAAAAAATTAGCTGGGCACGGTGACGCGTGCCTGTAATCCCAGCTACTCGGGAGGCTGAGGCAGGAGAATTGCCTGAACCCAGGAGTCGGAGGTTGCAGTGAGCCGAGATCGCGCCATTGCACTGCAGCCTGGGTAACAAGAGCGAAACTCCGTCTCAAAAAAAAAAAAATGTGTGTTCCCACAGTATTTTTACTGTTGTAATTCGTATCTGCGAACTCTCGTGAAAGGCCTCATTTAGTAAGTTTGGAATAGTTCTCCGTCCACTTTTTTTCCAACACAGTTTTCCGTTAAAAAAAAAAAAATGCAGGGACCTGGCCATAGACCCTAATTAACACCTAGTAACCTGCTTCGGGGCAGTTTTGGTAAACACTGAATTAAAAAGGGCAATGCCGCTGGAAACCGCACCTAAGCCATCCTGCAGCGGTGGAACTTCGCAATCAGGGCCCGGGTGCCACCTGCAGCCTGTCCTGGGAACGCGCCACAGATCGCAAGCCGTCCACCCACGTGCAGACACACGCTGTTGCATGGGCGTGTCTAGAGAAGCCTGCTTCAAAACCAGTCTGCGGGATGTTCTCATTTGCATCGGATAAATGACTATCCCTTAAGGCGGGGCGCCTAGGTACAGGTGGGGCGCCACTGGGCCCAAGCAGCAAGTCGTGGGGAAACGTGAAACCAGCAAGAACTGTCCCCAGGGAAATGAGATAAAACACAAAACCGAATTTAAGAAGTCATCTGCTGCTCCGCTTCAAACTGGAAGTCTAAAAAAGGCATTTCCTGACGCTGGCGAGTGACTCAGTGTCACCGTGACTCACCGCGCCCGGCTGCCCACGAGGCGGGAGGGGGAGGCAGATGCTGCGGGCGGCGCGGGGGGCCGGGCCCGCGCGCTGCTATTTCGGGCGAGTCTGCGGCGAGCAGGGCCCGCGGTCCACGCGCACTCAGGAAGTACAAATAGGGCGTGCATCAGAGGAAGCGCTCCCCACGCAGAGGCTGTGGGAAAGTGATTCAGAGCTGCTAGAATCCCCCTCTCCCGCGCCCTTCGCAGCGCAGCGAGGGAGGGAGCGGGGGACCCAGTGCGCCGGGGCCTCCTGCAGGTGCGCGGGGCAGGCGGGCAGGCAGCGCGTGCGCCCAGGGGGCCCGGGTGGCCCTGTGACCGCCTCCCGCGCACACGCAGCGGTCCAGGGTGCACCCAGAAGCCCGTTATGCAAAGACAAGGCTTGTCTCAGCCTAAAGCAAACTCATCCACGCAACGTCGCTAGCGAGTTCCGTTTCCCTGTTTCTGGGAATCTGTGACTGGCAACACAAATGTCCAGGTGACCACTGCTCTGAACTGCACGGAGAAAAGGGCCAAGGACCCGCGAAGGAGCTGGTATGACCGCCTGTGAGTTCACAGGGTGCCACGCGCGCCGCTGGAGAGACCCCAGCCTCACCAGATCTCCTCTCTCCGGAAGCCCCTCCCTCTCCATCCCTCCGGAGGCCAGGGCCGTGTGTCCACCCATGTGGAGGTGTAAGGACAGAGGGAAAGGTTCCCACGTGAACCCACTGGTGAAAAGTCTTGCAGTAAAAATCATTTCGAAACATTCTTTGCAAAGCTGGCTGTGCTGGGTGACCAGGTGGCTGATGCTGAGGCTTTCGGGGAACAGTAGGCTGCCCTTCTGCATCCTTTCAGAGCCGGAGGGGCCTTGCCATGAGCAGAAGCTGAAAGGTCATTTAAGCGGCACCCTGAACAGTGACTGCTTTCAGAAAGTTACCGAACAGGCTTGTGAAATCTTTTTCCCTTGATGTCTTTAAAAGATACTTTCACTTCTCCCAGGTGATTCAGGCGTGGTTTGGAAGTGGGAGAAGAGGGGCTTGAGATGTTGAAGTTCACTGCAAAGTCTACCCTTGGGGACCCTAATTATTAACTATTTTCTCTGTGTGTACCTAGTCTATCCAAATGATCGTGAGCCTGGGAGGGGAAGGAGTGGTTTCATTACCTTATCTCCTCCCAGCGGTCCGGAGAAGGCCATGTGAAATGAGGTGATGATTAATAAACTCTAGATGACTGATGACCTCTACGGTGTGTGAAAATGTCTGCTATCAAACCAATGAGGAGATACAGTCGAGTCACACAAATATAACTCAAATGATCAGAGAATAAGGATAAGATGCTTCTTAGAACACGGCTTGAAAACATCTCTTAAATCTGGAATAACAGAGGTTGAAGAAGATAAGAATTATGAAAAGAATGATCTTAATAAAACCTCAGATACTTAAACTTTATTCTAGGGGACACTTTTAATATTGCAGAGAGACCATCTTAGGTCCAATAAAATTAAATGCTATTTTTGCCTCATGGGATTTAAATAGAGGGAATTTCTCATTCAGTTAGAAACGAATTTGACCACAAAATCTGAATGATTTAGACAAACATGTAAAAGAAAATGCAGAGAGAGGAAAACACAATCCACCCTGGCAGAGTCTCCCGAGGCAGTGGCTGTGCTGTGACCTCACATGCCTGGGCCTCACTCCACCTGGATGAGGGCCGAGCCACCATATGCACCTTGTCTGGCGTATTTCTCATTTAATCTTGAAGGCAACATTTTGAAGTGGCCAACCGTTATTTCATTTGTAATACAACCCCCAACCCCACCTTATCTATTGATAACTACTTTTTTAGTTCCCTTAACCTGGCAAATCACAGGTTTCTTCCACAGTGGTTTTCGTTTTGTTTTGTTTTTTTTGTCTGCTTGTTGGCACAACACTTGTTAAAGGCCCAGCATTATTGAGTTCCATTTATCCTGTACCTAACCCAGTACTTGGGAAATAATAAGCATGCAGAATATGAATGATGAAGAGATGGATGGACGGGTGGATGGATGGATGGATGGATGGATGGATGGATGGGTCGGTGGATGGATGGATGGATAACCAGATGGATAAATAGATGTATGGATGTATGGATGGATGGATGGATGGATGGATGGATGGATGGATGGATGGATAAATAACAAGATGGATAAACGGATGGATGGATGGGCGGGTGGATGGATGGATGGATGAGTGGATGGAAGGAACAGATGGAAAGAAGCAGAGAATGTGGGAAAGGATGGATGAGTGATACAGCAAAACAGGTTTTCTCTTTTTCTGTAAATCCTCTCAGTCTGTGATTCTGATTTGGAATAATTACAAGTAAAAATTACCTAACTTGTGCAGATCTCTGAGAGGTTTTATACCTTACCCAAGGTCACAGGCTTGTAAGTGGCAAGGTCAGAATCTGAACTCAGATTTGTCTCGTTTGATGAGGACAACAGAAGTACTCTTGGGTGCAGATACAGGATGGGTACACTGAACCTTAGGGTTTAAGAATTACGGTGTGAAAGTGATGGCACCCAAAATGAGTACAACCCAGGGCGTGTGATTTAAAGTCCAGTTAGCTAGAATGAAAAGGTTCATGGAAAGAGTCAGCATCCAGTTATTAAAATAGAAAAACCCGTGAGTGACAGTTTGTCGATAGATTTTGGCATGTTCAAGCTTTAGAAAAGAGTGCAAGATTATTTAAATGACCAAAGTAGAACAGATTGATTCTTTTCCATTTACCATCATCCTTAAAACCATCAAAACAAGTGTTCTGTGTGCTTCTAAGTTGCTGTGGCGGCTGGTGCCAGTCCCAGATGAAGTTGAGCAGGCCATTCCAGCCTGTCCCTCCTGCTGAGTGCATGCAGCAGCCATTCGAGGACTCTGTCAGCGAAGAGTAGGAGACATACTGGGAAAGAAAACCAGATTTAGATGTGCCACGAAAGCAGGGGAATTTTACCATGTTTTTTTCTCCAGTTCTCCTGCCGTTTAGCTCAGGTATGGCTGCAGCCACAGAAATTCCGTGCAGAGTAATAAAGACACGATTTTAGAAACAAGGGAACAACAAGAGGAGTGTTAGGAATGGAGAGCACTGGGAGATCAGGAGGGTGTGCTGAGGAAAGAGACCCCGTACAGCACTGGGAGATCAGGAGGGTGTGCTGAGGGACAGAGACCCCGTACAGCACTGGGAGATCAAGAGGAGGGTGGTCTGAGGGACAGAGACCCCGTACAGCACTGGGAGATCAGGAGGAGAGTGGTCTGAGGGACAGAGACCCCATACAGCATTGGGAGATCAGGAGGATGGTCTGAGGGACAGAGACCCCGTACAGCATTGAGAGATCAGGAGGATGGTCTGAGGGACAGAGACCCCGTACAGCACTGGGAGATCAGGAGAAGAGTGGTCTGAGGGACAGAGACCCCGTACAGCACTGGGAGATCAGGGGGATGGTCTGAGGGACAGAGACCCCGTACAGCATTGAGAGATCAGGAGG
>CM052648.1:190709900-190721346 GCA_028533165.1 Leontopithecus rosalia
AACCTGACCCAGTCACTGGCCTGCAGAAACCCCCAGACACCAACATCTTCCACAGGAGAAAGACGCACATCTACAGACTCACAAAACTGAAGAGTCCAATCCACACACAGACATGTCATAATTAAATGGCTGAAAATTAAACGGAGTGAGCAATCCTAAAAGTAGCCAGAGACACCCCATGACTTAGAGGGCAACAGTGATTTGAATGACTCAGGATTTCTTATCAGAAACTAAATAGAGGCCAGAAGGAAAGAAAGCAAACAATAGATTTAAATTGTTGAAGGAGAAGAACTACTAGAATTCTATGTCCAGTGGAAAAAATCCCCGGTATGGGTGACATAAAGACATTTTTCAAGTGAGGAAAAACTGAAAGAATACATATTACTCTAAAAGAATTTTAAGGGAGTTTTTTGGACATAAGAAAAATGATATGAAAAGATACTTTGAAATATCAAGAATAAAAGATGTAAAATATAAAAGGGAAACAGGTAGGTAAATACGAAAGACTTTTCTTTTCTTGAGCTTTAAAAATATACCAATGCAGGAAACAACACAAGTAAGCTAAAATAGCAAACTAGAAAACGTGTAAATAGCAAAACAAGGCAGGAAAAGGGAAAATCAGCATTAGCTACAGAAAACCAATAATAGAAAGCTAGGCTTAAACTGAATCACTTTAAACAGAAGCCCAGTCTCAATACATTAATTAAAAGGCAAAGATTGCCAGAATAGGTTTGAAAAATACAACCCAAGTATACGTTGTCAGCAAGAACCTCACTTCAAATATAATAATATGGATAGGGCACAAATAAAAATATAGAGAAGACTTATCGAGCAAATAGCCATCAAAAAAAAGATGGAGTCACCATATTAATATCAGACAAAGTAGATTTTGGAACAAAAATAATTCTCGAATATAAAAAGGCAGACAGTGTAATATAAAAGAGTTGACCCACCAGGAAGACAGGACAATACTGTGTGCACACCCAATAATGGAACTTAAACATAGAAAAACAAACTTCCAACTGAAAGAAGAAATTTAAAAACCTGTAACACACACTGGAAACCTCAACAGTCATCTCTCAGCAAATGACAGAACTTCAAACAAAATTACAGGGATATAAAGGAACTGAACGATACCATCAACCAAGTGGATCATAAATTCTATAAATCATACATTCATAAAACAACCTATCGATCACTAATAGACTACATATTCTTTTCAATTGCACATAGAACATTCACCAAGAAAGAATAAAGGAAACCTTAACGAATGCACAATTATTGAAAGCATATGTAGTATGTACTGTGATCATAATGAAATTAAACCAGATACTGAAAACAGAAATATAACAGAAAATCTGCAAACACTTGGAAACGAAGCAACATACTTCCAAATAAACCGTGGATCAAAGGAAGTATCAAGGAAGTTATAACTTACTTTGAATTGAATGTAAAGGAAAATACAACATAAAATTCATGGGATGCAGGTAGATCAGTGCCCAGAGGGAAATAAATATACAGCATCAAATGCTTACATTTCAAAAGAAAAAAGTCTCAAATCAATCATGTAAGCTTACACCTGAGGGAACTAGAAAAGAAGAGCAAAATAAACACAAAATAAGAACATGAAAGGAAATAATAAAGATAAGAAAAACAATTGATGAAACTGAAAGGGGAAAAACAATAGAAAAAAATCAGTAAATCGAAAAGCGGTTTCTTTGAAAAGATCAATAATACCGACAAACTTCTAATGAAGTGGACACAGGAAAAGCCGGAAGATGAAAATGTTCAATCCCGGAAAAGAAAAAATGAATGCCGCCACAGGCTTCACAGACATAGAGGTAAGGGAATAGCAAGAACTCTATGCACACAAATTTGACAACTTAGTATGAACCAATCCTTGAAAGAAAAGGCTACCTAACTCATCCAATATGAACTAAATATCCTGAATAGTCCTGTAACTATTTGTAAATTAAATCTATAGTTGAAAATCTACTAAGAAAGGAAATTTGCAGGCCCCCAGATGGTTTTATTGACAAATTCCAATAAACATCTAAACAGTGATAATAATAACAATTCTATGTAGTGTCTTCCAGAAAACAGAAGAGATGGGAACATTTCCCAGCTCATTTTTTTTTTGCAAATGGCATTATTTGATAGAAAAGCCAAAGATAAGAAAATACAGTTAAAAGCAATTTTCTTCACTGACACAGACACAAGAAACCTCAGTAAAGTACCAGCAAATCAAATGCTCAATATGTAAAAAGAATAATATACCATGACTGAGTGGGCTTTATCCCAGAAATATAAAGCTGGGCTGATCTTTGATGATCAATCACTTTCATCCACTGTGTTAACAATCTGAATCTGAAGAAGAAAGCCCCTATGATCACATCAGGTGATTCAGAAAACGCATTTGACCACATTTGATATCCACTCATACCTACAGGAATAAAAGCACCTGTTGTTGTTTTTTTACCCCTACAGTTAACATCATACTTAATGATGAAAGACTAAATGTTTTTTTCTTAAGATCAAGAGCAAGGGAAGAATGCCCATATTTGCCACTCCTGACACTGTAGTAAAAATTCTGGAAAGTACAAAAAGGCAAGAAAAAGAAAAACTCTGTGTGTGTGTGTGTGTGTGAGTGTGTGTGTGTGTGTGTGTGTGTGTGTGTGTGTGTGAAATAAGAAAAGGAAGAAACACACAGAGGAAAACACAGGAGTAAATATCCGTGGCCTTGCATCTGGCAATGGATTCTTGGATGTAACACTAAAGGCATGAGCAACAGATAAGTTGCACTTCAATAAAAGTAAAATTTTTGTTCACTAAAGTACATTATTAAGAAAGTAAAAAGACAATTTTCATAATAGGTAAATATATTTGCAAATTATATATCTGATAAGGGTCTATTATTCAGAATATATGAAGAATGCTTGCAACTAAATGACAAAAAGACGGGTCAGGCACGGTGGCGCACGACTGAAGTCCCAGTACTTTGGGAGGCCCAAGCAGGAGCCTCACTTAAGGGCAAGAGTTTGAGACCACCCCTGGCAACATAATGAGACCCCATCTCCACACACAAAAAAACAAATTAGAGAAATTAGCTGAGTTTGGTGGCGTATGCCTGTAGTCCTAGCTACTCAGGAGGTTGAGGTGGGAGGATCACCTGAACCTGGGAGGCTGAGGCTGCCGTGAGCCATGATTGTGCCACTGGACTCCAGCCTGGGTGAAAGAGTGAGATCCTGTCTCAAAAATAAATAAATAACAAAAAGATAAGCAACCTAATTTAAAATGGAAAAGAAATTGAGTAGACCTTCCAAATGTCTCCCCAATATATAAATAGCCAAGAAGCACATTAACAAGATGCACAGCAGCATGAGAGTCCACATCAAAACCATGACCCCTTTATACCCACTAAGATGGTTATAATCCAAAATTGGAAAACCCTAAGTGTGGGCAAGGACTTGTAACCAGAATGTGCAAATAAGTTTCAGAATACAACAGTATGAAAACGAGCAGTCCAGTTGAAAATCTGAGCAAAGCAGCCAGGTGTGGTGGCTCACACCTGTAATCCCAACACCTAGGGTGGCCGAGTTGGGCAGATCACTTGAGTCTAGAAGTTTGAGGCTAGCCTAGACAACATGTGAAACCCAGTGTCTAAAAAATACAAAAAAAATTAGCTGTGTGCATTGGCACACACCTGTAGTCCCAGCTACTCAGGAGGCTGATGTGGGAGGATCACTTGAGCCCAGGAGGTGGAGGTTACAGTGAGCTGAGATTGTGCCACTGCACTACAGCCTGGGCAACAGAGTAAGACCCCATCTAAAAAAAAACAAAAAACAAAAACAAAAACTGAGGATTGAGCGAAGGCTTAACAGATATTTCAAAATAAAAAGGATATACAGACAGGCAAAAAATGTCCAACATCTTTAACCAATAGAGAAATGCAAATGAATCATAGTTAATGCCACTGTATACTTGTGAGGAGACCACACACAAAGAAAGAAAAGCTGGCAATGCCAAATGCTGGAGGGGATGTGAAGTCACCAAGCCCGCATTGGTTGCTGTTGGAAAGACAGCACGGTGCAGCCATGCTGGAAGACGGTTTGGCGGCTCCTTAGAATGCTGAACACACCCTCCCGACGACAGAACTGTCTTAATAGAACTGCGCGTTTACCCAAAAGTAATAAAGACTTACATTCACATGCCAACCTGAATGTGAATGTTTATTGCTATTTACAAACACCAAAACCCAGAAACAACCCAAATATCCTCCAACAGGAGAACAGATGAATGTATGTCTGCAAAATGCTATCTGACTCAGCAATAAAAAGGGATAAATGATTGAGACACATAATGACTCGGAGGAATGTCAAATACATTATGCTGAGCGAAAGAAGACAGTTTCAGAAGTCTATTATTCCAGTCTTGACTAGACAATCTGATGGGGGAGACCTCCCGTGGATGACGGCCAGGTGAGGGTGCATGAGAGTGTCACACAGAGTAGGGGGTTGAAGGAGGACTGAGGTGATGGAACCGTTGTGTGTGCTGATTTGGTTGTGGCTACGTGAACCTATTCACATGTTCAACATTCACAGAACTGTACATCAAAATAAGTCAGTTTTACTCTTAAGTTAATTTAAAAACACAAAAGCTGCTTTCAGAATAATACGTATTAGATTCACGGGATTTGAATATTGGGATCCACAGGGTCATATCTTCTTTGTACTTTCCTAGGGATACTGAATTGTATATAATGAACATGATAAATGAACTTGATACAAATTTATGTATGTATACATATTTTGTATACAAAATTTTGTTTTGGATACAATTTTGTATATGTTATATACTATATATATACACATACACATATATATAAATTTTGTATACAAATATATATCCATATACAGAATGCTCTAAAGTGGCTTTTAATACCCTCAGTAACTTCGGTAGAAACCAAGCCTGATTTCATTTTCTTCTCTACTGCTCTATCTACTAAGGAGAGTAAAAGAACTCTTTTCATTGGTTTTGTCAAAGGCGGGAAAAGGTGACGAACTGACTCCCTGCTGCGTGGGCTGCCTGGAGCGCCGTGCTGTGCGTTCATCTGCGGTCCTTTGTCTTCACGACAGCTCTGGTGGGTGACTTAACTGAACATCGCCATATTGAGAGCTTTCCCCCGAGTATTCAGTAACACTGATTCTCCAGGGACTGTATTCTGATCCAGTTCAAACTGAAGTTTAAGTCATCAGGGAAAAGAAATCTGCCACCTATTTCTTTTCTACATCAAGTAGTACTTGGAATCCAGCCCTCTGCTCCACTCCTATCTACTGTATAATTAAAATCTCAGCTCGAAGCCCCCAGTGGACTCACCCTTAATGGCTACGTGTGTGTGCTATTCATCTCTCCTTATCTTGTGTATAACCCATGCCTGGGAAGTGGCATTTGTACAATGAATGGATGGATGGAGAGATGGATGGCAGCTGTCTGGGGGGACAGATGGAAGAATGCAAGGGAGGGAATGAGGAGGTGGCGAAAGAGGAAGAGATAGAGAACACCAATACGTTTTTTCCTTGTTGTAATCACTATAATTCACCCCCAGTCTGTGACTCTCATTTGGAAGAAGTGCAAAATAAAAATGATCTAAAGTATGCAAAGCTTACAAATTTATTAGCAGCTTGTGCAGTAAGTTTCTTTTAATGCTTCTGTGGCAATACTAGCAACAAATTAATAAAAGCTTAATTTTTAAACAAATAGTTTTATTACAAATTTGAATTCTTAAGAAATACACATTTAAAGAAATTACACAAAAGGCCTTAGTAGTCTTAAAAATGTTTTTGGAGACTTTTAGTGAAATGTCATTTCAGGCCTAGTGCTCCAAATCTGCCCTCCTGCGGTCCGTCCGATGCCCTGCTGAGGTCTGTGAACACAGCTCATGAGAAACCACGGAAATGGCCTGAATGTGCTACGTGTAAAAATACTGATACTGTGATTCAACAGAGCTGGTTCTCAAGCCAGGATGCAGAAGGAGGAATACCAATGAAATGACGGCCTTTAAGGTTGTTGCTTTTGAAGTCAAGTCATTCAGTTTGTGATTAGTGTTTAAAACCCTGAAAATATTTAATACAGAATAAAAACAAGAAGCTCAAAGTACATGTTTCACTATAATAGACACCATATTCCCGAGCCTGGGTTTGCTTTTGGCAATACATCATTTTTGGTTTAGAACTGAACAGTGGAAACGGATGTTTCACATTCAATATCCTAGTCTTTAAAACGGTTAAAGGACAGCACAGTCTTTCAAAGGAAGAGAACTAGGTGAGCTTTATTTTAACAGTGGAAGTGAAACTAAACCTTCATCTGCCTAATTGTTGACATCTATATAAATTACTAATATATATATATATATTTAATTTTCGATTATTTTTGGACCATCTTTATTCCACAGGAAAGTTGTGATTTCTGCAAAAGCAGCTGCATAGTACCACACATAGCAGAAAGACAGAAATTTATATTTGGGGGTTGGAAGACATGGCTACTGAGTCTGTAATTCCATTTGGAGATTCAAAAAACCATTTTTACATTGCTATTATTTGTACAGACCAAGGGACCTCAATTTTGAAACAGCTAGACAGTGATATAAACAAACATTTATCTCTGGGGGTAGAAAATTCATTATAGTACAAGAATGAAAACGGGCAAACAGTATGGAAGGCGCCCACACCTCCTAGCACCCTTTGGTTTTCTGATGGAGTTCTCACTTCACACATCAGTGCATTGGATTGCAGAACAGACTGATATTTTATTTCATCAAAAGTGCCATTTGGTATGCCACTATTGAAAGCTTATCGCTGTCTTTTTCTCCTTCAGCAAGTAGAGCTCAATGAAGCAGAGTGTGTTAGTTATGCAAATTCCTATAAGGCACTTTACGGTTTTCATATTGGACAGTGAGGTACACAGGATATATTTCTAGGGTTTGTTGCTGTTAACAAAAAGAAGAAGAAGTAGCACCATGTTGTGACATTAGCTGAGTCAGGCTTCATTATGTTCTTCTCATACAGACTTGGCAGCGGCTGACGTGGGTGCGTAGCTCCCCTGCCTTCAAGGTGGACGGCGTAGGCTTCCTAAAATGCAACACAAAGACAGAGCACTGGCCATCAGCTCACAGCGCATCAGAAACACAGCATGCCCGCCCTGCTCAGAAATCTCAAAGGGATCGGCCCAGCCCCTGGCATCAGGCCTCAACCTGGTACCGCCCAGTGACTGCTGTCCACCTTACCGTGAGCAGAGACATGCCAGGCTCAGTGCAGACGTGGCCTCACGCACACAGAGCACTGCGCGGTACCAGCTGCACACGCAGGCCCTGACACCTGCCCGGTGCACACTTCAGCCCTGCAGGGTACAGCTGAAGCCCCACCACGTCCGGCTGACTCTGAAGCCTGGGGCATCCCCTCTGTGGCTCCCCGCCTCCTCCTCCTCCAATCCCACTTTTTGTCTTTCCTCCTCCGCTAGATCATAAACATCTCCAGGGTAGGAAGAAGATACTATTCTCTGCAACACTTTGCACACACAGTAAGTGTTCATTAAATATTTGTGGAATAATGTGATGAGTAATAAACCCGGTGATTCCCTAGACCTCGAAATACTTTTATGACTTTTGAAGGATTTCTATGCAGATGGTCTGCTTTGAGGCCAAAAAGAGGTAAAGACATTTAATGTCCCAGATGTCTCTCAAGCTTAGAAACTCTACATTATTTCGATTATTGAAAAGGTAGAATCTGAACCAAAATTGGTACTGAGAAAATTCTATTAAAATTAAAATAGTCATGCAGGAGAGTGCCTCGTCCTAAGATTGAGGCTGCTTACTTCAGCAACTTCTGGTGTAAATTCTAGTGCCCTCACATTTATTATTTAAATTAATGGGATCTTGCCTAATTTTCTTTGAGAAAACATTTTCGTTTATTGTATCAGGCTGCTGGTTCAAAAAAAAAAAATCCCATCATTACGCATCAACCCTAGAAGAGGACGTGCCAGTGGCTGGGACGTGAACAAAGTGTGCCCATTTTGGTAGCGAATGGCCAAACTCTATTTGCAACATTGATGTCAAGTTTCCAGCTCCCTGAAAGCCTCTAATGAACCACCAGTCAGGCACATGGCACTTTCTGGATGAGTAACAAGAGCAGTGGGCGTGTTATTCTGCCTCTTATGATCTAAGCCAGAATGAGACAGGATCATAGCAGAGTTCCATATAGTTCTCTCCAAAAAGGTGAAGACGGAAAGGCCTATCTCCAGGGGTGAGAAGCCCTTGTTTTGGAAATGAACAGTAAGCGACTGTGCCAGCTCTGCCAGCCTCCCGCGTCGGCTCCGGCCGGAGCTGCAGCTGGTGCTCGGACAGAGGGTTCATTATGTGCTCCTGACCTTCAGGGGCCGGCCCAGCTCCCACTCAACTCCAGCAGGGTTAGCAGCCACTTGGGACAGTCTTTAAAGGTGAGATTTTGGTAATGGAAAAGAAAGGAAGGGTCTTCCCTCTCCACTTCAGCTGAATTTGTGCTGAAATTAATGTTTATTTGCACAGGTCTAAAAAAAGAACTTGTGAAGTCACTCAGAACTTACACAAAGTGCACATTACATTCAGGGTTATAAATGGGAAGAAAATGAGGGCTGCTCACTTCTTCTTCCCAGGATTATTCAAGACACTGTATTTTAAACATGCTCTGTTTGGAGATTTCAGTTGCTTTAATTACATTTTAGTATGTTCACCCAGAAAAAAATGGAAAATGACTTTTGTCTTTCACGGTTCTTTAGTAAATGAAAAAAATTAAACCTATGACCCAGGGTGTGCCTTTGAAAACTGTCTTGGGCATCTGCCCATGTCGAGCAGCATCAAATATTCATTACTAACCACCTATGAGACTTTGCATTGGAAGCTGTTATGGATCACAGATGATTAAAAAACTAAAGCCACAAAGGGGCCAGCACCCTGCAAAAGAGTAGCGCTCCCACTTACTTGAACATCTCGCTTCTCTCTATGGTGGCGAGCCAAAAGCTGTAAGCATTTGCGTAGTAATTACAGGTCCCACGGCCGTGACACTCGATGAATGGCGCACTTCTAAACTCCTCCAGACAGGAGCCAGGGGATGCCAGGGCTTGGCCAGAGCCTTCTGCACCAGCACTGGTGTGCTGCGAAACAGATGCAAGCAATGAGTCAGAGGTTCCCTCCCCAAACACCCGGAGAGAGATCGATGCTTCCCAGGAAGGCGCCAGGGTGTTCCCTCTGGAAAGCCACATACTGCAGCCTCGTGTGATCGCCACAGGACACACTGTGCCCAGATGCTCGCACTGGCCAGCAAGTCTGTCCCTGCGTGGCTGGGGCCCCATAGTGCTCAACAGGGCACCAGGGATCGTCCAACAGCTGCTCCCCAAATAAGTGACCAGCTCAGCTTTATTAGAGTTTAAATGTGCTTACTGTGTATTAGTTTTGAAACACTCCAACCCATTCTAACGTGGAGCACAAGGCCATAGCCAAAATGTGCAAATAATGCTGTAACCAACTGACATGGAATCAGACTTCACAAATGCATTCCTGTATTTGCTGTATTAGATGCTGTTTATCTTATAATAAGGTAAAGAATAATCATCAATACTTTTTCTTTAAAAAGAGGAAAACAAGAGAAAGAGAAAAACAGCTACTACTGTCACTTCATCAAATTGCATTCTGGTCTAGCAGGTTTAAGTAGGACCTACCTGGACTCAGAAACCAAGACCTTAAAATGAATGACATCCAACCATGACTGAGTCTTTACAATGGATCCCCGTGACTGTTATTTCAGATATGAGAAATGGGAACTCAAGAATTCTGGAGGCACAAGGGACCTCTGAGGACAAGGCTAAGTCCACTGCTTCCCAGATGAGGACATTCTGGGATCTGACCAGCTTCAAGGTGGAGCAGAGGCAAGGGTAGGGGGTCTCCAGACCTCCGGACCAGAGCCACCGTCCTGAGAACTCAGAGGAGGTGCTGAAGACACTGTTCTCTAGAAGCTCTTATTATTGTCTGCTCCTGATTTAGAGAAATTACAGGCAATCGCTGTTTCAGATCTGTGTGGCACCCGGACAAGGGTTGGTGGTAGCAGTGGCTCTCCTGTGGCTCCTCAGTGCCACTGTTGGCTTCCTCTGACGTACAGAGATTCCACTCAGCATTTCTCATGATTACGGAGTGACAAACCCAATCTCCCTTTTAGTGAAAATGGCATGCTTATATCATTGTCCTGATTTCTCTATACGGCATTTTCAACCTTTCTGGCTCTCTAAAGTCGTCACAATGCAGCCCTTGGAATTACTGGTGGTGCTGCAGCAGGGAGAGTCTAACTGCAGCACAATCAACCCACAAATCACACAATCAAACTTGTATCCATGCACAGTTAAAAAACTGCTTTCCTGCCAACCTTTTCTACACTTGGAAAAAATGCGTAGAAAAGCAGAAGAAAAGTCCAGTAGAAGGGAAATCGCCATGATGCCCCACTGTGATGGTGGGCGCCTCACACAGCAGAGACCCTCCAGACAGCTGGGGCACAGGGCAGGCTCTGCACCATCCCCGGGCGGCCCTGTATCTGCACTCAGTGTCCTCACTCAAACATTAAAAAAATGGTTTTCCTTCCAATTTTTTCTACAACTGGAATAATTTACAGAAGAAAATAGCTATGAAGCCCTGTTCCCTGTCAATCAGATAACAAATAACATTCATCTGTGGGTCAAATGCCTGACAGGGTGAAGATGGAACTAGGACTTCCAATGAGAATGCAGATGTGTGTGTAGGGTGTTTACTGGGAATTGGCAAATTCCAAGAGGACCGTGATCCTCCAATGAGAATGCAGATGTGTGTGTAGGGTGTTTACTGGGAATTGGCAAATTCCAAGAGGACCGTGATCTTCCAATGAGAATGCAGATGTGTGTGTAGGGTGTTTACTGGGAATTGGCAAATTCCTGGAGGACCCTGATCTTACAACCTCAGGACTTGTATATATTTTATCAATACTCTCAACTGAGGTGACAGAATAAAATAAGCTACAATTAGCATTATCAGACAGGGGCCTTGTTTTCTGTTTTAGTTGGCTTTTGTAGGGAAGGGAAGCCCTGGGGATAGGAGAGTAGTCCTTGCCCCATGAGAAGGGTCTCGGGTGGCACCAGCCCAAGAGGGCCACAGCCAGTCCTTGGGTGTTCTCTCCCTAATTCGAGCTACTGCTTTCAAGCTCGTGCATGTTGTAGTAGAATGTGTACTCCCCATATGCAGGCTCTCTTCCTCCTTTCTATGAAACAGGCCTCCACTCCATGTAGAGAAGCTGCTCATAGAGAGAACTGGTCATATACAGAAGCTGTTCATATAGAAAAGCTGGTCATATGCAGAAGCTGCTCATATAGAGAACTGGTCATATAGAGAAGCTCCTCA
>CM052648.1:190721846-190745432 GCA_028533165.1 Leontopithecus rosalia
GTTCAGCACCTCCCCGCTGGTTTTATAAGCCCGTCTCAGGATTAAAACATTCAATTCAAAATAGGGCAGGACTCAGAACTGCAGTCCCGGCTACTCAGGAGGCTGAGGCAGGAGGACTGCCTGAGGCCAGGAGTTTGAGGCTTCAGGGAGCTATGCTCAGCCTCCCTGTGTGACACTGCTCTCCAGCCTGGGCAACATAGCGAGACCTGCTTCTAAAAAACTATTTAAAAAATAGATCCAACATGCATTATTTCACCATCTGTCTTGTAGAAGGGAAAAATAAGAAGGCCAAGCTCTAGCAGTGGCTCTCCTGCAAGGCCTGGGGTTACAGGCGACTTTTCTTCTTTGTGCATCTGAGTCTTTTCCAATCTTTTCGACAATGAGTATGTATTTCCACAAGCACAATGAATGCTTCAGACAAAAAGCTGGTGAAATCCAAGAGCTAATCCTTCTGGAATGCAACAGTTCGTTTGAAGCCATGAATACTCTTTAGTATAAGAAATGCACTTAGTGAGTTGAGTAAGACAAATAATCCACGCTTTAATGGACTTGAGGCTGAATGTCCACGTGGGCCTCTTACGGGAAACTTATTTCAGGTCTGCCCCCTTGGCTCAGAGGTTCAAGGTCCGAGGCCGTCAGCATCCACCGCAGCTGAAGTGACCCCCAGAAGACCCACCCAAGGACAGGATGCCTCCCAAGCCAGGCTGGCTCGGCTCAGCCTTGGGATTGCACCAGAAATGAATCAAAACAGCACAGTGTTCTGACTAAGACCCTCTCAATGATGGGAACCCTTGATGGTGGGATAATGCTTTGTTTAAAAAAATAATTAAACACCAACAGTGAATAATTACATTCGAGTCACAAAATGAACAGAGTGTTAACAATGCTGATAAATGACTATAAATGGTGTTAATAATTACACCTAG
Source organism: Leontopithecus rosalia (assembly GCA_028533165.1). Classification (NCBI taxonomy): domain Eukaryota; kingdom Metazoa; phylum Chordata; class Mammalia; order Primates; family Cebidae; genus Leontopithecus; species Leontopithecus rosalia. The sequence continues at coordinate 190,722,773 of CM052648.1, forward strand.
TTACACTGGGACATTTGCATGAAAGTGGATCAGAAGGGGGAGTAGGACTGAATGAGTCATTTATTTGATTTCCCATGGACTTGTGTGTGTGTGTGTGTGTGTGTGTGTGCGTGTGTGTGGTGTGCAATTTTCTATTTTATTCACCCAAATGCAGACAAATTAAAAGGTTCAGTTAAACAACAGTAACTGAAATTGGCCTTATACATCTGCCGCCATCTGTTTGCTAGACAGGAGACCTAGAAATACAGCCTGGAGGGAAGAGCTTTGTCTTTTTCACACTGTCTCTGGGCTGATGGATTCAAGGGGCTAGAGAGAGGGTGGTCCTGCCCCACTGCAGGCGTAAAGAGCTGTATGGTTCTTGAAAATTCAAATGGCCAAACTCTCCATAATGCATATGAAGAAACTAAGGCCAGGGCTGGCTGTGTCCAAGACAGAACTAAAACGCAGCTCTCCTTGCTCTCAATCCAGCGCCTTTCGTCAGAGCAATGAGCAATCAGTAGTTACCTCGGGAGTCTTGTCTGCAGAAAGCGAGAAAGTACTTAGAGTCTTGTGTCCTACGATCAGGATGAAAGCAGTAAAATCGCTACCTTCTCTGCTCGAAATGAAGGATTTTATGTCATGTGCTATTTCTAAAATTAAGCTTTAGGGTCTCTCGAAAGGGAAATCCTGAGAAGGAACCTGTAAGTTCTGAGAAGTGGGAAAGCACTAGGTTAAGTAACCATGGAAACCTGTCTGCTCAGAGACAGGGAGAAAGGGGCAGCCATTCTGCAGGAGGGAGGTAGAGGCAGAACTGATGCGAGGGCAGCGGCTTCAAGGATGCGCCTGGGAAGGTCTCTTTAGCTGAGCTTCCATGTGTCAACTAACAAAGATGTAAAGATCTGGAAATGTACAGTTCTGGGACATTTCAGGACTTTCTGGTCCAATTACATATTAGGTGGAAAACGCTGTGCCTGTTGCGTAGACTCGAGGTGTAGCGCGTCTCCAGCGGTTTTATAAGCCTGTCTCAGGATTAAAACATTCAGAAATCTTAGACTCTTGTTGGTGCCCACACACCAGGGGCATGTTACTGAAAGCAATCACAGTGAGTGCATCACAGAGAAATGCTGCTCTCAGACACACAGCTTCACTGGGACCTGTTTCTGGAACACCAACGCCTGCCAGAGCTCCTGTGTCTTCGAATGCATCAAGGTCAAATGTCAACAATGTCGAGGAGGGAAATAGGAGAAATATAAATGAATGGTCATTTTCTACCTGTTGTGTAACGGAAGCTAAAAAAAGAAACCCACAAAACTTGTCACTTTTCCTTCTAGTTATCAGGCAGGGCTCCAAACAAGAAAAGTCTCAAAACAGTCACTACTTGGCAGCCACTGGCACAGATGAAGTATTGCCTGTGTTCTGAAAAGTGTCATTCTGGAGGTGTAATGAATGACATTCTCCATTTTAAGACCTGTACGTTTTCTTATAGCTCAGAAAAAAATCAAAGAAAACTGTCGGTAGAGATTTTCATGCAAGGGGATCAAAGAGCTAAGATTTTCCCACATAGGAGGCGCCTTCCAGCCCTTCTGATCCACGGTCCCACATGACACAGCTCTTTCACTAGATTGTGATCTGCCGGGACCTGCCTGGCACACAACCCTGGTCGTCCTCCAAACAGGGCATGTTCATCTAGTGACAGGAGTTGGGCGACAGGCACAGGCCACGGCAGCCGGGCAGGAGTGTTTCGAGGAGTCGCTCCAAGCATTCGCTTCCCTTTTCCCTTTTATCTTGAAAAGTGCTCGGCTAGGGCACTTCTTAGCTGATACTGCTACATCTTTCTTCATATTCAAAGACTGCTGGTTTCTTTGAAGGGAATATAAAAAACTTGTATCCTTGTTTATCGTTTATTACCTTAACATGTAAAAAGTAAAATTACAGAATAGCTTCTTAGTCAAACGAATTTGTTCACTGGCCACTTAACCATTATTTTGAGTATTTCTAAGCAATAAACTTTTTTTTCTTTTGAGACAGAGTTTTGCTCTTGTCGCCCAGGTGGGAGTGTGGTGGTTCTAGAGTCGGATGCTCGTGATGGTTAAACAATGACGGGAATGGACTTCATGCCACTGGACTATACACTTTAAAATGATTACAGTGGGAAATTTCATGTTACGTGTATTTTACCAAAATTCATGTTTTAAAAATTCATAGGGGCAGGGATGATTCCAAAACCATTGTCTTCAAAGGCTCCTTGGGGAAGTTACTCTTTTTTAAAAAGGAAAGATGGAGCCACACTGTTCTAACACTTGCTGAAGAATCAAGCGTCATCACTTTGCTCCTAGGAAGAAAGGTACTCACTGCAGTGAGGCAGGTGCAAGCTCAGCATCACCTCGCCACGGTTCTGCAGTATAATTTTAAAAGAGGATAACTGACTTTTTTCTTTCTTTTTGAGACAGGGTCTCACTCTGTTGCCCAGGCGGGAGTGCCGTGGCATGATCTCGGCTCACTTCAGCCTCAACATCCCAAGCTTAAGTGATCCTCCCACCTCAGCCTCCCTTGTAAATGGGACTACAGGCTCACATCACCACATCCAGCTAATTTTTGTATCTTTTGTAGAGGTGAAGTCTCGTCATGTTGCCCAGGCTTGTCTTGAACTTCTGGGCTCAAGCAATCCTCCCGCCTCAGCCTCCCAAAGTACTGGGATTACAGACATGAGCCACTGTGCCCAGCCAACTGACTTTTATGTCAAACAATTTTTATGGCCGACTTCCATGACAAAACTTGGATATCACAAATAATAAACTAAATGGAAATGGACTGAATGTTGCGGAGAAAAATGGAAAAAATACGATTGCCCAGGCCAGAGACTTTTCTTCTTCAATGAAGGGGACATTTTAATTTTCTTCTTCAATTACAGGGACATAGCATTTGTCCCTACACATGCTCGACTCACCTACTAATAAATGGTCTTATGTTGTCCCCCGTGATGGGTGCCATTGACATGGGCATGGGCTCGGGAGTAGACAGCCAGTATGAGTAGTCGTTCCGTGATGCGAAGTTGCACACGTTGTTGATGTTGCAGAACAGGAAGGGCATGGTGCTGAACTTGCGCAGGCAGCTGCCGGCCGTGCCTAGACGAGGGAGAAGACCAGGTCAGGTGTCTTCCCTGTAATTTACAATCTATCTCTATGTAAAGTGCATTTCAGCTGGACAACAAGCAAAAGCATACAACCACATGAGCACTGAAATGCAAATGTATAAAGAATTACCTGGGACATTTTTGATGAAAGGAAGCAAAACCAGTTAACCAGCACGAAGAAACCTTTTCCTAAAACTGAATTCTAGAAGGAACTTAACTATGCAATGGACAGTAACAAACCGGGCAATGTCTTTCACAAGAGTCCTGTGGAAAATGTAGAGCTGCTCTTTCTACAGCAGCTTGTTCATTCTGACCCTGATAAAAGTTAAAGGTACGGAAAATTAAAACAGTTTGGTGGAGGATATCTGGGGCGGACTAAGATAATGAGGACAGATCTGTAGCTTTCTGATGATCTAAACGAGAGGAGCAGAGCTCAGCAGCTGCAGAGAATTTCAGACAGAATAATGTAGACTTTTTTTTTACAAAGAGCAGTTGTGAAGCGGCATCATCGCAAACTGCTGAGCGCACTCCAGGAATCCCGGTCCTACTTGATAATCTGAAGGTGAGACCTAAAGTTTTATTAAAGATTTTCCAACGTTCAGCTTTTATATTTCTTGGCTTGCCATTAGCAATACAGCAGCTGTCGAATCGCTATTTGTAATCAAGGGAGGGAGATGGGGCCGGGCTGGTTTTTCACTCATGGCTGCCTCACTGCAGCAGCAGACTGAGTCCAGCCCTGTGCACGAAGGCACTCAACACACCGACACTGAATGAATGCATGGATCTGCACACGTCTTACCCAAGTCCTGGCCGTGGGCCCGTTCATTGCCTTGCACGTAGAGCAGAGAGTACCCATGGTAAAGAATTTTGGTCCCAGAAGGACACTGTGGGTCATCTATTGTTTGACTGTGTCTGGTCACAAGGAAGCCGTGATCAACAGATGGGGTTCCTGGGGGGCCCATGGATCCTGGCAACCCGTCGGGCCCTGGTGGACCTGGAAATCCTCTTGGACCTGGAAGATAGAAGACAAATCAGTTTCTCTAATTGCAAACACGTTCCCCTGAAAGCTTTCAAACTCATTTTCTCCAAAGAGTTTTTAATATATTTCCACAAAGCATCCTACCTATTCATGTTACCAAAAAGTCTAAAACAAAAATAAATGAGTGGCTAACTAAATACAATTGCTGCTGTCCTTCATGGTGTCCTAACTTTTTCTTCTCACATAGCACCTCAAGACATTTTTATAAGCACAGGGTTGGTGCAGAGCAGAGGCTTGGACAATCTAGTTCAATGGATATATGACATATATGAAAATGGACATATGAATAAATGAAAATAAATGCATGACGTGACTGTGCATGTCATTCACATGGAATTGCGGGGCTCCTCTCAGGGAGGATTATTATGGAATTTTAAACAACCTCATCTTAGGGCATTTTCTCTTCCATAGCAGTCCAAAGCCTACGTATGGAAATGGAGCAGTAAGGGATCTCGCAGGCAAGGACCACTTCTGTCCCCTACCTAACTGTGCCATGTGCAAAACTGCGCCCAGGTCTGCTGGGCTGAGCTGTTTGTCCAGTAAGTCAGTGGCCTCAGCCTTGTGGCCTTATGGGACACTCAAGTGTCCCTTCTCCTGAGGAAGCAAATCAAGTTTATCTCATGTGTTTGGGTCAATGCTGGCATTATTTTCATTTCTACTTTCCCTTGTCCTTTGCTGAATAGAATTTTCATAGCTGCAGCTCACATCCCACTTAAGAATGGGATGGGCCACCACTACTGGCTGCCTTTCAGCAACATCTGGGAAATATACACTTTGATCAGTATCTGTCTCTGCACAGAAAAAGACACTCCTTCAGCTCTTCTATTTGAGCCTATTCCTTCTAAGAAACAGACTCCTTCGGAAATCTTTCAAGGAACACTTGCAGCTTCATTTGGCTGCTCTCCCCGTGCCTGGGTCTGCTGCTTCTATCCCAGATCCCGGTAGAGGTAATTAAGCCCAAAGTCTCACAACCTACCAGTAGGCCCGGCAGGCCCCATCTCTCCTTTCTGGCCAGGGGCACCGTCAAACCCAGGAATACCTGGGGGTCCAGGTATACCCACCAGTCCTGTCACACCTGAGGTAGAGGAAAAAGAATTCATGATCCTGTACGGCAGTAAGCTGTATCTCTTTCTTCCCTTCTTAAGCGTCACCTTCAGTGTTCCAGGAGGCAAGCATGAAGTCTCAGTGCAGGTGAGAACATTTTCTCAGACAGCCAGGAGTTGCTTCCCACAAAGTCAAGTATAGACTTCACAGAAGCGGCTGGATACTCACATGGGGGTGTGTTTGGGCACCTCGTTCTGAGTTCTCCCTGATTGCTCACGCTTTGGCAGATTGGTTTGGAAAAGGCAGGCAATGTGGAGGGAATGAGAGACTGGATAAACATTTCCCTCTCAGCCATATTCTGGGGTCTCGATTTTTAGGCAACAGATATATTGACATGGATAGTTTTTTGTTTTCACGTACATAACGTTTTCTTTCTTTCTTTTCCCTTTCCTTCCTCCCTCCCCTTCCTCCATCCCCCTTCCTCCCACCTTCCCTCCCTTCCCTTCCTCCCTCCCCCCCTTCTCTTTCTCTCTTTCTTAGATCTTACTCTGTCACCCAGGCTGGCTCACTGCAGCCTCTACCTCCCAGGCTCAAGCAATCCTCGCATCTCAGCCTCCCGAGTAGCTGGGACCACAGGCATGCACCACCACACCTGGCTAATTTTTTTGTAATTATTATTTTGTAGAGACAGACTCTCCCTAGGTTGCCCAGGCTGGTCTGGAACTCCTGGGCTCAAGTGATCCTCCTACTTCAACCTCCCAAAATGCTGCCATTACACAGGTGTGAGCCACTGAGCCTGGTCAGCTTATGCTTAAGTATCTTTAAATTTTCACTGATGCTACTTTTCAACTTTAAATGTTTTCATTCTCCTTTACTTCCCACCCACTCCTTATCAGTAGCTCTTGAAATAGGAGATGTTTAGTTCAAATAAGCAGAAAGACTAGGCTGCAGTTTTGGGAAACAACAGAGAATAGGGCAGACGGCGCCAGTCAGGCAGCGCTCCTGAGGGCATGGGTGGACAGCACTGACTTTTACCACTCCAGATTTGTGCCCGCCACCCCCATCTGGAGCAGGAGTGGGGAGGGGGAAGATAATGATCTGGTTTGGTTCTTTGAGCCCATGTTTTTCTAACTGAACACAGATGTGTTGTTATATCTTCCTCTAGCTTTTCCTGCATTTTCTTCTGGATTTTTTTAAGTCCCTTTAAAAATGTCATGGGTTTCGGTATGCACTGAAGGGAGGTAAGAAACTCATATTCATATGTGTGTCTAATCATTACCCAGAAACTTGTCTTAGACACATGGGTAAGGAGGAACTCTGCCCACCGCCCCTCTGGGTTCCCCATACCACCTTGCAGAAGCTGAGCCTTCTCACCTTGCTGGCCTTTTGGGCCTGGAGGTCCCTGAAGTCCTTTCAACCCTGGGGGGCCCTCTGGACCAGGGAGCCCAGGCTCCCCTTTGATAATGTCATAAGGACCTGGGGGGCCGGGAGGACCCGGGAGACCTGTGGAAACAGGGAAGCCATTGATCAGTTTCACTGTCCACTTACCCAGGGCGGAAACAACTTCACAAGGAGAGTCCCACGTGAAGGTACCCAAACGGAACATATTCCCAAAGGTAAAACCATTCTCAAAACCCGAGGAATCAGGTCTTCACAAAACACGTCCAATCTGAACATCTTTCTTTAATACTTAACCTGAAATCCTGAACTCTCGGGACTGAAAAAGGCATTGGGGCATCAGTGTAATTCCCACTGCGTTCTGGGCTCTGGGACCCCTGACAACCATCCCCGCAGCCTCGTGCCAGCCCTCCTGGTGGGGAGAGAAGCTTGTTCTTCCCAGGCATCCCACTTCTGATGTGGAGAGTGCTGCTCTGTGATTAGGATGCTTTTCCCACACTCATCTGAAACCTGCCCTACTGCAGAGGATCACACTGGTCCTGACCTTTGAGAGACGAATGAACTTAATCCTTCTTCTGCATGACAGGTCTTGGCATGTGGTAAGAACCACAAAAAGTGCGAGGTCCCCTCAGCCTCCCCGTCTTCAGCCCGGCATTCTCAACTTTCCCTCCCCTTCCACACACCCTCCTCTCCTCTCCTTCCTTGTGCTCCACTTCTCAGAGCACGTGGCTTCTCGTTCTCTCTCCCAAAACATGGTTTTGAAAATTAAACAATGCCCTAGAAATATGGTCTACTCTACAGAGAGGAAACAGGATGAATACTGTGCTTAAACCACTCCCTTGTGAGATGATGTCGTGGTTTGCTGAGCCCTTCATGCTGTGGGCTCCCACTGGTGGAGAAGCCAGCAGCACCATTCCCAGAAGAATCCTTCACTGTGCAGCAGGAGTGCACTCCGTCTCTAAGTGCAAGACTGATTTTCTTTCCTGTTATAACTTTCAGTGGTTGATTTCAGGCTAACTTTAAAGCCCTTGGGGAGTTTTTGAATTCTGAGCTTGTCAGCGAGAACCTCGGGCACCCCTCCCCTGGAGTCTCCCTCAGTCCTGGATTTATCAGATTCTACTTCCAGATAAGTGGATGTTAAAATGCCAACTTGCTGCAAAGAATTCTCAATCAACCGCTTTCCAGTGATTTTCAAGTCATTTTACATGTGAAAAACCAAACACCCCAATTCTGTTCATTCATGGCTTTTACATTTTCACAAAGCACCAGTAAGGTAGCCACAGATGAACAAACTCTCCTACCTTTAGCTCCTGGGACACCCTGATCTCCTTGATCACCTTTAATTCCCTGGAGGCCAGGAAGCCCTTTTGCACCTAAGCAGAGGAAAAACATTATCTTTGCACAGAATTCTCAATGATATACAAATATGTGTGTGTGTGTACCTCTCTCTCTAGTGCACATACATACATGTACACAAATACATTAATGCATGTACATACATATATACTCATGTGCATACGCATATACACACATTCACACACCTGCTTATGCAGGCATACATATACACATACATATGCATACATATACGCATATATACACATGTATACATACACATACACAGACAGTGATCAAATTTCCAATTTGTCCTCAAGGAAGAAAACAGCATTCTTTCTGTCACTCGAGTAAAACTTTTGATGAAACTCTTTTTTCCAGAATCCAGAAGCTACATTTTTATAAGCACGCAACAAATTCTAAAATAATCCAACTAGCAGAGGGGCAGAGGACACTGTTCTGGTCACAATCTGATTCACACATGTCCCCAGTTGGACTACAAGACACCCTGAGGCTGAGGCCTGTTTTATTCGCCTTTCATGTGTATCTGACTCAGCAGTAAAAACTGCAGTGCCTGGGAGCTGGTAGGGACCCCGAAAATGTTTGTTTAATATACGAATAAATTAATGAATAGCCCAAACCCATGACTTCTTATTGAGATGTTGACGATCCACTGATTCATAAGGAGAAAACCAGAATGCCTTTATGCAGGCATCCATAAGATTATACAAATTGTGCTGCCACACAGAAACGCCGTTTCTAATTTGAAGAGAACAGTATCTCGTGCTGCAATGGCGCCGGTGCCATCAGCGTCAAAGTGCCAAAGACTAGGGAGCTCCTCGCACAGCATCTCCTGCTGCCAAGGTGGTGCAGCAAGGCCTGGACCGTCTTACCTTGAAATCCTTGAACTCCTGGAGGTCCCATATCACCCTTAGAACCTGTGATTCCTGGAGAGCCACCAATTCCCTAGACACACAAAGAAGAGGTTGGGACTTGCTCAGGACATGTAGGTTAAGTCTCCTAAACTGCTAGTTGGAAAACTAAAACGGCCCTCAACGTTTCGCAAAGCATGTTTGTGTACAAATGGTGCCTTGTGGTTTCTTACATGATAGAATAATAAAGCCTCTTTGAGCCTCCACCAGGAAGCTGCGAAGCAGAAGCACTTGCATCCTGCCCACGTGTCCCCTCTGCTTGTCCATCGCAGAGGGCATTCCGAGGAGCAGGCGAACGTCTGGCCCTGGCCACCTCCAGCCCACAGCACAATGCCACAGACAGAGCCAGGATGCCCTCAACACCTGTGACAGCGGCACAGGCATACAGCACCACTCAGCCATCTGCTTTGAAAACTTTCCCCCAATCAACAAGCACAGTCATTTTTCTTTAGAATTAGCTTCATGCCTTATCTGAAAATTGATTTTAAATATGGAAAGAATTTGAAAATGCTAAAGAAGGAGTATTTTCCTTTATAATGTGGCAATATTCGTGTATTTTAAAATACGGGCTCATTTTCTTTCCAGGTCAATACAGTCACTCCTTCCTCTAGTGGTGGGCAGTGGCACCTCACGAGCTGTCTTATTTCTTATGTACGTTTGTTTCTTAGCCTTATTTCAAAAGTGTCGAACCGAAATAACATGAACAAATATATATGCATATAAACACATATACAAACACACATTTATACACACGTGTGTATAAAGAGACAGGCAGGGAGACACTGATTGGCAGCAGGAATGGGGTATATCTCCTTTCTTTCTCTTTTTTCCTGTTTTTGTTTTTTTTTTTGAGACAGAGCCTTGCTCTGTCACCCAGGCTGGCGTGCAGTGGTACCATCTCGGCTCACTGCAATCTCTGACTCCTGGGTTCAAGCAATTCTCCTGCCGCAGCCTTCCAAGTGGCTGGGATTACAGGCACGCACCACCATGCTAATTTTTGTATTTTTAGTAGAGACATTGTTTTGCCATGTTGGCCAGGCTGGTCTCAAACTCCTAACCTCAGGTGATCCTCCCACTTCGGCCTCCCAAAGTGCTAGGATTACAAGCATGAGCCACCACATCTGGCTGGGAATGGGGTATATTTCTCTGTTACTGAGGAATAAACATGGGAATACATGAATACTTGACAAATTATCTATACTTCCGTTACTGGAAAACTGCAGTATAGCAACAGAAACCCCAAAATACATGCGCATACACATTCACTATACTGTGGAAATGCGCACGCAGCTCTGAGGACAGGGAGCGGGTAAACACGACTATTGCAACTCCTCACAGCCAGTTCCCTGCCACTATTCACAAGCATTCCATAACTCCCTGATTCCCAAGTAAATCAGCACCACATACTGTGCGCCTGGCAAGCTTAGTTATTCTGTATCTTCCTTGGGAGGCAGTCTATGACTCTAAGCCAAGCCTCTACTGCCGAGGAGCAGTCCACGTGCTCCCTGTACGGGAGAACACGTGACTTACAGAAGACTCCTGCTGGCTCCAAATCACTGCAAAGGTCTGTCTCAATCCCTCCTGCTCCCAATCTCCCCGACACACTCTCTTTCTCCTAATGTATGTGAGAGAGAGAGGGAGACAGAGAGAGGAAACAGAGAGACAGACACAGAGAACAAAGCTCTGCGAACCCAGCTATCTGAATCAGCGAGCCACGGAAACAGTCCGTGAGCCACGGAAACAGTCCGTGAGCCACAGTTGTGGTTAAGCTGAAAATCCAACCAAAGATCTATGACCACCGCTAAGAAGGGCTACATAGTCAGGCGCAGCAAAGGACCCAAGTTAAATCATGCGCAGACATGCATGCACATGCACACGCACACACACACACACACACGTGCGCGCACACACTGGTCACTTATTGCACCCTGAGATGTGCTCCTCCGAAGGCTTGTCTAAGTCACCGCTTGGACTCGGGGTCTGGATAAGGTCAGTAAAGAGCTGGGCTGTCGCTGGCTATGGCTGCTTATCATCTTTCAAGACTTGAACTGTTCAACTCCAACCCCAGTCCTTCTGCCAATCCTAAGAAATGGCTGGGCTCGTTTTACAGAATTGTTCTTTGCAAAACAACCCTGGCTTGCTTTTTACGTTGAGTTAGTGAATAGGTATCTAATGTAGGCATTGAGCCATAGTTTCCAGCAGTATAACATTTTCCTCTCAATGGTTCTTGGAAAACTGGATTGTAAAAAATGTTACAATAGTTTCCTACTCTGATGCCAATAAATATGTGGGTTACTGGCAAGAAAGAAAGAACTGATTTAGAGGGGACGTGGGAGTGTAACACACACACACACATACACAGTACGCACACACATAGACACATATGAATACTTGTGGTCAGAAAAGTCTCCTTTAAAAAAGTAATGTACAAATCAGTAACTCACAGGCATGCCCTGGAATCCAGGGTCTCCCTTGGGCCCTGGGACACCCGGTGCTCCTGGCCAGCCTGGTTGTCCTTTGTCACCTTTTATTCCATCAATCCCAGGAAACCCTGGAGGCCCCATGGGTCCCGGAAGTCCTAATGGAAGAGAAGAAAGCCACACATTCGGGGTTAGATATGCACAAGGGTCCCTGGGTTGTGATGCTCTCAATACTGCCACCCTCAGCCCCTCGCCGATATAACACTGGACCAACAGTATGAACCCTTGAGACAGAAATCGATGCAGGTCCAGGAAGGGAGGGAGGAAGGAAGGAAGGAAGGAAGGAAAGAAAGAAAGAAAGAAAGAGAAATGCTGCTGTCTCCGAGTCCAAAATGGCCAATGGTCTAGTGGTGCCTGGGCATCTGTGCTGCCCCTATAGGGGTCTTGGTCAGAACCTAGAAGTGTACCCAAGAGCTGTGCTGGTTTAAGTCAAATGCCACCGATGGGACATGCATCCAGGCTTGTCCAATCATTTCCTGTCTTGCATCTTGCTAATTACTTAAATTCCCTGACAGAAACGATACAAGAAAAGCTTTGATTCAATGGAGGCCAAACACAATTTTAAGCTTTAATAAATGCTGCAGACTTCTAAATTAAAAGGCTCAATTGAGAATTTAACTGTTTCTTTTACATTATTTCCTTTTGTGAATCCTGTCCCAGTCCCCAGCCCTGGCTCCTGGTGAGACGCCCTTACCTGGCAGGCCAGGCTGGCCCTGAGGTCCACGGTCTCCTTTGGGCCCCTCCATGGCGTGGCCTGGGGATCCTGGTAACCCTGGCTGTCCCTGAGGCCCCGGAGGACCCATGAATCCTTGCTCTCCTTTGGCTCCAGGAATTCCTGGGCTCCCAGCTAATCCTGGGAAACCCACCTCACCCTTTGCACCTAAACAAGAAAAACAGTTTGAGGTGATGGGAAATGCAGCAGCAGAGCAGTAATCTCTATGCGTGGGCGGCAGGGCTGGGTGAGGCGTGCCTCATCCTGCAGGCGACCCTCAGAGGGCGCTTTGAGAGCCACCGGGGAAAGGACAGCAAGCTGTCTGACCCCTCCTTCTCTTTACTAACACACTGGAATCCAACCGTGGCCTGGCTAGAGAAAGAGCTGGGACCCCAGCGATCGTGTTTACACTTCTTATAAGACGTGTTCTAGGGCAGAGGCGTCTGAATTGCACTGAGACACCTGCAGCAACCGCGCTGCCGAATGACAGCTTCTCTCCATCCACAGGTGAATGGACACGCGGACTACGTTCTGTCCATAGAGCGGGACCCTCGCAACCACAGAGAGGAGTGAGCAGCCACAGGGCTGGATCTCAAACTCACCATGTCGTGAGAGAGAAGTCAGACTGAAAAGAGTGCACAGTGAGTGTACGGCTTCATCTTCATAAACTGCTAGAAAACGCAAACTAACTAGAGGCCCAGAAGGCAGCTGGACAGTTGCTTGGGGTCTGGAGAGGGGGCCGGAGGGAGGGAATATGAAGCTGCAGAGGAGACTTTTGGGGGAAGGCTGTGCTTGCTATCTGGAACGCGGGGATGGATGCTTTCAAGGGTGTAGACCCATGTCAGCCTTATTAAGTTGTACACTTAATATTTGTAGTTTTTTACCTGTTAATGAAACCCCAATAGAGCAGGTTTAAAAAATTAAAAAGTAACAGCTTGTAGGAAAAAAAATTCCATGTTTAGTTTTAAACATATTATCCAAATCTAACCAATAAAAATGCCAAAATTCTATGGTTATTTCAAGAACAAAGGAAAAAGAAAGAAATAGGGTCAAGACCTAAAGTGGTCATATGGGATTCTCTTCTCTGGGGATTCTCCCTGGTATTTCACACGGGAACGTGAAAACACGAGGCACTGTGGTGAGTTTGTGCAAGGGCAGCGCAGCATGTCCACAGAGCATGCAGGATCGCACCGCGAGGTAGGAAAGGCAGGGCGCGAACAGCCCGCAGCGACCCCTTGAGCAGGTGCGTTTGCAAGGGGCTCTGCGTTCGAGAGAGTCTGTGAGTTAAGAGACGGGGAAGTGCCCATTCTCAAGGCAGCCCACCCGGCACCACACCATCCATCTCAACCCAGGGGTTACCAGTGCCAGACCACACGTCTGCCAAGGAAACATGCTGAGTGGGTCTCAGGGAGAACCAGGGGCCGGGGGACGCAGCATATCCATGCCCCTGCTCCTTCTCAGCTGAAGTCCCAGGCCTTCCGGGGCTTTCAGATTCCTCCCACTGAGTGGAATCACTCAGCCAGCCCAGCCACCTGCCATAAGCGTTTCCATGGATGCCGTGTGTGAACTCCTGGCTGCGGCCACAGTGGCTTCTCTTCAGTGTCGTGTGGCTCACATGCCTTCTATTTTCTGTGTCCACATTGCTTTCCCATGAAATGCTCAGCTCTCTGAGAGAGGCGACTGCCTTGCCAAGCTCCTGGCCAACTCTCAGCCGCACTTGGTACTGAGCATGTCATGGCTGCCCAGGGCATGTTTTAGTCTCTTGGAACGTGTTACGTCCTGGCCTGCCATCATATAAGTATAACCCGTTCTAGAAAGTCAGAATTTCAATATTCTGATGCCTTTCTAGGCACAAAAATGACAAGGGTTTCCCTCCTCTGCTGGATTTTTATAAAATTAGTCCAAGTAAAAGATAATTCTGACCATGAGTGTACTGTATGTTATTTTGACCCATTAATGAGAGGGGAACCACACAAGTCTTGCAGGCATTGCCCCCTGTGCCCAGCACCCATCCTCCATCCAGTTGCTGCCTGGCCAACAGGGATGGGGCTTCATCCTGAAGACACTGCCCCCTGTTCTGCTACATCAGGCAGCAGCGGTTAGTGGAAACAGAAGAGCATAGTGAGCAAAGATTACCTTTGTCTCCTTTGGCCCCTGGAAAGCCTGGGAATCCTCTTCCTGGAAGACCTATAAGATGACGGTAAAACACAATGTTTCTCTTAAACAATCCATCTGCAGGTACAACACAAAGCACTATCAACTCTGCATGAACACTATGTATATTTGTAGAGCACATGGATATTAGCTCATTGCACCCTTGTCATAAAATGGCATTCCTACAGTTACTGTAGACACCCTTGAGTGGATGTTCCAAATTTAGTACCTTTCTCTAAATACCTTTCCGCTCAGAACCATCATGGCATTTAGCAGAAGCGATCTGTGCAAATGAGTATTTGTTTCCTGCTGCCGTCTGCAGATGAGCACATGGGCTTCTCAGACAAGCACCCGGCTAATTGTTCTCGTCAGGAAGGTGGGGAGAGCCAAAGAATTTGGGGCAGCAGATGCTGGGGAGATGACAAGCGTCAGCAAAGGGCTTGAGGGAAGGTTCAAATGGGGGAAAAGGAGTGCAGGGCATTTTTAATGAATGGCTTGTATCGAAAAAATGAACGTATATAATATAAAGTTATAGAATGAAAAAAATGAACTTAAGAAAGAGGCCAGCACCAGTAGCAGTGGAAGCTCTTGGTGGTCCTCCCAGTGTCCCCACAGCTCAGGGGTCACCTGCTTCAAATGGTGTGTATCTCTCTCTCTCGTATTAAACACAAATATTATTGTGTATGCGATTGTCATCATCACAGCTTGCACTTATGCCCAAGTTATGGTCCAAGTTCTGGCCAAGTTGTGGCCCATCAGAGATAGGAGCAGACTCAGGGGCCAACCAGTATTTCCAGGACAGTTCCTCAAATGGGGAAATGCTGGGCAGAGAAAAGAGTGTTGTTTTGCTATGCTTTGCTTTGTCATAGCAACCACAAGGGAAGTGGAAAGTGCTCTAACAGCAGGTATCTTACGCGTCTCTGACTCATCACAGAGAGTTCAGGTTATTTCAGGGGAAGACGCCTAAGTATTTATGGGATCATCAATCCCCCTTCCCTTCTTCTCCTCTCAACCCATCCTGCTCCACATGTCCACATCAGTGTTTAAGTAGCTGCAAGGATATGTAGCCCAGGGGCTACTCTGTGCCCAGCTCTTCACTGAACGCAGGCCATCTGCAGGTCTCTGGGAGTGGACACTGCTGATTCTGACAGGGAATGGGGCACTGGGCCATACCTGGTTCACCCTTCTCTCCTGCTGACCCTGGGATTCCATCACTGCCTGGTTCCCCTTTCTGGCCAGCTGGGCCTGTGGGGCCAGGTGTCCCAGGTAGACCTCAAAGAGAAAAGTCACAACATCAGACAACTGCATAACCTCTCACGGCAGCCTAGATGCCATACAAAATGGTTCCTTGCTGACATACTTTAAGAGAGCCGTTCCCTCCCAAGCACACCTGGCTTTGCTGAGGTCAGTTCTGACTTCCCTTTAGAAAGGACCCTGCATACTTTCAGCAACACCATCAAACCCTGACCTTCAAAAGCTGGTGACAACAAAGAGGAGGTCCCTGAAACTCCATGTTAGCTACAAAAATGGTTTAGGGATGTGGGTCCTAGATCCTGATAGTGGCAAGACCTCAGAATGACCCTGTAACCTGCACTAGACTCAGTTTGCCCATCTGAAAATGGGAGGCAGGACAGCTGGCCTCCCTGTTCCCATCTGTGACGGGAACTCCTTGGGGCCTCCCACCCCCAGCCTCTGTGACGAGAACTCCTTGGGGCCTCCCATCCCCTGGCCTCTCTTCTCTATGTGCCCGGGCTGTGTCCCAAAGAGGAGCCTCTACCTGCTTCTCCTTTGACACCAGGGATGCCATCCAATCCTGGGAGGCCTTTGTCACCTTTTTCTCCAGGCAGCCCAGGGCTTCCTAAAGAAAAACATAAAACACCAGAACATCCATAAGGTTGGGCTTTTCTTTGACTTCTTAGATCCCCAAGTCCAAGAGAAGACCCCCTCACCTACCTGGATAGCCAACACTTCCAGGAGACCCTTTAAGGCCTGGGGACCCTGGCATTCCTGGGATCCCAACGCTTCCTTTTTCTCCCTTCTCTCCAGGGCTTCCTGGGAAACCCGCTATCCCTTGATCTCCCTGCAAGCACAAGTCAGGCACATTAACTTTCCATTTGTCCACACGCGTGCATCTGCAGGCATGTTCTAGGTAATTGTACACATTTTGGTGCAATGACGATTGCACTGCCAAACTCCATTTCCAGATTTCTCACCAAAGAATCAAAGTCCTCCTCTGAAAAGAGAGGAAAAACTTAAGCACAGCGGAGCCAACCGTCTGGTTTCCACTTACCGTCCCTCTTCCCCCTTCATCCTCTCTGTTTCATTGCAGAGACAGCTGTCTCCCACCCTAGCCTCTCACCAGTTTCTAGATTCTTCCTTGGGGGCAAGGTAGTGAATACAAAGGGGAGGAGAGGTGGCTTGTGTTTCCCTGCAGGAATCACTCTGTGCTATGGTTCACTGAGTATGCTGAGAAGCTAAGGTATTTACTGAGCATTTCTCAGACAGCCTCTCCATGGAGCTGGGAGGAGGGGACCTTTCCATGCCAAGTGCCAGTTACCTTGTCACCAGGCAGCCCGGGGATGCCTATGCCAGGTGGGCCTGCCTGCCCTTTCTCTCCTTTTGCACCTTTTTCTCCAGGTAAGCCAGGGGAACCTTGTGGGCCAGGGATGCCAGGCACGCCTTTCTCCCCAGGTGTTCCTATAAATACAAACAATTGAAACTTGGTCTTAGCTAGTGCTGGTATTACAAATGAAAAAGTGCCTCTACAGCCGGCCAAGAATGAGACACAAGAGCGCAAATCCCTCATGTATCAATCAGCTCATGACTGATCACCCAGTCAGTCACCCAGATGACATCAGAGCCATGCTAGGAAATGTCCTTGAAGACCACCATGTTATTAAGACAAGGAAGAAATACATTAACTGCCTAGAATATTTCCTTTCTCAACAGTATAAAAATGGATCTTATGTTCTTTATTACACAGCCAGCTCTCATTAGCCAGACATCACGGGGACCATGACTCGGGTGGGCCACAGCCCGTGCCACTCGGTTCTGTGACACATGTTGGTAGCCAGACTTACTCACACTTTGGCATGATCTGCAACCTAGATGCTTATACTTCAATTAAAGTAATAACAGCACCTGCTAAAGACTTAGGAGGAGATGGAAACATGGGCTTCCCATCTGAACTCTTCTCTGAGTGAGTTCTGAGGACCATCGCCACCCAGCCCTTCCCTCACTCTCCTCTTCCCGGCTGCTCTCACTGCAGTAGACACTGATGGCAAAGCATGAAGGCCAGTCCAGGATTGGAGCAGAGGAGTCCAGAGAATTCTTCTGAACTAGCACAAAGGGCTCTGGAGCCATGAGCTACTCAGGCTGACAAGCCTGGACGAAGCAGCCGACGTCTCCTAGGGAGCTCCTGGCTAAGGGGACGGTCACTCGGAGATCACCAAAAGCTGACTGTATACGGCCCACGCTTTATTCCATTAGATGTTGAGTTTTCTTTGATGGCCGTACTGGCATCAATGCTACCCCTCCTGAGCAGAAGCCCATTCAGAGCTGAGGATGTGAACTTGTGTGAAAGACACAACTGCCTGGATTCTATCTTCTCAGCTGAAGAGGGTCTCGTTCTGCAGACATGCCCTACCAGTGCCACAGGCACACAGGCTACAGCACCCTCTTCTAAATCCGGCTTACCTGGCAAGCCCATGCCACCAACCGATCCTTTTGGTCCTGGAAGTCCCGGAGAACCCGGGGTTCCACTTATGCCTGGATCACCTTTAGGTCCTAGAACAGTAAAGAAAGCAATCTGAGAGGTTGACATCTACAGAAAGAGCTGGGGAACACAGGCCTCATCCCGAGCCCTTGCCACGCTGGGGACCGCAGTTCCACACCATACCTGGCTGCCCGGGCTGTCCCGCCTGCCCGTCCTTTCCAGGCACTCCTGGGCTCCCAGGGTCTCCTCGGGATCCTTTCTCACCAATTGGTCCGATTTGTCCTACACATCAGAGAAGAAAAGAGCAATGACCCACATTTGCTTGCAAGCAAGTTGCTGCAGAAACGCAGGCTGGTTGGTATTATTTATGGAGGACCCAGGAACCCAGGAAAAGCACATGGGGCTCCAAGCTTGGCCGCGAGAAGCCTTCCTAGACTTGCCTTTCTCTCCTTGGTCTCCCTTCTGGCCCTTCATTGTGCCCATGTCCACTTTATCCATGGAGCCAGGCTGGCCGGGGAGACCAACATCACCCTTATCACCTTTCAAGCCAGGGTCTCCCCTGGGTCCCGAGGAGCCTGGAAAGCCATGGTCCCCTGCAGAGGAAAGAGAAGGCACGGCTGAGCCTGGGCCAGTGTTGCAGAGCTGGTCAGAAGGCTCACATTCTTGTTGACTGGGAGGGCAGCCAACAAAGAGGCCGCGAAGAACGAACTTGTCCAAAATGGCATTAATGGCCGGTGTGTGAGACGCAAGGAACCTGACCCCAGGTAAATGGGCAGTAAGGCCATTTTCTGCAATTCATTATTCGCTAATAACGCTAATACATGTGACTTGGCTTTCAGCTTCGGATAACTTACATTTTCTCTCCTTCCTACACATCTTTAACAGCCTTATTCATAGTGCGCCCCCAGTTCTATACAAAACAATGGAATAGGAATTTTACCGTTCTGCTAAGCAAATTACCTTTTCACGTGTAATATTTCTTTTTAAAAGACATTATTTTGGACTGATTTCAAACAACAAGATAAGAAACAAAGCTGAAGACCTGTAAACCCGTGCGGGTTGCTAATTCGAGTCTAAAGACTCAGTCCCTGTGTCTCTGGCAGAGCTGAAAAGTCCACCATTTCTCACAAGGAGAATCTCATCTGTGCCCGAGTTCCTTCGGATTTGCTTGGCTGAGTATAGTTTTCAACCCTACATGCACTGAGCACCGGGAATCCTACAGGAAGAAGGGGGTCTCCTGGCCCTGTGCTTGGGTTTCTTGTGTGAGCCTCTTAAAGTGAAATCTGATCTATGACAACTTGGGAATTTCCCAAGAGGCATCGAGAAATAGACACAAGATGAGCTTCAGGGGTCATCAGCTCTCCTACCTTTTTCACCCGGTAATCCCGGAGAACCTACTGGTCCTGGTGAGCCCGGCTGCCCAGGGGTCCCCATGACGCCCATTTCTCCCTTGGAACCTGCAGCCAAAGGAGAGGACTGTGAACATTTCCTCGCTCGGAACGCTGACCATAAATTCTAAGAGTCATAAGAAGAGCAAGGTGAGGCCTGTGTCCTCATCATGGATCCAGACAGAACTTACCTGGAAACCCAGGAACCCCTGGAGTCCCCTGCTGTCCAGGAAGGCCAGGGAGCCCTGACTGCCCTGTTACGCCAGGAAGTCCTTGAGCCCCTTTATCTCCTTTAGGGCCAGGCATGTCCAGTCCGGGGAATCCGGGGAAACCCTTCTCGCCTTTTATTCCAGGAGGGCCTGCAGTTGGGTGAAATGCAAAGAACTTTCAGCAGAATGTACAGGATGATCTACAATGTACAGCGCTCCGTTTAACTATGACTACCTGCAGTAAGCACGTGAACGCCCACACTGGGGACTTGAATGGATCACCTACTAAGTGTTGGTGTTTGGGTCATCAGGATAATCAAATGGCTATCGTTCTAGAAGAAAGGCCCCCTCCTTCCTGTCACTGACAGTCAGCAGTGCCACCCTAGGCACCGCCACTGCCTCTCCTCAGTACTCAGGACGAGCACTAGTGTTTCCTGAACCCCATTCACTGACTGTTTTACTCTAACACACCACCTTCACTCTATGATTCTTACTGCCAAAGGCAAAGCTAGGTTCTAGATGTGGACTCAATCAGTGTAAATTATCCACAACTAATTAACCCTCCTATGGAAAGATGCTAGAGAGACATCGGTTAGAATCAAATGTAAAACACGATTGAGTACACAGTAAAGGAAAGGTCTCTTTGTTTGGTACATAATCTCAGTGGGTGGGAAAAAAATCTAGGACTACATTTCAGCAAACAATCAAACCTATTTCACAAACTCAAGTTTTACTTTTTCTCTTTTTCTCACACACTGTGCTAAGCTTCCCTTCATGGGGACCCCTGCCTCATCTCCCATGCTTCAGGAAAGCAAGCTTTTAAGAAGAGATAATTCTAGAAGAATGTCACTCGCCTGCCAACCCTGGTGGTCCCTGTCCGCCAGGGGGGCCCCTAGCTCCAGGGGGGCCTATTCCTGGAACTCCTGGAGACCCCATGGGGCCTGGCAATCCCGGAGGTCCTGGGTCACCTGGAGAAGAAAAGTTGAGAATTAGCTGTGCAGCAGCAGCGGCGCGTTTCCCGGCATAGGAGACCCACGCACACGAATGGCCTCGGCAACAGAAAGCCACGAGCTCTAGCCCTCTAGGATTTGCATCATTCATTCAACAAATACGTATCAAGCACACTCAGCAGGGGCTCTGGGAATGCAAAAATAAGCACATCCTGTCCTTGAAACTGTCCAGATTGATCTACAAAAAGTTACCTCTGATCCCCTGAAGCCCAGGGGGGCCGATCGCTCCATGTTCTCCAGGAACACCTGGTGCTCCAACGCTCCCCTTCTCCCCGGGGGTGCCAGGGATGCCGGGGATACCTGGCAAACCTTTGAGTCCCGGGAGACCAACTCCAGGCTCTCCCTGAAAATCCCCAAAGCACAGAGAAGCAAATTCATTTGCAAAGCCAATATTTTTATCAAACCAATATCATAAGTGAAGACTTAACACATAGTGCCAACGCATTCAGTAAGAAGATTATCTGCTCAACCCTTTTCAAGCCTTTGCAAAGCTTCCTCATACCTATCACATGTTTTCAGGCTTGTGGGTGACTTTTACTGTTTTCATTTTACAAAGGAGGAAAAGCAAGGCTCCCCACCAATAAACGACATTCTTCTCAAGTCTTCTGACCTGAGCATGTCCCCTCAATTCTGCAGCCTGGTGCCTGTGACAAAGTGTTGACCCTAAGTAACTGATAAAAGGCAAAATATGAGTTGTGAGTAGTGAATCGAATGCTTCCTAAGAGATGGCTCCAGGGCTAGCACGGACACCAGTTATTTCGTTTTTATGGATAAATGAAGGTTTCACTGTAAATTAAACATTTTAATCTATGGCATGAGTCACTGGGCTTTGACAGATACAGGTGATCAAAAGAAAGGGTGAGAGCGCCTTGGAAACAGCCTGGATTAGGCAGCCTGGATGTAGGGCTCTGAGGCAAGCAGGTGGCCATGAAACCACAGCCCTCCACCGGTGTCCCCTGTCTGCAAATGACATATCCAGAGAGGGAGCATCTGGACATCAGTGGAAACTTCTCTATACATCCCAGGAGGAAGTTTTCAAAATGGAAGGAACTCCATCAAGGGATTCTTGAGAAGGAGCGGAATTTTAAATCATGAATTAAATCTCTCATTCACATTCCATTAGGCATTTACTAACCCCTGAGTCTGGCAGGTTTAAGATGACATGCACGCTGTCATGGCTGGCTAAATGTTCAAATGCAGTGTAGGTCATTGGGGAAGCTGGTGGCGGGTTGTATAAAGACAAAGGCCCAAAGGCTTCTCTTTAGTCTCAGCCACCAGATGAGGGCACCCCACTGCCAGGTGTTTTGGTATTGCTCAGGAAGAAGCCCCCCTGGGATCACAGAGGTACGGCCACTGTGATGCCCACCTGCCCTTTCCTGATGGACGGGGAGCAGGCCCCACCTGGGTCCGTCACTGGCAATGTTTATCCATGGCTGTTGGCCCTTTCTCCCATTTGATACCAAAGCCTTCCAGCAATTTCACATCCATTCCTTCCAATCAAAACAGGAAAGGATGTAATCAGTAGGCCCTCACATTTGCAAGTAGAATTTCAAGTACTGGCAAGTTGGTAGCAGAATATCCGAGGGCAAGGAGGATCCTGACTTCACCCTGTACCAATAGTTCTCAAGCAGGGGCAATTTTGCCCCCTTAGTGCCATCTGCCAAAGTCTGGAGATATTTTTCAGTTGTGACTGGGTGGAAGAGGGTGTCCTTTCGGTCATTCATGGGTGGAGGCCAGGGCTGCTCTTGCCAAAAGCCCTACAAAGGCACAGGGTAGCCCCCACAGAAACGAATTATTGAACCCAGAAGGCCAGCGGTGCCGAGGCTGAGAAGCCGTCCTGACTGACCATGCTTTCTTTTAGGACAGTGGCTTTCAAGCAGCTTTCAGCTGCTTCTCGGTAAGAAATGTATTTTACCGTGAGTTCCGGCTTACACACAGGCAAGAAAATGTCTGTCATATGATTTCATAAAATCGAAACAAAGGTTCCCCTCAAAATACTTACTTCCATGTGCTATGTCCTCTGATACTTCCCGTTCTCTGCTATTTCATCAAAAACCAAAACACGCTGGCCCAACGTGTCCTGGGAGGTTCATAACCTGCATTTTTTTTGTGTCCAGTTAATAACAAGGAAGGGG
>CM052648.1:190745932-190766210 GCA_028533165.1 Leontopithecus rosalia
CATGCTAGAAGCCTACGGCAGTGAGGGGGATGGGGCCTGGAGCCTCTCGGTAGGGAGCCTGGGAGACTGGAGGACATTAGCCCAAGTTTGGCAGCATGGCGTGTCACACGAAGACAAACTTCCTCATATGACACGCCCCTTTTGGGCTCACAGCACCTCCTCAGTCCTCAGCAGAAAGGCCCTGATGAGAAGTCTATTAATCAGAGTCTGCCTGAAGGACCAGTAGATCCGAGAAATGTGCAAAGGGGGCGAAAAGGAAGTTCCCTCCTTACCTCCTTACAGTTTCCAGCAGGGAGTGATGGCTCTAACGCCTGTGAACGCCTCCCCCAGAGCAAAGCCCCCTCCCCGCGACTCCCTGCACCTGCCGCTGGGCGCTCCCCCAACTCCCAACCCACCCTGGCCGTGTTCAGGCGGACTGCAAGTTCTCCTCATGGATAAAAACAAACACCTGGCGCCTGGGTGTCCACGGGCACCGTGGCGGCAATGCCCACCAAGCCTACCCAGCCTTCATGTCCCATCTTCCCAAGCAAACCCTACATGGCAAGACAGCGGTGGCACAGAAGCCACTGAAGTCACTGTCCTCAGCCCTGCCTGGGCTCTTCTGAAAGCCTCCTGAACAGCGGGCACCAAATTCTGTGGCGTTTTTATGCCTACTGCCCCCTTTCTCACAGAAGTCACAGGCAGACCAAAGGCTCAGGCTTGTCTGGCAGGGTTACCTTTGGGGCCGGGGGGCCCTGGAAATCCAATCCCCGGCTGGCCCACAGCGCCCTTCTCTCCCGGCAGGCCTGGCCTTCCCGGGGTTCCAGGAAAGCCTCGGTCTCCTGTGGTGAGAAAGACCAACGGTCAGCTTGAGAAAAACGTGAGGACGCTCTCGTGGTATCCCATTGAACTGGAATTCCAGCCGTACCTTGGGGACCCGGGAATCCTGGGGATCCTGGCAGTCCTTCTGCTCCAGGGGGTCCTGGTAAAGGAACAACTTTTCCTGCTTCACCCTTTGGACCTAGAAAAAAAAGTGTAAAGAGAAAAGGTAAGGAGGACCACACGCAGCAGAGAGGACACGCAGTGGGTGGGCTGCCATGCCAACCCCTCCCGGCACCACTCGTGGCAGAGAGCAGAGCCTGTCTGAGCTCTCCACCTCCTCCCTCGGCGATTCTAGAATCCCTCACAGAGAGCTACGCTTCTCCCTACGTGTGTCCAAAATGACCAAGATGTTTGTTGGACACTAGGGTTCCTCAAGAGTCCACAATTAAGACTCAGGAAAAGCTGAAACCTCAACAACCGTGAGATGGCTCTGGGCATTCTTAGTGAGCCTGTCCCGGAAAGCCAAAGCACTTTTGCTGCTGTCTCTCAATGCTTTGAGGCTGACCTCAAGTGCGTTCATTTGGTGGTAAATTATCCAAACAACATGATCCGCACGTGATTATGAACGATCCATTATCCATAATGGTGCAGCAGGAGAGCGCTGCCATCACTTGAGCAGCACGGGAAAAACCATCCTTCCTCCCAAGCCAGGAGGCGCAGCCCCAGCCACCTGGGCACTCATGCCTAGGAGAGCCACTGCAGCGTCAGGATTGCACTGTTAACAAAGGACCCAAGGGTTCCCCTCCAAGAATGAACGCACCGAATCTTCGTATACCTTGTAAGAATCCAAGCTACGTGGAGCCTCCTGAGAACAGCCAGCACGTTCTTTAGCTAGACTATAGAAAATGCCAGCTGACTAACCCTAGGAAATATCTGCTGTTGGTGATGCACACCCCTGGGCATTTTCAGCCCAAACACAGCTCTGGAAGATCATAGACAGTCTTTCTTCTAATCTTGAAGCTGATTGGGTCCGGATGGCCAAGGAGCCCTGCAGCTGCGGACAGAGGATCAACAGCCCCGCCCCACTCCCCAGAAGCCTTCTTCCCCATCTCGAGGGTACATGTGTGAGTGCTCCAGTTGCTTTCTCTGATGGTAGTTTCTTGCTGAAAGGAAGCCTTATTCCCTCTGACAGCTCTGAAAGACTGCAGATGTCACAGGCACAAAGACAGCACTTGATTTGTTGATTGTGGAATCAAGAGCCGGGAAAGTGATTGGGAGTCCCTATGCCTGGTTCACCAGGGTCCTCCTCCATCAAACCCGGCATCAGCCTACCTCCAATGGAGTCAGAGACATTTCTAGGACCCTTCCAACCAAAGAACAACAGTCAACAGAGTCAGAACTTGATGCTAGGTACCCTCTGATTATAGAAACAGGGAGAAGGATCAGAGTAACAGTTATGTTAGCACACTACCCCTGGGCTGCCCTCAAACTCTGACATTTCCTATGCTGGAATGCTTAGATGCTTAGGAACGGGACTGTGTGTGTGTGTGTGTGTGTGTGTGTGTGTGTGTGTGACAGAGACAGGAACTTGCTCTGTCATCCAGGCTGGAGTGCAATGGCACCATCTCACTCTGCTATCTCTGCTTCCTAGACTCAAGAAATTCTCCTGCCTCAGCCTCCCAAGCAGCTGGGATTACAGGCGCCAGGGTTTCACCATGTTGACCAGGTTGATCTCGAACTCCTAACCTCAGGTGATCTGCCCACCTCGGCCTCTCAAACTGCTGGGATTACAGGCACGAGCCACAGTACCCAGGCTGTACACTGTGTATTAATAAGGAAAAATTAGTCCCTAATGGGAACAGGATTCGATAAAACAGGCTTGATAGGGTTATGGACATGATCAGCAAACCTGTGAGTCGGAAAGGCATGGCATAATTGCTCCAACATGGCTGTTGTTGACACTGCAAACATCCAGCTACTGTATTAATAACTATGTTTTTTAAGGCTTACTAGTTACATGTTTTTAATCACCTTAAGTGCTGTCACTCACTGCTACACCTTGCTGAATGCTTCCTAGCAACACGGATTTACTTCCCTCATCTACACACAAGGCATCCGTGGCCTCTCCTCTTCTCATTCCAGGATTTTCTAGGGAAGAGCAGGAGTGCTCCCCGTCTACTGGGAATCACAGCCAGATAATAAACTATTAGCACCTGCCCTGCGCAAGGCCCAGCACCACACCCCGCTCCCGCTGGCCCTGAAGATAAGCAAGTCACGGGAGAGGAGAATGACGAGGGAGCCCACGCCCATCCCAGCTATGAGTTCTCTGAGAAACCTCTGGACAGGCTGTGCAGGAGGAAAGGGACCGAGTTTGCCATTTTTGCCACATCTTGTCAATGCTCAGCATAGAGTTTGGTGCGTGATTCACTCAAAAAACAGCAGACAACAAAACACCATGGAATGAAATCGCCACCACTGTGGGACCTCTGTACATCAGTCACAGGCGTCTGCGACTGACGAGGCGGAGATCACACCACTCGGGATACAAAGAAGCCAAAACGGGCTGCTCATCAGAGAAAGCCAAACGGGTGAGGAGAGGAAGATGACTTGACCTCAGTGCGACTTCCACGAAAAGGCTGCCTGTCGCTGGTGCGTGCTGTATACCCACTTAGGAGGACTGCAGACTCAAGTTCTTTTTAGGGAGAACCTGCAAGTTCCCTGGCCCATCACATACATGAGGAAAGGGAGGCAGAGAAAGGCTGAAGGCTTGCCCAGGTCCTGCCCCGCTTCCTGGAAGAATGGAAGTCAAGTGTGTGCCCTGGCTTGTCTGAACCCTGGCCTCTGTGTGCACCCAAGGCACCTGCCCCAGCCTCTGTTTACAACTTCATGCTGCACCGCGAGTTTCTCAGGCCTCACCTGGCAGGCCTGGGGACCCAGGACCTCCAGGAAAGCCTGCCTCTCCTTTGTCACCAATGGGACCAGCAGGACCATATCCTGGGGGCCCGGGGGGGCCGGTGTCACCACGACTGCCTGGGAATCCAACCCCTCCAGGAGGGCCACGCTCTCCTTTCAGTCCCACGGAACCCTAGTGTGAAACGAGGAAAACACACCATTATCAGAGACAAACCCACACCTGCCCTTATCACATTCTTCTGTCATCTGTGGTCAATGAGTACTAGAGGTAACTGACCCACACTATTTATCTACTTCACCTGCCCTCCCAGGAGGGCCACCTCACAGTTAATAAGTGAAACCAGCATTCTTCTCCCTAAGCTAAGCTGAGCATTCTCCCTCCCTCATCTACTTAGGGAGATACTTTAGAGAATGAGATGTTGATACCTGGAATTTTTTAAACAATGACATGAATACAATTAACTTTAGATTTCGCCTCTCATCCAAAGCAAAAAGACATACAAACACACCTGTTCAGTTCCCCCAGATGCATCAGAAGACACTGATCTGTTATCATCTGATTATTTCACGACACTGGCAATACCTGAGTTTACAGACTTAACTTATTCCATGAACCATGAAACAAGTTCATTTATTCCATCATCAAGGAGATGGAAATACATGGATATGATTCAAATTACTCAATTCTCTATTCTTTGCAGACCCCATTTGTAAAATGCACATTTGAAGTCTGGAGATAAACATACCGGCGAGCCCTTGGGGCCAGGAAGACCCGGATGGCCATCTCTTCCAGGAGAACCTGCTCTCCCTGGCACGCCAGGCTGTCCTGGAAAGCCTGGGTCTCCTTTGTCACCTTTGAGCCGCAGGTCGAAATAAATCTCACCAGGCTCCCCCTTGGCTCCTGGCTGGCCCATCAGCCCTGGTGTACCTTGAGGCCCCTGTAAGAACGAAGCATTGTGACCCACGGAAGAACTCATCCGTGAAGACACCAGCGTGACTAACACGGGCAACCAGAGAATCAAGAAGCCACCTTCTGGAAAATGCTCATGCATTCAGGCCTCATCTTTCATTTTCTAGGTGCAAGCCAGTAGCTCTGTGATAAAGCCCTGGTCTGCTGCACTTCTCGCGTTTTTCTTAAAAACACTTATCTTAGTTAGGCATTTCAAGCAGAGACCCGGCTGGGGCAGAGGGAGTTATGGTGTGGTTTTGGGCACCCAGCTCTCCTTAGGCAGCTTTCTTTCCCTAACAGCTGCTCAATGCTCGCAGGAATGCAGACCCTGTCGGGAGGTGCTGATTGACATGTGGTTGGTTGTGCGGCTTCAGTAGCGGACAGTCGCTATCGCCAGCTCAGCCCCAACGGCATGCAGAAGCCTCTTCTCCAGCTTCAGCCCAGCGAGCCACCTATCAGCACCTCCTTGCCATGCTGAATACTCCTGTGAATATTGAACGGGTTTCCCTTTATGTTCGTGCCCAGAATTCCAGAAAAGATAAGGACTTCCAGGGCCTCAGTGAGAGAGGAAACTCTGGGAGTGGGCGCCGGGCCAGCTCTGTCATGAGTCATGTTGAGTCAGCAGTCAAACTGACTTCCCCAAGAGACTCACAGTAGAACATTGCTCAGTTCCTGGAAAGTTCAATCTGCAAAGAACACCACCCACACCCACCAATGGTGTCTCCTCCAGCTTCCTGAGACTCGGGTGTCGCAAGAAAAACAGAAAAGCCTTCCAATAAATGTCCCAATTACTTGTTTGCTTAGGCTTGAGAAAGGCATCTTCAGACTCCCTGTTGATTTGGCATAATTTTAACTCTGGCACAATTCACTTAATATGAACTCTTGTTCATAAACTTCCTTTCATAAGGTTCTTAGATATATATGAATCAGTCACATGCACATGCTTCTCTGTGTGCATATGACATGTAGTTATCAAAGGTTCTTAGATATGTATGAATCAGTCACATGCACATGCTTCTCTGTGTGCGTATGACATGTACTTATCAAAGGTTCTTAGATATGTATGAATCAGTCACATGCACATGCTTCTCTGTGTGCGTACATGTACTTATCAAAGGTTCTTAGATATGTATGAATCAGTCACACGCACATGCTTCTCTGTGTGCATATGACATGTAGTTATCAAAGGTTCTTAGATATGTATGAATCAGTCACATGCACATGATTCTCTGTGTGCGTACACGTATTTATCAAAGGTTCTTAGATATGTATGAATCAGTCACATGCACATGCTTCTCTGTGTGCGTACGACATGTACTTATCAAAGGAAGGAGCTGGTGGACAAAAAAAGACCAACGTTCGCCCAATCTTTACACTGAAAATATGGCTAGCACTGGTCACCAGCCTGCTGGGTGTTATGGCCCTTTCTACAGCATCTCTGACCCTTAATGCAGCTCTGCAAGGAAAATATGGAAACTAGGACTCAGCAGAGGAAGAAGCTGACACTCACAGAAGTTAGTGATGGAGCCAAGACCACCCAGCCAGAACGTGCTGGAGCTGGGATCCACATTTATGCATTTGCAGCTGCAAAGCTTGTACCTGATGCCCATGCCCCTGGAGGGCTAAGGAGAGTTAGGTATGAGCTAGGAAAATCTGCCCCTTACACAGGGGGAGAGGTAGGGCTTGAAGGACCTCTGTGTCCTGCTCAAAGTCAAACAAACAGCAAATATGGGATGAACCTCAATAGGGCTGACTTGTTTTCCTGCCTGAATTGCTTCCTAAGAGCTAAAACATTGCAGGCTAAGGAACGGGAGGAGCTGCTCTTCCTCCCGTTCCATCCTCCATGCCGACCATGATGCACTGACGCCTGGCCCAGTGCCGTCCAGCAGGCTTCCAGAAGTACGGAGAGTCGGCAGCAGCTCTGCACTGTTCAAAGTGACTTGGAAAGTCATTAAATAACAGAAAAAAATGCAGTTCCCTTATCACAGTGACTGCATTTCAAAGGCTCAACAGCCACCACTGGCCGGCAGCTGCCAGATCGGATGGCAGCAACACAGAACTCTCCTGTCATGGCAGAAGCTTCTCATGGACAGCTACTGGTAGTCTGAGCTGGCCCCGTGCTCTAATGCCCCTCCTGACCTGGGACACTTCACTTGGACCTACTCAGGAAAGGTGGAAGACAGCCAGTCTATTTGCTTTGGGTCCCGGGAAAGGCAATAAATTATTTCTATGAGCCACCTGCCAGAAATTGTAGCAGAGGGTCATGGAAAAGTTGTTATTTACTTGAAAGGTGTTGTGGGATTTTTAAAGTGTGTCTCTTTAGTTAATATTAGCTCCTGTGCATCCTTCAATCCCAGCTAAAGTTAGCCTCCTCCATGAAGCCTTTCCTGTGGGCACGGGCTGCCTTCTGCTCTACTGTATGGACCTCGTTCTGTAAATCACTTTGTTTCATTAGGACAGTTCATTTGCAGAGCTGTCTCTCCACTGATATTTCAGGGCTTTGAGGGTGGGACCAAGGCTTCCTAACTGTATCCGTGGCATCCAGAACAAAAGAGACATTGGAGGAAGTACACGTGGAACTGGCACTATTCATCAATTTAAAAATACCAGTGCCAGAAATTATAACCAATGTATATTTTTCTCAACTGATAATATCATTACATTATTTTATGGTAATTATTCACAGCCTAAAAATATAAAGCTCTCCAATACTATGATCTTAGGGTGAGAAAACACAATATTTTATTTTAACAGTGATTACCTTGCCTGCTGTCATTCTATGTATGAGAGAAATCTGGGCTTTTAGAACAGTGACATTGGTAACCGTAAAATATCTCCTGTGGTTGCTTTGCCACAGCACTTCTTGATTCTAAGTAGTTCAAAGGTCTTTTGATCCATCTCCCTGAAAATAAATGCTGAGGAATCAAATACTGCCTGGAAAATTTAGCATTGGCTGCATTAATTGGAGAAAGTCTGACACCTACATGTCTGCCTCTAAAAAGTGGTGCCACTGAGGGAAAAGTCGGGGAGTGTTAGTTTCAATTAATCCTCCCTGCAACCAGGAACCACGAAACCTGCTCAGACCAACTTGGGCTTCATCAACCCGCATGGGGAGTCAGCCTTTTGTGATCCATTATTCTTTCCCAAAAATCAAACACTTGGCTTTCAAAAGGAAGTGTCGCAGAAATGCTATCTAAGTCAAATGAAAAATCAGAGCATTTTGCTGCTTTTAAATTTTAATTTACTCTCCTGGGTGCTGGTTTGTGGATATCTATTTTAGCCTCTAGCCAAATTCAAAATAAGAGAACCACATTTCTGAGCCAGTTAAATGACGGAGCTTCAAATACAGCTTCCAATAAAATGAAAATTACTAACTTCTCAATTGAGCTATTTACCCGTAAATCTATTTTTAGAGACTTTTTCCATCTACGGAAAGAAAGGAGGGCCTGATGAAGGCATAGGAGTAGAATTGGGGTTGTACATTTTCTTTATTTTCTTCTTTGTCATGATCTCTCCTCAATATTCCTATTTTCTCACCTCCTTCCTCTTTTTCCATCTTTATTAGATTTGTCTGGACTGTCTCTCAGCCAGAATTGAGGTAGGAAGTTCACCAGGAAAGCCCAGGAGATGAAGCGGTGGATAGAGGTTAAAATGTCCTTTTCTGCTTTCTTCAAAGTTCTTCTGTCTTTGATCCCCGCTACAGTCAGGGCTACCCAGTTATTTGAACTTCTAATTTATTTAGAAATAGTTTAAACAATTGCAACTTCTAACTCAGCTCCCCAGGCACCAGGGAAGTTCTGGAGAGCAGAAGCCCAGAATCTAACTTCAAAAGGAGAAAACGATTCCTGAATTCCAGCTGGGTCATTCCTATTTCAACTCGCTTTTGCCCTGGTTTTCTTTTATAGAAGCTTCCAGCAATATCTTTAAAAATTCAAAAAATTTGAAGAGCTACATCAGAAATGAATAATTCCTAAATTTGACTTTCAATTTCTTACAAAAAGAAAAAAAGAAACGAAAGGAATTGTAGAAACTGGTCCATGCTTGCAGAGCTCAGAAGAACAAAGAAAATACTGGAGGAGCAACGCCTTGAGATTGAAAAGCTTCAGCAACGGAACTGATTATATGCAGGAAAATAATGTCCTTCAATATTCAGGATGATTAATGTGCTCTTCTATTTAATGGATTCTTTTAAAACAAACTAAAAAACTAAGACGCTGGTATTTTGTTCGATTGAAAGGTCTCATGTCGAT
The DNA here is from genome assembly GCA_028533165.1 of Leontopithecus rosalia. Classification (NCBI taxonomy): domain Eukaryota; kingdom Metazoa; phylum Chordata; class Mammalia; order Primates; family Cebidae; genus Leontopithecus; species Leontopithecus rosalia. Next base: position 190,754,846 of record CM052648.1, read on the forward strand.
GTGATCCAGATATTTCATTTGTGGATTAGAAAAAGCAACTACACAATAGATGTTGTAACAGCAATTTTCAACTGAAAGAAATGGAATAAAAGCATAAAAACCAATTTCAAGTCCTCAGAGGGCAATGGATCTGCTTTCCTTGATCTTTCCATAGAAACCACTGACCCTGAACCTCCTAACAAGCTTTCGGATGATCTGATGTGACGTTACCAGCAACGGAAACACAGAAAGAGCACTTCTCTGCGCTGCTCAGGAGTGGCTCCCGTGGCAACATTTGTTTCAGGAAATGCCAGAGACCCTGCGGGAAGGACAGGGCCCCATTCAGCCACACCTGAACACAGGTAGGCAGCAGCCAAAGACGTTTTGACCAGGCAAGAAGAAAGGCGGCTGTGATTTGGGCTCTGCAGGTAACACTCTTACTCATTCTCCTGAGACAAGGGCCACGTGGAGTCACTCCAGAGGGCTCGACAGAGAGACACTTACCAGAGGCCACGTTTGCAAACGCAAAACTACGCAACTCTGTGGATGTGCTTGGTGGCCACTTGATACACGTATGAACTCAGACGGGTTTACTTACAGGCACTCCCGCAAGACCGTCTCTGCCAGGCAAACCTCTGTCGCCCTTGGCCCCTGGCTGTCCTGGGAAACCTTTCATGAGACAGGGAAAAAGACAGCGACACAGCATTCATGAGACACTTGTCAAAACCTTTCCGAACCACCAGGGCATGTGTATACCTATGTAACAACCCTGCACGATCTGCACTGTACCCCAGCACTTAAAGTATAATAATAACAAAAACCTTTTCTTAAGACTCAAAAGCACAAACATCTGTACAGGAAGTGGATGATTGCTTGGACAATCCCAAGAGAGTGATAACTAAAATGCCCAAGGTGGACTCAGAAAGGGAAAATGTGACCCAACGCACACCGTCACCCGGAAGCAGGAGCGCCTCCAGCACCCGCCCCCGCCTCCTGCCCACATCCCCAGGGACCACATAAAGGGGAAACATAAATTCCGTGAACTGCTTGTGAGACAACAGAATCTGTGGCATGCAGGGAGCTGTTATGTGCTGTCTTTTATGAGGAAATCTTTACATGCCAAACACGTAGGCTCTCTTGATCATTCCCAACAACATGGGAAAATCCTGGAATGGGGCTCAGCATGCTTGTTATTATGCTCTAGGATTGGCTGCAGAAAACCAGGCCTTTCATAGAGTAAAATCAGTTTCACAGCAAAGGTGCCAACACAAAAGCAAATTCTGAGCTGGTCCTTTTCACATTTGGGTCTTACCTATTTCTCCTGGGGGTCCCTGTGGCCCAGGAGGCCCCCGATAACCTGTTGTATCACAGATGAGGCAACTCTCTCCTTTTTGACCTAGAAAACACCAAGGTTCTTACATGTAACATGTGACCCGAAGTCTCTGGAGTGCACCGAGAGAATAGAAAAGCCAAGGCTGTCACTGACATATTATGTTCAAACTTATGTTTGTTCAGTGACTGAACGGCTCCTCCAGGCTCTCTGCTAACAGGTGGAAACTGCAGTCAGATGTGTGTCCCTCTCTGCGTCAATGAATGGGCCCGCTGTCCCCAGAAGGTGTCACATGTGACCACAGATGTACTGTTTAACGACCCCAGTTCTCCCAGTGAAAGGACAGGGGCTGCCTCCCTAAAAAGTGGTCCAGAAATGTCACGGTGCCTATCAGCCTGCAAAGCCTTGATGTTTGTAATTCTGTCTCGAATTGTGAAAGTCCCCATCCCCTTTCTCTTTGGTTGAGTGCATAGTCCGGTTCGTGGACTTCCCTGGTTGGCAGACTTGGAAATAAGAAGCCACAAAAGCAAGAATGCATGTGTGACCTGATGCCCAGGAAAGCAGAGGAGCAGGGGAGGAGCTGCTCTTCTTCGGAAATTCTAACATCTCAAGTCTTGACTTTCGAACCAAGCTCAGAGACCTTACAGTGTCTTAGCTATTCCTGTATCTTAAATATTAACAAATCTGGTTTCTAGACACAAATCAGGCATATTATAGAGCAAAAAGTGCTCATAGAGAAGCTATGCCAGGGACCTCGAGGTGGCGTGCCCATGTTCCTCCCCATCCCTGCCCTGGCTGGCAGCCCCCTGTGGGCACTGCTATTGCCCACTCCACCCCGGGACACCCCACAGGCAGAAGTAAGACAGGGCTGGCACAGGCGGGCCAGGCCCCTGAAGTGTGGGAGCAGGTGCACAGTTTCATTGTGGGCTCTTTTAGGAGGCAGGACAGGAGCCCATCCATGGAAGGGGTGGGATGCAACACAGCTGAGAACCCAGCTAAGTTCTGAGCCCCGGGCATTCGTGGGTGTCTCTGTTCGCAAAGCTCCAGGAGGGTTGGGGGACAAGGTGTTATCCAAGCAGATGATGTAGCCGAAAGAGGAATGAGAAGACTCAAGAAGAAAGGTACTTCTCCTGGGATCTGGGGGATGGATCGCTAAGATGGCAGTGTGAGGAACCTCTGGGGGATGGATCGCTAAGATGGCAGTGTGAGGAACCTCTGGACGCTGGATCTGTCTTAAAATGGAACAGTCCATCTCACAGAGCACTGAGCGCCTGGCAACTAGAGTGCAGAGACTCACTAAAAACCAAAGTGCACACTGACTCTGATAGGTGGCACCCTGTGACAGCCAAGATCGCTTCCATTTCAGGTCCTGCCGTGTACGTGGCTGTCAGAATTCTAAGATGCTGGCTGAAACATTTCCATGCATCATTTCTGTTTTACACATTTGAAGACTAAAGCGTGTTTATAATCCACAGGCAGAAACGGCACACAGAGGGGGTACTGTGGGGGCTGCCTCCTATGTGTCCTACTCTCGGGTTACTATCAGGAATAGAGATATGGGAATATCCACTGCCTATTCCCCTCTAAGACAGGACTGCCGATGCAGTGATACTCCACCTCTGTGTCCAGGACGGCCGTCCTGTGCGGGTGGTGAGGCAAACGCCTGGAAGGATTACAGATGGCACCGAGAGCCCAGAGTGAAGCTGGCTAACGCCTCAATGGCACATCTGCCCGCACTGATACGCGAACACCACTGGAAGAACTGGTGAGCATTCCATGTGCAGAGTTTCGACTTGGCTTGAAGGAGGGACGTGCATTCTTTGATAACAGAACTCTCTTCTCAAACATTGACGGAAAGATGGTGGTAACAAAGCAGTCTGAATTTTAACTGCTGACCACACCCACCATAGCAAGACTGACTTCATGGTCCTTGGGGAGAAAGGGCAAAACTCGGACTTCCAGGGCTGTCCGCCTTTCCCTCCCAGATCATTAACTAAGTTCCAGGAAGATGCTTATTCTAGGAAATGGATTTTGAAGGGGGGTTCCACATAAAAGAAGAATACACCTAATGCCCACCCTCACCTGACTCCAAAGCCAACAAGTATGTGGGGAAAAAAATCCTATGCACAGACACAACCACCATTAAAAAAAAAAAAATCAAAATCTCTTACCTTTCTCTCCAATTTCGCCTGTCAATCCTGGCTGCCCTGGAATGCCAGGAGGACCCTGGTCACCTGGAGGTCCAGGCTGACATTCCACGATTCCATCTGAAATTGAGTTTTCAGTTATAGCATCATAGTGCAACCTCTATTCTTTTTTTTTTTTTTGAGACAGAATTTCACTCTGTCACCAGGCGCCAGGCTGGCGTGCAGTGGTGCGATCTCGGCTCACTGCAACCTCCACCTCCCGGGTTCAAGCAATTCTCCTGCCTCAGCCTCCCAAGTAGCTGGAACTACAGGCGCGTGACACCACGGCCAGCTAATTTTTTTTTGTATTTTTTTAGTAGAGACGGGGTTTCACCATGTTGGCCTGGATGGTCTCGATCTCTTGACCTTGTGATGCGCCCACCTTGGCCTCCCAAAGTGCTGGGATTACAGGTGTGAGCCACCGCGCCCGGCCAGCAACCTCTATTCTAAAACCAAAATACTTTAGGCTATTTGATAGGTGTTAAAAATTCAGCTTTAGTTTGTTTCAAAATAATCGTAGGATATCAACCACTTGCAAAACATAATCTGCACACACCACACACATCAACCACTCACATCCCAAGCAATCCCTGCTACCATTTCTACTTCACCAATTCTGAAGCATATGTAGGTGTATTACCACTGTCCTGCGCACTCTCCCATTTCACCGTGCAGAGTGTCTACCAGAACGCTTATTTTACAGATGAAGACACGGAGGCTCAAGAAATGTAAGTGATTTGCCCAGGGTCATGCATCTGTTAAGTCAAAGCTGAGCTGAGACTAGAACAATTTTATTCCTTTATCCCCCACTCTAACCCAATCTACAACAAAACTAATCATCATTTTAGAGCTGCAGACTGCCCATGAGGAAATGCCTCGAATTGTTCACATTCAATTCTGAGTATCATTTATGTAAAGAGACATAAAAATAAAGTGCAGTAATGCACACACCATCTGTCCTAGGTTCTAGTAAAAAAGCATCGGTATTGTTTTGTGATCTGGATACACATCGAGATAACGTTTATATTTCCTTTCCCAAGATCTTTGAAGAACAAGACACACTGAACAACTTGGCCCCCAGCATCTCTGCCCAGACCTAATCCTAACATTCAGGCACCAGCACCGAAGGCCCTCCCTCCCCTTTACAGGGTCTTGTCCTAATGACAGAGTCATGGACAGTCTCTGTCCAGCTGTCACCTGGATACCCGGAGTCCCTAGGGTGTGGAATGGGGATTTGGGGCCCTCAGGCTTGGATGCACTAACCAAGGTCAACTTTCCAGCTTGCCCACGCCAGCTAGAACCAGAACGCCTAAGAAGAGCCCAAACCTTGTCTGATGACTTGGTTTAGAGCTCAGCAGAACGAGTTAGCCCCAGCTCTGCCGGAAGTGAGGGGAAGAACTCTTGCTTTGCTTGTTCCTTATGTGCTACGTGTCTTTCCCTGAGTTTCTCCCCAGGAGGCACAGGAGGTGAGAAAGCCTGAGTGGAGTCACCATTGGTCCCGCACAGCCACTGCTAGGGACCTGCTGCCAGTGTCTCTGGTCCGGCTTGGCTCCTCGTCGACCCTTTGACCTTGGTGCAACTGACACCATCTGTCTTAAGACAAAGTGGACTCCACGTTCATGCTCCAAAGAGCAACCCCTAAATTACTGAAGGAACCCACGTCTCTCAGCCCTGTGAGCCTAGGGTATATTAATCCCTACCTCTGGAAATGTATGCTCATGAATATTGAGAGACATGCAATGATTACACTCCTTCAGAACATAACTCCTGCCTGCTTCAGCTCAACCAGAATCCCTTCACATCCCTGGCAAAATTGAAAATAAAAATAAAAAGTAAAAAAACAAGCAAACAAAAAAATGGTACATCCTCACCGAAGTCCATTTAAAATCATTTAATGTGGTGATTATTTCTGAGGAGTTCTAAAATGCGAGTCTAGAGCGCACATTTTACAACACCTGCTCATTGACGGTGCCTACAGCCACAGACGGTTCCGAGCTGGCCGTACGAACTGAGACAAGAAGGCTGTGGCAGAACTTAGATGCCGAAATCCCAGCACTGCACGGTTAACGCTCTATCGGTAAGTCCCAAGGTAGCAATGACTTCAAGATGTAGCTTCTTTAACATACATTATACATCTTAATAAAAACATCCTTTCCAAATTATGACTTAGTACTCTGTGATTGGGAATTACTTAATTTACATGGACTCAAAAGGCCACCTAGAAAATGTGGAAGAGCAAATATTACAATGTATTCTGCTAACACATCCCATTCAATGAACAAGAGTGTAAAGCTCACATTTTTTAATAGGACATGTGTTTGTATTTCGGCATTTGCAAAATTAAAAATATCCAAAAGAAAGTCCTTTTTCTAGATTTCCCCACCAATGGCTCCCTCACCCCCTCCGGTGCTTGTAAATGACTCTGCTTAAAACCACAACCCCATGCCCCAGTCCCACCCACCCCAGAACTCCCTGTTGACTCTCCTGCTTATGCTTATCCCTGGACTTCTTATCATCTCCCGCATTCCAGAGAATTCCCTTGTCTTGGGTTACCCATCTGCCCGTCTGCCTGTGGAATGCTTGCTCTAGGGCAGCAGGATCTGTGGACTCTTATCACCATTGTTAGATCCCTGCCTGCTGCCTCCCAGGCACTCCCTTCCCTGCTGCATGAATCTAGAACCCAAAGGCCCCTTGGTCAGGCTCACAACCTTTGCTCAGACACACAGAGAAAAGAAGACTCTGGATTGAGTAACCCCGCACTGCAACATTTCATCTTCATTTCCCACGTTTCACAAAATCACAAGAGAAGAGGAGAAAAGCTCCCCGAAGTCACATATGATCCGTTCTTTCTCCTACTCAAATTCATGCAGATCACATTCCCAGTGAGGCTGCCAGGCTGGAATCCACGGCTCCGTCTAGTCCTGGCCCAGCCCCTACAGTGGCCTGATCCATGAGAACTCCCTTTCAGAAAGATGTGCTTGAGTTCTAGCAAATAAGTCTTGCTGGGACTGGAAGCCGGGAATCCTCTCTCACTCAGCCCCGCAGAGGATCTGTGTTTCAGGGCCCCACAGAGCACATACTGGTTTTGATCCAGCAGGTTCCAACGGCTGGCTCTGGGCATCTGAACACACTCCCCTGGGACAGGTGGGCTTAAATTCTTGGAGATCTTCTTAGAGTTTGTGTTGATATTGCATTGGGACCACAGGGCCATCTTAATTGAATCAGTAGTTCCATGTTACATGTTCAGCTTTTCTGGAGCAAAATCTGGCTTTTCTGGATTTTATTAATGCAATCTTTACGCATGTAATACTGCCTTCCTTGTTTTGTGTGTGTGTGTGTGTGTGTGTCCTACTATTCATTTGTATGAAGAATAATGCATTCTGTTTTCAATAGAAACTACATAACTCAACAGGCTTGCTTTTCAACTTTCAATGCCAGGTTTGCTTTTTAACATTGGGAATGTGACCTGTATGAATTTCGGTAGGAGAAGAGCGGATCATGTGACTTTGGGAAACTTTAGATGCTTTTTAATTTTAGAGTCTCAGAACTTGTTAACATATTATTTATTCCTTTAAATCAATTTTACTTCTTATTTTAACTATTGCTTTTTGTAACACAGTTAATTCTGTGAAGATTCCCTTAGAGGAATATGAGTGATTAGAAGAATCCACGCCTTTCTATTATACTCTGGGTGTTGGGACTGTCACAGCCCCCAGCCTGGCTCTGCCGGGCACCCCAGCATCTGCTGGGACACCACATTAAACCATCCCTGAGGGAACTCACTTGTGTAGCCAGGCTGCCCGGGGGGCCCGGGGAGGCCAGGAGGACCCGGGAATCCGTCTCTTCCACTTGGTCCTGGCAGAGATACGCCTGGAAATCCTCGTTCACCTTTTTCTCCTCTTTCGCCAGGGAAGCCAGGGGCACCAATCTGCCCAGGTACAGGGAGGCCTGCAACCAGACGGAAGCTCACATCAACAACCTCCAGGCCGCTTAGCATCTACAGCACAAACTCATTCTCCTAACTTTGTTCAAGGTAAAACGGTGACCAGACCATCGCTGACAGGGAACTGCTTTAGACAAGTAAAACAAATTAAGCTGGCAGACACTTTGCCATTTCATGCTGACAGTCAAATGTTTCCCACACATTAACGTCAAGGAACAGGGACTCACGGTGTAGACATTAAAATCTGTGAATTTCTCTTAGTGCAAATAGCATTCCCAACATATAAAAGGCAGGCTGTAGAAGGCGCACTGCATTTCTACTTGGAGCACAAGGGCATAGAAACGTCATTCAACAAAGCGAAAGTGGACCTGAAGCAAAGGGATGGTCACTGGGTTGGCAACCTAGAGGCAAGGGCAGGAGAGCAGAATAAGGACACAGAAGAAAGCTCTGTGAAAGGGCACGAAGTCAAAGTAGCAATTAGGTGTGAACATGTCAGGTCAGCTTTGGCTACTGTAACTCCCTGAGGGAAAGACCACGTGGGCTGGGGATTGCTGAAGCCTGGAGGCGCTGCCTGAGAGAGTGTGATGAGGGGGCTGCCCGAGGAGGCTCTGCTGCTCCCTGGAGGGACACACCAGCCTCTGCTCCCAGCATCGGGCCGTGAAGAGGAGAGTGTGAGAAAAAGGACAGCTGAGGGACACGGGATGCGGGAAGACCTGGCGTGAATGAAGAACAGCGTGGAGAGGAGAGGGAGGAGGACACTGAGCCTGAGACATTCAGCCTGTCACTGCGGAGAAAAGCCACAAGCACAACCTGCTCCAAGACAGCCAAGGGCCCCAAGGGGCGGCCCCTATGGGCTTCCAAATACTGCGCGCCCTCCCTGAGTGGCAAAGGAGGAGGCTGCACCTCCCATGGACAGAAAATTGAAGGAACTCCCTGGCATGAAGCCAACCCACACCCTTGGCGTGGGGAGGATGGTCAGGGAGCATGGGCAGGCAGTGGTCACGGTCAGGGCCACTGGCGAGCCCAAGGTGGAGCTGGACGGAGAGGAACACAGCAGTTTTGGGAGGGGACATGGTAACTCCTCCAGCCGGAACAACTCCAGCGGCTTTTTATCGAGCGTCTGGGTTAAGAGGCCACTGAGTAGATAAAAGACTGTGGACAGTAAGCAAGGCTCCTGATGAGGAGACATGATGTCATTCCCGAGAGTCCAAGAGGTAAGAAGGGACGACAGGGTTGCTTTAAGGGTAGATTCGGAGTTTTTACAGAAAAGAGAGAAAGTGGGAGTGGACGAAGGCCCTGCCCTGAGCCAGGCGTGGGCTGTGTGGGTGTTGACTGTTCCCGAAAAAAAAAAGGGGGAGCTCTGCAAGAACTTAGACCCGCTGGAAAGGAAAAAATATAAAATAATAAACAGGGGGATAAAAAAAAATGTAAAAATCGATAACAAAGCAAAAAGCTTAAAGGCTGCGAGCACTGAGCTGTGTGCCAATGACACGGCATAGGAGCATTCCCATCAGACACTTATTTTATCAGCTCTGGGACCTGGGAGAATACCACAGATACACACACACGTGTACACACATGCAACTGCACACATGTATGGGGACAACACACACATGCATCTACACACATGTACGGGGACAACACATGCACACATGCATCCACACACATGTGCGGGGACAACACACACATGCATCTACACACATGTACGGGGACAACACACGCACACATGCATCCACACACATGTGCGGGGACAACACACACATGCATCTACACGCATGTACGGGGACAACACACACATGCATCTACACACATGTATGGGGACAACATGAACACACATGCAGCCACACACATGTATGGGGACAACATGCACACACATGCATCTGCACACATGTACAGGGACAACACACACACATGCATCTGCACACATGTATGGGAACAACACACATGCATCCACACACATGTATGGGAACAACATGCACGCACATGCATCCACACACATGTACGGGGACAACACACACACATGCATCTGCACACATGTACAGGGACAACACACACACATGCATCTACACACATGTATGGGAACAACACACACATGCATCCACACACATGTATGGGAACAACATGCACGCACATGCATCCACACACATGTACGGGGACAACATACACACATGCATCTACACATATGTACGGGGACAACATGCACACACATGCACCCGCACACATGTATGGGGACAACAAGTACACACATGCATCTGCACACATGTATGGGGACAACACACACACATGCATCCGCACACATGTATGGGGACAACACGCACACACATGAATCTACACACATGTATGGGGACAACACACACACATGCATCCGCACACATGTATGGGGACAACACGCACACACATGCACCCGCACACATGTATGGGGACAACACGCACACACATGCACCCGCACACATGTATGGGGACAACACACACACATGCATCCACACACATGTACGGAGACAACACACACATGCATCTGGACACATGTACGGGGACAACACACACATGCATCTGCACACATGTACGGGGACAACACGCACACACATGCATCCACACACATGTACGGAAACAACACACACATGCATCTGGACACATGTACGGGGACAACACACACCCACATGCATCGGCACACATGTACGGGGACAACACACACATGCATCTACACACATGTACGGGGACAACATGCACACACATGCATCTACACACATGTACGGGGACAACATGCACACACATGCATCTGCACACATGTACGGGGACAACACACACATGCATCCACACACATGTATGGGGACAACACACACATGCATCTACACAGATGTACGGGGACAACACACACACACATGCATCTGGACACATGTATGGGGACAACAGTGGGCCTCTGCAATGCACAGCCTCCTAGGACCCACAGGTGGGCTTGTCTGGAGTGGCAGCAGGATAACTTCACTGTGAGGAGCCCCGGGGTCCAGGGAAGGCCAGGCTGGGACTGGGCATAGGCGCTAGCAGGGGGTTGGTCCTGGAGTCTGATCTCCAGCTGGGGAACATCCCAGAGGGAGGGGAAAGTCGTGAGAATGCTGAGGAGGAAGGTGTCTGATTGTGCTAGAATCGGGGCTCTGTGGAAAGGCAGGACCTGCTCAGTGGGAGCCGTGGGAAAAGAGGGGGCAGGCTGGCTCTGGCGGGGTTAGATGAGAGCTGAGCAGAACGGATCTGGATCCCCAGGAGAGACGTAAGGGTGTACATGTTCATTAACATGCCAAGCTGTCACTTACAAAGACAAGATAGTTATCTACCAGCATTTGTCTATTCTGCTTCCATAACTAGAAAAGATGTGGTAAGATTGCAAGTATCTAACATTCATGATAAGTTACATATTCAGAATATAAACAGCACAGAAGGCAGGCAACTACACTATAAGAAAACCGGTTAAGGAGTCTCACCTGGAGGTCCGGGTTGGCCTTGTATTCCCGGGAAACCTTAAAAGAGAAAGAGAGTTGGAGCAAACAGAACAGTTCACCCATTTGTATACACTTTTTATTTCTCTGCCGAAAGCCTTGCTTGGTGCATTAAGTGTCCATGCCCAAGGGGAATGTGGAAAACAGAGCTGGAGACCACCCGAGCCCCCACTCTGGAAATGCATTGCTCTCGAAGCTACAGCGAAGGGCTCCTGGACCCCCCTGTGGCAGTGAAATAGGAACTTGGAGGAGACCTGGTCACCAGACAGTCCTGCGAGGCCTGCAGATGCTTTCAAAATATGGATGGACACAGGTCCAAACTAGAAAACAAGAGAGGAAGAAAGAGAAAGCCGGGTGGCAGGTAGAGATAGGAGGAGGAGGAGGAGGAGGAGGAGGAGAAGGGGGAGGAGGAGGAGAAGGGGGAGGAGGAGGAGGAGAA
>CM052648.1:190766310-190778656 GCA_028533165.1 Leontopithecus rosalia
TGGCTCTCCTCTTGGCCCCGGAGTTCCAGGGTAGCCCCGCTCTCCTTTTTCTCCCAAAGGTCCTGTGCCTATAACCTGAATCAAGAAAGAAAAGGTGATGATCCCGTGGCGTGGGTGGCTAGTCCTGTATAGCAAAGCAGTTTGTGTGAAGAAACGGACATATTCGTTACTACTTCAAGAAGCACAGAAGTGAAGTAGCAGCAATGGTGACGGACAGGGAGGACGAGGATCGTAACTGGGATGCAGCTGACCCTGCAGAGGACTCTGCCAGGCAGGGGTCCCGCTTCCTCTCAGAATCGTCTGCCTGGCAGCAGCTTTTGTAACACTCCAGTGAGGTGAAGTTGGACTAACATCAATTCGAGGCTCAGGTTTATAATTTCTAATTGTACACGCAAGCCATAAATTAAATGTTTTACATTCCAGGGTATTATGAGAGGATCACTCTTAAATTTCCGTAGGCTATGTGTAATAGGAATATGCAATTTTTCTTATTGAAAGAGTTTTTGGCTTTTTTTTTTCTGATGACCAAAAGTACGCATTTCCTTAAGGTCTCAAGACAGTAAGAGGCGCTTTTGGCTCATTAAAAAGGAGAATATTCACTGAGCCTGACCCTAAATTAATAAAACTCAAGACAAGTGGCAAAGTCAACTTTTGCATATTACCTTTAAAATATAATTCCTGTGTATTAATTAAATTCATAGCTATTATTAAAACATGTCAATGTAACATAGCTTGATTTAGTCAGTCCACGAGTTACATACATACAACATCATGATGTATACCATAAGGATATGCAAGTTTTATCTGCCAGTTAAAAAAATCGATAACGTAAAACCTTCTATGTAAATCTGTAAATAAAAAGGGCTGTGTGAACACATTACCTGTGGCACTGCAAGGAAGGCAGCGGAGGAAAGAACGGTAATATTTTCATTAGTTCAAAAACCAGGGGCAAAATGGCCAAAGCAATGACTGCACAACTCTCTGACAGGACTGAAAATGAGCGCCGTGAAGACACTTGCAAACATGATAATGCCCACTAACTGTCACACACATCACGGACAGGTATGCAAAATATGTACGTTGACCAGTAGTAAAGCGTTATTTGCAAAAATAAAAATTGTTTTGCCAGGATAGTTGAATTGTAGATGGCTTGTTTCTCTTACAAAAATTTTCCTCAATGAACCATTTTATTTTATTTATTTATTTTTAAAGGTGTCAAGACCGGGCACAGTGGCTCATGCCTGAAATTCCAGAACTCAGGGTAGCCGAGGTATGTGGAGCACCTGAGGTCAGGAGTTCGAGACCAGCCTGGCCAACATAGTCAGACCCTGTCTCTACTAAAAATACAAAAATTAGCTGGCCAAGGTGGCAGGTGCCTGTAATCCCAGCTACTCCTTAAACTGGAGAGGCAGAGGTTGCAGTGAGCCAAGATTGCACAGCTGCACTCCAGCCTGGGCAATAGAGCAAGACTCCAACTCAAAAAAAAAAAAGGGTCAAATATGTTACTAATATTCTCATCCATGTGCAAACCTTTTCATTTTCAGTGGTTTAAAGATGTGCAGGAATTGTCAAAATATAATAAAAATAGTAAACACCCATAAAATACAAATTAGAAAATAATTTCAAGTAGCATGAACCACTTTACATAAAAAATGCAATTCTAGAGACAGCTGTGGGCGTGTGCCCTGTGTCTCCTGCCCTTCCTTCCCCCAGCACTCTGGCAGACCCAGGGACAGCACTCCTACTCACAATTCCAGGTGGGCCGGGAGGACCTGCTTCACCTTTATCTCCCTACAAAAGAAAAGAAAACTTTCCTTGCATATTCTTACCATAAAGATCGTCTTGCAGAAAGCAGGTTAAACATTTCTTCCGGTAAAATAGAGTGCCTGGGGTACATTAAAACTATTTTTCTCCCTTTAGTATCTCTCATTCCGTGACTATCACGACAAAAATGAATAGACTTCACTTTTTTTGCATACACGTGACACGTGAAAACGAGGATTTCTGTAAAATGTCAGTTGGGGGCTAATTATTCTTTTTCCAAAAGAGCCCAGATACTTGTCCCGTTGCTCGCCCACTTCCTTGGAAAACAGAACCATCGATGAGTGGAACTGGTGACCAAGGTTTTTCCACTTTAAAAAGAGAAATGAAATAAAATAATATAAAAGCATGGTTTCCAAATATGTTTTCTTAAAGAAATCATTTCACATGAGGTTTTTAGGTGAAGATTTTCTCAAATTTGCATTGAAGGTCATAATATAAAATCTAGTATTAACTAAAAACATAGGTGGATGAATTCTAGTTTTAATCTCATCCATAGTAGATAAAAAACCCAGAGAAATTAACCCTTTCATATCAAATATTTTATATAAACATCATCAAAATGATTTAAACAGTCTAAAAATATGTACATTATGACATGAATGTATGTTTTTTCCTTTTATGTTAAAGCAGTAAACAAGAATGGAATGTTTTGGATTTTCTTATATGAATACCAGATTTTAGAAATATCTAGAGGACATAAATATCTCGGCCACTATGTTCTAAATTTACCTAACACTTAAAATTTACAGGGTTTTACTTCCTCAAAAAATTATGGCGCAGGAGTTCTCCCTTTTGCCCCTGGCTTTAATAAATTTCCTGTAGGCCATGCAGGCCCTCTCCCCAGCTTTGGGGATGAACATTTCAAAATTATCTTACATTAGTAAAGATTTACGTTACCTAGTCTCATAGTAAGAGAGAAAACTAAAGCAATAATGAGATTTTTTCTGCCTGCAAGATTGACAAATATTTTTTAGAGGTTTTTTTTGTTTGTTTGTTAATTCCCAACTAAAAGGACCCTGGCCTGGCAGAAGGACTTTCTGGGGCAGTTTGGTTGCATGTAGTAAAAATCTCAAAACAAGCGTCCCAATGTGGACCCCACTATTACGCTTTTAGGAATTTGACAGAGAAACGGCCAGACAAGTGAGCGAAAACACCTGTCAGCATACATCTTTGGAAATGGCCCAGACACCAGGCGACAAAGGCAGGATGTTCATATTTCAGATAGATCCTCCTTCTATGATTACGTGAAAAAGTTAGTCATATTGCTCACTGTCACCTTTACAGACTGCCTGCTTGTGTGTGCATGTAGGGACAATGTGAACTCCGGACATTTCTGAGCAGGTAATAGAAGAACTTAGGTCAGCTTCCTTTTTTTCTTAATATCTTTCTGTATTTCCTATTGTTTTATGATCAGGAAAAAAAAATCTCTACCAAAAAAAGACATAAAAACTTGACTGAGTGGCACATTTCATGTATTTTTATTTTATTTTTTTAATCCTGAACACAGAGGAAACCACTAAATTGAGTTTTTTCCATAAGAAGCATACACAATTTTTTTCCCTTGAGTACAGGGTCCTTTATTCCAGGAAAAAATAAGCAGGCTTCTGGGTTGAATTGGAAAGGGAAGATAAAGACTCACAATAGTGCCAGTGTTTACCTGCGGGCCCTGGCGGCCTACGAGTCCTGGGTACCCGGGATCTCCAGGAAAACCCTGAAACCAGAGAGAAGCAGCAATCGTCAGAGGCCAGTGACAGCAACCGTGGGCCCGCTTGTAAAAACTACAGAGAAACACTTACGGGACTCCCTTTCTCCCCTTTGTCACCATCTTTTCCGGGTTTTCCCTGTAAAGACACAAACGTCAGTTTTAATAAATAATAATAGTAACTAGGATATGTCACCAAAGCTCTGATTCAGATAGCTTAATATGTTGTCTCTTTCATGAAATCACAAGGAAGGTGAAGGAGGGCTCCATGTAAGTCGGCAGCATCCTAACAATAAGTAATGCAGTGTATGATGAGGAACTGAACAAGCTGCAACAGAAGAGAACTCCGTTTTTAAAGAGCGGAGTCCGAGGAGATACGAGCCTTCTAAAATGTGATTGTATCTTGGTAGCAGAGCTCACATCAGAGAGGTTTGCCTATTGGCAGCTGAGTATTTGCAAGCTTACGCAAATGCTTTATTTCACGCAGGTTTCTGCATGTTACTTCCAGGTAGAAACTAGAACCATCCCAGCCGACCGGCCGCGGGGTAGGTCCCACATCCCCACCGTCCCCAGAGTGAGAATCATCTCAGCCTCTCAGGCGTGTGGCTGTGCAAACGCAGTCTGGTGCTCCGGGTGGTCATGTCCAACCAGCCTGCTGCTCTTGGATAGACCAGGACCGAAGGTTTCAGGGACGGACCAGGGCTCTTTGGAAGCCTCTTTCCACAGCCGGTGGCTGATCCTTAAACAGGGAAGGACCTTGCAAATGATACAGCTCAGGAGAATCTCGGAAAAGCACTTCAGGGCATGCAGAGATAGACTAGAAGTCCCTGCGAGCTTTCCCATTCTCGAATTTCTGTCAATCTGAACTGTGTTGTGATGAAAGGGCTTTGGAAAGCACTTACTCTGGGTCCTGGTTTTCCGGGTTCACCTTTCTCTCCGACCCCTGGCATTCCCTTAAATGAACAAAAAGACAAAGAGATTCATTCGACTATTTCAGCAAAATGTTAAATTAGACAAATATTAAACTTAAGGTGAAATAAGCTGGTAACTTAAATCTGTACTTTATGGTCTCTGACCTAAAAATAATAGGCAGAAATTGAGTACTTACTTGAAATCCAGGTTCACCTTTTTGGCCCTGAAGGAATTAGAGAAACAGATAAGCACTATCAAACAGCTCTATCAATTGTTGTATGCTACCTTAGACACGCAGCAGGGGAAAAAGCACTCATTTTCTGTGACATTAACAAATAAATTCACGTTGATCTCCAGCACTCACTTAGCATTGATAGTACAAATGGAGGAAGGGCAGGGTTCGTCATGCTTGACCCATGATGACCGGCCCTGCCCTCCTCCTGCTCCCCAGCCCGGCTCCCTCCTGCTGACCAAGCCATATAGAACTTGGGGCACATTTAAGAAGCCCGGATCCAGGGGTGAGCCTCAGATGAAGCTTAGAGCAACTGGTCCCAGCTGACTCTGCTCTCAAAGGTGCTCCTATTTTATGGAATGAACAACCCATAAATCTGTTTTCCAGGTCAGGATTGAATGTAGCTCAAAAAACTGAGTTTCGACCCATTTCTCTTTGTCCCTTGGAATTTGTCCAAAATTAGAAAATCAGTATTTGCTGAATGAAGCCCATTCATACCTTTTCTCCCTTAGTGGCATAGTCTCCTTTTTCTTGAACTTGAGCTTGTCCTGGTACTCCCGGAGGCCCACTGACCCCCTGATCACCCTGTCGACATAAAAATGTGGGATTAATGAGGCATATGAACAATTATTCAAAGATGAAAAAATACAGAGAGGTAAAAGCCTAAAATAAAACACCTATTTTGAAATGTATTTATACTCTATTGTATTCTAATCATCCTTGCCTCTGCAGAAAATTTCAATAGGAAGATGGTACAGTAAGTATCTAAAGCCAGGAGAACTTCAATTCCCAGGGGCCACAGAAGGATGGCAGCCACTAGCTCGGGAATAACCGTGGAATAACCTCTGGACGTGCCTGCATCTATGTGGTGCTTATTGGCTTCCGAAGAAAGGAATACACACTGCCTAACAGAGTTTGAGAAAAAAGAAGGCATTTTAGGTAACCCCAAAATAAGACAACCCTCAAGAGTCTCCTTCCTCAGGCATCCTAACTGCTGGCTACACCTCACATCATTACAAGGGCATACATTTCAGAGTCATCATACAGCAGAGTTTATGAAAAGAATGGGCCAAAATCTGGGGTGGCAGGCAGAGGCCACCTGCACGTCCAGACCCACCCAGGCCCCACTGCAGTGAGTGCCCTCCTTGCGACTGCCTCCACCAGCTTGGATGTCAGAGGAGAGTCTGGCCCTTCCACAGGCTGGCTGCAGCAATGGCAGGCAGCCCGTCTTAGCCAGCACCTGCTTCATTGGTCTGATCCAGGGAAACTCCTGGAGAGGATCACGGACCCACCACTCGCCTCCTCCCGGCATGATGAAGTCAAATGCAGTGGTCTGTGCCCTCCCGGCTCCACACGGCATCTCCTCCCACATCCACCTGGCCCTGGACCTGCCTGCCTCTGAGAAGAGGCCGACGGTGAAGGGCCCACTGCCAGCTG
Source organism: Leontopithecus rosalia (assembly GCA_028533165.1). NCBI lineage: Eukaryota > Metazoa > Chordata > Mammalia > Primates > Cebidae > Leontopithecus > Leontopithecus rosalia. Next base: position 190,772,418 of record CM052648.1, read on the forward strand.
TGCTAGTCCCAGTACTCCTGGTGATGGCCCTGGACCTTCCCGCCTCCGAGAACAGAGGCTGGTGGCGAGGAGGCCACTTCCAACCTAGCTAGTCCGAATGCTCCTGCGGGTGGACTTCAGCTCTACAGGGCTTACAGGGTCAAGTCCCCAATTTCCTAAGGGTCACGTCCTAGGTCTGACCTCATCACTGATGAAGAAGAGTTTAATTGAGCTCTCTGTACAGATTGCCGGCGTTAGCCTCGCTGTTCTCTGCCTGTCAGACCGCAGAGCACTCTCATAAATTCAGCGTATTGAAGAAGCTAGAGTCAATTCCATAATGCTGGCATTTTACGGAAAACACTACCTAATGCAGAGAAGAGTAACCACACTCATAAAAGCCTACACGTTGACCCGGAGGTGGGAACTGTCAGCTGAGGACTGTGGTCTTCAACATGAAAGCACTCCAGAGCAATGTGCACTCACCTTGTCACCTTTCGGTCCTTGAAAACTTAAGCCCATTTGCCCCTGTGGATTGAAAATAACACTTTCATTATAGGACTTGTCGACTTGGCTCAAAGTCATTCTATAAACCTCACAAAATGCAGTAAGATGGTAGATTTCAGGCAACAGCTTTGTCCCATGACCATCATAGAATTTTCTGGAAAGTAATGATCATGCTGTATTCAATGGCTATGAAAAAAGTTTTTAAAGTATTACTCATCAAAGATTCTAAGACCTTTTTTTAAATTTACAGTTTTTAAACTCTTGCATTAGAAAACTAAAGGAAATATCAGTGATTCCAAAGTATTAAGGGATGAATGAAAGAAAAGATCACTATATTGATAGATGATTAACAGATAATAAACGATAGATACTTAAAAATATATTTAGATAAACATAGTGTTACTTTGCCAACTTTTTTACAGACTGAAAGAAGGAGAAGAATGAGCCATAGCAATTTCATGATAACCTTATACTAACAGCAAAGGGCAAGAAATGAAAATCAAAAACCTTTACCTTTTCTCCTGGAGGGCCGGGAGGGCCTGGGGGACCCTGGGAGAGACAGCATTTTAATTAAATAGGATTCACAACTCTAGGGAGCTTAAAGTCCTTCTTTAGGCTAATGTTATCTTAAGATTCTCCAGTCAACACGATCATTTATTTGTGAAATATTTTTCATGGGCTTCCCCTCGCTCCCTGCTCCCAGCAGGTGCAGGACCCTCAGGTGTGACCATATGGCTACCATCCTCCCTGCTCCGCAGTGAAGCCACCCAGGGCAGAGCGTGCCTGTCCATCTTTGAACCCACTCCCACAGACTGTGGCTACCAGCGATACCCGGCCAGCCCTACAGTCATGACAGCATTGTCTGTCTCAGGACACCGGTTTATGATGCTACCATCATCCTTGTCCCACAGCTCTGGGTATAGGAAAACCGAGCGCCAGCCGGATGTTTAGTAAGAGGGAAGCTGATTCCACCATGTCCAAATTAAGAGCAACCATGACCGTGTGAAGTTTTTACTAAATTATTATTTACGTTCACACCTCAACATGGATGTCCTTTGAATGACAGCCCCAAAACTTACCGGTGGTCCGGTAAATCCTGGAGGCCCAACAGGGCCTGTAAGCCCCGGCAGTCCTGGTGGGCCCTGGAACGCATTAAGAAAGAAATGAGTTACGATGCAAACCTGGGGAGTCAGCTGGCACACGTTCATAAATATCCAGCAAATACTTACGGTCATCCCTGGGGGTCCGGGAAATCCTCGTTCACCTTTCAACAGCATCCCGGGCACATGGCCAAGTATCTCGCCTGGATCACCCTAGAGGATGGAAAAAGAAAAAAGAAAGTTGCAAACATTGACATTCATGTGAAGAAACTTAAAACTCAGTGAGCAGTCGGCACACGTTACTGTTACAGGACTAGCCCGCGTCTGGGATTCAGACCCTGTGTAAACTGGTAACCAACAGCCTGGCCGTGTCTCCATCATGGCTGCCATCTTCCTGACCAGCGTTAACTGCTCCATGGTCAGCTCAGCCGCAGCCAGGACTGAATGTGGAGACGGCCCAACAAAGGGGCCACAACACTGTGCACCTGACTGTCCCCCCATCTAGACAAGCGCCCCTGTCTCTGGTTGAAAGACTACTGTGTGACCACAGGCCCTTCCCACAAAATAAGAATTCTCTTTTGAGAAAAGGCTCAGGATGAGTATTGTTATAAAAGCAGGATGTGATGGGAAATTTTATCTGTCAACTTGGCTACGCCACATTATTGGGTTAAACACCAGTCCAGATGTTGCTGGATGGCATTTTTTTAATGAGATTAACACCTAAATCAGTACACTCTGAATAAAGCAGATGACCGTCCGTAATGCTGGTGGGCTGCATCCAATCAGTTGAAGGCCTTAGAGGAATAAAAGATTGATCTCCCTGAAGAAGGAGGGAATTCTGCTCACACACGGCCTTTGGACCCAAGACTGCAACTCCACTCTTCCCTGGTGTCCAGCCTGCCTGCTCACCCCACAGGTTTTGAGCTTGCTGGCCCACAGGCATGAGAACCAATGCTTTAGAAGCAGTTTCTCCTCTCTCTGGCTACACACACACACACACACGCACACACACACACACTACTGGTTCTGTGTCTATGGAGCACTCTAACACACAGGGCTACAATGGGGATTAATTTCCTCTGTGTTCTGAATCACAGGAGCACGGGAACTCAGCCTCGTTCAGGTAAGCAGTTATCTCTGCTGCGGCTGCTGAGACCTGTAAGCCTCCCTTTGACAGGGAAGCTCCCAACACCCAGGTGCCTGAGGTCCCCGGGCTGCATCTAAGCACAACACACACATTACAGGAGTGCACAGTCTGAGGCTGGGCTGATGCCATCAACCAAGCCCCAAGACAGAAACACCCCGCCTGGGAAAAGCTGTCCAGGTTCCCTCCACGGAAGTCTAAGAGGTGCCCAGGGAGCCCTGTTCTCCTGTCTGCCCTCCCTGATTCGGGTGAAATGAGCCTTCACCATCACACCAGGCTTCGTTCGCTGCTTAATCCCCATTAAGAAACCACTCCAGGTGTCTGAAGTCGGAGTTGAAGATCTGAGTTTGCATATTGCTTATACAGCCTTTTAATGTAGCAGAGTTTAGAGAAACGTATTCAGAAGCAATGGCTCAGCCAAAGCAGTTTAAAGAAAATGCGTTTTGATGTCACTTGTTTCAAACAGATTCCCTATCATAAATCCAGTAAAGCAACATAAAATAAAATAAAATGTACCTTCATTCCTGGTAACCCTGGTGGTCCCTAAAAAAGAAAGTTTTGGTGTTAGTTTTGTTTTTCTCAAAATATCATTAGCATTAAACATGTTATTCTATAATATTAGACATAAAATATGTCATTAAAACATAAGCAAAGAAAGAAACTATAAAAAGAAAGAAGTTCTGCCCTTAAGTAACCCTATACTCACGGGATTTCCGGTGAAGCCAGGCAAGCCGGGGGGCCCAAGCGGCCCTCTCTCTCCCTGGGGAGACAGCAGAGCGTCATTCGTGCGTACCGTGTGGGGCACACAGGCTATCCCTGACACCGCATGAGTAACTCGGCCCCACCCTTCATCTGTTGGTTAGTCTTTCCCTAAAAACAGTTTGCCACAGGCTATGCAACGGTGTACCACTTTGTGAAAGAAGAAATATACTTGAGAGTATCATTAATAGGGGCAAAGGCTCATAACGACATTTTCCCACTTGGTGTAATAATTGATTAAAGGTAATAAGTTTCGTGCTTAAAGGCAATTTTAGGATAAAAGTCTACAAAAAAAGAAAGGAACAATGATATCTTTCTGGGACACTAAATATGGGAATACTGTATTTCCCTACTAAATAAAGGAAACTTTTCAACTGTGGCAAATAAAACTCTGTTAACAGAATCACACTCCCTGACTCCCTAATATGCAAAATACATAAACACGCTCGAAAAGGAGGGTCTCGGTTCTGGACTTACCTTCGTGCCGTTGCATCCTGGAATACCTGGGGGCCCAGGCGGGCCGTCTTGGCCAGGAATACCCTGTGATTAAGGAAGTGAAAATGTAACCCAAATAGAAAATCCCCTGATGGAAACCATTCCACAAAACAAGCAGAGTGCATTTTCTATACATACGGGAAGTCCTGGATTTCCAGGGTAGCCAGACGCTCCTGGGGGCCCCTGTGGGAGGAAGCAAAGCATGTCAGTGAAGGGCTGGGAAACCTTACTTCCTCCTACACATGCGCCCGGTTAACGGAGTCCTGCCCTCATTTTTGGTGTCCAGAACACACACACACAAAGCAGACAGTGCACTCTGCACAAGAGGCAGCAGAGGGCATAGCCCAGGGCAGACTGCCCAGGCTTCCAGGAGTAAATCTACACCAAAAGCACACTACTGCCACTTGCAACTGCATAGATATGGAACCAGTCTAACTTCCTACCAACCAATGAGTGGATAAAGGAAATGTGGAATATACGCCCCGTGGAATACTACTCAGCCATAAAAAGGAACAAAAGGATGTCTTTTGCAGCAAATTGGATGGAGCTAGAGGCCATTATTCTAAGGGATGTACGCCAGGAATGGGAAACCAAATACTGCATGTTCTCACTCACCAGCGGCAGCTCTCTATGAGGATGCAAAGGCTTAAGAGTGATACAGTGGACTTTCGGGACTTGGTGGAGGGAAGGCTGGGGGAGGTGAGGGACAAAACACTACATAGTGGGTACAGTGTACACTGCTTGGGTGACAGGCGCACTCAAATCTCAGAAATCACCACTGAAGAACTTATTCACCTATCCGAAAACTGCCTGGACCACAGAAACTACTGAAATAAAAACAATTAAAAGATGAATTTTTAAAAACCTAACTGCCAATCCCTTCAAACATAAGGGTGCCCATGCACAAAGTAACTCTGCCCCATCTCATCTTTAATAAGAGGTGGAGAGGAGGAAGAGCAAGCCTGGCTCTGAAAATACGACTTTTCCATTAAACGAGGTCGCTGCTGTCCAATGACCATAGACGCAGCTTCAACTGCCCCTTCCCCAAAATTAAAGCCTGCCCAGAAGAGATTCCTAAAGAACAAATAGGGGAAAGTCTGCAGAACCCAGGACTAAGGGGCTCGGCCTGTGCCCTGGCCCCGTGGGACGGACTGGGGCTCAGGGAGTCACCGGCTGCTCCTTGCTGCCCGCCCCTGCTGTGTGAGCTGGGAGAAGAGACGGAGGAGGGCTCGGAGCAAGGAGGGGAAAGGTGCCGACTCTGGAAGCCTGGACGCGGGCCCGTCCCACGCAGGGAACCATCGACTGCGAGCGGCACTCTACTTACTCTCGTCCCCTTTGTTCCAGGTAGTCCTGGTTCTCCAGTATCACCCTGGAACAGAACAGACACGCTGCTGTCATCGATCACTGTCATCACTGTCACCTCAGAAACGCAGGCAAGCTTACATCCACCCCACACCCCCATTTCACAGCTGCGCTCATCTGCCCCAGCCCCATCCCACATCGACCCCGCCCCCATCCCCCATCCGCCCCGCCCCCATCCCCCATCCGCCCCACCCCCATCCGCCCCACCCCCATCCCCCATCCGCCCCACCCCCATCCCACATCCGCCCCACCCCCATCCCATGGCGTGCTTACCTTTTGCCCTGGTGGTCCTTGTGGCCCCTCAGGTCCTTGCATTCCAGGAAACCCAATGACACCTTGTAGCCCTGGGAGGCCTCTTTCACCCTACAGAAGAGGAACACAAGTCAGGCAAAAGGCAGCAGGAAAGAAACAGAGGTCGGAGTTGGTGCAGCTGTGATGGCTAATTGTGTTCATCGTTGTTGTTGAGAGGGAGTCTCACTCTCTTGCCCAGGCTGCAGGGCAGTGGCGTGATCTTGGCTCACTGTAATGTCCACCTCCCAGGTTCAGGTGATTCTCCTGCCTCCTACCAAGTAGCTGGGACTACAGGCACCCACCACCACGCTGGCTAATTTTTGTATTTTTAGTAGAGACGGTTTTACCTTGTTGGCCAGGCTGGTCTCAAACCTTTTTTTTTTTTTTAATTTTTTTTTTTGAGACCGAGTTTCGCTCTTGTTACCCAGGCTGGAGTGCAATGGCGCGATCTCGGCTCACCGCAACCTCCGCCTCCTGGGTTCAGGCAATTCTCCTGCCTCAGCCTCCTGAGTAGCTGGGATTACAGGCACGCGCCACCATGCCCAGCTAATTTTTTGTATTTTTAGTAGAGACGGGGTTTCACCATGTTGACCAGGATGGTCTCG
>CM052648.1:190778756-190791872 GCA_028533165.1 Leontopithecus rosalia
ACCTCCCAAAGTGCTGGGATTACAAGCTTGAGCCACCGTGCTTCAGGTGATCCACCCTCCTCGACCTCCACAAGTGCTGGGATTACAGGCGTGAGCTACCACGCCTGGCCCGCAATGGCTAATTTTAAGTGTCAAGTTGACTGGGTCACAGGATACCCAGATAGCTGGTAAAGCATGATTTCTGGGTTTGTTTCTGAGAGATTGCATTCGAATACGCAGACAGTAAGGAATGCCTTCCCTCTCCCAAGGTGACTAGGTGATGCTGTTAGCTGAGGCCCAGATAGAACAAAAAGGCAGAACAGAGGCCAACTCTCTCTCTTCTGGAACTGGGACACCCATCTTCTCCTGCCCTTGGACATCAGAACTCCGGGTTCTCTGGCCTTCAGATTCAGGGACTTGCACCAGCAGCCCCGTGGGCTCTCCAGCTGCTGGCCTTGGCCTGATTACACTTCAGGCGCCCGAGTTTGCAGATGGGAGATCATGGAACTCCTCAGCCTCCATGATCCTATGAGCCAATTCCCATCATTAATCTATCATCCAGCCTCGCACAAGTCCGCAGTGAGTGTATGGAAACAGACGGCAATGCCGACCTCAGGCAGCTTTGCTCTACTGTGCTTTAAACTCTTGAGGGCAGGAGTCATACCTCACTCCTGGCACGATGCTTTAGATATACTAAATGCCAAATAATTTCTTGGGAAAATAAAGTAACAAATAGTGAGGGATTTTTCACTGAACTGGTTATAATTTCATACTATCAGTGGACCTCTCTTGTTAGCAACAGTCTCAGCGCTGAGATTTTGTGATGGAACTTCCAAGACATCTTCCTCTTCAGAGACCGTTAGGAGGCGTGAGCAGGCAGAGTCCACAGTGTGGACCTCATGCAGGATGCTGAGCCTCCCCTGAACCACCACGGAGTGATGGTGGGCTTTCAAGAGAAATGTCTTTCAAGAGTGTGTTTTGGGCTGGGCATGGTGGCTCACGCCTGTAATCCCAACACTTTGGGAGGTTGAGGCAGGTGAATCACCTGAGGTCAGGAGTTCGAGACTAGCCTGGCCAACATGACAAAACCCTGTCTCTACTAAAAAATGCAAAAGTTGGCCAGGTGTGATGCCTGTAATCCCAGCTACTCAGGGGGCTGGGGCTGAGGCTGGAGAATCACTTGAACCTGGGAGGAAGAGGTGGCAGTGAGCTGAGACTGTGCCCCTGCACTCAAGACTGGGCAACAGAGTGAGATTCCATCTCAAAAAACAAACAAAAACCCATAACTATGATAAGAAATCAAGAAGATCTACTTGCTTTACAGCATGTGGACTTTAATGCAGTCTTACCATAGGAACTGGGTAGATTAAGTAGCCATTATCAGCTGATTGAAAAACAGAAGGCAGGCACTTTGGGGATTACTGGTAGGATTACTTAGTGTTCAGTGGTTTTCTCAAAGTTGTTGTAGTTTAAAGTAAAAATAAACTGACCAGCTACACATTACATAACATAAACATCCAAAGTCACCGTTCTTTCCAAGCCACTCAGCCAGGCCTGGTACTTCCTGCTGATTTAACTGCCTGCCGCATTTTTACAAATGCAGAAAGGAGGTTACAATCTGGAACTCAATAAAATAGTCAGTGGATGAAAGAACCTCAAGCCCCACAGCGTGGTACTGCCCCTTCAGGCCAGCAGCATCCAGGGAATCGGCCAGAGGAGCAGCGGTGAACCCACGAGGCTCTGAGCCGAAGGCTTTACAGGGAAGGCTGGCTCCTTCTCCCTGAGGCCTGTGCCCGTGAGGAAAGAGAAACATTTCCAGACCAAGACTTGTTCAGATGAAGAGTTCCTTAAACACACCCATCCTTCGCCTACAGTGATGGCCCCAGGACACAAGGGCAGAAAATCCTGCTGTGAGGAGCTCTGGGGCACAAGGTCAGCAATCTGGGCCACCCAATTTTTGGATGTAGGAAAAGCCTCCTCAAAGCAGAATAGGACTGAACTCCAAACAGCTGGCTAAAATAAATAAATAAATATGGACTTTGTAGCCCCAAATAACCCAGCATGAGATAGGACGGAAATGAGAAACGCATGTCCGTGCAGAAGCGTTCTAATACATTTGGTGGAGTATTTTTAGCACTTGATCAACATTGACAGTGTCACAATGAGACACCATGATAAGATTTTATAATTCTCGATTTAACCACGGACTGCACGGAGGACCAGAGCCAGATTCACTGATTTCTGGTTTCTCACTGAGTCAGCACTACAGCCAGAAATAGAAATGAGGTCAGCCTTCACCACAGTCCCTGTTTTCTCTGGGTCACTAGAGCAAGCCGGTTCCCAGCAGAATATCTAACAATTCACCAACTTCATGTGAGCCCAAGGTACCGACCCTTTTATGTCCATTTCACAGATAGGGAAGGATTCCAGTGCTTCCCTGACTCGTCACATGTCACTGGGTGACCCCTCATGCTGCTGGGAACAGAACACAGAAATCTGAATTCCCAGACCTTGCTTTCACCGCAAGAACACATTCTTTCCCAATGTCACCAGAACGCTTAAGCAATCTGTGTCTCCCCAGAGCTTTCAAATGAAGGAGTTAAGAAGGAAGTGACTCCTCCGTGCACATGGGTCTTGCCATTCCCCACATTCTTTTTTAACGTTCTTAATCTTTTGTCCAGATTAAAGTGCACACGAAGAATCTAATACTCTGCACCCTGTCCAACGTTATTATGGAAACCAGGGCAGCGCAAACAGACAGGATAAGCACTTAAACAGCTATACAGTTAGCTGGCGACCAGCATGCTGTATGGGGCCAAACCATTCCTCTGAGCTTTTAGCACATGTCCACCGGGATTGTAAGAACAGCCAAGAGCTGGACAAGTTGTACAAAGGTTATTGGAATCAGTAGTGTCCAAGCCAGACTTTGCAGCTGCTACTGGCAATGTTACAACCATGACCCCCATGACCCCCCCTTCCACTGGAGCTCAAAGCGAATGTGCACAGTTAGGAGTCAGAGAACAGGCCCCTCCATCATCCATTTCCCATGGTGTGCTCAAGGCAAGGTCCAAAAATCCATGGCGGCCACAGACTTTGCGTCAGGCAAAAATGAAACCCACCACCATCGCCTGTCACAGCAACGACTACTTAAATGGAAGAGAGAGATGAGAAACCAGAAAAACATGACACAGCAAGTTTTCGTGCAGCTACACCTGTGGCCTCATTTCTGAACATCAGTGCAACGCACAGCGCTAGTCAAAGCAGGGAACTTTTATGCCAAAAACGGACACCATGACTGCCGTGTCCTCAAATGACGAAACTCACAATGTGTGGAGGGAGAACACATTGCCACTGTCTATACAGATGAAGGAATGCTGCATGGAGAACAATCTTGGCGCCAAAATTAGCCATTCTAAGTTAGGCATGAAATAGCGTTTCATGCATGGGGCGGCTTAGCATTCTTGCTTCATGTACTATCTAAAGCAAGCGTCGACTTTTTAAAAAATCCTTCAAATGCGTGGAGAAAGAGTCATGTTATAATACCCAATTCTTTCTCTTCCTCTTCCAGTACTTGTAGAAACAAGTTCAGGATTCTGGACACCAAATGCTCAAATGAGCTTCCGTCACAGATAAGTCAGACATCCAAATACAAATCAAGCACCCAGGACAGATGAAGTTGAAATAGCATGAAGCTTCTGAATGTGGAGGGAAAATATAATTACCAACAACAGAAACTGATGTCAACACAAAATATACCCAGAATAAGCAGTCATCAGAATTCCTACAATCAAAGACCCTGTAACGCCTGTTTCAACAGCCAACATGGAATCCGTTCCTTTAAATCAAAATTTGAAAGGATTTTTGCAGTCTGAACTATTGGGATCACAGAACTTCACCACAGACTGAAGCACACACAGAAATGCTGCCAGCACTCTGGGGCTTCCTGTGCGCACAGACTGAGTATGAGTACTGGGTCTGGGTACTGAGCATGGAGTGCACTGGGTACGGCAGCCTCCACGTGCTGGGTGCATTCATGGGAAACAAGCAATGCTCATCAGGGAGACTGTAATTCCTTCTCCATCTTGACCCTGTAACTTCTTCGCAGCCAATGCCATTGTTTCTTCCATTCACAGTGTTTGAATTCAATGAAAGTCATGGCATGCTGAACTAGCCAATTGTATGACATGAAGCTCAGCACGAGGTAGGATTCCACATGTGAATCCTAAAAACTTGAAAAGATAGTAAAAGGTTACTGGGCAGGACAGGACCCCTGATGCCTTTGCAGTGTAAGAGTTCTGGGCACCATTACAGACTGGCCAGAGTCCGCAGCAGTGGCTGACAGGCGCAGGGAAAGCTTGCGCTCCGGACCCTGCGCCACACCGGTGCTGCTGCTGCTGCTTTCTGTCATCTGGCACCTTGAGATTTCCATTTACGAGCAAGACTGCACACCATTCCGGTAACGAAGGCCCTCACGTTTGAAGCCAGCGCTCAGCAAGCATCCAGGGAAAGGGAATGGCTCACAGTCGGTGGGTGAGTGCGGAACTCTGCCCGGAATTCCACAAGGCCAACTCCTTGAGTCCAGCCACCATCAGACATCAGCAGGACCATTTCCTGAGTGCCGCCGCCACTGGGAAACGGGTGGGAAGGCTGCAGGCTGTGCCATAGGGTCATGGAAAACTCTGTGGCGAGGCCCCGCTGGGAGCTCCCTTCCACGCCAGGAGGCTTGACATTAGGGCAGAAATATGGCCACGGTGGTATGAGTGGGGACAGGGCGCAGGGAGATCCCCTAGAGGTTCTGCTTTTCCTAAGAGGAAGTCATGAGTGCTCATTCGCCTTTGCTCTATGAGATTTACAAGTGAACTCTGAAGAGGATGTGTATGTGTTCATTAAAGTATAGGAATGAAACTGAATAGTGTGGATGGCACTTAGCAGCTACATTTATCACTACTATTATTTCTTGTATTAAAGCAGGAAAGATTACACCAATCACACACAAAGAGCATGGCTGCAAATCTGTCTTCTTCCCAAAACTCTCCTTTTCTCCCGGAAGCCCAGACGTCTAGCTGGAGATGGTGAGTATCAGGAAATGCACGCAGTGGTCCTCCATGGTCTATGTGGGTAGACACAAGGGCTTGAGCAGTGCACACAGAGCACTGAGCTTATGATAGGGTATGTCCCAGCAAGCCATTGTCAGTTGAATATACATCTATATATATATTTTGAGACAGGGTCTTGCTCTGTCACTGAGGCTGGAGCGCAGTGGTGCGATCTTGGCTCACTGCAACCTCAACCTCCCTACTAGCTGGGATTATGGGTGCCTGCCACCACGCCCCAATAATTTTTTTAGTTTTAGTAGAGACAGGTTTTCACCATGTTGGCCAGGCTGGTCTCGAACTCCTAACCTCATGTGATCTGCCCACCTCGTCCTCCTAAAGTGCTGGAATTACAGGCATGAGTTACTGCACCCAGCCCGGTTGAAAATGTTTTTAAGTCAAAAACATATTTAATCATCTAACCTATCCAACATTGCAGCTTAGCCTAGCCGTCCTTAAAGGTGCTCAGAAAACACAGTGGCCTACACTGGGCAAACCTGCCTAACGCAAGGCCTGTTTTATAATAAAGTATTTAATAGCTGGTATAATTTATTGAATTCCATATGAAAAGAGAAAAACAGAACGGCTAGCCGCCCCTGACTGGCACTGTGAGGGTGGCCTGTCGCATGACACTAGCCCAGGAATTTTGAATTTTGATCTTTCAGAATCCATGACCTTCAGATATCATAAGAGCTGTTCTAGTTCTGGGAGACTTCTGGACTCCTCCTGGCTCTTCTCAAGCACATGGGGTTGTGTAGGCAAGTTCCTCATTTCCTGGACCCCCACTGTCCTCCTTCTGACTGTCACCAGTGTTGTTCTGACTGCTCCAAAGCTGCTGATGGTGGAGATGATCAGGTTCACGTGAAGCATGAGAGAGACCCCAGTGCTGGAGTCTCCTGGCCAAAAGCATAGTGCTGGGGTCTGAGGGGTGGGAGTCGGGCTGGATAAACCAGATGTGAAAAGGACCTTCTTTCTCTGTTGGCCAAGCCTGGACCGTAACTTTTATGCTGGATTGCCGGTCCTAGGATTCTTGAGTGGAAAATCCCAAGTCTGGACAACAAGGTCCATGCGATAGAAATGGTCCACCCTGTGCTCAGCGAGAGCCTGCCTCAGCTACAGCATTTGATGCAGAATTGTCTCTGGGTGTCCATGTTCAAAGATAGATTTCTGTTGGACAAATCCTGATGCTGAAACATTGTCCAAGCCCACAGTGAATTCTGGCACAATTCTAGGCTCAAGTATTCTAACATGAATTTTAACACTCACCATGAAGCTGACTGACAGAGCTGAACACTCAAGCCGTATGTAATCCACAGCTAGAAGGTGATGGTTACAGAGGAGATGCACAGTGACTATTTCTCATAGATCCACATTTACAGAGAAATCAAACCATCGATATTTTCTGATCCATGAAAATCCACTTTGCACATCCGCTTATAAGAAAAAAATGAATTAAAAGGCGTCCTTCACAAGAATAACTCAAGGAGCCCTCAGTGTGGTCTTATTATAAACCATTTAAGACTTCTCCGAAAGCCATCCAAAAGAACGTTCTAGGAAAACTGAGTGCTGATAAATTACTGGCAGCTAAAGAAAAAAATCTTAAAAATCTTAAAAATGTCCGAAGGTCCTTAGATCTTATCGGAGTTGCAGGCATCCGTCCCTGATGGAAGTCGAGCCTCACCCACAGAAGCGCACAGCAAAACAGTGAGCCAAGGCCTCCAAGGCAGTGGTTATCTTCAACAGTTTATTATCTTCTGTCAGAAAAACAGCCCCAAATGCTCTCACTAATTATTACTCCAAAGCAGTACTCTGTTTCAAATACTGTCCAACAGAACCATGTTAAGTCAGTCCCCTCAAGCAGTCGGATTTCCACGTTGAAAAGGAAGAAACATATGATGATCTTCTTCCAAAGACTCGTGAAGCTGCCCGGTCAGATCCCTGCGCTCTGACAGCGGTGTGTTCTGTCATCTGACAGTGGTGTGTTCCTGCGCTCAGGCAGCGAGTCATTCATCAGTAGCTTAATTCCGTTTCCCCAACACACCACACCAGCATGCAGTGCATTCTCTGCAAACACTTGTATTTTCCTGGCTCTGCCTCCATTAACAACACATGCAAATGCCCATGTGAAGCGCCAAGCTCCTGGCCGGGGCATCCATAGATGCCCACTCTTCATCTCCAGGCACCTGCAATCCACACAGCAGCACCCCAGGGCCCTGGCACCCCTCAGCACATTCGAGGGCGCTGCCTCCATCTGAAACAGGCACATTCACGCCCTCCCCGGAGGGCCCTGCACCTCAGGCCACCCATGGGATCTCAGCCAAGCACCCCCTTGTTGGAGAAGTACTCAGACACGAAGGTTCTGGAGAAAACCGAAACTCTGGCAGACAGTGGAGCCAAGGGCCCGAATCAAGGCTTGGGAGAGGAGACTCCGTGGGCTGTGGCTGCTCACCACTAGAGGGAGCTTTGGGACTACACATTTTCCTCCACATTAATTAAAACTCCCAGTGGACCTTACAGTAGGAAGCCTTTTCTTAAATATTCATTATAGTAACATATTTATTCAATATATTAAATATTCAGTGCCACTGAATAATTCTGTGGGCAGAGTTGAGAGAAATCCCTTTGATATGGCCTAAAAGAACTCTATGGCAAATATTTTTAATTAGGATTCAAAATTTAAAATTAAATAAAAAACTAGTAATCTGAATATTGAGACTACTGCATTACAGGTAAATGCGGTCACCCTATAAATAATGAGAATGATGGATATTTTCCGGATAGCACTTTCGCATTCATTTTATAATGGTTTATAAAGGTTCTCCTCGGTCCTCTTCCACCACAAGTTTATAGAAAACCTATGCATTAAGGTACTTCAGTCCATTCTCCTAAGTTTTGCCAATTCTAAAAGAAAAGCAAAAATCTATCCAGTTTTTCGGCTTCCAAAAAAGATGGTAACATTCTCTCTTTTGCTTAACCTATCAACATGAACGCTCATTAAAATCAAAATCACAGGCCGGGCGCGGTGGCTCAAGACTGTAACCCCAGCACTTTGGGAGGTGGAGGCGGGTGAATCAGGAGGTCAAGAGATCGAGACCATCCTGGTCAACATGGTGAAACCCCATCTCCACTCAAAATACAAAAAATTAGCTGGGCGTAGTGGCGCGTGCCTGTAATCGCAGCTGCTCAGGAGGCTGAGGCAGGAGAATTGCCTGAACCCAGGAGGCGGAGGTTGCGGTGAGCCGAGATCGCACCATTGCACTCCAGCCTGGGTAACGAGCGAAACTCCGTCTCAAAAAAAAAAAAAATCAAAATCACAGATTCTTCTACCTAAACCTATCACCTAACATTCTTTTTCTCAAAGAGAGATTTTTAAAAATCTCTTTAAAATGAGAAAAACAGTACAGACAACAAGTATTCTGCCACAGCTTGGAACCTCACTTTCTGTAGCTCTGGACGGTTGTACATGTTGCACACTGAAGCAATCGGGGCCAAATCCAGCCCCTAAAGCTAGGTGCTGGCACAGCACGGGGCCTTTATCTAATAGGTGCAGAGCTGAAAACAGCCCAGTGGTAGCAAAACCATCCTTCAAGTAAGTTGCACACAGCACTCTGAGGGTTCCTGCCTGGGTAACACCCCAAGGATGTCAGGACACACAGCTACACACCAAGAAGCAGCCTCTGTGTAGACTTTAGAGGCTTAGTACTGACCTGCCGAGAGGTGGGAAGCCAACTGAGGAATGTCCCTCAGAAGAGCCCAAATCCAGGGCGGGGGCTGAGCTGCGCAGTCACTGCTGCCAACACTTTGCTTGACTTTTGGTTTTGGTTTTTACTTATTCCATTAAAATATGCACATAGAATACTCTCCTCAAAGGGCTAGAAATGGGCACGGCAGAAATGAATGCTTCCAACTTGAGCTCCGGCCACTGCAGGAATGATCACACTTAGCAGTTGTTGAGAGTCTGCACGTGAAATCACAGCTCTGCTCACCAGCACCACTGTCCTTTTACGAAGTTCCATGAAATTTATCACAACTCTAGGTCATGACTTAGTTAAAGATTTGGGAGAAGAAGACAGATTGCAGGAACATAAATAATTGATAACAAAATATCAACACGAGGTTAGCTCTCTTCTGAGTTTGTATAAACAGAGAGAGAGAGAGAGAGAGAGAGAGAGATGGAGTCTTGCTCTGTCACCCATGCTGGAGTGCAGCGATGCGATCTTGGTTCACTGCAACCTCCGCCTCCCAGGTTCAAGTGATTCTTGTGCTTCAGCCTCCCAGGTAGCTGGGATTACAGACATGCACCACCACGCCTGGCTAATTTCTGCATTTTTAGTAGAGACGGCTTTCACCATCTTGGCCAGGCTGCTCTCGAACTCTTGACCTCAGGTGATCCACAGCCATGGCCTCCCAAAGTGTTGAGATTACAGGTATAAGCCACAGGGCCTGGCCTAATTTTTTGTCTTATAAAGACACTTTGCTTTATTTTCATTAGCTCCAAAGCAAGGACCCTGAGGGTTCAAAAGATGTGTTCTCCATTCGCAGAAATACTGAGAAACACCAATTAGTGCCTCCTAGATAGCTGAGGAAGTCATTAACTTGAACCGAATAATGTCTGTGGGTGTGGGGCAGCGTCATGCAACAAAACCAGGACACAGAAAAGTCAGGAAACGCCACAGGTAGGTGATGGATTTTTTTTACTTGGTCTATGATAAAAGTCAACTTGAAAAATGAAGATGATATACTCTGAAGGTAAGAATTACAGTTGATAACACGAAAGCATGCAAGATAGTCTTTAGGCTTAAACCTTGAGAGAATTGCTCGTTGCCAATTAAGAAAAAACTTTATTTTTTTCTTAAAAATGTGTTAGATATAATTATTTATCAAAATTGGGTTTTACAGGTTCCCTGCCAGGGGACATCCTGGGTCCCCATCCTCTGAGTGGTCCCCTACCAGGAGATGCTGAAACCCAGCAGGCAGTGACTGCCATTCCGTCTAGTCCCCTCCCCTAGCACCTCGAACAGATGGCACAGGGTAGGTACTCAATTAATGTTTTCATGAGTGGGTCGGGTGCAGTGGCTCACGCCTGTAATCAGCACTTTGGGAGACTGAGGCAGGTGGATCACCTGAGGTCAGAAGTTCAAGACTAGCCTGGCCAACATGATGAAACCTTGTCTCAACTAAAAATACAAAAATAACCCAGGCATGGTGGCACACACCTGTAATCTCAGCTACTCGGAAGGCTGAGACAAGAGAATCGCTGAACCCAGGAGGCAGAGGTTGCAGTGAGCCGATATCACACCACTGCACTCTAGCCTGGGTGACAGAGAGAGACTCCGTCTCAAATAAATACATAAATAAATAAAAATAAAATATTTTCATGAGTGAATCGGAAAAGATCCCAAGAAAATGATATAAATCTACAAGAGGGAGCAACTTTAGGAGCCCTATTTTCAAACGACTGTGAAAACAAGCACCCGCACTTCGGGGAGCACATGGAGCTCTGGGCGCACTGCTCTCCACGCGCCCTCTTCTGCAGGGATGGGAAAAGAACCTAGCCTAGAGCTAGAACATTCTGGTGCTGGCTCCAGCGCCCACCGCCAACCCCCGGGACGCTCTGAAAATCAGTTTCAGCATCATCTGTAAGTCAGGGATGACTCCAGCCGTGTGGCTCACCTGGCAGCATTCCTTTAAAAATCAAATGTGCTCAAGTATTCAGTTAAATGCTACACAGATGGTTCTGAAAGGAACTGGTCCTACTTTACTGTTATCTAAACACATAAATATTTTGTGTTTATTCTCAGGATTTCTATGTCCAACGAGCCAGCTGCATTTCCCCTGAAGCCATGGAATGCTTTAAAGAGAATAAGAAGGCCAAACTGCTCGTGTTCTCAGCAGTCATGACCCAGGAAGTATCTCATTCCTGTTTTTGTGGCTAAGACAGACACAAGAAAATTGGAATTTCTTGAGTATTTTAGAGACACGACAGTTTTAAGAAACTCCCCCCTTTATCTTATACTCAAGGTTTTGTGTTTCTTCCTCAATAAATACTTCTGGAATTCATGCTGCTCAAGCCTAGAACATTCCATTGATTCTGTCAGGTCAGCCTGGGTCTTAGGGAAGCCACCACAATCCTCCACAGATAGCCTGTAAGGAGCCAATGACATACATAGGTCCAGAATCCTCAGATCACTTCCTCACTCCCAAGCAAGTTACTTGTCTATCTTATCACTGATAACATTTCACCCCGGGATGCTGCAGTAATTTCAATACTCCGTTAATCATACTCGGGATCTCAGAGATAAGAACAGTTCTAAGCCAGTTAAAACTTGACAAACCAACTTTGCCCACAGAATACAATGTAATCTCAGCAGAGCTGGAGGTTTTACAAAACCCACTGTTAACCTAACTCATTAATCTGAAAAAGCAGTAGTGAGATTGATCTAAATTAATAAGTAACTGAATTGTAATCTCTTTTAAGTAAACACTATTAATTCCTTTAAAACATACACAGTCACCCAAAGAAAGAAATTAAGCCAACATCTTGAAGTTTTATTTTCTTTTGTGTTTTGCTTACAATCTTGGTTTTAAAACTGGACAGACAAGAAAAGCATATAATTGCAAGCTCAATACCAAATATTGGTGCATAATTAAGACAATAAATGAGTATTTCATAAATACTTAGAAATGGTCTTCTCTGAGCTGGCAATCTCTTCACCTCAATGCCGTTCATCAAATTGGCAAGACTGTTTTCAAAAGATAATGTGGAGATATATTTTAATCCAAGGTGTGGCCCAATTTTTTAAAATTCTGTATCAGTAAAATCGTATTTAATGCCATTTTCGCTATGCCTAGTTTGCAGATGTTTTAAAGATTAAACTTGCAGTACCATTTCCTGCCTTTTTTTCTTAACTACTTACTGTCAATTGACTAAAATATTGAGGTCTTTGGTTAGGAACTAAGACGTGGAAATGGAACAATTGGGTTACAGTTTGTAAATTATGAGGTATTAACTTTCTAATAAAAGTAGAGGGTGAGTGTGTAAACAGGTGGCATTCCCCGTATATGTGGGGATTTTTTAAAGCTCTATCAATTGGACGACAGACGACCAAGCGTGCGTATGGTAGACACACACACCGCATCAGAGAGAGAGGGAGAGATGAAGAAGCAGAGACAGAGAGAACCCACACTGAGAGGCAGGTCGGGGACTCCTGCTTCCCACACCCCGGGCCCCCCACTCCCAGGGTCTGAGGTCTCAGACACATCACTGAGGCAATTCCTCTTTGGCAAGAGACAGCCGGCCAGCCAAGCATCCTGAAACAGACATTCCTTCACTCCCAGATATACAATTGCCAACTTGGGGAAACTGATGTCTCATGGGAATTCTAACCCTACGGGACCCACCCTCGGTTCTCCACAGGAAGAGTCAGCATGTTTTGTAAAGAAACAGAGGGAAAGCAGTCATCTTCTTAACAGTGATCTGATACTCCACATAAATGTCCTGCCGTGGGTTAGGCCCAGAATTTCGGGATAGCAAATAAGCATCCACAGCATCCAGTCCACACTGAGTGCCCAAGAGCAGCGCCCTCCAAAATCCCCACTCAGGAAAAACAAGCAGAGCCACGCCCAAAGCAGTGGATGGGAGGGTGCCATTGAGGCCACATGGCAAAGGCCTGGGGGGTTCCTGAAGAAAGCCTGTGTGTGCCAGGGGTATGTACATGTGTATGGTGTGCATATGTGTGTGGTGTGTGTGGTATGTTTGTGTAGGGTATGTGTGTTGTGTGGTGTCTGTGTGGTATGTGTGTGTTCTATCATATGTGTATGGTGTGTGTGGGGTGTATATGTGTGTGGTAGGTGTATATGTATGTGTGTGGTGTGTGCATGTGTGTGCAGTGTGTGCACGTGTGCCGGGTGTGCATGTGTGTGTGGTGTGATGTGTGGTGTGTGCACATGTGTGTGGTATGTACATGTGTGTGGTGTGCATGTGTCATAGGTGCATGTGTGGTGTGTGCATGTTTGTGTGGTGTGTGGTGTGTGCATGTGTGTG
>CM052648.1:190792372-190916119 GCA_028533165.1 Leontopithecus rosalia
TGTGTGGTGTGTGCATGTGTGGTGTGCGCATGTGTGTGGTGTGTGCATGCACACATGTGGGGTAGAGAGGACAAGGCCCACAGGTGGCAGGCATGCGAATACCCTGGAAAATCACGCAGGTGTCCATGAGCCCTGAACAGAGAGAAAAGAAAAGCAGAGGGGAAATGATTGGGAACTTGTGGGGGAGGAACAGAAAGGGCAGACATTTTAAAAGGAAAGAAGGGAAAAGGGAGCGAGTGAGGCGGTGCAGGTGGTCCAGCTCCTCCAAGACCACGGGCGCCTCCCCAGCCTCCTACAGAAGCCGCTGCCACACCCTGCCCAAGTCCCTGTCAAAGGTCCACAATAGAGAAAACACTGCTCTGCTTTCTGCCCCAGTCACGCCGGCATGCTGTTCTCGTGTTTGCTGGAAGCTTCCCTGTGGTATGCTCCTCGGCCCTGGCAGGCAGGACATCTGTGGAGCCACCGTCTCCTGCGAAGAAATGCAGGTTCCATGTGCAGAGGCGAAGTGAAGACGCCTCCAGCCACCCAGGACCTCTGCTCCCAGGGCTCCCAGTGTGTGGTCCAGGCGGGACAGGGTGCATCCCTTCACCCAGAGCCTGTGCATCCAGATTCAGGGCAGGGCAGCCGGCCTCTCCCCCCAATCAGGAGGCAGAATCTAACACCTTTCGCCCTCATCAGCCCAGTCAGAATGATTCATGACATTGCACGACAAAACTCCAAGAACGTGGAGTCAGGGTGCTGCAGCCCCAAGCCCTGACTCAGAAGCACACGCGCCATCTGCAGCCCGCATGGCGAGGAGACAGCCGGTGCCTCTGGCCCTGCCCCGGCCATACGGAGGAGATGAGGGAACCCACATGGGGCCACAGAGAGACAAGCCGTGACAGTTTCACACTCACGGAAACGTGCAATGTTTGGATGTTCTGGACTCTTGTTCATGGAAGTGAGAAGGGGGAGGTGAGGAGGCACAGTTGTCCATGGACGTTTCTCAAAGCACCAACGTTTCCAAATCAGGAAAAGCCCGATGAGAAACCGGGAAAGGGAGTCTGAGGCGTAACTCACGGGCCACGGCACCCGAGCAGCTGCCTGAATGTTTGCGGCCTATGAGTGATCATTGGGTTTGCCCTTCCCTGACCCAACAGAACAATTTTTGTTCATGGGACATCCATTCTCGCAGCTGTGCCTGCTCTGTGTACCCAGAGGTCTTAGCAGAGTGTTCATGTGGGGGTTCAATCCTGCTATTACTGGCTAGAGTCTTCCATCACGAACCTGCAGGGCAGGCGCCACGACTGTCACTGGCCACCACCCAGGCCCACTAGCACAGGAGGAGCCCACCCCAGCTCACAGGACAAGGGGCCACTGGGATGAGGGGACACCAACTCTGCAGCTCCAGGAACCTACTGGATCAACTGTGGACAGAGGTCATTCCTTCACCGATCTTCTAGGGAAAACCACTCAAAATCAAGCACATCGCCACATGTCACAGACCTGGGAACTGAAGTCTTAGGGTTGTGAGTTTCTTACCTAGGAGGGCAAACTAACCTAAGGCCCTAACATGCCAACTGGGGCGCCCACAGAAAACTCTCTGGCGAAGTCCTCAAGCTCTAACAGGACACGTGGAAGAAATTCACATCTATCATTCATTACCTTCATCTATTTGTAGAAATAGCTAATAAATGGAAAACCCTACACCAAGGGTCTTTAACCCAAGAATGATTTCATTACAGCTTTTTAGAACTTAGCCAGGAATCACTGTTAGTTTCCTCTGTCAGATTCTCATGTGAAGACATCCAGAATCATTGAATTTGGGGCCAGTTAGCATTAAACTCATAAAACAATGTGATTAACCAAGGCTAAGTTACATCAAGTATACTTTTACCATGTCTAATGGATTTGCCAAAGAGAGAAAAACATGGCAAAGGGGCACCACGTCTGCAGAGTCATCTGGTTTGCTCATTAGCTCTGACTAATTCTTCCTCTGTTTAATTGCACATTGTCCTAAACCACTTCACAAGGACGGGGGTTCTGTGGATACCATTTCTGAGCGTGCAGTTCTCCACACCCACACCATGTAATTATCTAGCCTCATAACTTGCTGTCTAGAAACATATTTGAATGCTCAAAGTATTCTCCCAGCAAACAGGAGGAAAATCCAATTGCCCAGTTTTCATTTGTCAGGGTTTCTTTTATGTTAAGTCTTTGATCTTGAATTAAAATATACACTCTCATTTTGCTCCTCTGAAAAGAAAGCTGCTTTCCTGCCAGCCAATGTTTTGTCAAGATTATATTTACAAAAAATCATTTTTCCCATAAATAGTCAGGACGGAGGCTGCCAGTGCTGGGCCACACCAAAGACAGCCTGTACTCCCGGAGACTGCTCTACGCTTTCACGGCACGGCACGTGATCTTCCATTCAAGATGCTTGGTTTTCTGCTGCTGCTTCTGAACATGGAAACAGAATCGGCTCCCTATTTTCAAAGCTGCACTAGATGCAGTGAGCTCCAAATACAGTTGCAAATCAAGAGCCGTCAATTTGTGTGATGGTGTCTCCTGAGTCTAACAGGTCCGTCCCACAGCGCATGGCAAAGGGGCAGATTGTACAATGGGCAGACCTAGGAAGCAGAGTTGGAAATGGGAATGCGCAGTCACCCTCTGCATTCGGGAAGGGGACGGGTGCCTGTCAGTGACATCCAAGGCACAGGGGAGCCAACGACGGGTGGGCCTCGTGTACAGAATTAAGATAAAGCATTCGGCATGGCTCTGCTTCCTGTGGCTTTTCTAGGGTACACTGTTGGTGTTTTACCCTTGGAATCAGGCGTAGTTTGTT
The DNA here is from genome assembly GCA_028533165.1 of Leontopithecus rosalia. NCBI lineage: Eukaryota > Metazoa > Chordata > Mammalia > Primates > Cebidae > Leontopithecus > Leontopithecus rosalia. The sequence goes on from CM052648.1 coordinate 190,795,197, forward strand.
TTAATTCATTGTTTTCAAAAAACTATCAAAAAAGACAAAAGTAGGTGAATGTGGGAACCCAAGCTGATCACACGGATTCTCACGATTCCTCTGCCAGATGATGATTCATGTGCAGTATGTGGAAATAGGAAATAGGGGACATCTGGAAAAGAGTCTTGGCATTGCAAACACCAGACAAAACACGGAAAAGGAAAAGAATGTATTACATTAAACCATTTAACCAGCTAACAGGAGGGGAGGGAAGACACTCTCAGACCCTGAAGATGCGCCTGAGTGTCAAAGTCAGATACTTCAGGGGGTTGGAATCCAGTAGATGGCAAAAACAAAGTGACATCTCACGCATGTTCCCCTCTCAATAACAGCTAGACCAAGCAGGGCTGGCCCGGGGGAGGAGGAGCTTGGACGTCTGTAAGTGCACGCACGCTGGGAAAAGCCACTGGCAACAAAGGCTCGCAGTGGTATTAGGAAAAGTTGGGGAATTGAAGAAAAGGAGGGTGATGTTCTTCATATTTTAAAGGATAATGATTCCGGAAATGGATGCTAAAACCACAATGTTGATTAGACATTTGGATGAGAACTTCAGGCAGACCTCCCAAGTGAGCCCATCTCATTTTCCCATCCACCAAAAGCATCCAAAAGCTACAAACACTACCTAATGGTCCTGCCAAGATTCTCAGAACATTCTAACGTCCCTTTAATTTAGGCCCTGGGAGTGCTTCTGTCGTGGGTGGAACAGGTCCATTTCTCTGGTTTTCCGGCCTCCATCTGCGGATTGCGCATACTTAGCCGGACAGGGGCCCGTGTCTATGCCTTTCTGTCCATGGATCTGTCTAGAACTGAGCCAACAAGCACATTTCCCTCACATTTATCGCAACTTCAACATGCAGCTGCTACTCACATGACCCACGCAAGTCCCTGCATATGACGTTTTAAATTTCTTAAGTGTTTTTATGCCTGGTATCCTTCATTCAGTTCGTTTAGCAACTCTGGGGAATTTCTAGGTCAGAGCATAACTTGGTCAAAACAACTTAGTGAAACACAGTGGGTAGATGGGGGAGCTCACACTAGAATCAGGGTTTTACCCACCAATCCACTCTTTCACAAAGGCCGTGCCTGGCTTGAGAAATTAAAACAGTCAGGCCACGCACAGAGGCTCATGCCTGTCATCCCCGCACTTTGGGAGGTCGAGGTAGTAGATCTCTTGAGACCAGGAGTTCGAAACCAGCTTGGCCAACGTGGTGAGAAACACTGTCTCTACTAAAAATACAAAAATTAGCCAGGTGTGATGGTGCACATCTATAATCCCAACTACTTGGGAGGCTGAGGCAGGAGAATCGCTTGAACCCAGGAGATGAAGCGAGCCAAGATCACGCTGCTGTGCTCCAGCCTGAGTGACAAAGTGAGACTCCGTCTCAAAAAAAAAAAGGAAAAAGAAAAAAAGGGGGGTCAAGTAAGTGCGGGAACCGTACACAATGCAGCACCCACAGAAGGTCCGGATGACACACTATCTTATTAAACGTTCTGAGACATCCCAGGCCAGAAAAACAAATGTCCATTGAACCTGAACTCAGTTTTCCCCAAACACCACGTCCTTGGAACCTCTTCCCGGTTTGATCCCAGAGGAAACATCTGTTGACATCCTAAAGATAGTCTGATGGCCATATTTTGGGAAAGGCTAAACTAGACACTATTGTCTCTCAGGAATATTCAAAACATTTATGAACAAAGATACTCGATCAGTCTCAAAAATATGAGAAGTAATTTCAAATATGCTTAACGCACTACCTAAACAAATGTCACATTTATCTTTTAAAGCCCCTTAGTATTGTATACTAAGGAGCACTTTTTGTGCGTTTTGATTTTATAGTATATATTTCACACCTTGTAAGTAAGAAAATGGAATTTCTTTTTAAACGGTCTAGATTTGAAATTCTCACTAATTCAAATCTGGCACCATGCCTCTCACATATTAAGTACTTAATAAATAAATTACTGTTATTAATAATTCATTGTTATTAGTTCAAGTGAATTAACTTATCCAAGGTTTCAAAGAGTCTACACAAAAATATTTGCTTTCATGTGCTTGAGTAAAGAATTTATTTCGTTGAGCAGTGGTTTGTAGTTCTCCTTGAAGAGGTCCCTTACGTTCCTTGTAAGTTGTATTCCTAGGTATTTTATTCTCTTTGTAGCAATTGTGAATGGCAGTTCGTTCTTGATTTGGCTCTCTTTCAGTCTGTTATTGGTGTATAGGAATGCTTGTGATTTTTGCACATTGATTTTATATCCTGAGGAGAAATGCCCAATGTGGGTGAAGGGGGGGAAGGCAGCAAAACACACTGCCATGTGTGTACCTATGCAACTATCTTGCATGTTCTGCACATGTACCCCAAAACCTAAAATGCAATAAATAATAATAATAATAATAATAATAAAGAATTTAGTATCTAAGAAGAAGCATAACACCTTTAACATTTAAAACAATGGTTAACGTAATTTTTAGGAAAAATTTTTCAATATTCTGTTCAAAACAATGCACACAGAAGAGAAGGCATGCAAGAAAGATAACCACATAAGAAGGTCATCATTGTTCCTCAATAATCATTGAAGATCCGAATCTATTCCACACAACACGAGGAATAAGAAGGAATGAACGGGGACCAGTCCATGTATAAAGTGGGAGATTGAAAGCTCTCTGCCCTTGTGTGTTTTAATTTCATAATGAAAGCATGGCTGAGAGTGTGTCTGTTGTTACCCACGTGTAAATCAGAGGAAAGATCATGAAAATAAATATATTTATAAATTGAAGATTATTGAATTCTACAAAAATACAAATAAAGTAACAGGCCCTGTCTCAAAAAGGAATTTCATCTAAGATTTAATTACAACAAAGAAAATGCCCTAAATTTATGAACTTAAAAGAAAGTGCGTCCCTTCCCTTAAAGGCGATGTTAGATTCTGAGGCACTTTGACAACAGCCACAATACAGCACAAAAGCGACTAGAATCCTGCGGATGAGGCGTTAAAGACAGCACGCAGTTCAGGGCTACACACCCCTCATCACAGAGATGCTGCGGTGTCTCTGGCAGTGGAAGCTAATAAAAAACAATCAATGGGGCCAGGCATGGTGGCTCAAGCCTGTAATCCCAGCACTTTGGGAGGCCGAGGCGGGTGGATCATGAGGTCAAGAGATCGAGACCATCCTGGTCAACATGGTGAAACCCCGTCTCTACTAAAAATACAAAAAATTAGCTGGGCATGGTGGCGCGTGCCTGAAATCCCAGCTACTCAGGAGGCTGAGGCAGGAGAATTGCCTGAACCCAGGAGGCGGAGGTTGCGGTGAGCCGAGATCGCACCATTGCACTCCAGCCTGGGTAACAAGAGCGAACCTCCATCTCAAATAAATAAATAAATAAATAAATAAATAAACAATCAATGTAAAATGGCACACCTAATTTAACAGACTGGACAATCTGGCCCCTTCTCTTCCTGTATTTAGGTATCAGATTGATGGCATTCCTTACAGATAATATTTTTCTTCTTATTTTGCACGTCCTTGAGAGAGATATACTAAGAAGGCTTATTTGGCATCTCTCAAAGTGCCCAGCAAAGTAATGACTGAAAAACACACGTTGATTAATTAATCATGTATCTACGGATCCGCAGAGGCAGTCCCTCTCCAGCTCTAAGCAGTCTGTGAAGAGGGAAAACAAGACACCTCTTCCAGCTGCGGAGGAGGTGGAGGCACAAGTGGATGACCGTGAGTCAAACAGAGGATGCGTGAGAAGCACAGCCAGGCCCGCATTCTGGGGAATTGCAGAGAAGCAGTGAAGATTACCAGCCTCCAAGCAGAGCAAGGAGCTTCCTGCAGAGCAGAGTCTGCACCAGGAGTTCCCAAAGACAGGGGCGATGGGGTGGCCCCCTGCTCACCCTGGGGGTGTTTCTGCAGCCCTCTCATAGGCCTGAAAAGGCTTACTTCAAAATGCCCTCCCCTTACAGAGATTTTTACTCCTAATGAACTGGGAAAAGCACTCCTGAATGGGGTGGGATGCACGTTTTGCTGGGCTGGGCACCCTTAACCTGTCTCAGGAAGGGAGAGTGGGGCAGACATGGCTGCCGACTGTCTGACCTGTCCCCTGTCACACACGAGGGGCTTGCTGTGAGTTATTTGTTGAGCCAGACGGAAAGCCCACATTGACTCCTTTGGAGGAGCCTCCAGTCATCTGATTCAACATATAACCGCTCCTCCTGACCTGCCAGCCTAGAGGCCCACATCAACTCCTTTAGAACAGGAACTGGAGGCCTGCCCATGGCCCCAGAGGAACAGGTTCATTTCTTGGCAGTCCTCCAGCAATCCTCCCCATCCCTGACCACTGGAGAAAGGCTTCGGAAGCCTTGCTGTCCTTGGCACGTGGCCAGGGGAGCGGGGTATCCACCATGGAGTCAGTTAGATAGAGAAAAGGAACTTGCTCAAGACGTTGGGATATTCTGAGCTGTGTGTTCAACTGGCCCGACTCCCTCAGATTAGGATCTGCTTATCTGAAGGAAACTGAGTCGTGCTCTGGTTAGTGTCTGAATCCTGTTATTTGTCTTTTATTAGCTATAAAAGATGGGGTTAGGCCAACAGTTTTCAATCCAGCGTGAGTCTGCATGTCCCTTTCCCCACCAGGAGACACTTAGCATCACCTGGAGATACATTTATGGCATCTAATAGATAGGGGCCGGGGTGCTGCTCAGTGCCTACAATGGACAGGACAGACCCACAACCAAAAATCCTCCCACTCAGCTGTCAATACCACCAAGTGGGAAAAGCCTGGGCTGGCTGGTTTCTTCCGCTGCACAATAGATATTGTAATAACGTGCAAAGGGTTAGGGTTAGGGCATAAAACACACTCAGACCCAGGCCTGGCCCAAGGTGCAGCCTCTTTCTCTTTCTTGCTCTGACACTCCCAAGCCAGGATTTTCCTAGCCTGACCTAGATCTGTTGTGTAAAAGCAGCAGCTAGAGCCACATGTTGAGATGCAGAGAGACAGGTTTATACAAAGGTGTGTCGTAGACATGCACTGACTATGTCAAATACCCAGGCACTAAATGGCTGGTCAAGCTACAAACTATTCGCCATAGCACGGGAAAGGGCATCCTGTAGAAACTCAGCCATACACAACATTAAATTCTTCCCAGATTTCCCGGGCCAGAAATGAAATCACTTCCAGATTGGCCACAGACTTCTCCAGCCCTTTCAAATCAGATAAGGTACACATTTTAGACAGACAGACAGCAATACCATTTTCAAAGTTCTCTGCTTAGAAAGCAATCTTTGCTGGTCCTATCTGAAGACAACACTGCCTCAGTGCAGAGCCAGTGTGGACAGGAGCTGTGATTTACAGCCTAATCAGTAATAACAGGACAGCGTGCCGCTTCTCCCCATCTCTGCCGAGGACCTGGGTATCAGCAGGGTAAAGTATTACAAGAAGATAGAGATAGCCACACAGTTGTCACTATTCACTAGCAAGGCTACACATCTGCTTAAGACTGTGCTCACAAGACTGGCTTGGGAATTTCCCTTTCAAGAGTTACTACAGTGGAAACCATCAAATGTTTGCTAGGACAGCTTTCATCAACGGGTCCCAAGAGCTGTTTTCTCTGAAGAATGCAGTTCAATTAACATGCGTCTTCACACATAGGTGTGACACATGAACCTAGTCTGTATCCAAGCGAGTCTGGTGAATTAGCGAAGATGTGAGGGGCTGGGGTCCCACTGCAGCTGGGAAGCTGTCACTTGATTTTATGCTCCAGGTCCCAGGATCACTTCCTTCTCAGAAAAACCGTGGTATCTGTTTTCTCAGCTGTTTCTCCTGGAATCCGATAATTTACCCTCACCTTGTTATTTACTTATGCCCATCAGCCTTCCCTCTCGAGTTTAACTTTAAATTCCCTTTTTTTGGACACTGCAGGGACACAGATTATGGTGATAGTGTCATGGAAACGTGGGCTCCCAGATTAGATTATTTGAAAGATGTCTTCTGAAAACGCTGTTTTAGCAAAACATAAACGGTTAATTTCTTTAGCAGAAAGCAGTAACTTCTGCCTTTCCTACTATCTTAAATAGTTGAGAAAATCAGATTACCAAGCAAAAGAAGAGCTTAACTAGGCCAGCAAATTGTCATGACAAACCAAATGCAATAACTATTTAAAAAAAAAAAAAAAAAAAGAAGAGCTTAACTTTTGGCTATTTCTGTGAAGGCAAGCATTCAAAATCCCAATCAGTTTAAGGAGATAGCATTCCCACACTGCCGTGTCTCCGGAGGAGCACAGAGCCACTGTGTGCAAGTCCAAATTAATTACCTAACAGAAAACATCTGAAGATAGGAGTGGCCTTCCAGGCAAGAGGGAAAATAAACAACTCAGCAGAGATTCTGTGAAACCCAGCAGAAGCCGAACTTAACTGATGAACTCAGATCCAACTACGTCGTATTTCCTGATTACGTGAAAACTCTGAGATTGTAAAACCTGCAATGATTTGCGCTGAAATGTATTTATGGTATCTACAGAATGTAAGACATCCTGCCCATTGTGTCGTATCCCTGTAGAAAGCAGGACTTAGTCAAAAGAGATGTTCCAGTTTGCACTGGAGATATTCCAGTTTCTGTTGAGGATACTGGTGGTTTGCAAATAATAGTGTCAACGTGTTCCTCAGAGAGACATGGGAAAAATGGTTCCCAAATTCCTAAGGCTGTGATGTTCTGAACCGGCCAGGTAAATTTCACTGCCTCTGAGCTGGGCCTACTACTGTCCTGCTTTTAAGAACAACAAAGTAAAATCGATTTAATGTGTAGACATTTGGGAATATCAAAATAACCTGCATGTGGACAGAAGGTGTTCCGCTGTGGCTCCTAAGTAAACCCCTGATTTAATGCAGCAGATTCGCATTCCAAGATTCCAATCATTTTGGCGTTACACTGGTGGGCGTGTCTAGAGCTGGGACACTCTGAAAGCATGTAGAAGGTGGCGGCCGCTGGGGTGGGTCCATTTCTCCTCCCGACCTACCAGCCTAAAGCACATTTCTTTCTTAGCTGACTTTGGGATGAGAGAAGGGGAACCAGATATGAAACCTCAGCTCAGTGAAGCTTGAGGCGTTTCACAGCATGACACTGATTATTTGAACAGGACTTCCAGTTTAAAATTTCCTTGTCAGTGGCAGGAAGGGCTCTTTCCCCTTCTCAATGCTGTGTGAACCACAGGACCTCAAATGTTTATGCTCAAGATGAGAAGAAAGTAGACCTTGTCTATTTTTGTTAAAATGATAGAATAGTAAACCCTTAGCTATTGTCAGGCCAAGGTTACAAGAGGCCTTCTGAATCCATTCAATCATCGCTGTTCAGGTCACAAATTCAGAATGGTCTAAGGTAGACCTTGCTAGCATTTTATTCTAGATGTTCTTTATGGAATTAAAACAAAAAAAACAAAAAAACTAAGAACTCCAAAGTTGGCAATGGAGAGGTTGGAGCATACAGGAGCAGCTCAGGCCGAAAAAAGTCCTGGAGGTGCTGGGGTCCCTGGCCTGGGTCCCCTGGCAGGAAACCTGACTGAGGCCCCACCAGGAGAAAAGCAGGATCCTGCCCCTTCATCCCAGTCCTGGCCAGGCTCTGCTGACTCCCAGTGTCAAGGCTGAAGCTGGCCCCTGTAGGAAGCTGGCATGATACCTCCCTCGGGACACAACTTCCACCTGGCCCTGCGCTTCCCGGCCTTCCTGTTCTAAGCAGGGCGCAGGCCCCATGCAGGCTCTGAGCCACAACAGGCACAGACCTCGCTGGGGGACGGGGCCGCCCCAGCGCTCCTCCTCAAACAATGTTGACACAAAATCGGGGAGGCCCCTTTCCCTCAGGCCAGGTGCTGGAGCACCTGCTCCGCACACCTGTAGTCCACTCGGAGTGGAAGCGGCTTTGGCTCTGAGGGGTGTCACCTGGTTCTAGACGTCAGCTGACAGGTCGGAAGGCTACACCCGATCATTCTCCCTTGTCATGTTTTGATGAGTGGATTTTTGGAAAAAAACTGAGATAAATTAGGCTAAAAAAATTAAAAGTTTTTTGGGTTTTGGGTTTGGTTTTTGAGTTAGAGCCTCTCTCTGTCACCCAGGCTGGAGTGCAATGGTGCAATCTTGGCTCACTGCAACCTCCGCCTCCTGGGTTCAAGTGATTCTCCTGTCTGAGCCTCCCGAGCAGCTGGGACTAAAGCCACACGCCACCATGCTGAGCTGATTTTTGTACTTTTAGTAGAGACTGAGTTTTGCCATGTTGGCCAGGGTGGTCTCGAACGCCTGACTTCAAGTGGTTCGCTTGCCTCAGCCTCCCAAACTGCTAGGATTACAGGTGTGAGCAGCATGCCCGACCTAAAACATATACGTGTGTGTGTGTGTGTGTGTGTGTGTGTGTGTGAAAGTTTATAGGTGTGGACAGAATAAGAAAGTTTGTAATGCTCCAGAGTCAAGGAAGTCCCCCCCGCAAAGGCTTGCCAGCTAGACGGAAGCAGATGGGAATGGAGGAAGACATCAACCCTGCTGTCCCTCAGAGCAAGCAAGGCCGACTTGGCTCCAGCCCTGATGCTTTCAAGGCCACATGGAAAACAGAGTAATCATGTGCAGGCCTTAACTTCCTCTTGGTAGGTACCCCAAAGTTCTCTATTTTATAACTTTAAGGACTTTTTTATGAGTTTGATAAACTCACGTGTATATTTCAAGTTAGATTTTCAACAAAATGTCTGGGGCATGAGAAGCACTTGCCTCTACTTTAAAATAACACTTGAACGTGCACCTGGAAATTGCTAGAACAAAATTCCAAAGTAAGAGAACAAACAGAGCATGAAGAAGAATTAAGTCAATAAGGAAAGATGTGAAACTGTCTTACCTACTTCACTCATTCAAAAACTGTCCAGGTGACACCAGTGCCACCAACTATCAGGCATATTCTTAAAAATAATAATGTTGGCATTTCAGCAAATAGCCTAAAAGAAACCACAGAATTTTCTGTAAAGTAGAATCTTCTGAATTTCAAAAACATGAGAGTGTGGCCCAAAAAACCTCTGGCATGCTAGGGCGGCAGGTAAGAATTCACACACTGGCCGGAGTGACACCTTCAGCTTTCTGGAAACAGTGTCCTACAGAGCACACTCCAGCCTACAGGGTCCCAAGCTGCCATGCGCACCTGCACCAGAGGCCGAGTGGCTTAAGGTGGTGGCATTTCCTCGTGGCCACACCTGGCTTCCATGGTGACCCACAGACAGTATCAGGACACTGCACTGTTCCCTAGATTAAAAAACAGTCAGGCGCTCTCTTTCCAGCCAACTGAAATGCACAGACTCAACTTGCCTTCCAGAGAAAGTTACCTTCACCTGGATCCCTTGCTCTTAAATGAGAGAAAGGGGGAGAGCTTGCTTAGAAAGAAATATATTTTAATTTTATGTGTGGGAAACACGTTTTCCAAACAATATTTTTATAAATAAATATAGACAAGCATGTGATGGATTTAAATGGTTTAAAATACTAACTTGAACAGAAGGCCCTCAAGTACAATAGGAACTGGTTTCTTTTTCCAGAAAAATGCAACAATTAGTCCTTTTACCTCAATTCCAGAAAGTACAATCAGTTCAGTAGATTTTCTGTCAATACACTCGTTCCTCTTAGAGTCAAAAAGGAAAAGAAACCAAATATCTTTTTCTACTTTAACTGCCACACACTATTAATACCTATTATAATCATATTAGTACTCAGAAGTAATGTCAAGCCTGGTTTTGCTTCATTTGTATCGCTCTGGGGAAATAATTACCAAAACAGTAATAAGGCTTTCACCTGAATTGCTGATTATTCAGCTAATGTCAGTGTGGTACTGTCCAATTCAAGAGGAAATGTTGTGTTTTAAATTTCAGCTTCTTACCTTCTGTCCCTTCACTCCATGGCAGTCACATTTACCACAGCCAGAGCCAGCACAGCCACCCTGGAAGGAAGAGAAAACACCTTTAAATAGAAGAACACTTTCAGAGCGAGGTGGATCTGTGAATGGAGAGGATTCTGGCAGGCTGGCCTGTCTCGTCCTTGGGACTCAGTCTTATCTGCACTGATTTCCATGGGGCTGTCATGCACTTCCACTTAGAGTGCAGGTCCCTTGCGCAAATAGACAAAACAAAGATCCTTGAGCAGAACAAAGCAAAGTGCTACTTCGTCCAAAAAGGGAACAATGTCACCTGGATTTTGTCCTTTGTGAATTTCTCTGTTTGAAGTTGACTCCCTCGGGGATTGTTTTGGCAGGGCACCACCCACATTTGCAAAGCTACCAAAATGCTGTGCTTCTTATTCAGAGGTGTCAGGCATAAGACCACCAGGAGACTGAGAGCTCCCGAGGACGCGGTCCCAGGGACACACAGTCACGCAAAGGAAGTTTGTACAGAGACAGAATAAAGGAATGAGCTGCCTTTTAAGTCCAAATCTTGAAGAACTCCTTTTTGAATTCAGTTAAAGCTTGAATGTCCCATTAAAGAATAGCCAACAACAAAATATTCTTGTAGTTCATTTCTTTTTTTTTTTTTAAGACAAAGTGTTACTCCTATCGCCCAGGCTGGAGTGCCGTAGCACAATCTCGGCTCACTGCAACGTCCAACTCCCAGGTTCAAGTGATTCTCCTGCCTCAGCATCCCAAGTAGCTGGGATTGCAGGCATGAGCCACCACACCTGGCTAATTTCTTGTATTTTTAGTAGAGACAGGGTTTCCTCATGTTGACCAGGCTGGTCTCGAACCCCTGACCTCAGGTGATCCACCCACCTCAGCCTCTGAAAGTGCTAGGATTGCTGGAGTGAGCCACCGCAGCCGGGCTGTGGTTCACTTCTAACATAAAAATTCATGTTAAAAATGAGAGGAAATAAATCCAAGCATGTGATAAAAGCTGGAGAGGAAGCAAACTACCATGCGTTCAGACGCCTACCAGGTGCCCCACACAGTCAGCTATCATCTTACTTACTGTTATCAGTCATTTCAAAATAGGTAGTGCCATCCCCATTTATAGGTGTAGAAACGGAATTAGAAGGTTTGGTATAACACGGTAGGACAAAGTGGAAATTGGAAACCAACTTTAACTTCCACTATGTAAAACTGCCAGAACATGAAAAGATAGCAGACGTGACTGTACATACACGCATGTGCAATTTCCTTAGAAGAGTCCCAGTTTTCGCCATGACAGACACAGGTATTGTGGACAGAATGCGAAGAGGTATGGTGTGAAGAATTTGGTTAATAAGCTTTATTAGAGGCTCTGCTTTTAGTCTGACATAAAATGTTCACTCATAGTCTACTTCAGGTGATTAGCGTTTCCTGAAAATCAAATTATGCCACTAATATTGCCATCATGCAAAGCGGAGATTTTTAACAACATAGTGTAGTCAAGCCTCGGTTACATCACCACTGGGACTTCTGAATAAAACAATCGCAGCTGGAGACATTCATTTTGTAAAGCTAAATCTGAACAAGTGCCTCCAAGACAGTAAGCTGTTCTCAATTTTATATTTTGGAAATGGGGACAGCTGACAGCAGTCCAGGCAAACTCCAGAAACGATGGGTCCATGTTTCTCTCTGACTCACAGTTTAGGCAATTTTCAGCTGACACACTCATAACCTCCCAACGTTTTAAATCAATCCATGTGCACAGATTTTCTTCATAATCTGGGTTTTGGCGATCACGCAGAGGCATCCAAAGAGATGATGAGGTCAAAATCTGTAACCTATATCCCAGGGGGTCCATCCAAAGCAGACACATACCAGGACTGACAGAGCTCACCAGAGGAACCTGACTCAGCCAGCGCTACCACGCGTCTAATCCCCAGGTGAGGGTCACCTGCTCCCTACCTGGCTCCTGCGAAGTGCTGACTGCATGCCTCTATTGTCAGGCTTATCACGTTTCTCCCTGTCCACTTACTTCCGTGACTCCCGGCACACCCTGAGCGCTTTGGGGACAGCCAGCCCCACATACAGCTCACACCAGGCTCCCATAGCAGTGAGCCTGATGTGAGCTCTGTTTCATCTAGGACGACAGCAATTATAAAACCCACACTAAGAAATAAAGAATGGTACTAATGAAATGACACATTATCAATCGTTAGATCTATCCCATTTTCAGCCTTGTTAAAACATTAATAAATGCACATCTTAGAACTGAGGAAATCAGTACCCAACTACGGTGTGTTCTTGGTGCCATTACTGGTGTTGCCCATCTAAGCAACCTTAAATCACAACTGTAGATGGAAATGCAGTGGCACCGGGCACCTCAACTCACAGTGATGCATTCCTGCACGACAGCGTTGTGGGACAGAGCTCCAAACGGAACTGGCAGCGATTGCCTGACTGCACCAGATCACAGAGTAGCCAGGGAAGAGCTGCGGACTTTGGGGGGTGCACTGGCTCCTGGAGCACCCCCCCCCCGGAGCAGCTATTCCATCACCAGGTCACCTCCAAGCCTCTGGGGTTCTGGGGCAGATTCTTTGCTGGGACTATGCCACTGCCCACAACCTGTTTGCTTTCAAGCCAGGCTTAGAAACACATCTCTGTTCTTTAAACTCTGCTGTATTTCATCCCCCACCCTGCAGATATCGAAAAGAAAACCCACCAGGCTAAGTCTCATGTATCTGCAGAATCCATTTAGGAAATGTCCACCAGTCACCCGGACTTAGCTGGCAGAAACTCAACACCAGCCTGAAGCAGTGGGAATTTCGGCTTGTGGGTCAATTGCTTTCTGGGAAAGAGCAGATTAAGCAGGGATCCAAAAGATGAAAGCTGAAAATGGCTATGTGGTGCTCTAGAGTTTTCTCTTCTAAAACGTTGATAAAATCTCAGAAGCTTATCTTTCTGCAATTTGAGGGAGGTTATAAAAATGAATTTCCTGGAACTCTGCCCTTAAGCCATCCGTGAATGCCTCCATTGCTGAGGACTGCAGATAAGAGGCTTCGTGGATAGCTGTACCCTGAGACCACTTGAGGTCTCAACGAGCATTGGGGAAAATCGGAGATGAGGAAGGACTAGGCCCACACCCCGGCCTTCCTCCACCCGCTTATGCTTTTTCATAAGCAAGCATGTTTTGTAAATCCGAGATCAAAAACATTTATGGCTTTATTCATGTAGGGAATTTTACTATCAATCTGGCCCTAGAAGGCAATTCTAAAAAACTGATCATTCCAAAAATATCTAAATGAGGGTCAGCTTTTCAGAACAAAAGATGTCTAAGACCGTGATTTTTGTGTCACATTCTGGGTGGCCTAGCATTTTATGTAAATGGTTTTGTCAAATTAAAAAAAAAAAAAACTAGCTTTATAATGACAGACAAATATTCTAAGATATATGTTTACTTTGTTAAATAAAATCTGTTCTGAAATATCACTATTCTTGTCCTTTCTAATTTCTGTTAGATAAGGGCTCATGCTAGGTTTTACCCTGGCATATAAAGGTATTTTAGCTGCAATTCATGGGTTCACTCCTTAAAAAAAATACGAATGATGAGCTGAGTACCTCATTTCTGATAGGGGTAATGTATAAGCTTGAAATACTGAATCAAAATAAAAGCCTTAAGCAACGCAAGTCTTAACTCTCTGTTGTAAATTACTATGTTTGAAAGGGGTACATAAGTAATGCAGGTTTCCCAGATTCACAATTTCATTGGTGACCTGACATGTGAAAGGCTATGTCACCATTTCATCATTTCCTGAGGAATCACATCTTGCATCTGGACTCAGAAAAATCCAGAGATATATGCAGGCTGGTGGACTCTCCCCGCTCCCTGCTGGCTGCACGTCTGAGGGTCTGTATGAGGGCTGTGCATTCTCCCCAAGTCTGGAGTATGTTGGCCCCACACAGGAGCTCCCATTCCGTCTGTTTCAGATCTAGAACAGGAAGAACTGGCACATTCGGTGCAATACTCGTTCTCTTTCTTCCTGGTTTTCCCCTCACTGGTGTTCTAGGGTCAGTGAGTTCCAAGTTCCTGGAGCAACGCCTGTTTTGTCTGCCCTCGAGGCACACAGTTACCCCAAGTGGTCACGAGGATGAAAGCCGGTCTCGAAGGCAGTCTCTAACTGGAGGACAGGGAATATGGCTGAGAGTTCTCAAAGGCAAGAACGGTGGGGGGCTCAGTCTCTCTTATAGACGTAGACCAGACATGCACAGCAGCAACATGGGAACCCCAGACCAATGCAGGGAAAGAGGAGCCTAGAAAAGTCTCGAGTTTGGGGGGGAGTTTATCATTTATGCTCCTAAAACAGTAGACAAACTTCATGAAAACCAAGTCAGTTTTGAAAGTCCTTTCAAAACCTGTTTGCTTTCTTCCCCATAGACCATGTGGTCTACAGAGTATAACAAGTTGTCTCAAATGGAAGCTGAACTGAGTTAATTGTGTTTGAAACAGAAAAAAAGAATAATAAGAGTCCCCAGTGGACTCTGTCAGACACACACATGCACACATAACTTCAACAGCAGAGATCAACTTTAAACAAAAACAAAAAATACAATATGACAGGAATGCAAAAGGTACTACAAAGTAATCCCCAAACCAAGTATCTTTTATATTCTCTAAAAGTCTCTTAAACTTTTCAGGGTATGTCAAAAGCAATTACAATTGTGAGACTTTTCTTTCATGCTCCAACGAAGATACTCAGAAATGCACCATCAGTATTAGTGTTATAAAGTACGTTAAGTTCTAAAAATACATAAAGATTTTATGATACACAGTACAAGTGCCACAGAAAGAAGGAGAGGAAGAGAAGTCAATGGTTTTAATATGAAATCAAGCCTATTTCTGGTTTCCAATCTACAGACCAAGGGGGCGCTCTTCCCAACGTTAAAGTGAATTCCATTCCAGAAGACGCTCACTCATTCCATTTGGAGGATGAACGCCAGCTGCTATGTTACTCCTGTGTGTGTGTGTGTGTGTGTGTGTGTGTGTGTGACAGAGAGAGACAGAGAAGGAGGGAGGGAGGGAGGGAGGGAGGGAGGGAAGAAGGGTGCAGTGTTATACAGTTTAACTGGGACATGTCTACTGATGAAGGCATATTTGGAATTAGTTAAACAGGATGAAGTTCTCAGTTTTCTGATTTTTTTCCTGCTTTTGATGGAAGATAGACCTTTAACATCACAGCTTTAACAATTTTTATATGTTTCACATCCCACCAAATAGGGACATGTGGAGCTCTGCCAAGTCTAAACAGCTTATCTTTCAAATTCTTTCTCGCATTCCCTATGCTGTGCAAAATGTCAAAATACTTTCCTGGTGATCCTGCCGTCCTGGGCTCTTCCTGGTTACAGCACTTCCTCAGGGAGCCTTGTGAATGATTACCTACGCAACTTAATAAATGGATGGAGTCAAGAGACCGTTTTAGGGCTACTTGGGCAGAATTAAACGTGAGCAGCAAGTGTGGGCCTCACACGCTCCCAGTGGGATTGTGAGTGGAACGTTCCCGACCCCTCTGGAAGCTGCTTGGCAGCCTCTGCTGAAGCGGAGCCCTGGCCCTGGCTCCTTCCCCGAAACTCTGCTCCCAGGGATAATCCCCACGGCCACACAGCAGGGACTCACTGGCACATTTCTCCAACTGAGGCAACTTGGACAGAACCATATTGAGCCTTATCAAGTGCTGCTGGGGTTTGAGCTTTTCAATTCTAAAACAGAGCCTTGCTCTCTCCCAGGCTGGGGTGCAGTGGCATGATCTTGGCTCACTGCAACCTCTGCCTTCTGGGTTCAAGTGATTCTCCTGCCTCAGCCTCCCGAGTAGCTGGGATTACCGGCACGGGCCACCATGCCAGGCTAATGTCTTGTATTTTTAGTAGAGATGGAGTTTCACCATGTTGGCCAGGCCAGTCTTGAACTCCTGGCCTCAAGTGTTCCACCCACCTCAGCCTCCCAAAGTGCTGGAATTACAAGTATGAGCCACTGTGCCTGGACTTAGTTCTGTTATTTAAATTCCACTTCAGTCACACACACAACATGCTAGTGTGGTGAAGAAAAGATAACCACACACAGGCACAGCAGGATAGTGGCACCTCACAGAGTGTACATGGAGGATGGACTTCCTAGCTTCTGTCCTGTTTGCCTGTGCTGCTTGTGTCATGCTTGTGTATACCATGTGGCTATGAGGTTCTGCGAGATGGCTCTCTTGGACTCCCCAGGGCACAGCAGGGCCCTAAAAAACTTCTCCAAAGAGAGCCCACCATGTATGATCCCACCATACTAAGTTCAAGAACAGGGCCACCTGTCTATGGGGAAAGAAGTCAGAATTGTGATAACCTTCTGTGGGGGAGGCAAAGGCAGGGATGAGGGAGGTTTCTGGGGTGCAGGAGACACCCTCTGCTTGTTGCGGGCGGTGACCACATGGTGTACACATCTGTAAAAATCCCTTGAGGTGACACCCTCTGCTTGTTGTGGGCGGTGACCACACAGTGTACACATCTGTAAAAATCCCTTGAGGTGACACCCTCTGCTTGTTGGGGGCGGTGACCACACGGTGTACACATCTGTAAAACTTCCTTGAGGTGCACACTTGTGATTTTTGCACTTGGTTGTATTTCAACAAAATTAGAGAAAAGGGGACATGCTGAAGCGTGTTCACAGCAGCACTATCCACAGTTGCCCCAGCTAGAAACAGTTCTAGGGACAGAGAAACAATGGTGTGTATTCATGGAAGGAGTCCCTGGCCACACCGGGGCAGGCCAGCTACAGCACCCAGCGCAAGCTGAACCAGGTGCAAAAGAGGACAGACGGGTGAGTCCATCTGTGTAAAGGTCAAAGCCTAGCAAGATGACGTCAGATACTGGTTACTCTCAGGGGCTAAGGACTAGAAGAGGACCCCAGGGACTTCCTGCCTTCTGGCAACGTTCTGGTTCACTGTCCGGGTCCATGAGTATATTCACTTCAGGAAAAGTGCACTGAGCTGTGCCCTTCACATCTGATATGTTTCTGTAAGTTTCTAGACTTCAATAGAAGTCAGCCCTCCAAAAAAGTGTAGAATTTAAACATTGCTAACAAAATAGTAAGATATGAGCCAAATGGTGTTGTACAAATAATGATTCCTTAAAAGCTTACATTGACGCATTTTTCAACTTCCCAAAATAGATTTAGTATTGTGGATTTAAAGGTAAAGTTAACTTTGCCCTTACATATTCTCGCAGAAGTCAAAATCAATGTGCTTTCATCTGCATTGTCTTATTACCAGAATCATTTTGTTTTGAGTAATGTGAGATAGACGTGATCCCAAAGATGTGAGCATAACTCCTCATCATGAACTCACCTGAAAGGACAATTCAGTTAAATAATATTTCTGTTCCATTTAACAATGGAAGACATTGAAACAGAGCAGTCCTTACTACTGTCTAGAGTTACACAATATTTCTGCCCTCATTTGAAAACAAGTGATGATACATTCTTGGGGGGGAAAAGCACAAAAAATTTAAGAAACAGTGAATCTGTAGTATGTAACGTGTCTCTCTGTGCTGTAGCATGACTAAGGTCGGTACATGTGAGATGCACGCTCTCTCATGCTTCTCGTTACAGGCTGAGTTTGCAGAGCTGAAAGGGCGCCCAACAAACAGACTTAAGGAAATGACGGTGTGTTCTTGGCTTCTCCTAGGATCAAATGTGACTGCAACTCTGGTCTGATTTTCCCCGTCATACAGTTTTGTTGACTCATTTTTCACTTCTCTTCTTCCCTTTCTCCCACTAAACGGGGGTGGACGTTAAATGTTCCCGCTCAGGGAATAAGATGGCCTGGAGGGAATGGCCACGTAGGCCAGCACTTCTCCTGCAGGTCACTGGTCTCTGTCCAGCCTCAAGCAGATGTGACTATGATGAGTTGCCACGGGTCAGTGGATCCTTGGATGGCTGCATGTGAAATGAGTCGGTGGGCTTCGTGTGTGTCCGCTGGGACCCCGGGGTGGAAACGCCCCCGGGGTGGAAACGCCCCCGGGAGGCATGACCTGGGGTGAGCCTTCCTGTGCTTGTGAGTCACCAGCCTGACGCACTAGCCCGGGGGGCAAGGCCAGGCGTCCCCAGCATCCGGTACTCACAGAGCCCCTCCCAAACTAAGTGTCGGCTCCAGGCAAATGTGTAGACTGGAGACATGCTTTGTTTCCTCCATGAGGCTCAAACTCCTTTATTCCAGAGAAGGAATCTCCCACCCACAGTTGTCACTGTGAGCTGCTCTGCCCGGTTCCCCGGATTCTCTTCTCACCAGCCATGCTCCCTTCCTTTGGAACTTTCATCTTCAGCCCCTTCATTCCCAATGCCTAATTTACAGGCACCCTTTGAAGAACAGCAGATTTACCCAGCAAGGCATGAAAACCAGATGCTGGACTATTTCTTCCAACTTTGGGAACCTGTGCAGCTCCCCGGTTGTGCTGAAGGACAGGGAGTTCTTCTGGTTATTCCTGGTTTTCATCTTCCACGGTCCACTCGTGCCACACCCTGGTGCCACCCTGGCCCGCACCAACCACGTGGATGTCTGCCTTCACCTTCAACATCTGTCTCCCAAGCCCAGCACAAGCAAGACAGCCTCCAGGCCCCATGCCCACAACTGGGGCGAGCGGGCGGGGCAGGGGCGGCACCCGCAAGCCTGTGCCAGGCACTCCTTCACAGCTCCTGGCAGTGCCCAGTCATACTTTCTCAACAGGTGGTGAGATTTACTTCCCATCTATGGCATGCCTGCATGGGCCAGGCACCCCTCAGTGCTAAGAATACAGAGCCGAGTCAGATAAGGAACAGTGAAATTTCAACACAAGGTGGGCTGCAAGGGAGGTGAGCAGGACCCACAGGCATGCCAGAGGGAGACTCGGGGACCCCACAGTAGGGCACACTTCAGCCAGGTTGTGAAAAGTCAGAGCTGTTCACCTAGGAAGAACCCAGGACGAGGGAGAGACGGTGAGAACAGGCTGCCAGGCAGGCACAGGTACTAGCAGCTACAGAAGTCAGACAGCACATTCCTGAGGCAGACAGGAATTCAACTTTGGAGATCTTGGCTGCACAGCCCGCTAGCGTGAAGACCATGAAGCCATGCCTGACTTACAGCAGAGGCGCAGTCTTCTCTGCCTTCATTCCTTAGTCCCAAGAGCATTGACTCGGAAAAAGGAGTCTATAACTGCTATCTAAAAAGTGATAGCACATTTACGGGGAGACTTGCAGAAATTCCAACAATTGGATATAAGTGTCTTCTTCATTAATTCCTGATCATAAATAAATTACTTTTTGTTTTTTTAGGTGGAATCTCACTCTGTCGCCCAGGCTGGAGTGCTGTGGCGCCATCTCAGTTCACTGCAACCTCTGCCTCCCAGATTCAGGTGATTCTCCTGTCTCAGCCCCTTAAGTAGCTGGATTCCAGGTGCCTGCCACCATGCCTGGCTAATTTTTCTACTTGAGTTGAGAAGGGATTTTGCCGTGTTGGCCAGGCTGGTCTCAAACTCCTGACCTCAAGTGATCCACCCCACCTTGGCCTCCCAAAGTGCTGGGATTACAGAAGTGAGCCAATGCTCCTGGCCAGATAAATTAATCTATTGCATCTACAATCTCCAAATTTATAATAATATTTAATTCAAAAGCACGTTTCTCTGCATAATCACATGTATTCTATATAATCACATGTATATGTGTATGTACATATATAAAGTATAATGTGCTGTCTTCATGCCCATCGTCGTGATTAAATTGGAGTAGGAGGTTTGTAAAAGAAATATGCTACAGGTGTTATAAGGAAATATGTAAAGAAATATGCTAACCCCCAAATCCAAAATCTACAACTTTTTGAGCACCAACATGATGCCACACGTGGAAAACTCCACGCCCTCTGACTCCACCCACACCTTTATGCATTAAACCTTCAGAAGAACCCCTCACTGGGTCTAGATCTGAAACCAAAGGATCACTCAGACAACGTCTGCTGTCTGTCCTTCTGTGGTCCAGGAAGTGCACTGCATATTGTCACAAACGAGAAAAAAGGCCTCTCGTAATGCCGTGATTGATAGTTTACTGGACGGCTATCAGGAGGGATGAGGCAGATAGCTTCCCATCCACAGAACTCTCTTTGAAGCTTATCTTGAAGGCTCCCTTTGCTCCCGGGAAGTGATGCACAGCAGGAAGCCGGGAGGGTGGCTTTGCTCTGAGGAAGACTCAGCAGCGCCCATGCTCTATTTATCCCTCTGCGTTCCACCAGCTGATCCTCTAAGGAGCCTTACAGTTTGTAACACACTTTAAAAGGAAACATGAAAAACCCGAGTGACTAGTGAAATATTTCAAGTATGACGGACATGCAACTCAAAACAGAGTTTCATAAAACCGGTGGTGGCGGTATGACCACTTTCCTTCTTAAACAAGTCGGTTGTTTAAATCCTTGCTGATCTTGTGCTCATCCTCTCCCCAGAAGAGTCACATCACTAATCTCTTCCAGTGGAGGTCTGGAACGTAACCCAAGTTATATGACCTCCCCTGTTCTCTGTGTGTTCCCATCCTTAAAAGACAAATTCCTCTTCTAAAAAGCAGACAGGCAAGCCCTCCTTTTCCGTGGAACTGGGTACTATGCGGCTGAACAGGCCTGCTACTCCTGCTCACTTGGTACCAACTTAATGAGCACTTACTATGTGCTTGGCACCGTATTTGCCACCCGAAGGGTAAAGACTTGGACATGAGCTGTGTTCTCGAGGAGACTGCCAGCTAAGAGGAGAGGAGCTGTGGCCCCTGCCAGGCTGGGCCCATTACAAGGAAGGTGGCTGGGCAAGCCAGCAGGAGCACACTTCCCGGGGAATAGGTCCGTGTGCGGCAGAACAGCCCGGGTGTCGGCTTCAGCCCTGCACACGTTGATGTGCCCTAAAGGCAACAGTGCTGCAAGGATGCTGGTGGGATGGCTGCCTGTGGCCACGAAAGGCCAAGTGGCTTCCAGCCCTTTTCTAGCCAGCCTTGGGGAGGGTCTAAAAGTTTAGAGCTGAGGGAGACTGAGTCCATTCTCTGGACTTTGGTGACATTCATCTGTGAGACTCGTGTCAAGTGGATTAGCAGGAGGAGAGAAGAGAAGTGAGGAGACCTGCAAGGGGTCCTTGTCCTTGGGGATGGGAGTGAAAGCAGGGCAGCGGCGGGAAGCGGGGAGGAAGAGTGCACAGGGAGGCAGATCCGTGTCATGGGGGAAGAGAGGAGGGTTCCAACGAGTGCCACTGCAGGGATGGAGATTCCACCAGGAGCAGGGGGAAAGGCGGGGAGGGAAGAGAAGGAGGAAGGCAGAGAGGGAGGGGAAGGAGGCAAAGGAAAGAAAAGACTGTTACTGGTCTTATGACAGCAGAGATAATAGGTCTTATTTTCTTGGCTGGCAATTTTATTGTCAATTAGGCAAATTTTATGGGAAGATTTTTATTCTATGAATCAAACTGCATATCTCATGTTCTTCTTATCCATTAAATCTTATCTAACTTAAGGTTATATTCGTTGATCTAAGGAAAAAATGAAAATTCTAATGCAAAAAAGATCACAGATCCAGCAGTCAATCATTTCAGCCTCCTCCCCATGAAATCCCCAGCTAGAGACAGGACAGCTAAATAACCCTGCACCGTGTTCAAGAACTGTCCTGGCCTCAGGCAACAGGGTGAACAGGGCGTGGCTTCTTCCTTCGGGCATATTCTAGTCTAGGGGGAAAAGCACATCAATAAAACGAAATGACTCCACAGGATGATTGCCACAAAACCACAAGATGCTGGAGAAGGAACGTGAGTTTGCACTAGGATGGTATGCTGGGCGGAAGAGGAGGATGGCCACGTACTGAGCGGTGCTGCTGTGTCACAGACTGGCAGGCAATGTGAACTCCCACCCTCCAGGGAGCAGATGGACTGGACCTCGGCGCCCAGAACCACGGGGAGGATGTCAGTGCCTGGGAAGGCCAAAGAGGAAATTCCAGAAGGAGAAAGCAGGGGAACCAAATATGGAGCTGAGAATGTGCTCAGGGAGTCTGAGGAACTGGGCAGTTTAAGAGGGCTGACCCCCAGGAGTATTTACAGGTGCAACTGGAAATGTGGAGGTCGGCCAAGCAGTGAGGGGTTTGCACCCGCTCCAACCCAGCTACACCCCACTCACACCCCATTCACGCCCCGGACCAGGGAGGCCGTCAGAGACTTCCAACAAGAAGGATGGCAAATAGATATGCTTTCCTGTGGGACAGAATCTAACCATGCACGATGTACCAGACAAGTGCGTCCTATTGATTAATTTAATATTACTTCCATTTCACAGAGGGACTAGTAAATATTCTCTTACGGCAGCAATCATAGCTGTTTGTCTCTTTTGTTAGAAGCCAGACATGTCTTTAAAAAGTCTTCATGTTTAGACTAATCCCAGCCAGCCAGAATGAAATGAAAGTGTAGTTTTCATAACCGCACTCACTTGCAAAGCCACTTTTCAAAAATAAATGGAAGGATTCATACTATTTATAAATGATAGATTCTAAAATGCCGCTGCACAGCTCCCAAAACCCACAGAAATCACTCTTGAAAACATCACCCTCTAAGGTAATATTATCTGATTTGTATCTTTAAAACCAGGTTTGAAAACTCAAACATAATGTAAATAGAAACAGCATGTAATAAACCCTTCAGAATAATGAACATGTGGGAGAGATCATGAAGAAACCCTGTCTGCATTTGACAAATGGTCAGAGATCCAGCTGGGAGGCTGCCATGTGACATCCGTCCAAGGTCATGAGCGAATGTGAGCAGAACAGCAGCGAAAACCCTCCATAAGAATATGGAAGATAATGGCTGGTAGACCACAAATGCTACTCTGCAAACCATAAATGCCACTTCCAAAGGACCTACCTATAAACACAAGTGCAACATTGTGGTTAAAGAGGAGAAAATGAGGTACACCACAGAGGAAAGCTGGACTGTTGCTGGTCAAAGCCATGGTTTCTCAGTGACGTGCTCCAGTATTTGTGCAGTGGCAGAGGGTGCCAGGAGCTATCCCTCCAGGACCCTGTGAGACACTGTGGTCAACTGTACAAGGTCAGTGTGTGTTGAGGCCTGCTTTCCAAACCACACTGCCCCACTATATCCCTGACTGGAGTCTCACTCTTAGACACGAAAAAGGAGAATACATAAGGAGAGTTTACCAGCACCTCTTGAGACCACATGGTCTAATCAATTGACAAGTGCAAAGCTAGGTAGCCATAGAAATGTGTTACAACTTCAGAAACCCTTGTCTTTTCCAAAGGAACCTAAGAAAAATATTTAGCGGCCTTAAGCCATTCATAATTTATTATGAAAATCAATAAGAAATACATCAAATATGGAAAATGTAGCTCATTCCATGTCGCTGGTCCTTCAATTTGAATGAGTGATACACAAACAGCCCTTGTTTCTTTCTTTTCTCATTGACACTCATTGAATACTTATTTTCCCACTGCCTGCACTGCATGCAGTACAACAAGGCTACGAGATTTGTGGAAATCGAAATATGCTTCCCAATGACAAAGTACTTGTAGTAACATCTAGAAAATTCTAGAAAACCTTTTGCTACCACAACTGTGACTCTTAAATAAGTAGAAGTCATGTGAAGCCAAAGTGAACTGGACAGCACTCAAGAAAATAAATTTCAATGGTAATAAATACTTTGAATGTGAAAATGTTTTTCCACCTATTTACAGCAACTGCGTGCCTCTTCTTTGATAAAAGTATTCAATCTGGAATTGCCAGGTGATGTAAATGAGAATTTAATAAATAAGGTAATAAACAATAGTAACTTTGTGGTTGTTGCTTTGACTTCAATTTTGGTTTAAGTAGAGCTTTTGGTAGTCTTACCACGCAAAGAAACTGATATTCTGTAGTTCCCACAATTTAAGGACATTTAAATCATTAAATATCTTCAAATAATGAAGATTATGTTCAGCACAGTTTTAGTATTAGATGTATTTAATTGCATTTCATAGCATTAAAAGGGAAAATACATGTATGATAGATACACGCAGACTTCATCTGTCAACCAAAGTATTTCTTTAACCTGAGGATCTCATTAACTAGAGATCCTGAGCAACCTACAGGGTCCTTTGCGGATGCAAAGACTTCAGATGACAGGGGGCCGCCCGGTCCCTGGAGTGAGGCCCTTGGCTTCCAAGGCCATTTCTGACGCGTGTGCCCTCTGCTCGGCTTTCAGAACCACACTCAGTGGTTTTTTCCATCTTGTTAATTTGCACGTTTTACCTTTTTAAGGCAAGACTCCCCAGACCTTGTTTTCCTTTCAAAGAGCCACCATTTCCTCCCCTTCCGTCCAGCCTTAATTGTTTTATTTTTATTTTTTAGCTCATTGACCCTAATTAGGTGGTTCTAACTCATTCAGTCCAGTGACTAACTGCGTGATTCACTCTCCAGGCAGAACGTATTTATTCTAAACTTCGTGCAAATCTAAAACAAACTGAAAGTATTTCATTAACAATACTACTTAAAAAAAATTCTTTTAAAAGCGTTATCTACAAAATCTAGGTGGAGCAGAACACGAGATGGGAAATCTTATTTTAGCCTAAGGAGTTGAAGGAATCAGTGCTGCCCATCTTTCCCCGTCTGCTGTACTCTGCTGACTAGACAGGAAACTGGCTTAGCACAAATTTTCCTTTTCAAGAACTAGAGCGAATCTTTACTGCAACAATTCACTGCCGAGCTTACTGGCCAGTTTTGGGACTTTTTAGGTCATAAAGAGTGAAACTAAAAGTGTATTGTTAAGAACGTGTTTGCAACATGATAAAATACTGTAATTTAAAATCAAATCAAGTCAGTCAACCTAATTGAATTACATGAATTTAAGGGTCACAGAAATCAGACCACGAAAGGAAGCAGGAGCTGAGTGCTGCCTTCTCCTCCCGGCTCTGCGTCTGTTTCTGTGCAGGAGTTGAATCTGTGGGTAGATTACAGTCAGCTGACATGCACGACACAGAAGGGCCACAGCCAAACTTTCAGCTCCCCAGGCAGCTCTTTCTTCTGTATGTAATGGATGGAAAGCTGCATCCTGTTACTCTGAAGGCCGCTGTATGCGGACCATGCTACCTGGAAACCTAAGCTTACCCCTGTCCCATTCACTCTGGTCAGGAGCCATTCTTCTATTTCATGCCACCTCTGCTCCGTGCCACCTCTCTTAGTCTGTTCTCACACTGCTAATAAAAACACACCCACGACTGGGTAATTTATAAAGGAAAGAGGTTTAATGCACTCACAGTTCCACATGGCTGGGGAGGTTTACTGGACTCATAGTTCCACATGGCTGGGGAGGCCTCACAGTCATGGCGGAAGACAAGGGAAGAGCAAGGCCACATCTTACATGGCGGCAGGCAAGACAGCTTGAGCAAAGGAACTCCCATTTATAAAACCATCAGATCTCATGAGCCTTATTCACTACCAGAAGAACAGGATGGGGGAGACTGCCCATGCTTCAGTTATCTCCACCTGGCCCCACCCTTACACGTGGGGATTATTGCAATTCAAGGTGAGACTTAGGTGGGGACACAGCCAAACCATATCACGACCATTACAGGTAACCCCTCCACACAGGGCAGGCTTGTGACTTACTGAACTCACAGATCCCTAGCAGTCATACCAACTAAAACCAGGTATCACCTCAGCAAGGATGGGACAAAAGACCATCTCTGGCCCAAGAATTCTAGAGATGAAGATGGAATGCAGGCCTCTGTGCTGACGGATGGTATGACAGTTTTTTCTATTTAATGGGTATAGAGTGTCAGATTTGAAAGAGGAAAAGAGTTCTGCAGTGGACGGTGGGGACGGTCACACAGCAACATGACTGAACTCACAGCCAGTGGGCTCTGCACTTAACAACGGCCACAGTGGTACATGTTATGTTGTGCGTTATTTTACCCCAGTTTAAAAAATGGAGAAAAGATTTGTTCACCAACTCCACAAACTCTCCTTACAGCCCCAGTGTGGTCACAGTGGATCTCCCCATGGGAGAGGACACCCCAGGAAGGGAGAACGGAGCCCCTATACACCGCCCTGGTGCATGAAGCCCCCCACCCATCACAACTTCACCAAGAAGGGACTGCCTCTGCTGGAATTTCACAGCCAAGCTACTGGCTCTTGGGCAATCTTGGATTCTCTGAAAACGATGTTTGAAGTTGCTTCCCTTCCGCTTCCTGGGTTTGGGGACCTGCTGGCTCACTGGTTTTCTGCTGCACTCTCCTGAAGTGCTGCCACTGCTTAGATTTTGGGAACAAAAGCCCTAGCGCTGCTTCTGTGGCTTTTCAGCAGCCCAAGGCTTTCAGATCAAGTCGAGGTCCTCAAAATTTAAGATTCAAACTACTGAAGATAAGAAAGAAGACACAGATGCAATGGACTGCCCAGGTTCCGTGCCCCCTAGAGAGAACTCACATCCTGCTGTGCCCAGGGAACCACACCCAAGGGGAATTCCTCAAGCTATCTGAGGATTTGCATCAGAGCTGAGGGCGCTTCCTGTGAGCTCCCCATGTGGAGACAGTGCGGGAAGCAGCGCAAGGGCAGAGGTTCTGCCAGACATTGTCTCAGAAGGACACTCTGCTTCCTCTGCCACCCCCAGGCCTGGGGCAGTGCCTGTCATGTGTTCCTTCATAGCTTCTGTGAGGCCAGAGCCGCACCAGGCACTGTCTCCTGGGTGACAGTGAATGACTCATTTCGAGGCCAGCACACGGTGGGTGCATAGAACAGGTGGGCACCTGCATTCCAACTGTGACCGGGCGGGAAGCCGGGAAACACTGGGTCCTGTTTGAAGGGATTTCAAAAGCACGCAGGAGGCCCATGCTTCCAGCTGAGGGTTTAACTGGGTGGAGTGTGGTTTCTTCCACGCCACCCTGGAGAAGGAATGGAAAGAGAAGCAGTGTTTTTAGTACCCCATGTGTGCCGTAGAGCTTCAGAAACACATTCTTCCTTAAAGGTCACCGCAGCCCGAGAGGTGGGTGTCACTGCCTGAGTCCCACAGGCAAGGACCCTGAGGTCTACAAGGCCAAGGGCTCGCCCCGCACCTGCCCACCAGCAAGGCGGGGCTGAGGCCGGCCAGGATGGGAAGGCCAGGGTGGGACCCGGCACCCTCGCCCTTCACCATCAGCCTTCCCAGTAGACAACGCGGAAAACGCAGTGCCTGCCCCCCCAGAGAGGTGGGAGACGGTCCAACAGGAAGCTCACTTATAGTTAGAGGAAATCAGAAGGCGACAGCTCTTCAGAAGTTCCTGAGATGTGCATAACTTAAGTATGGGCTTTTAATCCTACTGATCTTCCTCCTCCTCTTAATTCTACTTTTTATTTAGACAAAAATCATACAGAGATCAACAATCTCAGAGGGCTTTTCATCTCACATTCCTGCTACTGTACAAGGAGAGGAAGCTGGCCCAGGCTCTTAACCCCCAGGGCCCGGAGTTCACACAATGGGAAGGAAAATGAAACAATACACGTTTCAGGGAAACGCATGTCTCCTGTTCTGCCTGTCTAATCCCCCTACCTGGAATTTCCAGCTGTCCTGATCTGCTTCACTCCGATGTGTTCCCCCGTCCATCTGTCTCCTTCATGATAACCTTCCAGTGGACGGCTGTGTTTTCAAACCACTATTTCATTTCAAGGTCGAGAGGAGTCCACCAACACCTGTGCCCTAAAGGCAGGCTGCTAGCACTAAGCCCCCAAGGCCCTCATCAGCTGACAGGAGCTCCGGGGAGTGTGGACCAGAGTTGGAAACCATAAATTGTGAATCTGAACTTGGATCAAGTGAGCCAAAGTTCTGCAGAGCGGGCAGGTGGGTCTAGCTGGCTGAACCCTGTCCACTCTCCAAACATGCCTGGAAACCTCCCACACAGCACAAGGCAGTCAAGGAACACGAGGCCAAAGAATACAGAGGGCACCCTCTCCAGGCCAAGCCAGAGACGAACCACCCAGGCCAGGGAAAGACACCTGCCTGCAGTCAGTTCACCACGGCCTTGGCCTCCAGGAGTGAAGCCACACCCCTCATCGAATACTGCAAAATCAGGAACGGAGGCTCACATGGCAAACAGAGTACAGCGTGTAATCAAAAAGTACTGGGGAGGCCACCCAGCTCTTCACCACATCAAGTACAAAGCAGATTAAGATAAACTGAGCCCCATCACCGCCTTACAGACCCACTTTGAAAGACGCATTAAAATGAATGAGCTGTGCGTTTTTCTTCTTACTATTTTATTATTTTGGGAGACAGGATCTCTCTCTGTTGCCCAGGCTGGAGTACGGTGCGGCAATCATAGCTCAGTGCAACCTCACTCTCCTGGACTCACACCATCCTCCTGCCTCAGCCTCCTAAAAAGCTGGGAATACAGGCGTGTCCCACCACGCCCAGCTCCTGTGTCTATTTTTATCAAAATGAAATTGGTGCTATCTTGTAGATGAATGAAAAATTAGATTTTGCCTCTTTTGTGGATAATAACAGTTCACCAACTACATAGTAAATGAAAATATGAACTTAACCATTAAATGGAATATTATTCTACAGATCATTTCTTGAAAACACTTACTAGGGCTTTTAAATAAACTTTAAAGAAATGTAACTTTAGGCTCTCGACATTAGGACCAAGTAAAAATGAATCCCTCATCATAAATAAAGGAAAATCCAAAATTAGACAGCTAAATGTTTACTATTCCTTAAAAAAGAAAAAAAGTAGGCCAGCATTTTTTCAAAGCCAACACATCCGTAAAAACCGTATCAGAAAAAAAGTTCAGGACATCCTCATCCCTTGCACTGCTTGGCAGGAGAGGGTGGCTGAGGCAGCTGTGCTCCCAGTCTGCTCTGAGAGACGGCCTTCCAACACACACCCGGGTCCCGGCCCCAGCCCCTCCCAGCCAGGAATGAAGGCTGAGAAGGGAGGAGGCGTTCCACACCGACCTCTCAGGGGGCCAGGTTAATCATTTCTGGGGTCAAAGGACCACAGACTCCAGTCCTTCTTCATGGGAGGGAGAGACACAGACTTTAAGGAGTTGCAACCCTCACAAAATGTGTGTTTTCAGCTCTGAGGGACCCGTTTGCCATTCCCAGTAGAGCCATTAATTCTGTCCTCTGGAATTAGCTGAGTAAACTAACCTGGCTGCAGGTTCCGTCTTAAAACTAAAACCTGGCAACCGCTACCTGCGCCCAAATCCAAATTCCCGGTAATTCCTAAGACGGACAGAGAGAGGGTGGTCGGAAGGCAGGGAGGAGGAGGGAAAGAGAGGAGGAGAAAAAAGTAAAAGGTTAAAATAACGCATTTCAATGGATGGACATTCAGGCCTCGTGTTTCAGAATCCACCAAAGAATGCCAAGTCTAGTCCCGTACATTAATTAGATCCCAAAGACATTCACGTTTAAAAAGGAAACTGTTTTGACATGCCACTTTGGGTCACTGCATCAAAAGTATTAAATAATATTCTCCCACCACTCTCTCTCCCCCTCACCTCTCCATCTCCTCCTTCTCCCTCCCTTTCTTTCTCCCTCTCCTCTTTTTCTCCTCTTTCCTTCCATCTCTCCTTCCTCTCCCCTTACTCAGTGGTTGATGGAGGGAGCGATGGCCTCTGGAGCACTGAGCCAACGTGGCCACTGGCCCCTGTACCACGTGATCACAGGGTTAGGCTCTGAGGTCTGAGACATCCTTTTTGCCTGTCTCCCATTGTCTCCCACCGTCTCTTAACAGAGCTTTCTTGCCTCCTTCTCATTGCTGGAGCACCAAGTGCTGCTGCGGCTCAGCCCACCTTGGCTCCGAAGGTGCTGGGCTGTGGGCACAGTCCCACCAACATGGGCCTTAACTGCTCGGAGACTGTCTCGTTGCCTTCTCCATTCTCCATGATGCTCCAGATGACTCAAGTTCAAATCTGAGTGATCTGGGAATGAGTGGAGCGTGGCCTCACTTCCAATCAGCGAGATGAAAGGCAGGAGAAAGAAAGGGAGGGAGGTAGAAAACCCCAGAAAAAGGGAATAGGAAAGCATCGGCTGCAATACGATCTGGGTTTCTTTTCCACATGCAGATTTCCTAATGCTACGAAGGCAATTTGAGGACCTCACAAGGCCAGAAAAGGCGTGGAGCACATTCTGCATAATGAGAATTAGTCAAAAGTCCTGCGCTGTCTTGGGAGTGAAGCTCCCTAAACTTCAGCTGTGTGCAGTCATGTTCATAGCCCCAGCTCCGGCCGCGAACCCCGGGAGAGACGGCACGTGTGCTTCACTAGGCTTCAGGGCGCGTGAGCCTGGGATCAGAAAGCGTGTGATGCTGAGGGTCGGGGAGCCGATTCTGCCTGACCAAGACACGGCCTGGCCAACTGACTCCTCACAGGTGACCGCAGCCCCAAACCAGGGAGCTGCAGGCCGTCCTGCCCTTCGGGAAAGGAGGAGCCCGCCTCCTCTATGCACGTCCTGTGAGCAAATGTGGCACATAAAACCGACTGATTATCTACGTCACTAGGTGCCTTCCTGAAGGCCTCCACGCTGCCAGCAGTCTTGGGTTTGGGAGCTGCCAGTCGAGTACAATGGCACTTCTGAAGATGATGTGACAGCCATTGAAATGCCACACCAGCCAGGGCCATTCCTCACCCCCCAGCACTGATTTTCACTGAACACAAGACTCTAAGACTCCACGGGAATTCCTGAGCACCTCCCCAGACTCCAGCACACCTGCTGGGATGGCGTCTGGACGTGTCCAAGGGCTCTCAGCTCAACCATCTGCGGTGTCATCAGCGAGAGTCCTGGATGGCCACCGCATGGAGACAGATGCGCATCGTGGCGGTCCCCAGACGCAGATGCAGCAGCCAGGGGGACTGAGCCAGCAGCCCGGCGGGGGTGCCGCATAACCTAAAGAATGAAGTCATGCCCCGGCCTGCACCCGGGAAACTGCACACAGCAAAAGATCGCCGCTGAGATAAAGAGCTGAAAGCTATTCCCCCATTCAGCTGTTTCAGCCACGCGGTCTCACAATGGGCTCACAGACGGCAGCGTCCACACGCACCAAGCTCTGGGCCAGCCCAAGGGACACGAGGGGAGCTGGCAAGCCACTGTTCTCCATGTGGGGAGACGGACGTGTCCCAACCCGCCTGGAGCAGTTCCAACTCCGTCGCCACAAATCCCAGCTCAGGAAAAGCAAGACAAGGCTGCCAGCCCCTGGTCCACCCACCCTGGAGTCACTCTAGTAGCAATGTGGGCACTGAGCTGGATATGGGTAAGAAAACCTTAAAACTCAAAACCCATCTAGCAAAGGAACAGCAGCTACAAGAAAGGCAAAGCAGTATGGGGGCCGGGGGCGTCTCGGTGCAGGTCACCCACACCAGATGCTGAATCAGGGACACGGGGCAGTGCCGGGCTGATTGGCGCAGCCAGCACACACTGGACATAGAATAGAAAATTGCAACAATGTTTCAATTCCTGAACTTCAGAAAGGTACCATGCTAAGGTAAAAGAAAATCCTCGTCCTTGGGTGTAACGCTGACATGTTCAGGGGCTAAGAGAGATGACCTTTACAACTTAATCTCAAAGGGCACAGCAAAAATTAAGAGTAATATGGAGAGGCAGCAAAAACACAAATGTGGCAAAATGTGAGCAAATGATGAATCTTTAGTGGAAAGCATGTAGGTGTTTATTTTAATAATTCCTGTAACTTTTCTAGAAATTTAATTTTTTAATCAAAAAAAGTTTTTAATCAAGTTAATGAAATTTGAGAAAATTGGAAAGGAATCCAAAAACTTAAAAAGGGCATAAGGCAGCAGAGTTGCACTCTGCCAGGGCCGGCAGCCCAGGGCAAATGTGAAGCAAGCCTTTTTGAGCAGATAAGGATTAACCACAAAGGAAGCCCACAGCCAGGGCAGCCGCTGCTGAGCAGAGCACAAACAGCACAATGCGCCACTGGAGAAAGGATTTCCGGTCACCCAGTGGGCCCTGAGCCTCCCCACCGTCCACACAGGCGAGGGAAGGACCTCGCACTAGCTGGTATCCAGGGAGTCCCCACATGACCCAGTGGAGGGAGGAAGGGCAGGGAGATGGAGTCACGCACACTTTCAGCACCTCCAAGAAGGACAGAGGGAGAACTGCGGAAAGGATGCCCAACTCAAGCTTGCCAAGATGGACGTGTTTTCTTTCTTAGGTACATCCTGAGCTGCACAGCTGTCATCCCAGCACCTCCCCTTCTCTGAGGCGCTTCTGGTGGTTGTACAAGCAGAAGGGCTTGAGGAATCTTTGCAAAGCGTCCCTGTGCCAGAGTGCCCGGATAGCTCCGGAGAGCTAGCGGTCTCTGGAGTTTCCCTTATCCAACCAGTAAGCTCCTCTTATCCAAGCACCCAAAACAGGGGCTGGGCTCTGTAATCTTCAGGTTTTCAGTGACATGAGTGTAAGAAGCACTTAGACAAAGAAAACTGATGTACAGCTGGAAACAGCTGAAAATTAACATGGGGTAGATAATAGCTATGATAAAATTTGCAATATTTCAGGATTCACAAATTCAAGGGTTCCCAAATAATAGCACCAGAATAGCTTCAAAATAAGACACATAATAGATGTTTAATTTTAAAAAATTATCCTGGATAACATTTAGGACAATATGTAATTATTATTACACGTATATTTATTTCTATATGTATATTTATAGATACATAAAAATATTTAGGTCAGGATTTTAAATCTGTAAAGATCCTATACCGAGCTGCACATGTGTTATTCCCCAGCTAGACTCCAAATATCATCAAACACCTGGAACACAGCTGCAAAAAAAAAAAAAAAAAAACACCAGAAAAAGGAAACGCTTGGGAAAGCAGCAGCCACAAAGCTCATAGCTTGACTCCAGGAGGAAAATTTACAGACTACTGTTAAGCACCTTCAGTATACAAGACAGTCACTGGCCTCAGTCAAGCCCCGACAGGTAAACACAAGGGCCCAGCTTCAGCAGGGCTGATACCCACCACATCCTGCCTCAGCGCCCCGGCACTGCCAGCCCGAAACCAGGAAGGGCAGATGGTGACAAACGGCTCTGCACAATGTGTGATGAGCATTCTGATGTCTGGCACACCAGGCTCAGGCCCTTGGACCCGACTGCAAAAGATGG
Source organism: Leontopithecus rosalia (assembly GCA_028533165.1). Classification (NCBI taxonomy): domain Eukaryota; kingdom Metazoa; phylum Chordata; class Mammalia; order Primates; family Cebidae; genus Leontopithecus; species Leontopithecus rosalia. Next base: position 190,828,267 of record CM052648.1, read on the forward strand.
CAGGGATTTCTTGGATGGGGAGGGGAGGGAGAGGGAGGTGAGTGTGCAGAAGCTGGCACCACCAGCTCTCTGCTCTCTTTAGAGAGAAGGCGGCCATCCTCAAGGGCCAAGTGAGCATTTAACAAAAATGTGTTGAGTAAAAGAATGACATTAGGATAATATTAACTTCACTCCGCCAGAAAAGCTTGCTCATTTGGCTTTTCCAGATGATTTCAGGGTGGTGTGGCAGAGAAATGATTCTGAGCTTCACAGGCTCGGTTACAATGCTGGCATGCCACTGTGCTCTGCTGGGCATCGGCAGCATGCCCTGCCAAGGGGCTCTCCTCTCTACATCTGGGTGCCTTGTCCATGAACCCATGTGGGAATGACAACTGCCTCTTAAGACAACTGGGACAAGGAAATCAGCTCACTTCCGGGAGAGCACGCCTGGCACGTGGGAGGCTCAGCAAGTCTGACTCTGTGGTCCGCCCATCTTCCAGCAGAGGGTAGATGAGACACAAGGAAGAGGGGACTTGTCTGAAGCAGTGAGAAATGGGAAGCAACCCAAGCAGGGGTGAGCAGGAACCCCACCTTCAAGAGTCCAGCCAGAGTCTAACACGCAGAAGCCAAACCTCCACGCACCCCACGCGCCTTGCGGCTCCACGGCCCACCTCTTGCAGCACAGAGAACTGGCCAGGCTCACCAGGGTGACCCGGAGCCACTGGGAAAGCTCCAGCCGTATTGACAGCGTGCTCTGCTTAAAATGGTCTGTGCATAACCTATTTCAGTAAAGACATCAACGGCAAACTCTTTAAAAATAATTGTAGCATTTTAAGGAAAGTTTCAGAAAATTAACCATATCTAGAAAAAAAAATTCCCTGATGCCAGTAAAATAAGACATTTTTATTCTCCAGTGCTCAAATATGGTGAACCATCATTATTTATGATATAACTTAATAATACAGGAAAATGTAGAATAATTCAACTAAAAACCTTTATAAAACCAGAAGCATACCTATTTTTCCTATGGCATAGGGAGAAAATTGTCATAAAAATATTATTTGAATTATGCTGCAAGACAGGGCCTGTAGTTCACAGGCACATATGAAAGAAACACAGAATCACAGTAATGAAGTACACTGGGAATTGGAAAATAGTGATGTTATTTTACATTTATCTCACGTACTTATGACGATCAGTGTCCGAAACAAGAAGTTATAAATGTTGAGCTGCACCCAGAACACACTGGCATATAACAGTTACTGCACCTGGAACTGGGTCTCTCGGGCTGGCTGGGTCCCCATGCGTGTCCAGCACAGGTGACATCTGACAGAAGACACAACACAAACCACAGCCCCTTGCCCCCGGGGTGGCCCCAGCTGACCGCAGGGCACAGCACCTCCCGATCGCCTGCCCCAGACACCAGCAACCTCAAGGGGCCTTTGTGTGAGATTCTGTTTTTTGTTTTTTGGTTTTGTTTGTTTTTTGGTTTTTTTTTTTTTTTTGAGACAGTTTCGCTCTTGTTACCCAGGCTGGAGTGCAATGGCGCCATCTCGGCTCACCGCAACCTCCACCTCCTGGGTTCAGGCAATTCTCCTGCCTCAGCCTCCCAAGTAGCTGGGATTACAGGCACGTGCCACCATGCCCAGTTAATTTTTTGTATTTTTAGTAGAGACTGGGTTTCACCATGGTGACCAGGATGGTCCCGATCTCTTGACCTCGTGATCCACCCGCCTCGGCCTCCCAAAGTGCTGGGATTACAGGCGTGAGCCACCGCGCCCAGCCCTGTGTGAGATTCTGAAGTGATTCGCCCATAAAGGTCATATTTCAGGTCCAAAACTCTCCGTGTCAGTTTCCTCAGCTGGGTGAAGGAGTCCAGAGACTCACACACAGGGTGAAACGTCAGAGGGGGCTGGCACCGTGAGGCCAGAAGCACGAAATGCCGAAACGGCTGTGACCTGATCTGGGGAGATGCCAAAATGAAACCAGACCTGGTAAACAGACTGAAGCGCTCCTCTCCACGCACACCGCAGCCTTCACCCCGCACCCCACTCCAAAACAAACGGCGGCTTGTTGGTTTGGGTTTGAAATAGTTGGTCTGCATCAGGCAGATGTCACCACAGGTCACCTGGAAGACTCCGAAGCTGCTGTGAAGGCTGAACCTTCTTCTTCAGAGAAATGACAGAAAAGTTCATCTACCTGAAACTGACTTGTGTTCCTCCCAGCAGGGCTACCTACATTCAGGACTTCCTTGATAAACATTGTTTCTAGTGAATAACAATGCAACTTTCCTCTTCAGGTTTTCTAATCAGACCTCAAGGAAGGAGAACCTGCAAAAGGGAAGAATTATTCAAATGATCAGAACAATGGTAGGAGCAACTCATTTGCCATAAATGACCCAAGGTTCTGATGCAAATGTGTAAGAAAAGGAGATAAAAGGAAGAGCTATCAGTTTCTACTTTCTCCTATTGTTTTAGGCTTGTTTCGGGTTATCTCATTTGTTCTTACAACCCTGTAGGGTTAGTAACCGTAGGTCGTTTCTGACTTCCCAGGCCAGCACTCACACAGCCTCTCCACTATCACCACACACGTGCCGTACCAGGGGGCACTGGCCGAAACGATGCCCTTTGTAGAGATGTCTATTTCTCTGTTAGTGACCATTTACTGCGTCACCGAGAAACACAGCCTATACTAAGTCTAGAAGTAAAGAAACCACAGCAGCAATGGGCATGCCCAGCCCTCCTAACTTCGCTTCTAAATGTTGTTTTTCCATGGAAGGGTCCAGAACTCTTAAGAGAAAGGCTGATTTCAGGGATGAGGCAGGGACAGAACAAGGTGAGCCTGGAACTTCCGATTCCAGGAAGGCAAGGACATGTTCATAAAATGACAGCACGCGTCTCAAGAGCCAGCGGGAAGGAGCTTCCAAAGAACATATTGGAGACAGTTTAAAAAACAAAATAATGATGGAAATGAATTACAATTCACAGAATAAAACCAAAGTCCTCCAGCCCATTCTGATCTAACTAAATAGCTGAATCTGCCTAAGCAAATGGAAGAAAAGGCAAAGCTCTTCCCTTCTGCAGAATTCCAACCAACAAATGAGACGGGATGGAGACAGAGAAGTGCCAGCCACTGAACGTTGCAGCAAGAGCTGTTTCAGGCAAGACTCCTCAGGGATGGCTACAGTAAGGTGCAAAGCAGGAGGAGAAGCAAGACATCCGTACTGCATCAAAGGCCCTTTCCACAAGATACACACTAGGAAGCAAAGAAAAACAGTAACTTCACGGAGAGACCTGGTAGGAACCACCTGAGCCAAGCCTCAGTGTCACATCACCAGGCGTTGGGGAAACTGACGTCACACGCCTCCCCAGGGGGAGATAACGTCAGTTCTGTGCTATTTCTGTCAAGAACACGTGACCTGGATTTGGTCATGAAACATCAGATAACGCAGGCTGAAGGACTTTCTATAAAATAACTGGCCAGGACTCGCCAAGGTCAACCCCTGCCTCCACCCGCCCCACCCCACATACACACAGAAAGACTGAGGATGTGTTCAGATTAGGTGATCGGGGCCATGTGACGGCTAAATGCAATATGGAATCCTGGGCTGGAGCCTAGATCAGAGAAAGACACCGATGGGACAAAGGGCAAAATTCCAAAAAGGTCTGTAGAGCAAATCAGAGCATTATATTAATTTTATTTTCCTCATTTTGATGATTGTTCTATGGTTTTGTAAGATGTTAACCAGCCGGGCGTGGTGGTTCACACCTGTAATCCCAGCACTTTGGGAGGCCGAGGCGGGTGGATCACGAGGTCAAGAGATCGAGACCATCCTTGTCACCATGGTGAAACCCCGTCTCTACTAAAAATACAAAAAATTAGCTGGGCACAGTGGCGCGTGCCTGTAATCCCAGCTACTCGGGAGGCTGAGGCAGGAGAATTGCCTGAACCCAGGAGGTGAGGTTGCGGTGAGCCGAGATCGCGCCATTGCACTCCAGCCTGGGTAACAAGAGCGAAACTCTGTCTCAAAAAAAAAAAAAAAAAAAAAAAAAAAGATGTTAACATTTGGGGAATTTGGATACAAGGTATACGGAAATACTCTGGAACTTTTTTCTGAGTCTGAAATTATTTCAAAATGTAAGAATTGTATTAACTGCTTGAAAAGTGAACCCTACATACCTCACCTTATCTGTGGTCTTCAAAGCCAGTTTTACAGGTGCTATTCAAGGACTGACGTATTCAAGCGGGGAGGTTAGGTAATATTTGTCAATATCAAAGCGGAGTACATAAATTAGTGCAGAAATTTCTCGTCACAACCTCTTTAAAACAAAAGGTGTTTCTCCGCCAGAAGTATCCTTTAAAGTTTTACTCTGTTTTAAGTACTATAACGTAAAGCACACAGGTGAGAAATGGCTTTGAAAAGTCAGACCTCTTTTCTTCTTCCTCAGTAACTCAGAAAAAAATAAAGTGTACATGCACGCATTATTCCATAGACAGAGAAAGTAATAATTCTGTAATTTCACATAAACCAGAGATAGATGAACACATGAGGAAGGCAAATGCTGACTCTGCCTTTTCTCCATGTCACCATATACAGTGGACTCGAAACTGAAGAAAAACACTCTCCATATTGCACACTTCTTTCTAAGAAACACGTCAACCCACAGAGCAACCCCAAACACATGCATGGAGCTCAGGTCGGCTGTGGGCGTGGCAGGTGGCCCATGCTTGTCTTTCTAAACTCTCATTTCTTCCATCCTCCATCATCATCCCCCTCTTAAAAAAAAAGGCAACTACTCCCAGCATTGCACACAGGGATGTTCAACAGTGGTGACACTTTGCCACAAATGAAAAGGAGAAAAAAAGCAACCTGGGAAAGCCAGTACCTGACTCTAATCACTTCCTACTCGCCTAATTGTTCTTTTCTTGCCAACAGTAAGGTAAAGGGTCAACAGCGAGATAGGGCACAAGTAGACTTTTGCTACACCCTGAACAGGTAAAAAGGAAACCACATGTGAATGTTACCTCTACTAGGGAAGTATGATATGGCTGATGTCAGAACCTCTGACTCCTCATCTTTCACCGTCAATAAGGGGGTGGCCATGGAAACTGAGAAGGGACACTGGACCCCAAGCATCGTTCATCTGTACCACACATGCACAAAGGAACCCTGAAGCACAGGGAAAATCCTCCTTCGTGTCTCCTTCCTTCCAGGAAAATAAGTGGAGTAGGTGGCAAAACTTAAATAAGCATGGTTAAAATTTTCAGAGCATTTTAGACAGTAAGTGGCTGCCTGATCACGTCCCAGAGAGCGTACTTTGAGATCTGACTACCTACTGGGTCTCTGGGGCACTGTGGGCCTGGTGAATTACTCATGTGACCTCAGCAATGCCCATTTAACCCTTGTAACTGTTGGTCCCTGTGTGGGTGCCAGAATGGAGGAAAGTGGAGAAGGTCCCTGCTAAGGCGGAATGTACATTTTGAAGGACCTAAAAGTCTATTAGCATTTGTCTTGAGAATCAGTGAAATGACCCGCCTGTGTCTAAAAGGCTCTGTTAGGGGCTGAGTACATCTTAAACCACCATCCACGCATTTTGCAGAAGCTTCTTTACCTAGATCAGCTCATTCCACCTGTGGCAACCCCACCCGGCAGTGTGCTCTCCATATATCTCACCCAGTCAGGGCAGAAGTCTTCAGACAGCAGAGCTGACTCCTAAACACACAGATCCTGGGACAGAGTCTGTGTCCTCAACTCAGATCCCACAGTTAACTGTCTAGTTGGGAAAATGGGTTTAAATAGTCTATGGCAACTGAGTAATTAAGAACTAAACACCTAGAATTTTTCTTCTTTTAAAAGGACAGGCACCAGGGAGTGGATATAAAGTCTACCAAACACAGCCTCTAATTCGGAGGTTAGAAGGGTCATTCAGACTGACCCCAATGTCCACCAGTGCTGCACAGATGTGGATCCTCTTTTAAATGAGGGCAACTAATCAGCCAAGTGAGGCTGAAACTTGTTCAGGGTTGCAGACGCTCATCTGCCAAGAGCATTACCACCGAGACACACTGAGCGCTTACACTGCAGTTCAAAGCACTAACTGATCCCACGTCCCTTCCTTTCTCAGTACGTTTCAAAAGTCCTGACTTCAGAAGACAGACCAAAAAGATCTGGGGCCTGGCCAAATTCTAAGAGGATTTGTATTTAAAACTATACTGTTACTACTGCATTATGCATTTTCTTACTTTGGATAAGTATGTATTAAACGCCTATAAAAGAGAAAACGTTGTGCTAGATACTAGGGGTAAACAGGGCAAGTACTGAGGGCCTGTTCAACGAACACAGTAACTAATGAGGAGACAACAGTGGTCAGGAATAACAACAATGTCATCAGCTAATTATTATAATGGGATAGAAGTCTATGGTTTTCTTCTCTAATAAGTAGTATGTAGCTCAACTTTAAGTCAATGAAAATCCAAGGCAGGTTGGAAAGCAGGCATTAGGGTACCTGCAGCAATTCCACCTTTACAAAGCCCCCTTTCCCGTGAGTGTCATTAGATGTTCTGCTCTGATGCACGTATAATTCAGATAGAAGCAGGTGATGAAATCAAGGCACACAGCCCTCGGGAGGCTGGTCTGAACCTGGACATGGCCTCATTCCTTGCCTTTGGTGCGGCTTTGAGCAGCTCACTAACCCCACACAACTCTCAGTTCCTCCGGTCAGGTGGGGACAGCGTCATCCACCCTGCTGAGTTGAAATGATATGGAATATATGTGAAGGGCTATGGCAGACACCCCACCCCTGTAGCTCTCTCCAACCTCATCACCATCGTTAGACAGGAAAAGAAAGCAAGGGTGGTCTGGCTGTGCTCTGATAACCACAGTATCCGCTCATGAGATCACAGCACCGCACAGGTGGCAAGAGCGTAGGCATGTACTGATTGAACCTCCCTATCACGCCCATAAACCAGGGCCGTTGACTGCGCCAACACTAGGACCTAGGAGGGAAGCTGTGGCCACAGCAATGGATGGAAGCACTGAGGAGCTTCCTACCTGAATGTCTCCAGCACCTCCAAGGCAAGGGCAAAATACACTCTCTCCCTCTTCCAAACATCCTTGCTCACGGCCATCATCTTCCACGCATTCTCCAAGGAAGATGACCAAATATTTAAAGACAATACCAAAGCCATGATCCGTGAAAGAAAGAATTAATAAGCTGGATTTCATTAACATCAAAATGTTCTGCTCTGGGAAAGACATTCAAGAGAATGGAAATACGAGCCACAGAAAATATTTGCAAAAGATCTATTTGATTGATAGAGGACTTATCCAAAATACACAAAGACGTCTTCAACTCAACAATAAAAAGACAAACAACCCAATTAAAAAATGGGCCAGAGACCTTCACAGACACTTCACTAAAGAAGACAAACAGATTGAAAATAAGCATATGAAAACGCGTTCCACATACATTACGGGGAAAATGCAAGTTTAATCAATGAGATACCACTACACACCTATTAAAGTGGCCGAAATCCGGAACACTGATAATACTAAGTGCCGGTGAGGATGAGGAGCAACAAAAATTCTCGATCATTGTGGGTGGAGATAGAAAATGGTGCAGCCACTCTGGAAGGCAGTTTAAACTAAACACACCGTACAATCCAGCAGTCACACTCCTTGGTATTTACCGAAGTGAGTTGAAAACTTATGTCCACATGGAAACCTGCACATGGATGTTTATAGCAGCTTTATTCATAACTGCCAACACTCGGGAGCAACCAAGATGTCTTTCGCTAGCTGAACAAATAACCTGTGGGGCATCCAGACCACAGAATAGTCACACTAAAAATAAATGAGTCATCAAGCCATGAAAAGACAAGGAGAAACCTTAAATGCATATTACTAATGGAATGAAACCAATCTGAAAAGTCCATATACCGTACGAGTCCAACTGTAAGACGATCTGGAAAACGTACAACTACAGAGACAGTAAGAGGATCTGCAGTTTGCCAGGGGTCAGAGGTTAGGGAGTAGGGACGGATAGGCAGAGGACAGAGGACTTTTGTGGGCAGTAAAACCACTCTATGTGTATAACATAGATGGATAGATGTTATATATTTGTCCAAACGCATAGAAAGTACAGCACTGAGTGAACCTCAAGGTAAACTATGGACTGGGGGACACTGACGTGTCGATGCAGGTTCATGGGCTGTGACCAATGACCCACTCAGATCGTGGGAAAGGCTATGCATGTGCCAGAGGAGAGGTGCGTGGGAACTCTCTGTACCTTCTTTTCAATTTTGCTGTGAACCTAAACCTGCTCTAATAACCGAGGCCAATAAAAGATAAAAACCTGCATGTGTACAACCCCAAATTGTGAAACAAACAGACCTTGGTAAAACATCTGCATGATTGTTTTACTGTTGGCTCCAATATTTTGTCATTTTCCTTCCAGCTCCCTGGTTCAATAAATCACTGCAGATGTTGATGAGCCTCCTGTTAGACCCCTGGGGACGGCGTCCTGGCCTAAGACTGATTCTCATTGTACCGCCAAATGCCTCTCCTGTGCTGACGCTCCGCCACACCCGGAGGGTTTTATACAGGTTGCATGGCAGGTTTCCAGTTTTTTGTAGAATATTTACTACAAAGTATATCCAAGTATTATAGGCAATAATTAATTTCTCAATATCAATTTCAACGCACCCGATTAATATGCAAATGTTCTGACTGTAGGCAGAAGCGCATTCAGAAATCCCTGCCCTTCAGTGTGTTACTCAACACCAAACACTCAGAACACACACTGGCCTTGAAGAACCTCTCTCCTGCCACGTGACCAGTTCTAACGCCGTGACTTCTACATAATCCATACGACACCGTTCACAACCCTGCAGTATAAAGGTACCCGGTGCTTATCTTTGAAACAGAGATTGCAAACTGGTGACCCACAGGCCAGATTCAGGCCACAGATGTGCCCTGCTTGGCCTGCACCGTATTCTGGAAGTTTTCAAGTAAATATTTTAAAATGGAGGCCCTGGGCTTCTGATTCCTTCCCAGACCTTTAAAAGCAGGATCGCACTGGGCTCCTTTTGCTGGGATGCACGTTTTTTCACAAAGCTGGCTGCTCCTACCCATCTATCTGCCTGACCTCAGTAGACATCTGTGGTTTTGAACTCTGGTTTAGATAACCAATTTGTATTATATTAATTGAGCTTAAATGATTGAAATGTGTATCCCAATAAATCTTATCATATAATTTATCAATACGGTCCTCTGAAGTTACCTTCCAGGGCATAAAAGCACTCTCTAAGCTATTTTTACAGGATCTTTCTGTATCATCAATGTTAACACATTTCATTTTTGTGTGGCCATTTCCATGAAGTATCACATGACAAACATGTCATTTAAAAATCGGCTGCTGACATAACATGTTCTATTTATGTCAGTCTTTAGTTTTTTCAATTTGTCTTTGCCTGAAATCTGATAGGATGAGTCATCTTTTCAGAACATGTTTTTATCAAGGTTTTAAAGATCATTTATATAATAATCCCTCCTGCCAAGGTGCTATGTTAACTTCACAGCCGGGGTACTGGCAAGGCGGTCGTTTTCCTCCTCAGCTGTGTGTGGGAGCCACGTCCAGCTTCCCAGGGTCTGTGCCCCACTCTCAAATCTCTCAGAACCACTGTTGAGGTGACAGGCACCCGCCAGCCAGACTCACTGCTACACAACATGTCCAGGTAACACAACCACACCGGTCACCCCTAAATCTGTAAAAGTCAAGAAAATGGAAATCTCTTGGAACCAGGCATTTCAGTTTCACTCTGGTGACTCAGGCCGGCCATCCTTTGCATAGCTGACCCTTGGCCACATTTGTCCTCCCCTCCCTCTATCTCTTGACCCACATCTGGCATGCTGAGTAAGCTGAAGGTCACTCTCACTTCAAACAAGCAATTTCATTTTCTTCAGATTTCCCAATCTCCCCTTGGCTTCATTTCCCTTCATTCCCATATCATCTTTGACAATTATTAAGTAACCCATCCTGGCATTACTGCCTTTGATGAAAGTGTTTAAAAAATTCTTTCATACCGACCCTAGCCTCTTTTCCTCTTTCAAAATGATCCCAAATGGAACTCTAGTTTCTTATTTCCAGCCCCCTTCACTGAGAAGTATATATGTTAATGAATTTAGAAAAATACTTTCTCCCAGTAACTCAGAAGAACTTAATAAGTTGCCACAGAGCCGCTTACAATTGTGGCAGATGGGTATAAATGATAATCTCATAAAAGGCGAAGTAAGTTTCAAGAGACAGTGCCTACATTGACAGGAGTTTTATACTTTCTTCTCCTTCCTTCCAATGCTATTTTCCACCTGGCTTTTTCCAAATGTATTCAGAGTGGTTCATGAAAGCACTTCCTAGACTTTTACTCTGGGAACGTCATTCATTGTTGTGATCATCACATAGTGCAAAGTACCGTGTGCTGACCTCAAAGCCCTTTTAAAAAGGTTTTCCTCCCCAAGGACACCCATTTTCTGCACATGGCAAACGCTCAACAAAGATTCTCCTGGTCACTTTCACAACTGATTTCTTCTCGGGCATTTCCTCCTATTTTCTATGTATTCTTTGGACTTGCAAACTATGGCCACTCTTCTCCCAGCCACGCCTCCTGACAGGATCGCTTTCTCCATCTGCCTAGGCCGTGGGAATAATGGTGGCCACATACTTACTGTGTCAGATGTTTCAGCAGCTCAGAGGCATCCCACATTTTCTTTTTATTTTTTTCAGACTAAAAATCACGTCTGTCTTGTAAAATATCCTCCCATAATTTAGAACTATGATGAAACCCTCAGGCCCAACTTTATCTCCTCTGCCCACCGTCACTGTTGGCTCCTCTGCGAAATGCAACTGAGCGCTTTACCCAGGCTCTTCCGATTCCATGTGAAGTGTTGTGAGTCAGGCCACAGGTGCTCTCAATATCCTACTATTTTTTTTTTTTTTTTGCGACGGAGTTTCGCTCTTGTTACCCAGGCTGGAGTGCAATGGCGCGATCTCAGCTCACCGCAACCTCCGCCTCCTGGGTTCAGCCAATTCTCCTGCCTCAGCCTCCCGAGTAGCTGGGATTACAGGCACGCACCACCGTGCCCAGCTGTTTTATGTAATTTTTAGTAGAGACGGGGTTTCACCATGTTGACCAGGATGGTCTCGATCTGTTGACCTCGTGATCCACCCGCCTCGGCCTCCCAAAGTGCTGGGATTATAGGCTTGAGCCACCGCGCCCGGCCTATCCTATTTTTTATGTTTCTACCTACTTTGCTTTGCATGCACTTCTGGGGGATTTACCTTACCAATCTTTTCATACACACTGGAGCCCCCTTTCCTTTCCCAACTATGTCTCCCTGCATATCTGATCTATTTTTGCTTCTTACGACATACACATATCAATAATCCTCGCTCCCCACAGAAGGTGAGGTTTTCCGGAGTCCATTTCCACACCTGACGCCCTTCTAAGCGACGCTTCCCAGTACTCCCCCTCCCCACGATAGGGGCTCATTCTCTGAGCTCATGTACATAACACTCAGGTTGGTTTCACTGTGATATCATTTCAATGACTTGTGCCTCCAGGAAGATGGTACGTTCCCTGAATGTGCAAACCATGACAAGTATTTTTTAACTCAGTTCCCCATGTCCTGAACCTGTGCTAGACACATTCAATCTATTCTTTTGCGGGGGTTGGAGGACCACACACACATAGATTATAAGAGGAAACCAAAATATGCCAAATTCTGATTATGCATGTCTTTTCTTGCAGGGGAAATCTTCCCAGCATCAAAAACCGGCCACACTGAAGCATGTAACATGACTTCCTTCAGAGAGTTTCCCCTCCCAAGACTCCACGATTCAGGCTCTGCTGCTGTTCACCTTTCTAGCCGGTCAGGGCCCACTTCCCAGCATTTTCTTTCACTCCCAGCACTGACTTTCCTGCCACTACTTTTCAGTGAGTCCGTCCTGCAGTGCTGGCCTGTCTTCCACGGGCTGCCATCAAGAGGACTGGCTGCCCTCCCTACGGTGCCCACTGTCTTCTCCTGGGTCCACCGGACACCTCCAGAGAGCATCCACATGGCACCTGCTTTAAGTCCGCACATGACTGAATCCGCTTTGATTCTCCCTTCTTGACGCTCCTTCCCTATCTTACCTTCCTTGTTAGTATCTTCTGTTTCTATTGGCAATCTTCTTTTAATTTGCAGCTTACTTTTATTTCCAAATCCATGACTAAATGATGAAGTTTGCCATGTATAAAGGGCTTGGGCTTCTTTAAAGTTAGTTTTTAAAATACTGCAGTAGGCCGGGCGTGGTGGCTCACGCCAGTAATCCCAGCACTTTGGGAGGTCGAGGCGGGTGGATCACGAGGTCAGGAGATCGAGACCATCCTGGTCAACATGGTGAAACCCCGTCTCTACTAAAAATACAAAAAATTAGCTGAGCATGGTGGCACGTGCCTGTAATCCCAGCTACTCGGGAGGCTGAGGCAGGAGAATTGCCTGAACCCAGGAGGCGGAGGTTGTGGTGAGCCGAGATCGCGCCATTGCACTCCAGCCTGGGTAACAAGAGCGAAACTCCGTCTCAAAAATAAATAAATAAATAATAAAAAATAAAATACTGCAGTAGTGTTGACGTGTTCAATGAGCCAACGGGAAGCCACTGACGGTCCTGTTTACTGCATGTTTACTCCATCTGTGCCCAACAGCACATCCAGATTTTCAGACACAACAAAAATGCACACTTGGTGCCCATTATCCAGCAACAATCAGCCACAAGTTTCATATAAAGGTCAAAAGTGAAATGCCTTTAGGAGTTCCCTCAAAAATCTTAAAATAAAAGCCACATTCCAAACTTCATAATTCTCATGAATACATCACAAAGTCACCATTATGCCATTGAAAACGAAAACAATTCTATGCTTGTATTGCAAGAGAAAGTATTCTAAAAATGAATTATATAGAATCTTCAAGTTCTTGCTCACAAATCATGGTTTGCTTTGGCTTAAGAGGACTGCATGGCATGGCCTTTACGTATTACACCTCTGAAGACAGAGAACAATACCACGCCTACATCTGCAAAACCAAATTTGGTGTGTTGGTTTTATAAGTGGTCTCGAAAAATCCCCTTTTCAATTATTCTGGTAAGTCTCCTTCATCTCAGTACTATTCTGAGAACTTGTTATTATGCTAGTAATACATGAATACGAACGTGAAGGAGAATTTCTTTCTTTTTTCAAGACCTAGAGCCTTTGTTGTATTTTTTTTTTTTTTTTTTTTGAGACGGAGTTTCGCTTGTTACCCAGGCTGGAGTGCAATGGCGCGATCTCGGCTCACCGCAACCTCCACCTCCTGGGTTCAGGCAATTCTCCTGCCTCAGCCTCCCGAGTACCTGGGATTACAGGCATGCGCCACCATGCCCAGCTAATTTTTTTATGTCTTTAGTAGATACAGGATTTCACCATGTTTGCCAGGATGGTCTCCATCTCTTGACCTCGTGATCCACCCACCTCGGCCTCCCAAAGTGCTGGGATTACAGGCGTGAGCCACCGCACCGGGCCCCTTGTATTCTTTCTTTAACGAATACATGCTATGAAATACATCCAAGATCTGGCTGAAGTTTCTTACTCTAATGCTCTATGTTTGTGTACACTACATGCAACGATCTACTTAGACTGCCGTATTATACTCTGTTTGCCTCAGGAGTGATTCAGTTCTTTTGGATCAGTACAATATGGCTTTTCTCCCCATCCCAACCACATGTCCTATTTTTTTAGCCCCTCGAGCATAAAAACAATTCTACAGCTCTAACCTTTTTCAGAAAACAGAACATCCTTTGGCCAGAGAACTCAACAACATCCCTGACACCATCCATGGGCTTGTGTAAGCCACAAAACGTGGCCGGCACTCTCTCCCACTTTCTTCTCTTGGGATAACAGCTGTAAGGAGCACATTTTTGTGTGATGACACGACTCTGGGAAGGAACCCCACCATCTCCAATAATCAGAATTCTTCTTCCCCAAAACAAAACATGAGAAGCAGGAATATTGAGCATTTTTCAATGTTCCAAAAAGTACTCTGTGCTCCTTGAAGGACATTTGCTGACATTATTTCAAAATACTTTACAAACACGAATTAATCCTCTGTCCCCTTGAGAAGGACCAAAGGAGAACCCAGATTTGCCATAAACGAAAAACAGATCATTCAGAACTGCAGTGAAGGGAGAAGAGATTATCTTCCGCAATATAGAGACAAAAAGTTAAATATATATATATATAGTCGAAAGCTGAGATTTCCACTGTGGGGCTTCACACAGAAATTCAATTTCATCAAAAATCTATAAATTAAGTAAGACTAGTCAAGATGTGGGTAGACAGAAATCGCAGCGCTCCTAATCAAAGAGCAAGTCCACTCACTTTGCCTCTCCTGTGTGGAATAATTAGTCACTCTCAGCAGTGAATTTTGACAAAGTAACGGGCTCTTACGTTACGGCAGTTTACCAGTCTGTCAGGAGCACCAATTTCCCTCTCACATTTTAGTAAACTTACTCAACCCATCTGTTTCTCTGCCCTTCACGGGGTCAGCACACAGTTCTGTGGATGCTTTCTGCAAAAGGCCCTGACATCTGCAGGGTCTTTCCTGCTCCCCTGGCCACCTCCCCTGTTCAGGTCTCCATCAGTTTGTGCCTGGATCACCACAGCTCCTGGCCACCTCCCCTGTTCAGGTCTCCATCAGTTTGTGCCTGGATCACCACAGCTCCTGGCCACCTCCCCTGTTCAGGTCTCCGTCAGTTTGTGCCTGATCACCGCAGCTCCTGGCCACCTCCCCTGTTCAGGTCTCCGTCAGTTTGTGCCTGGATCACCACAGCTCCTGGCCACTTCCCCTGTTCAGGTCTCCCTCAGTTTGTGCCTGGATCACCACAGCTCCTGGCCACCTCCCCTGTTCAGGTCTCCATCAGTTTGTGCCTGATCACCACAGCTCCTTCAGTTTTTCTGGCTGGGGGCCCTCACCACACCGTAGCGCCTGCTTACCATTATCCACCTAGTCTTACTTAAGAGGATTCTCCCCAGCATAGTCCCTTAGTCACAAATCACAATAATTCACCAGTTTCTCGTGCATAAAACTTTTACAATGTGACCTTTCTCCCGTAGTCGGAATTCCCTACCATGCTGGAGAGGTGGCATATCAATGTCAATATTGTAAACTCGGAGTCAGACAGACCTGAGCTTGAATACCAGTGGAGAAAAGTCCTTGACCTTTTGTTTTCTCATCTATATAATGGGAAACAGACCACCTATCTCACTCTGTCACTTCACAGACTGTGGGGGACGTATGTAGAGTGTTAGCACATCCTGGGAAGCTGCTGGTGACTCTTTTAGGTATTATCACCTTCCCACTGAGTAGGAATGTGTAGAATGAGTAGAATGCCGGGCATTCTAAGCTGTCATTGTGTCTCTCCTTAATGCCATCTTCATCCCTACGCGGCTTCCCTGGCATGAATGTCACCCTGTCCTCACTTCCAATGCAAATCCTTTAGATCAGCGACGGCAAGCAGGTCTCAACCCAACCGTCGATTCCTACCAGTCAAGGATGGCTGCAGGAGCTCTGAACTGGGGAGAATTTTGAGGCCCTGCCAAGGTCACTGAGCTGTGGTGCTCTCACATAACTGTGTCCTACCCTGGGCCACGGCCTCTCCAGGCTCAGGATCTGTACACATCCATTCATGTGGATGACCCTGAATGGCGCCCCCGCTGTATCTACCGATTCTCTCGACCTGTTTTGGGTCACCTGTGTTGGCTTCCAGAGACCATGAGCTCTTTATTTAAGTACTCACTTTCTGTCAAAAAAATCAATTTGGAAATATAATTCTCCAGGCTAAGTTCACTGATACGTGATTTCTGGAATTCAATTTTGTTCTTTTGTGGCAGTCAGAACATTGCCCCCCAGTCTTCCTGCACCTCTCACATTTCGAAATCCAGTGAGAGCCAGCGATCCCAGTCACTTCCAGGTGGCCCCTGAGGTCCTGGGGCCTCATCGCCAAACATAAAGGCTTGAGTCAGTTTTAAGCAACTAAATGGCATCTTTCTCTCACTCTGCCTTGCCTGTGACTCAGTTCTCTCCTTACCATGTTTCATTTACTGCTCTCAGTTTGAAGGACGTTTAGTTCTTCACGGGAAAGACAGAGACTGAACAGCAATGACTTGATTCTCTCTGTCATCAAATAATACAATATGCTCAGAAAAGACGAGTCATCAAATCAGAGATTTCAGGAAAGAGAGGCTGAAGAAAATGAAGAATAACGTAGACTTGATAATTTTATGGCAGCAGCTAGTTTTTAAGTCATACATTTGTTTTTTGACATTGAATACAAATGGCTAATTAGCCCAAAGTGAAATGTGTTGACGTCATTAATGCAGGGAGACGAGAATGTGAACTGCCCGAGCCGTGATGTGAACTCAGCACAGCAAGGTCGATACAAGGGGAAGGGCCAAGGTGTAGGGGCACTCCACAGGCACATGGGCACTCACACACACACACGCACACGTGCACCTGCACACACACGTCTATGTGTATACAGACATCTGCGTATGCTGACACATGCATACGCTCCCCCACATACGGCACACACATGAACACAGTGCACACTCAGGCACATGCACGCAGGCATGAACATGCTCTCACACTCACGCAGCACAGACACATGCACACGCATGCACGTCAAAGTATCCCTCAAAGACTACCTGCCGTTTGTGAGCTCATCTGGGGCTCATCAGGCCCAGGTCCCACCATACTAAGCCAGGACTCAGGCGGGGTGATCTTGGACAGCACTGGGTGGCATTTGTGGGGTGACTTTTCATGACCCCAAAGGCTTTAGTCACTGTGGCTTGGCTGGCAAAGCTGTGACAGGTCGACAGGATAAGGGGGTGAGGTGGCAAAGGCTCTCCCACAGCCCAAGGAACAGCGCTCTATGACAGTGATGGCCACGGGCCGGGAGCCTTCAGCAAAGGGTCGTGCATGAGGCAGGCACAGCCACCTATGAGCGGCCGCACAGCCACGGAGGGTGCGCGTGGATGCTCAGGCGCACGTGAAGACACATAGCTCTCGACTGCACACCCAGACACAATGTGCTCCCCCGGTAGACTCATCTGAAAAGAGGCTGCTAATTTCACCCTCTCCTCTTAGAAGTTTGCTTAATGTGTATCACAAGCAGAGCTAAGCTGGGAGGAAAGCCCAAATTCTGGAATCTGGGAACCCACAAGCCACAGGCATCTCTCTAACATCTGACTAATGTGACCCCACAGCTTTTAAATTATATGTGTTGATTTTGGGGGCGGGAGGCATAATCCTGCAATCAGTAAGCATGATTTGGAAGCTGCAGAGGTCTTCAGGTTTTAACGTCTTGATAAGTCAACATGATATCCTAATATTAGCCTTCAGTTCCTTAAGAAATCGAAAAATCTAATGCACACGTTTCAAGACTGTACAAGTAGAAAGCCATTGTTTTTCACCAATTATTTGTGCAAAACACATGGGAAAGTAGCACATGATTAACGAATACTAACTTCCTAACACAGATACAGCAAACAAAAAATATTCCCCATAGCTGTCTTCTTTTTATAAAAGTCCTTTTTAGTGAGCAGAAAAATAGCTCCATCCTCATGAAATGAAAAAGCCTCACACGGGCTTGGTAGAGTATTCACTTGATCAGAACAACAAGGCAAATGGTGATGGAGATTACCACCTTGGAACATCTGATAAGAAGTTACAACCTCTGACTGTAGCTAGTACTTCTGCCTGTTTCGTCTCCAAGGGAACTGCACAGTGACAAGCGTCAGACAGTGTGCTGTGGCCAGGCAGAGAAACCTAGAGATGGCACCATCCCTGCCTCTGGAAAAGCTGATGGTGTGGTCTAAAGGCTAAGTCGGAATAATTCCATTACAAGGAAGCAGCCCTTTCTGGAGCGAGGCGTGTGCCCACGGCAGCGCGGGGGATGACCGCCAGCCTGGGCTCTGGCTCTCAGGCAAGGAACACCTAGTCTTACTTAAGAGGATTCTCCCCAGCATAGCCCCTTGGTCATAAATCACAATGATTCACCAGTTTCTAAGCAGGTGCTGGTTCTCTTGTCTTTCTTCACACAGAGGCCACGCACCTAGGAAGAGGCAGGAGAGGCCCCGGGCACCCCGGGTGTAGACGTGAGGGCTGCAGGGCCAAGCCACAGGGCACTGGACATGCAGAGACGCACGTTCCCCACTACGTGTCAGAGGGAAGGAACACCCTCGTCTGTTCTTTAGGCCCCGTGACATCTCAAGAGCAAGCCGGACAGCCCGCGGTGCCCACCCTAAAGCCCAAGGCCAGCCGCTGGGATATACAGTCTAAGTGGCTACGCACAGCTGCAAATCTAAATACTGCCCTACTTCGTGCCTACACCGGAGCCAGTCCTATTAATATCTCATCGTTGTCAAGTTCCCAGTGGCGTTTGGATCTTTTCATGTTTAAAACGTAACCAATAGTTCACCTTTCTAATATGAGTTATTCTCAAAATGAAAGATTAGGGTACTAGCCAGAAGTATTTTTATTAAAATGTTGAGGCCAAGAGGTATAGATTTTCCAGGGGAAATGCACATGCCACGTGCATCCACAACGACAAAGAAATAGGATGGGCTCTGATGTGTGTGGCGGAATCCCAAGCATATTTATTTCCTCACCCTGTGGGCGTCACTTACTGCCACTGTCTCCTTGAACCCCTGAATACAGAGTTCTGGCCCTGCCTTTGGACCTTAGACAGTAGGAACAGCAGCCCTTAGTAAGTGTGTGTTTTCCACAGCAGAGATACCACTGCGAAGTCAGCACTTGAGCTAAGCTACTGTGAGTGTTAGTTTTACGTGTCACCTTGCCTGGGCCGTGGGATGCCCAGATATCTGGTGAAATGTTATTTCTGGGTATGTCTGTGAGGTGTTTCTGCATGAGATCAACATCTGAACTGGTGCACTGGGTAAACTCGACCCATCCTCCCCAGTGTAGGCTGGTGTCACCCAAGCCACTGCGAGCCTGAGCAAAACCAAAAGGAGGTTTCCTTCACGCTCCCTGGCACTGACCTCCTGCCCCGGCGCTCCTGGATCTCAGGCCCGCAGGCCATACCATGGCTTTCCCAGGTCCACAGCTTGTGCACAGCACGTTGTGGGACTTCTGAGCCCCCATGATCACACAGGAGTCAAGACCTTATAATAAATCTTTATATCTCTACAAACTCTATGGATATGTTGGTTCCTTTTCTCTGGGAAACCTGACTCACAGAGCTGCCGTTCGATGACCACGTCCCCTGTCCGAAGCCTTGTGCTAGGCCCTCTGTCAGTGTCGTTTTTGCTCCAGATTCTTATACAGAAGGCAAAGGGTCAACATCTGCTCCCTGATGTGAGTGAGCCATGAGTCTGGAGAGGCCTGGCAGGAGGAAAAGGACGGGATGTGGGAATGCCCTAAGGAGAACCCGCCATGGAGAGGGGAGGTTGACAAGACCGAGAAGAAGCAAGAACGGGTTGGCTCAAAGGCTGCAGCTACACATTCAGGGTGTGCTGAAGCCAAAGGGACTCAGTCACCTGGCCCCGGAGGGGAAACGGGGTCTTGGGTCCACGCCCAGGCAGATAACCATCTGGTTTATTCACAGGAGCCTACGGCATACTGTACTCGAAGCTCCTGGGAGGGGCAGGCTAAAGGGAGAAACGACCATGCCTGGAAGGCCAGCTGTCCGGTCAGGCCTAGAGAGGAGCCCGAGGGCCCAGAGCCTTGTGTGGCATTCAGATTGTGGGTGCGAGAGACGCAGAAGTGTCATGCCAAGAAATTGATTCCTGGAAGAGGAGGAACAGTTCCCAGGAAAATAGGGCTGAGGCAGTGAGACTGCCAGCTGGGATACAGAGGAGCCGCCTATAGGGACAGAGAAATCTGCGGCACCCGGGAGTGCCAGAGAGGCAGCAGGTTACTCTGTGGGGCACTGAGACTGGCTGAAGCTCTGTTCCCAGATCCCACAGGTGAACGAACCACGAGCCCCAGCTCTGTGGCCCTGCTGGCCTCGCAGAGGCAGCTTGCATGGTTGCCTGGACATGGGCAAGACCAGCAGAAGATCCCAAATGCTCACTTTTCCCACGTCCACACGATAAGGAGTGAGTGTGTGCTTCTGACTGTGTCTCAAGCTACCTGACACCTCCACTCGACCCAAAGAGTTAAACAGAATTTGTTTCTGGGAAGAATTCCACTTTGCATTCTGCAACGGTAGTTCAAAGCTCTTCTTCGAAACAAGTTTGGAAACGACACAAAACTCCAGAAAATTCAGGAGTGGCATTTGGAAAACCTGAGGCTGAGCGGGGAGAAAGGCCCGAGGAGGTGCTGTTTGTCTTGTCTTTCTTCGTACAGAGGCCACCCACCTAGGAAGAGGCAGAAGAGGCCCCAGGCACCCCGGGTGTAGACCTGAGGGCTGCAAGGCCAAGCCACAGGGCACTGGACACGCAGAGACGCACTTTCCCCACTACGTGTCAGAGGGAAGGAACACCCTCATCTGTTCTTATTCAGCCATTCAACAATAGTAACAGAATTCCTTTAGGCCCCGTGACATCTCAGGGGCAAGCCAGACAGCCTGCGGTGCCCACCCTGAAGCCCAAGGCCAGCCGCCCCAATATCTAGTCTATGTGGCTGCGCACAGCTGCAAATCTTCATGGCTACACAGGATCCAGTCCTATTAATATCTTATCTTTGTGAAGTTCCCAGTTCCTCTCTAAACAAGAAGCAGCACAAGAGCCAAGGCACGGTTTTTCCATTGGAACAAGGAACGAAATGAAGTGAGTTTACATTTGGGGTTCTCATTGTATCGGATGAACTCTTCTCTGAGGTCAGAGCGCTGGGCATCATGAGCTGTCACGGGAGCACAATGTTCACCCTGCTGTGATACCCAGAAAGAAGCCAGCATGTCCTTGAGCGCCGTTCAGTGGGATGGCCTTCTGAGACTGCCTGGGGCTCAAGGACATGAAGCTGGAAATCACACACACTTCCGAGCTGTCTACAAGCAGGAAGCACACGGAGAGCCCAACACTGGTGTTTCCAAGAGAAATGTTTCCTTCCAGGGGCTAATGTAGGAGCAGCAATACCTGTAGCACAGGAAGTGCAAACTATTTTCAGACTCAGAAGGAGCTGTTCAAGTAGTGGCAATGCCACCAATTGGGAGTATCTCATCAATTTTCTTTGGTGAGGAAATGCAGGCAACAGACCAAGGAATTGGTGAATTCAAGAAGCCTGAGTGGGCTGGGCGCGGTGGCTCACACCCGTAATCTCACCACTCTGGGAGGCTGAGGCGGGTGGATCACCTGAGGTCAGGAGTTCGAGACTAGCCTGGCCAACATGGTGAAACCCCGTCTCTACTAAAACTACAAAAAAAAAAAAAAAATCAGCCGGGAGTGGTGGTAGGCACTTGTAATCCAAGCTACTTGGGAGGCTGAGGCAGGAGAATCGCTTGAACCCAGGAGGCAGAGGTTGCAGTGACCCAAGATCATGTCATTGCACTCCAGCCTGGCAAACAGGAACGAAACTCCATCTCAAAAAAAAAAAAAATTAAGCCTCAGTGTAGCCTTGAGTCGCTGCTGTGAGCCTTGAAACTCAGCTTTGATCCTGCTGGTGAAATAGGAAATGTGAAAAGAGAGAGTCCGATTACCACCTTCAGAAAAATCCATGGTTCAGGAGATCAGCAGAATTTTGTCTCCTGCAACCAGAATGTCTGTTTAAGGGTTATCTAACCACAGGGGATAGCAGCTGACAGAGTTGTTCCTGCATCACTACACACATTTTTATTGTTGAGTATATGTATTTTCCTTGCATAGACAAAAATCAAAAATCACAAAAATGTGTCTGCCGTTTGATAGGAAATAGCGAGCACTGATCAACGGACAATTTGAGCCTAACAGACTGGTTTTCCATTCTCATCCCTCCCATGTCCTTGTGTAAGACCCTGGACAGGTTGTCGAAATGCCCCAAACAGGCCTAGCCCTTCGATGGAGGGGAGAGGACGAGGTGGACTAAGGGCAGGGAGCACCTGGGGACAGCAATGGCTTCCATTCCAAACCTCCTCATTCTGGCGAGTGCTGGACTCCTAAGTTCTCCTGAATGGAAGAATCGATCTTGATCTCAAAGAACAAGGTCTGAACTGCCCTGCAGCTAAGCCTGGAGGCAGAGGGCTCTAACTCGATCCAGGCCAGGGCGACATCTGCTGCCCCAAGCAAGAGGAGACTCTTCCCAAGGTGAAATAACAGCTCCCCTCTTCTCCGGCGTCTCCAGCTCCTCAGCACGTCGCAATCAGCTAGCTCCTACGAGTGGACAGGGCCCTGTGCACCCACCCTGACACCCCCAACCCTGTTACTTTTCCTGTCCACCTTCTCAGGAAGCTCTCTGCAGGCCTGGAGTTCACGGATTCCTTAGTCGGTTGTCAGTGTTTCCTCACCAAAGACAACAGATGAGATACCCCAAGTCGGTGGCCTTGCAGGTTCATCCTTTACAGAATATGTAAAGAGTTCAACCACGTCAGATGTTACACTGCAAATTACACTTATCTGTGTTTCAGATTGGGCATAGAGAACTGCCACAGCCAACTTCAGGGCTAAATACCCACGGCTCAGGCTCCTGCTGCGTGGAAAACTCAAGAAGGAAAGGAGCATGAGCTGCTCCGGAGTCCAGGCTGCTCCTGACAGTGGCTCTCGGGGATCACCCCTTTACCCCGTCTTCCAATAGAAACGTGTTCTGCCCCCGGTGGACAGATCCGGAACAGGGAATGCTGGTTAGCGCTTCACCCACATCCTCCCGGAGGACAACTAGGTAGGTTTTAGGGTCCTTGGAAAGTAATAAAACAGGGTCTGCTTCTGAAAGGGGGCTTGAAGGGAAGGGCTGGCTGCCAGAGGCACAGCATCCTCGCTCCTTCCAAAGGTGACTTGGTGTTGTTCCGAACAGAGGAGTCCCAATTCATGTTCGGTAATTTTAACATGCTGCTGTGTACATTTTGCCATCGTTTTCTCCTCATTGAAGCCTTTTCAAGTGAATTTTCCTGGTTAGACAACCAGTGTGCGCACCCTAAGCTACACAGGCCCCCGTGAGCGCACTGCAAGCAAACAAGTGCTTCTGGGATTTTGATTTCCAGACTCCCAGAGGGAGCACAATCTGTGTAGCATCTGTTTTATCATTAAAATGTCCTTGCACTGTTTAAATTTCATGTCCAAGTCATAATTTCTTTTATGATTTACCCTCTTAATCAGCACATCTAATGACCACCATGCTTCCACTATGCTACACTCAAGTTTCCCTTAAAAGGCAGCAACCCCATAGCGTCCCCTCCGCAGGCTCCTCCAGCTTCCCCACGCCTTCCTTCCCTTTGGACTCCAGCTTCACTCCCAAACTACTCATCAGCCACCCTAGGTGACCAGAATCTCTGGACACTCACTCTGGAGTCACCTCCAGCTCATCATCCCCATCCACAGTTCAAATGTGTTCCACGGGACCCACTCTCCACTTTTACTCTGGTGTTTATTTTGTTTTACATTTTAAAGCTGAGCAAGTGAAGGCTGGATGCATGAGAGTGCCTTTAGTCAAGTGGGGACTGGAGAAGGAACAAAGAAATCTATAACTGGTTGTGATCAATTAGCTGTCAATATCACTGCACTCAGACAAGCCCACTTTTTAAAATGTTGGTGGCACTTTTGGGTCCATCCTGCTGGTGACACTGGGCACTCTGCTAGTCTTTTTTGCCTAGGGTGGCAAGGGAACCTCGGCAGGTGAGTCACCATGCAGTGGCAGAAGCCAAGTGGCAGAAGGTCTCTGTGCACTTGGACCAGCACAGAGGTGGGCACAGGCCGGGCGGGGGCTGTCCTGACCTGAAGCACGTGCAGAGACGTGAGTGGCCTATCCGCCCCTCTCCTCAGGACACTCAGCAGCTCCCATCTCACTTGTCCAAGAACAACGGGGCTTCCCCTCCTGACCTTAAGGTATGTGGAGGACCTGGCACCTAGGAAAGGTGCACTGATGCCACACAGCCTGGCATCGCGTTAACCAACCACTTGTCTCTTTGACCATCTTTATGTTTTGCACTAAATTCGTCCAAACTCTGGATCTAGCCTTTTGATTTCTTCAGAATTTCTCAGCACCCAAGAATCTGCCCTATTTTTCTACAACTAGGTGGCAATGGCGAGGGAGCTCTGAGCATGCCATCTCCTCACAGCTGGCTGTCCACAGAATTCATCATCCATGTCAGGAGGTGCTGGAAGGTACACAGGAGCACCATTAGTAATTTCAGCCAGGTCTCAGCATGGACCACAGCGGCCTGGGCAAACCAGACCACGAGTCAGCCCTGTCTCACCGCCTCCTCGGCCCTGCGAGGCTGACCACGTGGCGGGGACTAGACTTGGTTTCTTCATCGCCCACCCCACGGCAAGTACTGAAAGTGCAACGACCTTCCCTAAGTGTGCAGAACCCCGAATGCCGCCAAGTTCATCGCACCTTTTCATAGAAGTGTTCACAGAAACACCTCTCTCGTGACCAGACCCAGCTTCTTTAGTGGGTTATTTACTTCTTGTCTCCCTCTTCAAGAGCTCTGAGCTGAGTTCCTAATCATAATCGCCAGGAGCCACCATCTGCAGTGAACAAATCTAGATTCTCCTTCACATTTCCACTTTCTCGTATGACCTTAGAAACCAAGTAGTCAATCAGCAGACGCTTCCTGAGCACAGATTCTACATGATAATGCTGAGACACTGCGATAGGCCTGGAGGGGCATGGAGAAAGACACCAAAATGCAGCTGAGAAGATGGGGTCTGCACACACGCCTTTCGAGAGATTCATGCCAAACATTTCACACAAACAATAAGATTAACATTCGCCAAAACCGTCTTCCCGACGGACTTTCCCACCACCACCCTCAGAAGTGCCTGCATCCTGCCTGACACCGAGAGCCAGAGCTTTGGAAGCGCTGTCAAACTTAGCTATTCTTATCTACTGCCAAATGCAGGGTCTTCTTCCTTGGGAAATCTGTTTCAACAGTTCTTACTATAAAAATCTGCTACAAGTCCCTCCAGACCAGCAGTCTGTAGCATACATTTCTGAGAATGTGATAAAAGTTCCAGGCATTGTCTTCTTAAAAATACACTTGAGCATAGATTCGTAAAAATTTCCATTTTATCCCAAAAGGGTCACAGACCCCCCAAAAAGAGGCCACACTGTGTTCTAGACTGGACTATAGTTTCTTGACTCTCAGTCCTTCACATATTTCCAATCTGGGGGTGGGAATTTATATTAGCCCGTTCTCACACTGCTATAAAGATACTGCCTGAGACTGGGTAATTCATAAAGAAAGGAGATTTATTTAACGCACTGTTCGACATAGCTGGGAGACTACAGGAAACGTGGAATCATGGGGGAAGGCAAAGGGAGGCAAGGCATGTCTTACATGGTAGCAGGAGACAGGAGAGCAAAGGAGGAAATGCAACTTTTAAAACCATCAAATCTCACGAGAACTCACTCACTATCATGAGAACAGCATGGAGGAAACTGGCCCCATAATCCAATCACCTCCCACCAGGTCCCTCCCTCAACACGTGGGGAGGAACAGGAAGTCACAGGGTGATAACCGGCAGGTAGGCCAGTAGGATCAATGGGTCATCAAGTCAATCATGTCTATGTAAAGGGTCAGGAGAAACAAGACATGTCCAGGGTTTTCACCAGCATGCAAACGCAACAGCCAGGTAATCTATGTCACTTAACAGCCAAAGATGTCACATCTCAAATTTATAAGTAGATTTGAGAATTGTGGGAACATAATAGGATGATATATTTTTTAAATCTCAACTCCCATCTACACAATTTACCCAGAGCACCCCCTAATAGTGCAGTCACTCTCCTTCAACGAGTGATAAATGTTGGATTCCATTCAAGGTCACCTTGCAGGAATGCTTAGTCCACTCCCCAGTGCCACCACGGGGGGGGGGGGGGGAGGGCTGGAGACTTAGCCCTCCCATGCAAATCAGCAAAGTCCCACAGCTTAGGCAAATACGGCCAGAGGTATGTAGGACTGTGGCACCTTAAGAAGTGCCTCTGGGCATCTACAGGCTGCCAAGGCTGGGGCTCGCAACTGTGCCATAGCTCTGACCCAGGGAAGAGCTGGTAAAATCCTGCAGAGGTCGTGGTGGCTGCGCCTACCTAGAAGGCTGTAGATAATAAGAAACTCAACCTAATTACTTTGCTTTTTCAGCTACAGCTTTTGAGTTAATGCTACAGTTTCTCAAATGGCACAAGTGCACACCATATAGAACTAGAAAAAGTCTATTAAAGGTTCAACATTATCTTCTAGGAGTTACTGCCCATCATGTGACTTGAGATGACAATTGATTCTGCTCAGGGATGGCAGATGGGCTCAGATACAGCAACCCAAATTCAGGGCTGCACTTTCCAACATGCTATTTAAACATGTTGGAAATACCAGCTGATCTTCCTCACTCTGACACTTGAAGAAGACAATTGCCAATTAAGGAATCAAATTAAGGGCCGTTGCTAGAATTATTTTCCACCAAAAAGGCTCTGTAACCTAGCATACTTCATCAGAGCTTTTCATATTATACCCTTTCCCTTATTGACAGCTTGTCACTGTTGCAGGATAATGTGGGACACGCACTGCCACCTGTCCAGGACAATTCGCCAGCATATTTCGCCAAGAACTTTGACCTGTGTTTCCTTGTTCAACTCTCTGTGTGTTCTCACAGCAGCGGCTTTCAGGTTTCAGATTCATTTATCCCTAACTCACAAATTAGGTTCCTTTTGCCCAGGAAACCTGGTAAGCCTTGGTCCTCGGAACCAGATCTTAATTTTGACTCTCAGAAAAGGGCTCAAGTGCTCACTGTGACCAGAACTCCTCTAGGTTTGAGTTAAGTGCTGAGCTGGAGGAGACCAGCCCCTGATTTCTCGGTGCCGCCACACATTGTGACAGTCTGTCCCTGAGGGTTGCCACTGCACAGCGAGGAGGGCACACCCACTTGGGTCCTGTGGTACTACAGGGCTAGGGTTGTCCCTGATGGTTACAAAAGCATCTCTCCTCTCTGCCTGCCTCCAGCCTCTTCACACAGGGTCCTGCTGACATGGCCAAAGAGCAACACCATTTTAAGGCAAAGGACAATGTCCTTGCGTCATTATCGTTGTGACACACAGCATCCTCATCAAAGCGCCGGGAAGTCTTCATGCTTGAGAAACACATTTGCTGTCCACAGCCTCCCTCCCCTTCCTACATCTGCTATTTCTACATCTGATGGTTTCATCCACCCTAAGCCCAAGTGCTATTTCCCATGGCTACTTTGCTTAATTCCCAGGGAAGAGGGAAGAACCCTGCAAACCCATTTACTACTTGAGGGATATTTCAACATTTCCAAACATTGGAACAACTCAATGTCTGTGAGACTCACAAATGTACTAGAGATGCAAAGCAGACACCATTTCCTATAAAGAACTCCAGTCTCTTCCTTACATTTACAACCATTTTAACAAAGCTGAATTTCAGAAGCTGAGCCATCCCCAAAATAGCAAAGAGGCACATCCTTTTAAATAATTTCTAGTTCAGCATGATAAAAGGCAGAAATTGTTTGCTTCTCTGTATTCATCCCATAAATAAATGCTGAGGGCAGCAATTCTTTTCTGTTTGTCTCCAAGCCTAGAATAGTGCCTGGCACATAGTGGGTGTACAATAAATATTTCTTACATGAATGAATGAATATCATTCATTACATAGGAAGTGCATGCATGGTATACTTATGTAGTGTATATGCGTATATATGTTTATTTAAAATCTCATTTTGTGAGGTTTGATTACAGTTCTGTTCATTGAGCACACTTAATCTACAAAAGCCGTAATGTCCTAGAAATAATCATTTTAATGTAAAAATGTACAAATCAGACTCATTTCCCTGGGCCATGTACAGAGCTCTGAAGAAGATTTTATAAAGATGTATGTGAAGATCCCATTATTAGACTCTTTAATGAATAAACATCCTCAATCTGCCAGCATGTTCAGATTCTTCTCTTGGGCTCTTGCACTCTATAGTTTTCTTAACTTTTTTTTTTGAGACAGAGTTTGTACAGAGACAGAAGAAAGAAATGAGCTGATTTTTAAGCCCAAATCTTAAAGAACTCCTTTTTGGATTTGAATTCAATTAAAGCTTGAATGTCCCATTAAAGAATAGCCAACAACAAAATATTCTTGTAGTTCACTCCTTTATTTTTCTGGGACAAAGTGTCACTCTTGCTGCCCAGGCTAGAGTGCAGTGGCGCGATCTCACCTCACTGCAACCTCCGCCTCTTGGGTTTAAGCGACTCTCCTGCCTCAGCCTCCCGACTAGCTGGGATTACAGGCACCTGCCACCATGCCCGGCCAATTTTTGTATTTTTACAAAAATGTAAAGATGGGGTTTCACCATGTTGGCCAGGCTGACCTCAGGTGATCCATCTGCCTCATCCTCCCAAAGTGCTGGGATTATAGGCAGCAGCCACCGCACCCAGCCTCGCACTGTATGGCTTTCTGACCTCAACCTATGCCGAATTCTAAAATGGATCTAGGCAGCAAATATTTACACGGCTGGAAGGCCCACCCCTGGAGCCTCAGAGATGTTTTCTACCATGGAAAATGTCAGGCTGAGGCAGCCAGAGATGCAGCGCCTCCAAAGTCAGCTCCAGCTCTCCGGGAAGCAGGTGAGCTTTCTAGCAGGGAGTGAGCCGCTGTGGGCAGCTGTCTCCACTGTGCCAAGCCAAAACTCAGATGTGCAGCACTGGCTAACTTCAGCACTGCGCCTTTCCCACTTGATTAAGAGGCCGGAGAAAGCTTTCGAAAGTGATTCCCACTTTGCACTGTGTCCTATTAAACTAGGACCTTCCCACATAAAGCGCTCACAGGAAGAAATGTGTGACAGACTCCTCGCTGAGGGACTATGATGGATCTCACAGGAAGTGGAGCTACAGAGATACTGCCACCACCCACACGAAACCACGGCCATCTGCCTTGCTGCCATTTGCTCTGGTTGGTCTCACAGCTGTGATGCCTCAAAGCTCAGGGCTCCATCTTGGAATACATCAGGGATGAAACTGTGCCCTCAAAAATTATGCATTCGAGACATATTTAATTGTCTTAATGTCATAATAATCCCATATTCTATAAATGATCCAAGAGGTTGATCTTATTATAAGAAATAAAGGAGTAGTAAAAGAAAGCTATTTTTCAGTCTTCATGGTTTTAAGTACATACGAATATCAACAGTATACCATGAAATCAACAGTAAAAGCTAACATTTCTTGAACACTTACTGAAGATGGCGCAACAGTTTTTCCTCTGCTCTCACAGCAAGCTTCTGACACCAGCTGTGTGGGAGGTTTCCCCACATACCAAGCGAGCAATCAGTTCTTTAGGGGACACCAGCTGGGCCTCCTTTAATTCCACTCAACTCTCATTCCATCTACCTGAAGACACCATCAGCTCCCTCAGTGAAGGCTCTGTCTCACAAGATTGCCCTGCTTCGACCCAGTTGCCAGGAACAGATTTTCACCTATTCTTCTGGAGTTTGATTAACCTGGTAGGAAGTTTCACAGAACTCAGGGAAACCTTTATGTTCACTGATTTATTATACAGGCTACTATATTATAAAGGATACAGACGAATAACCAGACCAAGGAAGAGAGGCGCAGAGCAAGGTGTGGGGAAGGGGCAGAGCTTCCAGCCCTGCTAAGGCACACCACCCTCCAGGAACAGCTCCACATCTTCAGCCGTCCAGAAGCTCCCCTGTCTTTCTGGGCTGTTATGGAAGCCTCCTTACAGGGGCACGATTGATTAAATTATTGGCTGTTGGTGATTAACTCAACCTCCTACTCCTCCCCTCCCCACAGAGGTTGAAAGTGGGGCTGAATCCATCCTCCAGCCTGCCTTGATCTTTCCCAGAGACCAGCCACCAGTCAACTCATTAACATACAAAGACACTTATCACTTCGGAGATTCCAAGATTTCAGGAGCGGTATGCCAGGAAGCGAGAGGAAGGCCAAAGATCTGCTTCATAGCAAGAAATCTTACCACACGGCAGTCACTTATCTACGAGTATCACTTGCGACCTTCACAACACAATAAAGGAATACATTACTATCCCTCATGGATAGATGGGGAAACCGAGGCACAGAGCAGTTAAGAAGGTTGCCCAAGGTCAAACAGCTAGTTGCTGTTTGGGCAAATAAATTTATCTTTTATTAATTTTATTATTAAAATCCAATCATTAAAACAGTCTTCAAGAATTCAAATCCATCTCATCCGATTCTGAAACTGCCTGATGCCCTTTGCAATCTCGCAACCTAAATGAAAAGCTTTTGGAGCCAAAGGCGAGCAGTGCAAACGCTGGGCTTTCTACATAATGTCTATCATACCATTACCAAAATGATTCTCACTTTAAGTAGGGCGTATGTCCGGACGCAAAGGATAAGGACAATTCTAACCACCTTCATATTGTATAATCCAGAGTAAGTGCCGAACACACATTTATGGAACAACTTTTAAATGCCAGAAGCAAGACACTGAGCTGTCAAACTATTACCTTCTACTCTGTGTTCACGTGAATTCTTACTCTTGTTTTATTTTCACTGGCATAAAAAAAAGTGCCTTTGGTTGAAAATTTGGCCTAAGGCAATACCCAAAGTTATTTATGTTTTAAATGAATTACCCAGTCAAGAGAAGAAAAAAAATCCATGTATCATGATGTATTGATGGGTGATAATTCCATAAAAAAAGAGAAAATATCTATGGTCAACATAAACTAATAAAGAAGTATTAATTATAGAATTTTTTAAAAAAGCTTTAAAAGCTTGAATTCCAGAAGAAATACAATCATTATTTTCAAGCATTTGGGAAAGCAAAATCTAATTATTATGGAGGCGCCCAATGACTAGTCAGACTAGACCGGCTTTAACAATTGATAGAAAGCATCTGATGGTGGCGTAATGTTTACATGAAAAACATGTTTGTGGAAGATAAGCAATGAATGAGAAATAAATCAAGAAGATAGCCCACACATATCCTACGTAAGAAAAACGGTGTCATCCCTTTTTCCAGGGAATATTATTGATTCTGGACCGGGTTCGTGTATTTACCCAAAGTAAATGGGATGTTGAGGCTGAACTAACCATCCTGTGGATGGTGTTTTCCCCCTTGGCTGTCCCATTTTCCTGCTTTGGCAAGTTTATCTTGATTTTATAAGCCATTTCCGGACCAAAATTTAGGAGTTATTTTAAACCACTGACCCTGAATGGTCTTTAATCTCCAGGAACCGGATTTGGTGGTCAAAAGATATAAAACAGAAATTCCTCGCCAGGAAACGGAGTGGGAGGTGGGGGGAAGGCAGAGGGGCGGCGTGGGTCCCCATGCTCAGGGTCTCCCGAGTCCCAGCGCCCACTGGCCTGCCCTGGGTGGGTCTCTGAGCTGGGGCGCTGAGCGCATCCTGCGCAGGTGTGTGCACTCGCAGGCTGACCACCGAGGATGGCAAAACTCAGACTGAAATCAGCTCAGTTCGCCCAGGCGGGCAGGCTCTGCTCCAGGCACCGCTGCGCTCACTTCCCATCAGCCCAGCCCTCTCCAGATTCACTCAGGAGCCTCCACTTCCTGACATAGCACATGCGTGTTTCTGGAACCTTCTTCCCCCGCCCATCTGACCTTCCAGACTGCACCACACAGCTGGAACCGGGATTGCGGCAGGAGCAAAATCCAACCAGGAAAAAAAAAAAAAAGACAAAGAACTGGGAGGGCCATGTTACAAGCAGGGGTTCAGCTTCAAAGCGAGAGCACTAGCGCAGCCTATCAGCAGCCACAGCCTCACCTGCTAGAAATGCAGATTCTCAGGCACACCCCACACCTCCAGAAACAGAAGTGCTGGAGCTGTTTCCCGGAGCCCCCGAGCACGTGTTGATGTGAGCTCATGTTGGACAACAGCTAGTGGAGGAGACCCTTGTGTGGGCCCTTCCAGGCCCAGGGGTCTTGATGTCACTGCTTTGCTGTTTATACTTCGTAATTTGTCTTTAGTGACAGAGTAGTAGTGCCTGGCACAAAGCAAGCTCGGTATCAATGCTTCAGACGCTACCTCACTTAATCCTCACGTTTGCACTAAGGAAAGCACTGCCCTCATCCCAATCCTACAGATGAGGAAGACCAGGGCCCACAGCTTCTCTGCAGGGCCTGCGACTGGGGCACAACAGTCCCTGGACTGTCTCCTCTCTACATGCAGTCGAAACATTGCCATCGACTTTCCAAAACATTGTGTGCACGTCTGGCCTGCAAATGCCAGCTTCTTCGAGAAACAGACTTTTCTTTCACCAGACTAACCTTAGGGTCCTTAGTCCTTAGGTGGTAGCAAATATATCACAATCAGTAGTAATTCTGTAACATTAAAATGGCATTGCATTCTTGAAAAAATTCTACAATGCAACTCAAGAATTAAAGCTAAAGATAAAAAAGTTGCTTCTAGGCCAGGCACGGTGGCTCAAGCCTGTAATCCCAGCACTTTGGGAGGCTGAGGCAGGTGGATCATGAGGTCAAGGGATCGAGACCATCCTGGTCAACAAGGTGAAACCCCGTCTCTACTGAAAATACAAAAATTAGCTGGGCACGGTGGCATGTGCCTGTAATCCCAGCTACTTAGGAGGCTGAGGCAGGAGAATTGCCTGAACCCAGGAGGTGGAGGTTGCGGTGAGCGGAGATCGCACCATTGCACTCCAGCCTGGGTAACAAGAGCGAAACTCCATCTAAAAAAAAAGAAAAAAGTTGCTTCTATTTTAAAATGACATTTCAAAGCTGGTGTTGTTGTATGATATGAAAATAAATGCTCTGTGCTCAGAAATAAGGCATTTCTTGCATATAAGGAGAACTATGGATTTTAAAATGAATCTTGATTGTCTTATATTACAAGAATAATATATGAACAAAGAATTACTAGCGATGTAATAGCCAATTCTTCCACCAATTAGATGAGATATTAATATTACTTATTTAACAAATATGAAGGGAAAATACCAAAATGGTTATTATTGGGTTTAGGCGTAAAACGCTGAAACAGAAAACAAATACTGATCCGCACCTTCGGAAATGCCCATGCGCTGAATGTGAGCGTTAGGTGGGTGTATCTTTCTGCGCTGAAGACACAGAGTGTCAACTGTCATTCTCTGAATGTGTATCATCTCTAGGGATGAGTGTAGCTGCTGGGAAAAGCTTGTGGACACAGCTTTCAAAACACTGAATTACAGCTGGCTTTTTTTCTTCACAAAGGAATATCCTTATTTTCTAAAGCAGAAACTTAATAAAATCTTTAAACCATTTTAATTGTCTCCAGTACAGGAATACTGTGCCTCCAGATATTCTGCTGAATTGGGCAATGTTTATTTAACTTAGCTGCACTCTCTCTGAGTGAATATACAAATGGCTTCCCCAATTGTTGGTGTATTTGGTGAAAGGAAAATAGAGCAACTGACATCAAACTGGATGTTTCCAGCTCACGGCCGGTATCTCTGGCTGCAGCCACTGCTGAAATAAGTGGCCAGGGGACCCTAAGATGCCTCCGTCTATGCATTACTAACCAATGCTAACTTACATCTGAACAATGTGCTGATTCCCAGAGCAACAGAAGATGAGGAGGTTGGAGGTTCTCCTTGATCAGGGCAGAGGCACAACAACAGACACACAAAAACCCAGGCGGCATGGAAAAGATTGCTTTGGCAACGATTTGGACACTCGGCATTTGTCTTGTACCTTAAAAATCAAGTGAGCTTTAAAACTCAGATAAAATAAAATGTTTTTATAGCATGCCGATTAAAACCCAAATCTAGCAAAGCTTCCACAGAGAATATTACTAAACCATGGAATAAACTGTTTACATAAAATGTTCTGCAGTGCATGTATTTCCAAGTCATGTTTAGTCTGTGATGGAATATCTACTCCAAATTCCAAATTAAGGGGAAACACCTTCTTTTGGCTGGATTTGTCTTTGTGTTCAGTAATAATACCCCAGGGGTGGGCGGTGCAAGCCAGCAGGCAGCTCCCACATGGACACTCCGGGAGGTGAGCGGGGCGTCCCAAGAGCATGGCAGCCAGATAATTAGAACCAATTACAAGTCATTAATTCACGATTTCCAACTCTGTGTCGGGCACTCTCCCAGACATGGTGGGGTGCTTTAAAAAGAAGATATGACCTCACGTGTCTCATACCTGGCAAGGGTACTGGAACCAAGACACAAACGACAATGTAACTCCAAGCCCTGTGGCAGCAACCAGGACCAGCACTTCTCCAGTGCTTACGACATGTGCACATGCTCTCCCTAGACACCGCGATTATCCTCGCTGTACGGGTCAGACTCCAAGCTCAACGAGATTACACTGTACCAAATGGCAGAGCAAGAACTGCAATTTAGGATGGATTTTTTTTTAAATCCAGAGAGTCAACAATATTTCACACTGCCACTCTGACTTGAGAGGGGATTGCATGGAAAAGGGGCAAGCTGAGAACTGCTTTAGGAGCTTCCCTGGAATTAATGCCAGCCGAGGGAAGACAAGAGGACTCTGCAGGCGGGGGGCAGAAGAAGATGAAACAGCTTCCGTGGAACGCAGAGATTAGTCCTTCCTTGCAGTTACCAAAGCCGCATGTGGAGGAGCAGCAAGGAATGAAGCCATTCCTTGGTCTCATTTTACAGATCCATACTGCAAAGGGTATGCACAGCCAAGCCAGAAAGAGGGGAGCCCCGGTGAGACAGTAGGTGGTCAGCGGCAGATCCTGAACACAGCAAGTCTATGGCCATAACTGAGGGAACTGAAGGCAATTAGCCTTTCACAGCCTGAGGTATGGGCTGGAGAGCAGGAGAGCGGGGAGGAGGGGCAGAGCCATGAGGCTTCAGTGGCAGTCCTGGCACAAGGCGAGGAGAGCTGGAAGGGAGTCTTAGCCATGGCAAGGGAGTCTCAGCCATGGGAAGGGAAAGCTGAGGGTGCCTCTGGGAAGATTCCAGAAAGAAACAGTGGGAGACTTTGTGACTGAACAGACACAAGGGTAAAGAAGAGGGAAGGCTGAGGCCTTGTGGTCTCTGGGCTCCGTATCCAGAAATATCGGGGGGCAGCCAGACCAAAATGGCAGAGTTGGGAAGGGTAGTCGGTCTGGGTAAAAGACAAGTTCAGTTCTGAGCATATTTGCTCAGTTTGAGATCAAAGCGAGACAGCCTAGGGGAGGTGTCGCATGGGAGTGTGAAGACTGCAGTGTGAGAAGGAGGTCTGCTGTCCCCTTCAGCGGGTAATGGTGCATCACGGAGCAGACCCAGGGTTGAAGTTAGTGCAAAAAAACAAAGAGAAGCACATGGAGCTGCCCCTGCGGCTCACCCACACTGAGGGCCGCCGGAAGAGGAAGACAGGAGCAGAGACATGGAGAGAGGGCCAGGAGAGACCCGCGTCCCAGAGTTAGCACCAGAACAATGGAGGGAAATGCAGGCTGGAACCAGCTCACTGTGTACCAGACTATCAAAGTCTTCACCCCAAAGTCATTCCTACAGCGTCAAAAGCCTCAGAAGAAATTCACCATTAAAACATGTTCGGGTTATATCCCTTTTCATTGTATGGATAAGAATGGTAGGAATCTGTCTTTTGTATTGTTCTATAGTTGACATTTTTTCCTGGTTGTTTAATAATAGCAGGAAGAACAATGCCCTAACATTATTTCAAGAATTCTATTGTTGCTTGAGCTGACTCTAGCCCAAGAACTCAAAATACCAAACCTGCTTGTGAGACATTTTAATGAGGTTAATCCTTCTTCAATTTGGGGAACAATTATAACAAATATTGTGGAATTCATCAAAGCCACTGGGATCATTTATTCACTTCTTGAAGTTCTTCTACTGTCTACCAAGGTTTGCCTTGGAGCGTCACTGGTGGGTGCCCTTTGTCTGCAAAATGTTTACCAGCTCTTAACTAAGTAGCTGAACTCATTATGACCATCCTTTCCAGTTCTCAGAAATTTGCCAACAGTCTTGTTAATGAATAATGTAAGGTTTTGTGAATTCCCTCATGGCCTGGCCCACGTGAAGGTGGGTTTTTTGGGTCAGTTCCTAAAGACACTCCTGACTAGAATCAGCCATCCATGCTGCAACTTTCCAATCATCCCAGCCTGCCTACCTGCCACCTCCAAGAAAAGGGACATCACCACATGCTGGAGCCTCAGTTGGAGCTGGGAGCTCTTTTTTTATCACTGGTCCCCTAAACCCTGCCCTTACAATTCTTTCCACTCATCTGAGAGCAAAGTTCAGTCACCAAGAATGTTAGTCATAGAAACAATGATGTCTTGGTGCCTCAAAGGAGCAAGCTTAAGGTCGACTTTCAGTGCAAAGATCCTGAGACTTGAGAGCAGACAGGCAGAATGGCCATGCCTTCTGTGTACGATACACCATCAGAGCACACATGGAAATGATATGCTGGTGTATAGCTCCTATTTCTCCCTCATATTTCACAGGCAGAAGACCCTCCCAGAAGTTTCTTCTGAGTTCCCCAAAGCTGGATTCAGTGTTCCTACAGCCTTTCATTTCCCTTGACTGTGACATTTACCAGCCTGAGTTGGATTTGTCTGTTTCTTTTCCAATATTTCTCACTAGACATCCCTGGGGACACAGGGTGGGGTGAGTCCCTGTCGCACAGCCAGCACCTGGCAGGGTCATGGCATGAAGGAGGTGTTCCAGATGCATATGTGGAATATGGGAAGACAGGAGCAGATCTGAGGAAGGAGCAGATCTGCCAGGGAAACTGAGGCATGGAGTTAAATGAGCACCCCCAAATCATCTGCTTAAAAGCAGACATAAAATGTAGGGTTCGCTGGTGCCTAAAGCACACTAATTCTGCATACACGTGACCATTAATAATGGACAGCATTGATCGTTCTGTGAATCCAGAGTACATGAACACCGTGTCTTCTGGTTGGTCTTAAAGTTGTATCCCTTCACCCTAATCAAATTCCATTTATTAGTATAAAGAGCTTGATGATGGAAGTAATAGCTTCACCAGTATCACTCCTGAGATCCCAGGTGATGCTGCTCTTTCTGGGACTCATTCCGAATCAGCCTTCTCATCAAACCACGTTTCCAGTAGAACATGGTCCATACTTATACGGGAATGAAATCTCACTTAGTTTGAACTCTAGGTCATTCAGTCCCAGAGGTGGTGACTAATGGTCAGGAGATGACAATATTGCTGGACAGCCATCACCACACTGAGGGGAAAGGTCACATTTCTAATCCTGAGAAATAATTTGTTAAGAAGCATGACATGGAACCAGCTAGAGGAGGGTGTGCAGGCTGCTGAAGGAAGGGCTCATTCCACCCACTGCAGCTGCGTGACTAAGAGCAGAGGGTGCTCACCATCAGAACACCACTGGCACGTGTTTGCCTGGAGCCTGCAAGCTATTCCTCCTTTCTTGCTCAAGAAAAGTGGAGGAGGGGAGGAGCTGAGAATAGAGTGGTAGGTTCAGCATGGGATAAAATCAATGGTTTAGAAAATCCAACCATGAGTACGTAAATAATATGACCATAGCAGATACAGCATATACAAAATTAAACACCCTTTCATCTAGAAAAAAAAAATAAGTGCAATTCATGCCTGGCACACAGTAGGTGACGTCTCGAAGTACAAATGCAGGTGAAGTGTGATTCAGACAGCCCAAAAGAGAGGTAAACCAACAGTCATTTCCACGGGCTTCTGAATCGGGATCTGACAAAATCCCCAACATCTTATCATTCAAAATGTATTTTTAAATTATGTTTTGCTTGGGTCAATATTGAAGCTATTTCAGTATTTTGGTATATGTGACAGCTGACTTTGGAAGGAGGTAGGTAAAAATGTTTTTGATGGCATGAAAAGTGAGACAAACTCTAAAACCAGGCAGATATAATTTTAAGTGATTTCCTTGTATTCCCATATGACTTCATATTAAGCACTTTTCTCTAATTAAGCCAGAGAAACACAGAGGAACGATAATATCTGTGAGGTCAGCTGAGATCAGAAGTGCCCACACCCTGCATCTCCTAAAAACAGTCCATGGCACCTGGAGAGACACAGCAAAGCCCGTGGCCAGGAATGTAACTCAGCTTTAGGAAATGATTAAAGGGAAGTAAAATCGTCTCCAGCTCAACATCAACGCATTTCATTTCGCAGGTGAGAACAGGAGTTTTCGTAACCGAGTGGCTCTTTCTTTCTACAGTCCTGGATGTTTGGAAAGCCAGTCTTAGTTAGCTTTGCTTTGCTGACATTATCCAAAGGAAAATCGAATCCCAAACAGCTCCTGTTTCCCATTGAAGAACTTTCTCTGATTTAACTTGCCATCATCAGGCTTCACCATCTCACCTTGGAAGCATTCAATCTTTTGATCAATATTTCTAGACCAAGTGCTCTCAAGCCTGCTCTTTGGAAAGTATTTTGTCATCACTACCAAAGAGTATTTAAAGAAAAGGCTGTGAAGTTTGGGGAGACTGGGCAGGGAGGAGCAATCTGAAGTTAATTGCTGATGTAATAATTAGTCCTTTCAATACCCAATGGAGAAGCTGCCTCCCGGAGATAAACTCTCAATAAGGAGACGTGTGTATAACAGCAGTTTACTCTGGCGTGTAACAGTTAACAATCTCTATAAAGTTAAGTGGATTTGGTGAATATCATTCTTCCAAGAGAGAAGTAAAAAAATAAAAAATTTAAGAGGAAAACAAAGAACATTAAGAAACTAAAAGAATAAGTGTGGAAAATCTGGTAAGTAGCAAAAATCATCTTTAAGCATTTGAGGGGAAAACTGCAAAAAGGGTTCAGAAGCCACACCTTCCGGCCCTTGGGACTGCATGGCTGTCACACTGAGCAACAGCTGAAGCCTTTGCTCTCTCGGAGGGGAAGGAAAAAAGGAAACAACAGTCAGTCCAGGCTTGTCCAGGGCTGGAAGCCTCGACTCCTGCAAACCGATCTCCCAGATCCTTTCTGGGCAAGCACATAACCAGAGGAAATGAAAACTAGAAAAACAATTTGTGCATGGAACAATGACATGGAGTTTCACTTTGGTTTCATGCTCAAATATGAATGTGGCTGTAATTTTTAAGAAAAATATATTAATAGAAGGCAACGAATTGAGGATGGTGGCTTCTTCAAGCCGGGCGTCCAGAAGAGCCCCATTTCTGCCTTGGAGCGCGCCTTAGGCAGCAGTCGTGGGAAAGCTCAGATACAGCTGTTTCCAGGCAAAGGGCCCAGAGCTTTTCAGCCTCGGTCACCAGGGTCTCCAGACAAGGAGAAATACGCCCAAAGCTGTTCCCAGACGCTCTGGGCTACAAGCTCCCAGTGCGCGCTCCCGCCCCGCCAACCCCCAACTCCCTCGCGCACCCGGGGCGGGTGAAGGCGCCCAGCTGCTGAGCATCCCCGCGACGCGGGTTCAAATCCCGCCGACTCCCGGGCACCGTCGCCCCGCCACAGCGCGGGCTGTTTCTCCCCCTTTCCCCGGAGGAGTTCCCTAACTCTCCAGTACCCACACCATAACAAAGGAGGCTCGGTCCACCGATGCGCGATCGTAGCACACAGGGACCCCCAGCGAGCACTGGCCCAGAGAATGCACCTGGCCGTGCCACGCGCGACCCCTAAGGGACAGGCGGGCGGCTCCCGGAGCGGACAAAGGGGCCTCTCGGGGCGCCCGGGCTCAGGGCGGGACGCGGGGAGCGGAGCCGGCCGGGGACTCACCTTCGCAGCGGCCCGGCTGCGCTCCTCGTGGAGCAGAAGAGCGGCGGGCAGCAACAGCAGCCAGACGCCGAGCCGGGGCCCCATGGTGGCGCGCCCGAGGCGGCAGTGGACGGCGGGGGACGGAGGCCGGGCGTGCGGGGGCCGCGGCGGGCAGCTCGCTCTCGGAAGGCCGGGCTTCCAGCGCTGCGCACCGTCCCGGGTGCGGCGGCTCCAAGCGGAGACCTGAGCGCGGCGGGCCGAGCTCCCCAATTTGTTGCCGCTGCCCCCTCCCCCTGGCGCTGCGCGGGCGGCGCCTCAAAGGGGAGGACCCTGCGGCGCGGGTAAGAGGCGGCGGGAGCGCGCAGCCAGGGAGTGTGGCCGCCGGGCGCCGGGACACCAGGGCTCTGCGCTCCGCACCCAGGGGCTCCCGCGTCCCAACACCCTGCGCCCGCGCTCTCGCCGATCCAGGCCGAGGACCCAGAGAGAGGCCGCCCGAGACCCCGAAGCCGGCGCCCAGGGAGCCCAGTGAGGGCGGCCGCGCTGTGGGTGTGCGCCGGCGGGTGCTTCTGGAAGGGCCAATGCGCGCGGGCCGCAGCCCCTGAAGCCGAGCCCGAGGTGAGAGCGACCCCCGGGCGGCGTCCAGACCCTGGCCCGAGAGCTCGGGCTTGGAGCGCCCTGTCCTGTCTGGGGCTGCGTGCTCCTGCTTGGGAGTAGAAACCGGGAGGGTGAGAGAGCGGGGACGGAGCCTCTCGGCCAAGCAGCACACACGGGGGCCTAACGGGAGGTTCTCCTTCTTTCCGGGTCGTGGCGGGATGGCCCTCCGGTCACCCCTGCATGCGGGGCGGGGCGCCCCGCGCTGTCCCCGCGTCTCGCGGACCGAGGCCGGCGATGAGGATGGGCTGCCTCCTTCATCCTGCGCTGAACTCGCTTTGTCTCTCGCCTCTAGGCTAAGCGGGACTGACCGTGGCCCAGAGTGGACTCACCGCCAGCATGGGGAGAAACCAGCGCGCGGCGGCCGGCCCTGCCCTACCACGGTAAGCGACTTTCTGCCTGGTCCCCGTGGGTCCGGCGCGCAGGGACCTTGGGGATTGACAAACCGGGCCCGCGCGTTCATGTCCCTCTTCCTCCGTTTCCCATTCAGGTGGCTGCTGCTGGGGACCGTGACCGTGGCGTTCCTCTCCCAGAGCGTCTTGGCGGTAAGTCCCGGCCCCGGCCCTACGCGCTTGGACTTGCGCGCCCTAGAGTGGTGGGGACGTTTGAGTGGCCTCGCAGAAGGCAGCTCGTCCGGGCGCTCCCGAGCGTGTGTGTGCGCGTGCGGTGTCCGCCAGCCTGCCCACCCAGGTTCTGAGAAAGCTCGCTCTTCCCGCGTGATGTGTTCCACCTTTCCTTCCCAGGGGTTCCCAGCGTCAATCCTGTATTTTGCAGGCGTCGGCCCTAAAGCTGAGAACTTTAAATGTAGCCTAATGCACCGTCTACTAGCTTTGAACAAAGCTGCAGCCGCAGAGGCGAGGGGAGAGTGTCAGTCCCTGGCAGTGAAGCGCCAGGCTTAGGGCAAGAAAAAGTTTTCCTGGAACTCGGGAGCTGGTGGGGAGGCTCTGTCAAGAGCTAAGGGTTTTTTGTGTTTTTAAATGGGAGGCTCTGGGTAAAGGGGCGGGGCGAGGAGGCGAACAAGACAACCTTAGTATTGTTTGAACTGAACCATTGCAATAGAACAATGGCAGAAAAACCGCGTTTTCTCCGGGGTCCGGCTCTGGAAGACCGGCTCCCGGCGACACCCTGGGACCCTGTTGCCGGAGCCTGCCCCTCCACGCCGGCCATGCACAGCCCCGCGGTACCGTGGCTGCAGCTGGCGACTGCACTGCGAGGCTTTGCACATTTAAAACGTTTTGTTTAAAGAGTAGGAGCCACTTTTACTGAGCTTTATGTAACCATGGCTAAAATGAACAGGTTTGATGGCGGTATTCCGCTCAGGACTCAGATGTTTAGACAGGAGCTGAAAGAGGAGGGAGCTCTGGGGATGTCCGCTGCCCCACCCTCCTTACTGTGGCCACCGGCGCCCGTGGCGGCCAGAGTCCCGGTGGATTCCTCCTGGAAACGACCCCTCCCTGCTCAGCGCGCACTGTTTAGGGCACCACACGGGGACAGAGGGGAAACGTGTTCGTGATTTCATCTGATTTCTGGTGTTTTTACATCGTTCTGCCCTAATGTAAAACACACCAGGATTTTAAAGGCAGTGAGTGACAAGGAGCTACTCGCACTTGGGAAAGAGCTGCTGTTTGCTTTTCCGCCGCTGTTGGCGCCGGTTCAGGGCCCAGGTTGGAGAGTAAAAGGAGGACTCGGAGACTTTGACCAGAGCACGGCAGGCCAAAGTTTTCCTCAAGTTCTGGTCTGTGTCTCCGTCCTTCTCCCAGCCCTGACTTAAGATCAGAACCTAGATGGTTGGACGAGCCCCGTGACCCTGTGAATTCTAATGCACAGGCCTGTTTGCCCTATAGGATGTGGCTCAGATTGCCCGGAAGCGACGCATGCGCACACGCACTCAAAGGCAGCCGTCCCTAGAAAGTACCACATCGGGCTGCGTGTGCTTCAGTTGTACCGACGCCCGCACCTCTCTGTCCCTAGAGTCACTTTTATAATATCCATCTGATCGTGCTTAAGGCTGGTGGGAGTCCCGGGAATTCTTTTCTGAACTCATCCTAAAATTGGTGGAAAGACCACCAGGCACCTTGGTCTTCAAAAGACCCAACTAGCCTGGGCGGGCTGCGCACTTCTGTAATCCTAGCACTTTGGGAGGCTGAGGCCTGCTGATTGCCTGAGCTCAGGAGTTGGAGACCATCCTGGGAGAAACACGGTAAAACCCTGTGTCTACTAAAATACAAAAAATTAGCCAGGCCCGGTGGTGCCTGCCTGTAATTCCAGCTACTCAGGAGGCTGAAGCACAAGAATTGCTTGAACAGCGGGGGCAGAGGTTGCAATAAGCCAAGATTGCACCACTGCACTCCAGCCTGGGTGACAGAGCAAGACTGTCTAAAAAAAAAACTAGGTACTAAACATAGCTCTGCCCTAGTGTCTTAAATCCAGAGCCTCAGTTTCCATGCTTTGAAGTATGGCTTCTTACAGAGGCCAAGTACCCTAAGGGAGATGAGACACCTCTATGCCTCCCCAAAACCTCGTCAGTGCTGCAAGCTCACCCTCTCTTTTACCCTTTGATCTCTGGGTGGGACCAAGACGGTTGACTGCCCAGCAGAGCTTCGCAAAGTGCAGGTCCCTAGACCCGCAGACCTAACTCACCTGGAAAGCCTTGGTAAGAAGCCAGGTCCGCATCTCAGACCTTCCGGTCAGACGTTCTGGGGTGGAGTCCAGGACCCTGCTTCCCACATGATACCAGAATCTGGGAACCACTGAGCTGGAGTATGGGGTTGAGAGGCAGTTGCGATTACCTGCCAACTCACTGGCTTTCAATTCTAACTCTACAAATAAAACAGGATATTTTTACTCATTTCACTGGGGACCTACTAGTATGTGTTGTTAAGAGACTTGCGCGTTGTTACTTTCAACAAGGGGCTGCTCGTTGACTTCTCGTAACCACTGGCTTGAATGGCTGTTCCTCGTAAAATAAGGCTTTGATTTTCAACTGTACTGATGAAAGATTTGTCTTAATTGTGACAAGGACTTTTTCCTGGGTAGGTCAGTTCAGGAGAAAGGGCTGCCGCTCGGTGGTTGAAGAGCGGGGCTGCAGAAGCAGCTGGGCTGGGTAGTGAAGATCCTGGGTTTGCTGACTGAGCATGTCCTGTGTGTGATTCATCTGCACTACTGCTTGTAATCCTCACAGGAAAACATACTTAGGAGCTTCGTAACTATTATTACACCATTTTACAGGTGAGAAAAGGTGCAAAGGTTTGAAGCCCTTGCCCAAGATCCTGTCTTTGTAACTGAATGAGACGGATTGGCACCCAGGCCCCTTCCTCCACACTGAGCTTCCCAGGGCCTGAAAGTTGGCCAGGAGGGCACTCCCGAGCTTCAGTCTTTGAGTCTCCTGGGGTGTGGGTTCTTTCTCCCTGGTCTTGGCCTTGGACTAACAGTAGAGCTGGCACTGACTCCTAGGAGGGAGGATCTCCCCTCCTTCCTCCTCTGCTTCTCCCACTCTGAGCATCAGGGGCACTCAGTGAAGAAGAGAAGCATGGCAGTTCCTGAAGGGAGGAAAGGGAGCTGAAATCCCACGGGGCGGCCTGTGCTCTGGACTCAGTGTGAAGCCAGCTGCTCCACACGGGCCCTCAGGACCCACTCCCTGCTGTCCATGATGCCTTTTCTAAAGGTGCCCTTGTTTGAACGCAGTTTCAAGATGCACAGAATGCTTTCGTGTAAGGCGGGGTGGCACTGGGGTCCCATCCCAGCCTCGAGGCAGGTGCCGGGGTAGTTCTCAGCTGGTGGGCAGCTGAGGGGCCGCCGCCTAGAGTGAGCACTCACCAAGCGTCT
Organism: Leontopithecus rosalia; assembly: GCA_028533165.1. Taxonomy (NCBI): domain Eukaryota; kingdom Metazoa; phylum Chordata; class Mammalia; order Primates; family Cebidae; genus Leontopithecus; species Leontopithecus rosalia. The sequence continues at coordinate 190,872,528 of CM052648.1, forward strand.
GCATCCTAGTTCTCCTCTCCCCCAAGGCAGAGGTGTTACTCATCGCACCCGCCTCATAGGTGGGGCAGCTGTGAGGTGTGTGGGTGCATGCGAAGCACCTTGGAGGCTCTGGTACCGCCTGGGTGCCAAGCAGTATCCCCTGGGCCTGTTTAAGGGACAGTCCCCCCGGCTACCTGTTGTAACCTTCGTGGAGGCTGAAAAGTGCTCACTGCAGCCATTCTGAGCATTGTTACTTGTCTCCCGAGGGTGGGCAGCAGCCTGGAGGGATCAGATATGCAGCAGGCCGGGCATATTCCTGAGGACCTCTGCCCCGGACCTGGGGCTTCTCGTAGGTATCAGTGTGGAGCCCCTGCCTGCGCTTCGTTTCCAGGCCGCCCTTGGGGTGCCAGCCCCAGGAAACTCGCCTGACCCTCCTGTTGGCTGCCACCACCTTCCCTGTCCTCCAAGCCAGCAGCCATGGTGGCAAGTCCTTTCTGAGGGCTTTGGGATGGGGAGGACAGGTGTTCAGTGCCACCAGAGGCCCAGAGCTTTCTGTAAGGAGCAGGACAAATAGTTCTTTCCTACATTCCCTGGAGCCTAAGCCCTGTTGCTCAAAGACGGGCCCATACAAAGTAGAGAAAAGCACGGGATTCCTCCCCTGCTCTTGGAAAACAAGCATATCTCAGCTCTCTGGAGGCTGGTAAAGCCTTCCTCCCTGGGTGGCTTGTAGGACTCGGCCATGATAAGTAGTAGCAGAGATTTGTCAACAGCATCCCAGAACGAGAGGAGGGTAGGAGGGGCAAGCCGAAAGCGCAGGGGAGGGAAACGGTCTCAGTACCAGCCGGCGGCTTCGTGTGGAGCCAGAGAGAGAGGTGAAGACCAAGGAAAAGGTTGTAGAATAGAAAAAAGGATTCTGCTAAAATAATCAAAACCAAAGAACTGTTTAATTTTGTTTCTGGGGAGAGGGAAAGAAAATGGGTGTGGGGTTTAAATAATCGAGAAACTCAAGGGAAAAATTAAGTACCATGGAGATGTAACTTTTCAGCACTGTTGATAATATAATGAAGAGATCACCACCTAGCAAGTGGTCCGGGAATGTCTCATTCTTTTTATCTGGAGAAGAATGTTTGTCTTTGATTAGGGGGTTTTGGAGAAAGCTCTGAAACTGGCCTCTTGCTTCGTATCTGCTGGCGCCTGTTGTGTGATCACTGCTGAAGGTGGGAGTCACTGTCTGCAGCACCTGGCCTTGGCTTGTGAATTGGGCCCAGGAACTACACAGCAGTCTTGAGAGGCCATAGCGTCTGACCCAGCCTGCTGCTAACCGGGTCCTGGCTTCAGGGCAAGTCACTTCCCATGCTTTGGCTCTGCGGCAGGGACGAGAATGTTGTGTGGTGTTGAGCTCTCAGGCGCTGGACATACCTTGAGCGAGCTGGAGAGTCAGAAGTGAGGGCCAGGCCCTGCAGCTGTGCTGAGACCTGTGAGGGTGAGCCGGGGTCTCAGCGGTGATGCTGGGGATGAGAAAGCCCTTCCAGAGGAGCTCCAGAATAGAATGTATCCAGCCTGCACCAGGACATTGCTTAGAAAGCAATATGCCGTGTGGGATTTTCTATCCTCATGGTGTGGAGAAGCTTCCAGAATCCAGTAAATACGTGACACTTCTCAGTTGAGATGAGAGAAAGGGCAGAGTTTCTAGACAGTCCCCCTTGCGGTTTCCCTGTGGTGACCACTCCCTCCAGTTAACGAGACCCTCTCAGGATAGGTGGCGGCCTAAGTGACACTGCTCTTGATTTCTTTGGTGGCTCTGGAGGACTGTAATTTTTATTTTGGTTACCCATGAAAGAAGAAGGTGGTGTCTAATCTTAGGGAGATTTCACGGGTGTCTCCCATGGTCAGAGAGTAAATTTCAAAGGAAGTGCAAGTAGCCCCTGTCCACCCAGCAGGCTCCTCCCTGGGTGCTGGGTTCCAGCCCGTCCCCTCCCTCCTGAGCTCCTGGCTGGCTCCTGTGCTCTGCTTCGATGTCTTCTGTTGCCTCGGATGAGGCTGCCTTTTGAAGCAACAAGCTTTTTTGTAAAACCTGCTCCTTTAAGTGTAGCGTGGTATCCTGGGGCAGGTCCTGGGATGGAAAAACTGGTGAGATTCTAGGAGAGTCGCAGTTCAGTTGCTGATGTTAATTTCTGTACCAATGTTAATTTCTTAGTTTTCGTAAATGTGCCGTAGTTTTATAAAATGTCGGTATGGCATCATGATGTCTGGGTGAAGGGTATACAGGGACTCTCTGCACTATCTTTGCAACTTTTCTGCAAATCTCAAGTGCTTCAGAATTTAAAACTGCTCCCAGAAGTCATCAGCCAGTCACATTTGGCGTGCATGAGTCAGACAAGTGCGCACAGAGCTGAAAAACAGCCAGTCTCGTATTAGCAGATGTGGCCGGCAAGAGGAATGTGTAGCTCCCATTCCTTTCTCTAATAGAATAAGTGTGAACAGAAGTCACTTCTGCTTAGTGGGAAATACAGCAGAGGTAGGCCCAAGCAAAGCCTGAGTAAGGGGATTTTTGTCCCCTGGCCTTGGGTGGAGTCATTCATGAAGACGGGGAGGTTTCCTCTGTGGAGTTTCTGCAGCATCATGTGGGAGGCCCAGTGGAGCTGTCATGGCGCCTCTTCTTGGCTGGAGAGGGAAATGGATGCACCTTTGTTTCCTGAGCCCGTGATGGAATGGCAGGCTTGTATCGGTGTTGCTGCAAGGACACAAAACATGACCAGGGAAAAGCCCAGTGCTGCCCAGACTCTCTCACCCTTAGGAATACAGCAGGCAGTCCTCCTGGGCTGGCTGCACAGAATGGGAGCCCCTTTCTGCCTGTCTAGGAAACCCCGTGGGCAACAGGGACGGGCAGGTGTCAGGTGGCTGGTGGAGGAGGTGGGCCGCCTGCACGCATGCTCCCTGCATTGCCACAAGCCGTGGCAGTGGGATTCGAAGTCACAGCCTTTCAGCGGCCGCAGCTTCTGTGTTAGTTAGGGACTGAGCAAGAGGCCCAGACGGAGGATGGTCAGTGGCCAGTGGCTGTTGCCTTGCATGTTTGCCTGTCACCACCCTGCCATTGATAACCAGAAATGAGAAGCATGAGCATAGCAGCCCCTGCCTGACCCCTGCCAGTTCTGCTCTGCACACCCTCTCTGCTTCTCCAGGCCTTAGTCCCTGGGGGATAAGGACAGCCTGTCCCTTTCTATCAGTGACCCGCAGTAGGTGTCACACACCTGCACGTGGCTGGAGCCTCTGTTCTTTGCAATTGAGTCCGGTTTCAGAGTGTAGCTAAAGTGTCTTCTCTACTGACAGGATTTTTAATCCTTTAGGATCAAGGGTTATAAGTCATCATCATAACTCCTGACAGGGTCAAGGGTTGTAAGTCATCATCGTAACTCCTGACAGGGTCGAGGGTTGTAGGTCATCACTGTAACTCCTGACAAGGTCGAGGGTTGTAAGTCATCATCATAACTCCTGACAGGGTCAAGGGTTATAGGTCATCACCGTAACTCCTGACAGGGTCGAGGGTTGTAGGTCATCACCGTAACTCCTGACAGGGTCGAGGGTTGTAGGTCATCATCGTAACTCCTGACAGGGTCTAGGGTTGTAGGTCATCACCATAACTCCTGACAGGGTCGAGGGTTTTAAGTCATCACCGTAACTCCTGACAGGGTCGAGGGTTGTAAGTCATCCTAACTCCTGTAGACTTGAAACTTTTGTCCTCGTACACTTTTTGCTTTGTTTGTTTTTGTTTTTGGGACAGTCTTGCTCTGTCATCCAGGCTGGAGTACAGTGACACGATCTCGGCTCACTGCAATCTCTGCCTCCTGGGTTCAAGCAATTCTCCTGCCTTAGCCTCCTAAGTACCTGGGATTACAGGCACGAGCCACCATACCCAGCTAATTTATGTATTTTCAGTAGAGACAGGGTTTCACCGCATTGGCCAGACTGGTCTCAAACTCCTGACCTCAGGTGACCCGCCTGCTTCAACCTCACAAAGTGCTGGGATTACAGGCATGGGCCACCACACCCTGCCATCATCCACTTTTTCTCCCAGAAGCATGTCTTCCATAGCTGACAGTGCTGCTCCCACGATCCAAGTTCAGGGCATCTTGCATTGGCTCTAGTGGAATGATTCACAGGCATCTGTATCTGCTGAAGGCCTGAAATCCAGCGGGCCCTCAACAGAGCTTCAGATGATTGCAGTTAGTTGGCAGTAAATCCTTCGGATGAGGAGTGCAGTCATGGAACTGTTAATAAAAGATGAGATTAAAAATGTATTTATTCTTACTGTGGGTTTTTTCCCCCAAATTAACTGCTCTCTCCCACTGGATGAAAACCAGCTGCATGTGACGATAAAGGAAGTATGGATCAGTCTAGGGAAGATTTGCATTTTTTCCTAGGGATTGTTTCAGCCCCACCCACAGAATTCCTGCTTTGTTGCTTTTACCCAGTTCAGTGATCTCCCATGTGAGAATTAGAGAAGAATGTGTGTTTTTGAATTTCGTGGACTGATTATCTGGTACCTGGTAAATATTATGTAACAACATTTTTCCCGCATGTTGAGTATTTTTGGACCCCTGAGTGTGGAGTTGTAGGACCTGTGAGAACCGAGAAGGGCTTCTGTTCATGCACAGGGGCAAACACAATGCCCTGGGCTGCACCAAAAGCGGTGGTTGACCTCCAGATTGGATGAAAGGAAGGGGTCCCCTGGGAGATTCTTTTCGGCATCACCAGAACCAAACCTAAGAGTGCATCCCTAGCATTCTAGAACCTCTGGAAGCAGCTAACACCCTGGGGAGAAACACAGCAACTCCTGTTGGCTGAGCCACTGGTGCTGGGAACTGCTCTAAATCATGGACGGTTCACAGATGGGTAAACTGAGGCATGTTCAGGAAGGCACTTGGTAGGGGCAATGGGAACAAAGTGTGGAGTGAAACGTAAGACTTGCCAATTCTAAAACCTCTGCTCTTAGCCACTGGCTACGTGAATAACCCCAGCCACAGAACAGATACGCACAGGTAAAATATGCCAAATGTTGTATATGTAAAGTACAGATACATATATTAAATGTAGAAAATATATTGTCAATCTACATGGAATGTACAGAGATAGGTGATAGAGATGAAGACAACACACACATCACACACATACATATGTACCCTGTGCCCACACAGACACACATACATGCATGCATACACATACATGCATGCACATAGACACATACATGACCATAGACACACACTTGCACACATGGACACACACTTGCACCCCACACATGCATACAGACACACAGATGCACAAGCATGCACATATAGACACACTTGCACCCCCACAGAGATGCACACACATGCACACAGACACACACATAGACACACACTTGCACCACACACATACAGACACACAGATACACATACACACAGATGCACACATGCACATAGACACACAGATACAGACACACACTTGCACCACACACACAGATTCACACACATGCATACACACGTGCACCCCCCACACATACACACACATGCACATAGACACATGCATATGCAGACACAGATGCACACACATGCGCATAGACACACACATGTACACATGTTTACCTAGACACACATGCACATGCCTACATAGACACACATGCACATGCATACACCTGAACACACTTGCACCCTCCACAAACATATACATAGACATACATGCACATAGATACACAGAGACACACATGTGCACCCCATACACGTACATATAGAAACATAGGCACACACACATACACCCACGTTCATGCATGCACACACATACACACACACAGACACTTAGTCGGAGGATGCTCCTAGTTTCTTTCTCCACGAGGGCTGCTGAGGCAGAAAGAGACTATGGATGCCTCTTGGGAGTGGCAAACAGACCTGTTTCTTTAGGGTCCGTTTTGCAGAGAGGCTGGACAGAGGCATGAGGGGGACTGAGTATCCTCATGAACTCTGAAAAATGAAGGCCAAGATGTCTGTACTCGGGAGAGGTCCTTAAAGGATGACCAAGAAATACGTGAGAATGGGCGAAGGGACAGTTTCACCTGCAGAACTGGGAGTCCTGCAGACACAAGCCCAACTGGCCCTCTCCAAGTCCGGCTTGAAACTCCAGGCCACTAAGGCAGACGCTGCTAAGGGAACAGGAGGGGCAAACACAGCTTTGTGTTTGGCTGTTGGAAAATTGTTCTAGTTGTAATTTAGAGAAAGATTTACTGAGCTCCTATGGGGCAAAAGAAACCTTCCTAAAATTATCTTAGCTATACAGGAGACCCAGTGGACACTACAGAGTGACGGCAGGGTTCCATTTTCCCTGGACCAATGCCAGCTTCCTTACGCTGGGTCTGTTTTCACTACCCTGTGTTCGTGCTGGTGTTTTTCATGGAAGTCCCCATGGGCTAACAGGAGGACAGGTGCAGTCTGTTAGAAAGAGGTTGAACCTGTGGACTTGAGCGCAGCGACTGGGAAAAGTCACTTTTCCTTTCTGAGAAGGCTTGTCTTCATCTGTCCACAGAAATACTCAAAACTATGTCCCAGGGTCACAGTGGGATCTTTTATGTGTCATGCGTTCATTAAATGAACACGTCCAATGCTACCAGGAATAATGGCCACTCATGAGTTCTAGAACATTCATCCTCCCATGGATTCAGGTCTGGCTCAGAGCAAGGGCAAGCTAGGAACCGCGAAGTTTGACCAGGGCGTGTGTGTGTGTGTGTGTGTGTGCATATGTGCATGTGTGTGCATGCCTGTGTGCACGTGTGTACATGCATGTGTGAGAGCATGTGTGTGCATGCATGTATGCATGTGTGAGTGCCTGTGTGCACGTGTGTACATGGATGTGAGCATGTGTGTGCGTGCGTGCGTGTATGCATGTGTGTGCATGCCTGTGTGCACGTGTGTGCAGGCATGTGCGAGCGTGTGTGTGCGTGCATGTGTGAGAGCATGTGTGTGCGTGCATGTGTGAGCGTGTGTGTGTGCGTGCATGTGTGTGTGGTGCAGGGTTGTCCAACCATCTGACCCAACTTTAAATTAAATATGTCGTCTGGGATTATCTGTGATAAGAGAGCAACCTGCAGACATTCCCTATTTGAGAGCCAGTTTATCTGTTTGTTCCCTATGAGACTTTCAGTACAATCGATTTCACGTGCAACTGTGCTTATCAGCAAGCGCCTGTAAGAGCCCCCACTCACCCTGCTCACAGGAAACGTCAGGACTCAGGCATGGCCCCACAGGAATAGGGCCAGCTGGGGTCTTGGGTTTGAAAGTGCTTTTGCGGCTGCCTGGCCGGGTGATGTTGCGGGAGTCTCAGCTCTTTACACTGTAGTTACATTTCACTTACACTTTAGTTACATTTAAACTGGGTTAAAATAGTTCTTGCCTTATGCATGTGCTGGGAGGAGCAAGAAAAATTGGCTGTAGAGAGTGTAGCAATCTTAGCATTGTAGTGCTTGATAAACGCTGGTTAATGTCTACCTGGCTTTAGGTTGGTGTTTTTTAACAAATGTGGGTCTTCATCCTCAATACCTCAATAAGGAAGCCACATAAAGTTCAAGTCAACTAGAGTTACTGTTGGGAACCATGGTCCCGGGACAGGAGGAAGTGGGCCAGGGGGACCGGCAGGTGGGGGAGCCCCGTGGGAGGAGGTTCTGGTCTTCAGGATTCTGGTGCCTAGAGTGCTAAGACCCTGCAGTGTCTTGGTGGCTGCGAGCAGGTGGCTGCTGAGTGAGAACTGGTGGAGAGTCGCCTTCCTGATGCCTTGAGATGGTTATTTCCATTTTCTTTAAGTTCGGGAGATGTCAGCCAAAGGAAACATTTTAATATTAAAGTTCAGTCAAGGTGTAACTAACTTATTTCCAGAACAAATGGAAACACTTATAAACAAAGAACAATTTGTTCAAATAACTGAGACAGAAGTATAATTTAGCCAACCAAGAAAACTCAGGAGGCTTTGGTTTGGCAACATGATATAAAAATGCAAAACAGGATCTTAGGAGAGAATTTCCTTCTCGAGAGACCAGGAAGATTTCCCTCCATACCGTTTCCTAGCAGGGCAGCTACGTCTCAGGTTAGCATGGAAAGGCCTCCCAGGCTAGACTGTACCCTCCAACACCCGCGTGAGTAAGGCCAAGGCATGGATCCCTCGGGAAGATTCCAGCTGCAAATTCGGGGAAGAACATCACCTCCTTCCCTTTCTTCCTTACTTGATAATTGTCCTGATTATAACAACCACCCAAGTTAAGATTCAAGACCAAGTAGGGACCTGAGGTGATTTCCTTTCCTCTGTAAATCCACCTTCCTTTCCTAGCGGTTCCCGACAGCTTTCAGCGCTCCCTTCCCTTCCCCAGGACAGTCTTGGCTCAGACAGGATTTCCTTAATTTTAGCCATCAGGTCTCATCGTCCAGCCTCCTCCTTCCCGTTGTAAAACAAGGAATCTTAACAGCAAGTGGGCGGAGATTTTATATCTTGGTGATATGCCAATCTCCTGCCAGTATGTGCAGACATCAGGTTTTCTTGTGCTGACCCACATCAAGGTGCCAGAGGTTGGAAAAGTCAGGGCATTTCTACTTAAGCCACACGGCACCCTGAGTTTCAGCTGTCTGCCTTGGCCTTCGTGAATGTGTCTCTGTCTACCCGAAGGTTCTGGTTCTGGCATCCTGGGCTCTCCTTTAGCCAGGCGCAGCTGCACAACCCAGGAGCAGTCCTAACCCGTTACGTAAGGTGGCAAGGTGGGGCTGGCGGGTGGCACTGCCAGGTCACCTCTGGGCACTGGCTGACCCAGTCATTGGCCCCCTATGGCAACCCCCTGCTGTGTTGGTGACACTCACACCTCCCCTGGGTTCCCAGTGCTGAGATTTCTGGGCGATTTCTCTGCTCTCCAACAAGAATGGTTTGTTATCTGCTTCTCACCTGATTGGAATTTAATGGTCTAGAAACAAATGAGTTATTTCACTCAGGAGGGGGAAGGAAGTCAGATTAGTCATGCTGGCAATAGATATTTTTTTTAATCCAAGAATTCTTTACTTAAGAAGTAAAAGCAATTAAGAACAGTACTGAGTCCTGTCTAGAAGTTCTAGAACAGGGAATGGGATGATGCCGACAGATACTTCAAGTATCTGGAAAGTTTAGCTCCCTCTGAACAGAGTCTAACTCTGAGGCCATCTGCTTCTTTTTATGTAAAAACAGAGCAGTGTCTCAAAGAAAATAAATGTATTTAGTAGGAAAGCTCGTAGACAGAGTTCATCCATTTTAAAGGCTGCCTTTTCTCCTTTTTACAGCACCTTTCAAAGGCGCCTCCTCTGTCAGCACTTGGAGCTCATCAGTGAGAGAGAACAAAAGGCTACACTGTTGGTTCAGGCAACATTTTTGCCTTCATGTTGATTTTTCTTCCTCATTGGGTTTAATTAACTAGAGTCTCTAAGAATAAACAGAAAAAAAAGGCCTGTTTCATGGGCTTTTCTTAGCCTTTCACATTCAAAAAATGACCTTAGATCTTTATTCTTTCTAAATACTTCATGTGTTTAAAAACTAGGTAATTTTCTTGTGATAAAAAATAAAATCTTGGCACATTATCAGCATATTACCTCCCTTACAAACACAGTATTTGTAAACCAGCCATCTGAAAATAATCTGATTGTTACATCGTCTCATATATGTGTGTATTTATATAGTGTGCGTGTGTATATATGTCTGTGCGTGTGTATATATGTCTGTGTGTGTATATATGTACATGTACACAGGGAGAGCGCATGTATGTAATGCAAACCTGTGTCCATTTTTAGTACTTTCTCATTGTTGTAAATTGTGGTAAAATATGCATAACATAAAATTTACCATGTTACCCATGTTTAAGTGACAGTGCACTGGCATTAACTATATCACATTCCTGTGCCACTGTCACCACTGTCCATCTCCAGAACTTTCTCTTCATCCCAAACAGAAATTCCGTGTGCATTAAATAACTCTCCATCCCATCCTTCTCCCACCCTCTGTTAATCTACTCTACTCTCTGTCACTGTGACTGCTCTAGGGACCTCATGTAAGTGGAACCACGCAGTGTTTGTCCTTTTGTGACAAGCTTGTTTCATTTAGCAATGTGCTTGTATGAGTCCATGTTCATGCTACTGATAAAGACATACCCCAGACTGGGCAATTTACAAAAGAAAGAGGTTTAATCGACTTACAGTTCCACGTGGCTGAGGAAGCCTCACAATCATGGCAGAAGGCCAGGAGAAGCAAGTCACCTCTTACATGGACGGCAGCAGGCAGAGATAGACTGTGCCAGCACGGGAAGTGCCAGATGCTTAAAAACCATCAGATCTCATGAGAACTCATTATTATGAGAAGAATATGGGGGAACCACCCCCATAATTCAGTTATCTCCACCTGGCCCCACCTTTGACACGTGGGGATTATTACAGTTCAAGGTGAGATTTGGGTGGGGACAGAGCCAAACCATATCAGTCCTGAAGGTGTATCCAGTTACAGCACAGGGCAGAATTTCCTTCCTTTTTAAACCTCAGTAACATGGCTGTACTTCTAAAGTTCTTACTTTTAAACTCAGTTTAGTTTCCTTAGTTGACAGGTTTCCGTTGGTTAATGTCAGGCATTGCAAATCAAACAGGTTTAGGAAATGGCCTGCGAGACCCAGCTCCAGATGAAGGCGCAGCGGGGAAGGGAGCCTGGGGCTGGCCTGTCTCTCTGCCCTTCCGAGGCCGCCTGCCTCTCTGCCTCTCTGCCCCTCCGAGGCCGCCTGCCTCTCTGCCTCTCTGCCCCTCGGAGGCCGCCTGCCTCTCTGCCTCTCTGCCCCTCCGAGGCCGCCTGCCTCTCTGCCTCTCTGCCCCTCCGAGGCCGCCTGCCTCTCTGCCTCTCTGCCCCTCCGAGGCCACCTGCCTCTCTGCCTCTCTGCCCCTCGGAGGCCGCCTGCCTATGCCTCTCCTCTTGACGTTTGTTTTACTCTTTGGTAAATGTTCACCACTCTTCCAGAGGAGGTTGGCTTGGGCCGCACTGAGTTGGTTTCCTCTGGGACAGGGATGGGAAGCTGTCCGGGAAGGAACTGGGTGTCTGGGTGGGAAGCCAGTGAGCGAGGCCTGCGTTGCCCATACAGGTGTAGGCAGCAGACCTAGAGCAGTTCCTAAAGCCCCAGAGTGCGTGAGATTCCTCAGGAGGAGGAGAGGAGGTGGACACATCGCAACAAGGGAAGAAGACATATGGGGAACCCTGGGAGGAGCTGTGAGCCCCAAAAGGAGGCTGTGGTCAGGGGCAGGCCTAGGTCTTCCCCATGGCTTCACCAAACTGACAGTCACCAGCCTCCCCTCTTCCAGTAGCACATAGGTGCTAGAAGGAGTTTATTAAATAAACGTGTTACTTAACTCTTCCACGGGAACCCTGAGATAGTTAAGGTTTCTCTGTAAGGGCAGCTGGCAGCATGATCAGAGGCTTCTGAGGCCGCCCAAGTCAGGTCAGCTGGAGCAGGAGGGCAGATGCCCAGAGCAGGCTAACGAAGGGCAGGCAGGTTTCCATCTCCTTTTTACATTTCAAAGGGTTTGGCGTGACCCCCAGCACCAGCTGTCACAACCACCCAGCCAGGGCACTGTCGCACAGTCTAGGAGGGGCAGGTAGACAAAGCTGTGGATCCACTGAGTCTATGAAAACCTGCGGCTGATTGAGGAGAGGTGTCAGTCCCCTGGAAGTCCAAACCGCGGGGGTGGAGGGCTACGTTTCCCCGAGTTCAAGGGTCTGCCCCCCTGCCCTGCATTCCTATGACCGGACATCAGAGGCCCACTCATGACTCTGGAATTTCTGTTGCACCCTCTGTGGTCAGGGAGCTCTCACCAGGTGATGCCCTGATGCCTGGGGGAAGGAGAGCGTCCGCGGGCAGCCCCTCGCAGGAGATGACATCAGGCTTCGGGATGAGGGCCTCCTGTGGATTCCAGATGCCCGTCTTGCTGTTTGCTCTTTATATTTTTTGAGTTAGTCACGCTAAGTATGATGTCTCTGCAGCTGTAAAACCTGGAGCTGAAGGGAATGAGTCTGGGAAGCTGCGGGCTGGCCCGCGGGCACCTCTCCTAGACAGAGAGAGCATGCAGGATCCCCAGCAGCAGCTTCCCCCACCTGCTGCCCACAGTGTTGCATACAATGAGGGCAGGCAGAGGTGAAGTAAGAAAATTCCAAAGGAAAGGGGCTTCCTCCTCCCCACCACACCTAAGCACGGGCCCCAGGTGGCTCCCTGAGGACGGGGACCAAGCCAGGGGCACGCTGCCCCCAGTGCCCAGCTGGGCATCTGCTGTAGCAGCTGGAGTCTCAGCCACACAATAGACAGAGCTAGTGGGAGGAAAGAGAGAGGGAAAGGCAAGATTCCTGGCCAGGACCGAAGCTAAGTGGTTTGGGGACTTTTTGTTCAGAATCACAGCACAAATCATTATGCTCAGTGCAAAGAGCATGGCCCTCAAAAATGTGCACCTTGGGTCAACTGAAGGTTCCTCTCTCATTGGCTTCACTTGATTGGAATTACTGTCTAAAAACTACTGGGTAGACAGGCATTGGCTTATCTGCAAAGTCAAACTAATGCAAAATATGCTTCAACTGCAAGACAGAGTGCCAAACTATTTCAATTTAATAGCATGCTTCTTTTTTTCTTGAGCTTCAACCCAAAGGGAAGCCAGGCATTTGGCCAGTGAGCAGTCTATGAGCTGAGCTGTGCTTTTCTTCAGGGCAGGCAGTTTGGCCAGTGGCCTTCTTTGCACTCCCAGAAACTCAGCTTCATGGACCTCAAGGGTAAGAATGTGGAAGGTGGTCTGGTGGCCGAAACCACACAGTCCCTGGATGTGGTGGTCGCCGCCCACAAACACCCACTGGTGGGTGATAACTGGACTCACTCCTTGAGCTCTGTCCTGCTGGGCTCTTGATGAGGTCACTGGAGGAAGGAGCTTACCTGAGAAGGGACCTCCGCAAGGAAAGGAATCAGTCCGCAGGGGAAGGGAGGTCTCTTTGCCTAAATGCATGAGAAAGCAGAATGGACACAAAGCCCAGTCCTGGCTGGGGGTCAGAAGAGATGGGTCTGAGCAGCACCACCCCAGCTGGTGCACGTTTGACTCCGCCTACTTGGATCAGCAGGTCTGGGGCGCCTGGGACTCTGCATTCCGAATGCTACCAGGCGATGGTGGTGCTACTGCCCAGGGGGCCGCAGTGAGCAGCAGGTCCTAGAAGATGGCCTCGGGATTGTTTCTCCCTCGAATGGTTGTTTCCTAGCAATCAGGAAAATGTGTAACCAGGGGCTTGCTGGCCCCTGGAATCTCCCGCCAATCTTTAAAACGCCGTGAAGATCACCCTATACTTGCCTGCTGATATAGGCATGGTTTAGGAATTGGGTAAGGGAAAGATAATTTGCATCTATTGGTTCTTTTTTTTATTGCATTTTAGGTTTTGGGGTCCATGTGCAGAACATGTAAGATAGTTGTATAGGTACACACGTGGCGGTGTGTTTTGCTGCCTTCTTCCCCTTCTCCCACATTTGGCATTTCTCCCCATGCTATCCCTCCCCAGCTCCCCCCCACCGTCCCTCCCCTATTCCCCCAGTAGACCCCAGTGTATAGTACTCCCTTCCCTGTGTCCATGTGTTCTCATTTTTCATCACCCGCCTATGAGTGAGAATATGCGGTATTTCATTTTCTGTTCTTGTGTCAGTTTGCTGAAAATGATGTTCTCCAGATTCATCCATGTCCCTACAAAGGACACGAACTCATCATTTTTGATTGCTGCATAATATTCCATGGTGTATAAGTGCCACATTTTCCCAGTCCAGTCTATCATGGATGGGCATTTGGGTTGGTTCCAGGTCTTTGCTATTGTAAACAGTGCTGCAATGAACATTCGTGTGCATGTGTCCTTATTGGTTCTTTAGAAGTGTTGAGGAATTTCTCATTTGCAAAGCTCTCTGTCTTTTGACTTGTGGGACTGAGCCTTCCAGGACCCTGTCATGCGAAAGAGCAGGTTTGACCCTGAGCATAGCAAAAGTAGCCTTTCTTCGCAGGCACAGGGATGGGGAGAAGGGGCATCATCACTGACTGGATGAAAATGTATGCGTCCCCCCAAAAGTGGGCTCTCTCACACCATCCATCTCAGCTCAGCCTTTTAACAAGGCTTAAGCCACAGGTATACATCATAATAATGGGAAATCAATAGATTTTTAATAAGCATTTAGAACCAATAATCAGAAACAGAAAGTGAGACTCATGCTTCGTGGAGAGTTTAACCAAATATTTTTTTCTCTTTGGAATGAAGTCGAAAGCACATTTCCCCTGAATCTGTTACCTTCCTAAGCTGTTAAAGGCAGCCATGTTTCTCCCTGGTGATGGTCAGCCATGCACTGATGGACTCCAGTTAAAACATCTGTCAGTCAGAGTCCTTTGGAAAATTTCGTGAAAGAAACCGCATATTAGAGATAAAAAGCAAAGGTTAAGTCCCCAGATATATCCAGAAGTGTCTCCCAGGGAAATCGTACGAGCGGATCAGTGACCGGGGTAAAGGATGCTGGGCCTGAACACGTTCTAAGGCTGCTTGGTCACCGGAGGCTTCCTCCCGGAGGCTTCTAACCCTCATGTCGCGTTGGCCTTTCTGTGGTCTTCTCAGATTCCGAATCCTGGTAGGTGCTGCCCTTCCCTTCAGGACACGGAAGTTGCACTTTGCTTTCTGCATTGTCAAGGAGGAGAAACGGGCACTCCCTGCGTTGTGAATGTGTCCTGTTCCCGAATTTCCTTTTTTTTTTTTTTTAAATTTTGAGATGGAGTCCTTCAGGACACGGAAGTTGCACTTTGCTTTCTGCATTGTCAAGGAGGAGAAACGGGCACTCCCTGCGTTGTGAATGTGTCCTGTTCCCGAATTTCCTTTTTTTTTTTTTTTAAATTTTGAGATGGAGTCTAACTCTGTCGCCCAGGCTGGAGTGCAGTGGCGAGATCTCAGCTCACGGAAACTCCACCTCCTGGGTTCAAGCAATTCTCCTGCCTCAGCCTCCCAAATAGCTGTGACTACAGGCACCTGCTACCATGCCCAGTTAATTTTGGGGGGGATTTTTAGTAGAGACGGGGTTTCACCATGTTGGCCGAGCTGGTCTTGAACTCCTGACTTCAAGTGATCCTCCCACCTCAGCCTCTCAAAGTGCTGGGATTACAGGCATGAGCCACCAAGCCCAGCCCCGAATTTCATTTTAAGTCATTTGCTCAGAACTCAGGTGGCACCTGCCCTTTGCCAAGGGGTGAGGAGCTTCCAACTCAGAGTTCAAGTCTGGCTCCATCAGTCCCTGCAGAACCTGGGAGGAGATCTGAATTTTTTTATTGGAAAATGCATCCCCCGTGAGATGAATTTATAATCCTCCCTCAGCAAGTTGCTGGTAGAAATAAATTCCACGGTGTATATAAGGCACTTACCCACAGGGTCTGGCGTAAAATAAACACCCCCAAAAGGGGGTGCCAATTCCTGCCCTTTCCCCTCTCCCCTCACTCACCTGCACCTCAGCCTCCTGTGTCCCTCTCCCTAGTGGCAGCTCATAGCCTTCTGCTCCCCTGAGTCACTGTGTCTTGGCAGGGACTCCCCAGAGTGTTTCAAGACAGAGATAGCTCTTCAGTCTCTCTTTCCCTCAGCACGTCGCAGGTCCCAGGAATTGTGGAAACAGGCTGTTTGAGGACATCTGTCATTTGAGCTGTCACTCACCCCAGCATACTGGGGCCCATCTCGGGCCCTGCAGCCTTCAGGACGCGGTCACACAGAGGGGACATGCTGGGCCCTTCCTGCTGCCCCTGCCTTATCAGTGACTCCTCGTCTGGTGGGGAGGTGCCCAGTGGAACCCCCTACATCCCATCTAATTCCCTAATCTGTTTCCTGGTGGCCAGCCTGTGGCCAGCACAGCCTTCCCTTGAGTGTGGGGTTGGTTCCCAACATCAGAGCAGCTCACAGGGTCTCAGATGGCAGTCACCTGCCCGCTCAAGAACGTAACCACTTTGTGACCTGAAAGTCCGGATCAAGGCTACACAATAAGCTTGGCTTCCTGATAAGCCTGTTTAATGTGTCCTCTCCTCTTGTCTCCAGAAGTTTTAAGTAATATTCAGTTAGAGTCACAACCCAGACCCCTCTGCCCGTTTCCAGTACACACCGCTCCTGCCCCAGCTCTGTGGAGCTAACCCAGGCCGGCCTGTCCCCAGCACACACACTCACCCCTGCGCCAGCTCTAAGGTGTTAGTTAACCCAGGCCAGCCTGTCCCCAGCACACACTCACCCCTGCGCCCACTCTAAGGTGTTAGTTAACCCAGGCTGGCCTGTCCCCAGCACACACTCACCCCTGCGCCAGCTCTAAGGTGTTAGTTAACCCAGGCTGGCCTGTCCCCAGCACACACTCACCCCTGTGCCAGCTCTAAGGTGTTAGTTAACCCAGGCTGGCCTGTCCCCAGCACACACTCACCCCTGCGCCAGCTCTAAGGTGTTAACCCAGGCTGGCCTGTCCCCAGCACACACTCACCCCTGAGCCAGCTCTAAGGTGTTAACCCAGGCTGGCCTGTCCCCAGCACACACTCACCCCTGCTCCAGCTCTAAGGTGTTAACCCAGGCTGGCCTGTCCCCAGCACACACTCAACCCTGTGCCAGCTCTAAGGTGTTAACCCAGGCCAGCCTGTCCCCAGCACACACACTCACCCCTGCGCCCGCTCTAAGGTGTTAGTTAACCCAGGCTGGCCTGTCCCCAGCACACACACTCACCCCTGTGCCAGCTCTAAGGTGTTAACCCAGGCTGGCCTGTCCCCAGCACACACTCACCCCTGCTCCAGCTCTGAGGTGTTAGTTAACCCAGTCTGGCCTGTCCCCAGCACACACACACACTCACCCCTGCTCCAGCTCTAAGGTGTTAGTTAACCCAGGCCAGCCTGTCCCCAGCACACACACTCACCCCTACACTAGCTCTAAGGTGTTAACCCAGGCTGTCCTGTCCCCAGCACATACTCACCCCTGCTCCAGCTCTAAGGTGCTGACCTAGGCTGGCCTGTCCCCAGCACACACACTCTCACATCTGCTCCCTCCCTGGCTCATGATTCCCAGGGGGCCCCCACCCCTGGAATTTCAGTCTCACCAGTCACTCTGGTTGGGTTGTTTACCTCTCCACTGGCTGGCTTCCTGCCCTTCCCAAGGGTCCTCCCCAACCCCCCAGAGCTCAGCACGCACAATCGCCCACTCTGGGTATTTCAGACAAACTTTTCCTGGCATCTCAGACCACATTTGATTCCATCCAGTACACTATCTGTGATATCACCTGCACCACCCAACCAGCCCTCCCAGCAGGTCAATCTCAGAACTACAACCCTGCATTTTACCCTGGACTCTTGTCATTAAAAGACAAGCAATTGAATGTGCTTTAGTGTGATTTTCTTAAATAGTCCCAGATGGTTTTTAAGTGTGTGTCTTTCTATAGTGAAGAGATTGGGGGTGGGGTGTTGGGAAAACAAAGAAATTCAGCTTGCAGTAGTCAGCTTGTGTTGTTTTAGGAGCGAAATTCATTCTGTGGGTGTCAGCGAAGCGTTAAAATTCCCCCAGCAGCTCCAGAGAAATAGTTCTCCTGCTGCGGCCCACACCCCAGCTAATTTTGTTTCCATCCTTAGGTAAGGCAGTTGTCCTGAGCAAAGTTTCAACGCTTGCTCAATCATCTTTTAAAAGTTAACTCTTAAAACAAAGTTGTCATGATAAACAGCTTTGCAATTTCTTGGTCACATACAGCAAATGATTCATTTCTCATAGTCTTAATAGAGTCTAAGTAATTTTCCTAAAATTCTGTAGGAAACAGTTTTTTAAGTGATGAAGTGATGAACAGAACTATTGACTCAAAATCATTTACCGTAAACCTCATAAATCAAGACTAATCATTCTGACTTTACAGTAAACTGTGGACAAGAAGGAACCGTCAGTTAAGTTAATATTCTGGAAAAATTGGTCAGGATTATAATCTGTTTAAGAAAAAATCTTCTTAAGGAACTTCTGGAACACTTACTTGTGGGCAGAAATCAAACGTTCCTGATAAATGTTACGGATTTGTTTGATCTGTCCTGAAGAGCTCTGTCGGAAGACCGTGCTTTCCTTGCTCAACTATTGGAATCTTTAAAAAAATCAGTTAAACATTGTTTCTGTTTTCAAAATTTTCCAATTCAGATTTTTTTTCCTGTTCAGTCTAAATCTTTCCAATATTAAATAAAATTAGGAATACTTTCCACTCAGGCTTAGCGTAGAAGAAGAGAGAACCCAGCAGGCAAGCTCACTGTTAGCGAACACAGGTGAGGTGCAGGCTGAGATATGCGTCCATCGAGCATTGTCCTGTCTTTGTCTGTCTCATCCCTTGGTTTCGTGAAATATGAAAATAGAGCATTGCCCTTTTCAGAAGAGATTGATGGCACTGACAAATTTAGCCCAGTGGCTGCTGGGCACATTTAATTCAACGACTGCGTGGTGCCAAGGATGTAGATACGGACGTTGTTCTGTGAAGGACTCATGGTAGACCAGCTGGCCCAGACTCCTGTGAAGGTGAGCCGGGGTCCCAGAGCAGACAGAGCCCACCTGCCACCCAGCAGCAGGGCCTAGCGGGTCTGAGATCCTGGCAGGTCCAAGACTGCCATGGAGCCCTACTCCATGGTAGTCATGATACACTCATGCTGTCATCTAATTCATTAACTAAATCACTTTAGATATTAGATCACTTTTTGAGAAAATTACATGACTCACTGTTTTTAAAAGCCTGTTTTGGAAATGAGGAACAGAACCTTCTACCAGGCCAAAGCCCATTGCACTTTGTAGAACTACATTATGGAACAAGCTTCATACTTCTTTGAGGTCCGTATTCTGGTGAAAAATAAATTCTTCTATTTTAGCTCGATGTGTTCGAGCCCATAATCAGATAAGGAAATAGAAAACATGCTCACCTCAACAAAATGAAGAAGTAGATAAATGGAAAAGTTTACACCTTTAAGCAAGTCGCTTGTTACCTCAGTATTTGGGGTGCTGGATTTTTTAATGCAAACGTTTTAAAAGAGATGCTCATTTGAAATAATGTGAGACACCCCTGCAGTCACCCTTACATTCTCAGTACACCTCTGGGAGCAGCCACCACCCCACCACCGCACGAACTCACCTTGAATCCACACTTTAGGAGAAAACACACTTGCTGCAGTGGTCCTGGAGCCAGAGAAGGAAGATGGAGCCATTCCGAGGTGGGCATCCGTGCAGGGGAAGGTGTCTCACTGTCCCTTGGCACCGCAGAACATTCCCAGCCTCTTCCCTCATGGCGGGTGTCTTATATTTGTTGCGCTTTCTTTGCTCTTGTCAAAGACAAGTTTCCTAAGTGTTATCTCACTTCATCACATAGAATCCTTGGAAATAGAGGGCACAGGTGCGGTCATACCAAGTGCAGACAAAAATGCCAGTGGAGTAAATAACATGCCTGAGGCCTCTGGTTTGTGAAGAGCTGGTGTTGGGACCGTGACTTTCTTTTACTTAAAGGGTTTGTCCCAAGCGAATTAGTCCAGGTCCACACAGCTCTGTCGGAAGTACTTCGGTGGATGCATCCATCTGGTGTTCTCAGCCACCCCAGGAAAGAGACAGAGGAAGGTTATAACCGTGGCGCTGGCGGGAGGAGAGAAAAGCGCCCGGCGATGGTGCAGCACACCCGGCAAAGTGCATCGTTCCAGGGGGAGAAGGAGGAGTTGGTACATGCAGTGGAATACGGTATGACCAAGCCAACTTCATCTGTCTAAAGGGCAAAACCAAGTGTGACAGATTCAATAAGTACGTGTCTTTTTTTTTTTTTTTTGAGACGGAGTTTCGCTCTTGTTACCCAGGCTGGAGTGCAATGGCGCGATCTCGGCTCACCACAACCTCCGCCTCCTGGGTTCAGGCAATTCTCCTGCCTCAGCCTCCTGAGTAGCTGGGACTACAGGTGCGCACCACCATGCCCAGCTAATTTTTGTATTTTTAGTAGAGACGGGGTTTCACCTTGTTGACCAGGATGGTCTCGATCTCTTGACCTCGTGAGCCACCACGCCCGGCCAGTACATGTCTTTAAGTTACCAATTGAACACTATGTGCGTTTTGTTTTTTGATAAATACAAATTACTCTTCTGAAAATTGGGAAGCACTGAGACAGTTTTCTGCTGAAAGTTACAGAGACTGAGTTTTACCGTTGGGACTTGAGGCTTCCCATGGACCCTTTAACTGAGAGTGGAACTCAATTTTCTTCTGCAAGTCACTCTCACAGCTGCATGACTTCATCTCAAGCAGGCTAAATAAAGGAATTTTTGGTATTATAACGGTCACTAAGCAGACAACTGACGTGTCAGCGATTAGAAGGGGTAAGGTTTCAGGGCGAGTGTGGAAAGATACTGCTGTAACATGATGTTTTACTTGGTGGCTTCATTGTGTAGGTGGGTGGCGAGTCGGAATGAAGCCAGGAGATGTGGGGCGGAGGTGGGGGGACAGTCCCAGCTCCAGAGCTCTTCCCATCCAGAATGTCAGTCCGATTGGGGCAAATCCCCTGAAGTCTATTGAAACTCCCCATCTGCCTGTTCACAATTCATCTAAGCAACTCTGAAAAGAGGATAAAACCTCCTCGGGCCAGTATTTCTGGGACTCTGTTATGGTTCAAAGCAGAGTGCAGCACTTTGTTTGTCCAAGTGTCCGGTGTCTGGCTACCTCTCCTCTTGGAAACGCCCCTCCGGTCCTCGGGGCACCATGTGGTCCCCTGCCTGCGGTGCCTTCCCAGGCTGCACCTACATGCAGCAGGACTGACTCGGCCTTCTCCTTTGAATGAAAGACCTCCTACCAGATACTTTTTGCTGAGAGCAATTAGTTTCCAAAACAGCAATTAAGAAGAGTTTTCTAGCAGTAACTGCCAGCCGAGTTGCCTGTTCTGACCTATTTTGGCTGAGTGGTTCCTCTCTAAATAGTTTGGTAATCAGGCTGTTAGGCTGCTGGGGAGACGTCCCCCCCACATTCCTTTATGGTGTGTCTCCCGTCTTCCCGACCTCACCGTGCCTTTGCTACTCATGAAATACTGTTTAAATAAACCCTGGGTGTTTAGATTTTCTTAGGGATCAGTAATATTTTTTTCTTTTCATGCAGCTTAAAGAAAAAAAAAGGAAGAAAGGAAACTTCCTGATATAATTTTCTTCTAGAAAGATCACAATGCTCTTACCATCCTCCAAAAATCAGCTTGAACATGTTATACTAGTATTAAAATATGCCAATAAAATCGTGCGACAGTACCGGGCCATTGCACAGGACAGTGAAAGCCATATATTACAGTTCAGTTACTTGAGAGTCATTCAAAGTGGGGCAAGAACAAGATTACTTGCTAGGTAGAAAACCTACCCCAAATCTCCGTAGTATGTTTTCTGCAGTAGTTTTTCTTGGACTCATCTCGGATTTCCATGCTGTTGGAAAGAAAGGATGAGCCTTAATGTTTCCAGCTTGTTCACCTCAACAGCGACGAAATCCTGCAGCCAGGAGGGCAGTCGGCCCCGGCTGCCTAAGGCCCACACACACTCACGCCCGACGGTTGTTGCTGCGCTGCTGACTTCCACGGTGCCAGGAGGTGGGGAAGGAGGTGCACTCACAGGCCCGACAGTCCGTGGGAGGTGGGGAGAGTGATGCGCTCTCAGACCCCCGGCAGCTTTTGATTCAAATCATTCACAGCCACAAAGCCAAGTTCCTACGACCAGGGGCAGTAGGAGAGATGGGGGCAATATTCCAAACACCGACTCAAAGCAGCCAACACAAGAATGTGCCATCGTGTATTTACGCTCCCCGCGTTTGCGTTTCTCTGATTCCTAGTGAGGTCAAGCACTTTTGTAGAGAACTGCTGGCCATTTGGATAGTCTGTCCGTGATCTGCCAGCTCCAGCCTTGTGCCCATTTTTCTGCTGGGTGTCAGTCTCCATTCGCACTTGGGAACTCTATAATCTAAGTACAATCCTCCCTTTGGTTACTTGTCTTGCAAAGACATTTTTGTCTCTGTGGCTTGTCTTCTCTGTCTTAATGATGCCCAGTAAGCTGGTGCCTACATTTTATTGTCATCCAATTTATCAATATTTTATGGTTAGTGTTTTCCCAAACTCATTCATTAATTCTAAATTTTGCAGTAGATCTGTCGTGTTTTCTCCATATAAAATCATGTGATCTGCAAATAATGATGCTTTTACGTCTTTTTAGTCCTTATCCTTTCCTTCTTTTTTTTGACTTACTATAGTGTCTGGAAATAGACTAGGAAGTTAAATCAAGAAAGGCTTATTAGCCAAGTACACATTAAGTAGACTTCACCAAAAAGTTCTGATGTGCATGTTGGAACCTACGTAAGCTATTTGCAGAACCCAAGCTCACTTTTTAAATCGTGGGATCTCCGAAAGAGCTTTCTGGCCCATCTTTGAATGGAAAGTGCCATGGGAAACAATTTTCAAAGTCCTCCTCATCTTTAATGAGGTTTCGGTCAGAGATTCAACTGCAAGAGGGATGTAAAGCAGGGAGGAAGTGACAGTGACAGTGACAGGTTCCTGCTTCTCCTGTTGCCATGACGGACAGGGTGGCTGCCACACACAGCACCTTCTTCTACCGCGTTTCTCCCTCTTCTCCCGTATTATCCTCCTGAGTTTGCCGGTTGATGGTGGTGTGTGATGTTCCTAAAAAGACAAGCACAGGCAGATAGAAGAGAGAAGTCGGGGGTACAGAAACACGGGTTCCTCCAGCCTTCTCCTACGTTAACTTTTAATTCAGGAATCCCCTTCCATGTTTCTGTCATATGTTGCCATCCCTAAAAGTTCTATGTTGAGGCCGGGCGCAGGGGCTCACACCTATAATCCCAGCACTTTGGGAGGCCGAGGCGGGTGGATCACGAGGTCAAGGGATCGAGACCATCCCAGTCAACATGGTGAAACCCCGTCTCTACTAAAAATACAAAGAATCAGCTGGGCATGGTGGCGCATGCCTGTAATCCCAGCTACTCAGGAGGCTGAGGCAGGAGAATTGCCTGAACCCAGGAGGTGGAGGTTGCGGTGAGCCGAGATCGCATCATTGCACTCCAGCCTGGGTAACAACAGTGAAACTCCGTCTCAAAAAAAAAAAAAAAAGTTCTATGTTGAAAGGTGGCCAGTGAGTCCTTCCAGTAGTACCTGGTTTGTTAGTAACCAGCTTGTCACCTATTTATGCATGCACAGTATTCTCAGATGCACACTTACTTTGAGCAATGGTGAAGCTCACTGCTGAGCTCAAAGTCCTTCATAACCTGAACACATCGTGATATTTCTAGAAGTCCAAATTCCCATGATGTAAGTCATATCTCTGAGCCAGCAAAAAGCAGGTGCTTGCGGCATCCCAACCCCCCAAGTCCTTGCAGGCAGCCAGGCTTGCTTCTGGAGAGGGTAGAGGGTGAGGGGCTGCAGCTGTGCCCGCCGTCAGTCCCAACATGCTAAGGAGATGTTCCTGACGGTCAAAGAAAACCACTGCTCCAGCCCTCTTTCCGACCTTGACTTATGCCCCCTCCAGGGGTGTGGTGACCGCCTGAAGGCCCCTGGCCCCGTCACTTGGAAATGCGACTCTTTGAACACTGCCTGCCTGGAGGTGTACCTCTCATCATCAGAGAAGGCCCACTGCTTACTCTTCTTTGATGAAATCTGAGATGCCTCCGCCTCCATATTCTTGGAAAACATGAGGAGATCTACTCCCCGTGTAGCCCCAATGTCCTGGGACCCGGTGTCAATCCCACATCCCACCTGCTCCATCCAAGCCAGGCCCTCCCAGCTGTTTGCTGTGACACTGAGAAGCAGCTTTGCTTTCTGCAAGGGGGTGTGTCCTGGTACTCGGGGCTGCCTCTCCTCGCCCGTCCCTTCTCTAATTCTCTTCACGGGGCGATTTCTTGTAGCACTTTTTCTTCTCCCAACATTGTGTAACTTCGCTCAGACGGCTTATGACTGAGGTGTCCTCTGGCTACCACCTGCTGAACCTGAGATGGGAACAGGACCGTCCACGAGCTGTGTCCTGCTCCCACACCCCAGTCATGTACGACCTTTCCTGTCGGGACCCGACTGCCCCCTCCGCAAGCTGAACTCCTTGCCGTGTTTCTGGGCTTTTATTCTGGGCCTTGGGCAGTCCCATCTGTTTTGCTGTACAGTTACGATGATAAATAATAAGAGCTCCTGCCATGTATGACAAGTTCTTATTACGATCTAGGTCCCGGGCAAGGCCTTTACACGAGTGACCTCAGGTGACCT
Source organism: Leontopithecus rosalia (assembly GCA_028533165.1). NCBI lineage: Eukaryota > Metazoa > Chordata > Mammalia > Primates > Cebidae > Leontopithecus > Leontopithecus rosalia. The sequence continues at coordinate 190,896,823 of CM052648.1, forward strand.
TTGCATGAACCCTCTGAGATAAGAACTGATGTCATCCTCATTTCACAGACAAGGAAACTGAGTCTAGAAAGTCAGGTGGTGTGGGGGCTGGCACTGTCCATGCAGCCGAACTCCGGGGCTAGCCCCATGCTCCTGCTGAGCTCGGCTGGACGGTGGTGACCGTGCTTGCTTTGAGGGCGAGGGTCCCATGACAGGAGCGACCTGTGTCCCAGGTGCCTGGACACGGCCTGCACACAGAGGCATTAGATAAAAATCCACAACGTGACACGCGGTCAGTGCCTCTCTTTGGGCTGAGTAGTGTATGCCCTTAGGTTGGGCAGTAAGAAGGCCTTCTTGGGAGGCGTGACTCCTACCCTAGAGATTCAGCAAGAGTGGCTCAGCTTTGTCTGTTCCTTTGTTTATCAAGCACAGTGGACGTGGCCCGCATTAACCCGTTATGAGCACTACCACCACCTGCATGTCGCAAGTGCCTGCACAAGCCCTAAGGATTCTGTCCCAGAGGCTTCCTTTACATTAGAGCACAGAGTAGCCGTCTGCCTGGGGAGCAGATCCATGGCCACATTCCAGGGAGAGTGTTCATGCTCGTTTCTACTAAAATCCAGCTTTTGCACCTGGGAGCCGGCTTCTGTTCCCAAGCAGAAGCTCATTCCATTTCCTTCGTACCTATCGTGGTCATGGTACACTCATTCAAGATGTTTATGAGCTGTTACCATGAGGATTTATAATCTAAGCAACCTGGAAAAGCCTCCATGCAGGATATTGTGAGACAGGTCAAGAAAATTCCAGTGCTTTCTCAAGAACAAATGTTATGCAGCCAGGATATAAGAATGCTTTTTTTATGCAAAGCATTTAGGAGTATGGAGAAATACTTCATGTTAAGACAAAGTAAAGATCCAAGATTATGTAGGAAGTATAATCCGAGTTATAGAAAGAGAAGTGCAAGAGAAAAGACCAGGGAGAGATGCTGAATGTTCCCCGCCTGGAGGAGGGCCGCTTCACCCCTCCGTCTGATTCAGCACAGTCGGATCCACACAGCCCGTCTTCAGTCCAGGGAGGAGGAAGATAAGGAGCCAGGGGCCCAGCTCCAGGTGACCTCAACTGTCTGTCTGTCCCTCACCTGAGCTGCTGCCCTGATCCCTGGGCCTCTGCCCACTGCAGAGGCTGAGCACCCAGCCTGTGTCACAGTTCTCATCCCTGGGCTTGCCCTTGGCCCTCTGCGCTCAGGTGCAGGCCTTCATGGGTCCTGTTAATTGATCCTGTGGCTGGGAGTCCACTGGCCTCCTCTGGAGCAGGAGCCCATGGGGCCCCACTGCCTGCAACCACGTCTCCAACACAGGCGACCCCTGAGTTCTCTTTGTAGCACTTCAGCTGAGGCTCCTGAAGTGGTCTGGCTGTGTCCCCACCCAAATCTCATCTTGAATTGTTGCTCCCGTAATTCCCACGTGTTTTGAGAGGGACCTGGTGGGAGGCAATTGAATCATGGGGGCGGTTTCCCCCACACTGTTCTTGTGGTAGAGTAGGTCTCACAAGATCTGATGGTTTTATAAGGGGACACCCCTTTCACTTGGCTCCTGTTCTCTCTTGCCTGCTGCCATGTAAGACATGCCTTTCGCCTTCTGCCATGATTGTGAGGCCTCCCCAGCCACATGGAAGTGTGTCCTTTAAACCTCTTTTTCTTTATAAATGACCCAAATGACCCAGTCTTGCGTATGTCTTTATCAGCACTGTGAAAATGGACTAACACAGCTCCCTTGGTGCCCAAAGTGGTGACCGAGCTGCGGCTTCTGTTCGCGGTGTCCACACTGGCTGATCCAGACCCATCACATGCCAGGGCTTGGCCACCCATCTCCAAGGTGGTGACGTTTTACTCTCAAAATGAGGAAGATAAAATTCTGGGTTCAAATTTATACGATGCCTTTCTTCTGTGGAGTTTAAACTGCTTCACATACACTATTTCAGTATCTTCACGCTGCGTTTGTGAAGCGAGGTGGGAAACAGGCAGCTGAGGCACACGCTGTTCAAAGTCTCCACGAGATGCTGGAAGTCTGCTCCCCTGTAGTGTGCTTTGCAAAAAGAAGACTCTCGTGAGCTTGTTAGTGATGCAGACTCACCTAGTCTCCTGTGGACAGCCACCGCGTCACTTCTAACCGCCGTCCACCCAGTGCTGACATGTGTGAAAATATAAACTACAAAAGTTTGCCTCTATGTATCTTCTTGGAGTTTTTTGATTTTTAACTTTTTTGGGTCTCAGCTGTCTTGAACTATTTTCTCTGCTGCTCTAGCACATTGAAGTAGGGAATTAATTAAGAGTAGGCCATTTCCTCTTTTCCTGGAAAATATTCTGCTGGCTGTCTTTGATAATATGTCTGATTGTGTCAAGCATAACCAATTTTCCATGAACACTCAGGGAATCATAATGGCACTCGGAAAGTTGAATATAATGGTGCTATTCATGAAAATAGATGAATTTTTAAAAAATGGGAAGTGAATATCAAAATGAAGTTGAACAAGTAGGTTTTTATAGGGTCCATAAAACAAAATGCATCTTAGAAGAGGCCTGGGAAGTGGGATAGCAATAGCTGCCATTCGAGGAGGGCTCCTGCACACCGCCCAGGGCTGGGCCTGCTGTCTGATCCCTGCCACGACCTGGCCTCATTTTATCTGTAAAGGACTATGTTGTGGAGAAACAGTTAAACATACCATTGTTCCCTTTCCTGGGGAAAAGGGGTCCCTTTTCTTCTGCATCAGGGTTTGCTGGAGGAATATAGGAGGCGGGACATGGACCTCAGGGGTGGCGTCTAATCTGCAAGCAGCTTATCTGGGAGCTTCCTTCCCGAAGATGTTTGAACGTATTATACACAGAGCCTTGGCCCCAGAGCCTTCTTCCTGAAGCTTTCGCTGGTCAGCAGCAAAGCTGTTTGGAAGCCTCCAGCAAAGGCAGTTCGTCCTCTGCTCCCTCTGAAGCAGTTCATGGGAAGAGTCACTGCATTCTCTGGCATTCACTCCACAGCATCCATTCCCAGGCGGCCTGGGTTACCTCTGTGTTCCCTCATGGGGCGCGCACATGGGTTCCTATACAGGTTACATCAGAAGTGCCCAGGTGCTGCTCTGGGTGCTGCACTGGTTAGCACTGCCGTTTTCCGTGTTCCCAGGATCAATGAGGGGAAATGAGGAAAAGAGGCTACATTTGTGTGTGGGTGCTGGTGCTGTTTTGTACACACAGGATGTATAATATCTGCTCACTGCATTAGATCCCTCAGCCTGTCGGGCAGTGACAGATGCAGTCCTGTCACTCTGAATCCGAAGTTCTGGAGGGGTCCATGGGCGCCGGAAGTCTCAAACACCCGGCAAGATGCTGATCACCAGCCGAGTTTGGAAACCGCTTGCCGGGTTCAGAGCCCAGTCTCTTCCCATGCAGTCACTGCTCAGTCTTCACAGAATATTCTGTTGAGAACACTGGACCCCGTGTGAAAGACACTGGACCCTGCTGTTTGTGATCGTAAACATAAGAGTTAAAATGGGTTGTCCTAACCAGTAAGTGCCAGCGAGGGCACAACAGCTGACGGACAGGGTAGTCCAGAGTGATGGGCGCAGGAAGTGGTCCAGCAGCATCTGCCAGGGCTGGAAGCTGTTGCCAGGCTCGAGCCAGAGCAGCATGGGCAGGGAGCCCCGATAGGGAGTGGAAGTGAGATTGGACCAGCGTCAGAGGGCGGATGTGCTGGTAGTGGGGTCAGAGAGGGTTGCCTTGGAATTCACAAAGCATGGTCCATGGTCAGTCCAGGGACTCTTGAAGGCTTAGGCTCATGTCCCCACTTAGCCACACTCCTGCTACCCAGAAGTTCCTGCTCCGCTGCTGACCGAAAGTAGCCTCCAACACGGTGCTGGAGGCTCTACGAATCTGAAGTCTTTCTGTCCCAGGGAAGTCCCTGCAGCAGGTTCTGCTGTGTGTGCCTGTGTCCCCAAGACATTTCTCAGGACGGCTTTGGGAGAAGCAAACAGGTTTTAACTGTTAAAAATAGAGAGAGCATAGACACTTGTGAAGATTACAAGTAGCCCACTAAGTGAACACGCTTCGATACCAAAAGCTTGAAGTTCCTGTTCCTGTTGTTTTGTGGGTTAAGGAGGCTGCGTGAAGCTCATTGGATCCTAAGCTGATCTTTAAACTAGATCTTTCCGTGATCCCTTGTTGAGTCAGTTTCATGTGCATTTTATTGATTCTATAAATATTTCACTAGTTGATTCTAATAATTAGAGAAAAAATGTCTTCCATTGATTTAAAAGAGGAAGGAATATTCTGTTAAGACTGAGCAGTGACTGCCTGGGAAGAGATTGGGCTCTGTACCCTAACAAGGCTGTGATGGTGACTGTCACTCACCATGAGCTGGCGAAGAGAGCAAAAACGCAATGAAAACAGTGTGTGTGTGTGTGTGTGTGTGTGTGTGTGTGTGTGTGTGTGTGAGAGAGAGAGAGAGAGAGAGACAATGGCACAGTTACCGAGCCGTGTGGCCAACCGTTAAAACTAGGGGAAAAGACACAGAAAACATTGTGGGTCTGAAATGCTCCCCTTGAAGAGCACTGGGGCTCCAGGGAGCCCTCTGAACCCAGATAATTCTACTAGAGCAGGAGGGAGCTGGCCTGGGCCTTCCCAGTTAGCGCTCGCTGAAAAGATGTCCCTGTGCCGAGAAGCTAAACCTGGGACCCCAGGGATTGTTTATCTGGAAGATTAGGGGAACCAAGGCAATCCAGCCATCTCCGCAGCTGGGAAAAGGAGTGACTGTTTTCTTTTTCTTTCTTTTTTTTTTTTTTTTTGGGGGGGGGGGAGGAAGGGAGGAAGGCAGGAAGGGAGAGAAGGAGGAAGGGAGGGAGGAAGGAAGGGAGGAAGGGAGGGAGGGAGGGGAGGAAGGAGGAAGGGAGGGAGGGAGGGAAGGTAAGGAAGGAAATTCTTGAGCTGCTAGCCTGCATCTGCAGGGGGAAAGAATGCCTTGTTTCTGTCCCCTGAAGACACAAACTGAAAAATGTCTGGCTGCTCTTCCCCGCCCTCCCAGGTTCGCTCCCACAGCCAAGACCGCCTGGCTGCTGCCCTGAAGCTGGAGGTCACAGGCATGTGTAATGAGAAGCTCGGGGTTTTGTTTGGGGCTTTGTTTTGTTTTCTTAAGTGTCTGCAGGACAATGTTTGGAAGAGTCATATGCCCCATCAAAGGAAGAAAGTGGTACTCTGGGATTGTAATCAGGGACTGTGGCTGGCAGTTACGCCTCTCCTTCAGTACTGCAGGCCCAGGCCTTCCAGGGACGGTCCCTAACATCCCTTCTGGAGACGATGGGGCCAGTTCTTTCAAAAAGTTTTTTCAAGTTATCATCTTGTAAGAACAGAGATGAAGAGAGTGATGGAGCGCAGAGAAAGTTCAGTTACTTGATGTTAAATGGGCCAAACGGGTGGATTTCTTTTACCTTTTATGCAGAAAACCATCGTTTAGTGAGAAAGGACTGAATTTGATGGACAGCAGGTGTGGGAGGGGCAGCAGGTCGTCACAGCAGCACCGCGATGAGGTCCCGGGTGGAGGGGGTCAGTGGTGCTTCCGTGTTTGGGAAGTTACCTAGAATCTCTGTAGCGCCCAGTTTTCACGGGAGGAATATCATGGAACGGGGTCCCTGAGCCCGGACCCCAGGTTGGTCAGTCTCAAACGAGTTTACTGCCTCTGACCCAATTGTGAGGACCCAGCCAGAGAGAGTGCCTGTCAGCCTCGGCTCCCAGAGGCACAGCCTCTTTCTCTACGAGCCTCAGATTTAGGGGAAAAAACAAAACAGAAACAGAGTCAAAAGTAGGTCTTCATTAATCCAAGACTGGGTCTCCCAGAATCAGTCAGCTTGCCCACCTTCTCCAGTTCTGGAAATCTGATCTTTGAACCTGGTGTCCTCAATCTTAGCACAATACCTGGGACCATAATAGATGCTCAGTAAACTTGGTGGGAGGAAAATCAATGAAGGAAGCGAAGTAGAGGTGCTGGGTCCCGAGGAGTCGCTAATCTGGACCATCCAAATGCTGGCAGTCTATGGCACTTTAGAAGCATTCCAGAAACGGAACAATGGCACTCAATGAAACTGTATAAACTCATAAAGTATCCTGTAACTAACCCAGTATCAAACAGTAACTCTGTTTCCACTGATTGGTGGCTTATGGTGCTGTCAGCATGGCTTGAATCCTTGAGGGTGGGTGACAAGTAGAGTGGATAATAAATGGGCCCCCTGGTTCGCAGAGCCTGAGCACCTCTGTTCCAATGGTGCCCCTGCAGCCCCCTCTAAGAGGACAATTTGCTGTCGCCTCAGATACGGCCACGGCCCTCATCTAAGCTGACCACAAATACAGCAAATCCACCTCTGCAAAGACGTCATTCTAAAGATGTAAAAGAAAGAAAAAGGATAAAGGAAAAGGATGAGAAGCCTTGGGAGGGTGAAAGTGTGAAGAAAAATGTTTAAGGTTCATCCGCTGTGAAGGGTGCTTCTCCTAGCCCAGGGACAGGAGGGTCCAGTCCTTCAGGACTGCTGCAGAAGAAAGGAGAGCAGCCCCGTAGCTCATGAAGGCATCACGAGGCACGAAGAACTGCACAGGGACAGAGAGTCTTTAAAAGGGTCTCAGGGTCCCTCTGTGTCCTTGGCTGTTAAGTTGCCCAAGAGCAAACCCCAGCTTCTCACTTGCTCCGGGCTCTGCAGGTGTGTGTGGGACCCATAGGTCCTCTCAGCATGTTCTCAGCCTTGCCGTTGTGGGGACTTCAGAGGACTCTGCTCCTTTCTGACTTGTGTTTGGGCGGCTGTGGGTTGCTACCAACAGGAGGAGGAGGATCGTCTATTAAGGGAAAAGATTTCAGTGACCTGGCAGGAGGGAGCGCCATCAGGGTTTGACTGTTTATGGTATGTCAGGGAGCTGGTTCCTGGCAGTGGCTTCCCCAGGGCTGGGAAGGGGTGTGCTGGGGTGACAGGAAGACTGAATCATGACAGAGAAGGGAAAGAAGGCCGCCCTCCACTTCTGGCATTCACTGAGAGGGGCCGTGGCAAGCGCTGCCTTCGCATCAGAACCCCGTTTTAAAACATGTCCAAGCACGTGGCTTGAGTGGGGCTAGGGGCTTCTCTCTGGTGGAGTGTCAGACCCACGCCGCTCTGCACAAAGCTCTGTGTTCCCTGCTTTCTCCCATGATTCCACCCATAGCCAGGACTTCCAGGTGCTGGGTGTCCATCCCTATGGAGCCATGACCAAGTGTGGCTGGGGGCTCCCTGACGAGCATCAGGTTAGGGGAACATACATAGTCTGTGACTGATTAGATGTTACGGATTTACTGTTCAGGGCTGTTGGCTTCTGCCACCGGCCTGTCTTCTCCCAAGGGCACGGGGCCTGCCTGTTGGCTCTTAGATCTTGAGCACTTAGCAGACGCTCAGAAGTGTTTTCTGGAGGACGTTCCGTGGGGAGGGTCCACTGCACTGATGAAAAGAACTCCACTTTCAGAGGAGCAGAGCGGGAGCCTCAGGTGTGCGTAACGGGACACCGGCTCTCGAGGCGCCAGCCCGAGTTGCTGTGTCAGGACTGGCTCTTCACTTCTCCATCTGGAGGTGTTTCTGCTTTATCAGTCGCTCCCTGTTTCCAGCTCCGTCTCGCTGCCAGAGGGCCGAGGCTTCCTGGCTTTTGTCGCACTGTGGCACAGAGTGTTTTGAAAGGACAGGAGCATAATAAAAGCGGATACGAAAGCAGGGCCACATGACATCACGGAGAATACGGGAGGAAGTCCACACTTGTGGATGTTTATCATCTCAGCATGTTAGTTGTTTGTAATATGATAAGAGTATTTTTGATACACAGGGGGACTGCAGGCCTTGTTGCTTAGACAGGACTTAGGAATTTTTATCTTAAGCTCATAGTGACAAACAGAGAATGGGGATCTTGGCCTGGATCCCAAGTGACCTTGGCTTATTGGTTGACTTTGGGTACAAGGTTCAGCATAGTTGAGCCATTTAAATTGTGCCCATGCCAGCTACTCACTGAATTTTTAAAAAGAAAGAGAATAAAGAAAGCTAAGAATTCAACACAGTAGAGATGAATTAACCTACTAAATTTTTCCTTTCAAAATCTTACTTCAGAGAAATTGATAGTACATTGAACTTAGCATTAAATTGAGACCTCTTTAAGGCTAATTCTGTAAGCCATATAGGGCAGGATTATCTGCATGCTAACTGAATAAGAATTCTAAGGCTGAGCGCAGTGACTCATGCCTGTAATCCCAGCACTTTGGAAGGCTGAGGCAGGTGGATCACATGGTCAGGAGTTCGAAACCAGTCTGACCAACATGGTGAAACTCCATCTCTACTAAAACTACAAAAAAAAATTAGCCGGGTGTGGTGGCATATGCCTGTAATCCTAGCTACTCAGGAGGCTGAGACAGGAGAATCGCTTGAATCCGGGAGTCGGAGGTTGCAGTGAGCCGAGACCACGCCACTGCACTCCAGCCTGGGCAACAGAGCAAGACTCCATCTCAAAAAAAAAAAAAAAACAAGAGAGAATCCTAAAACATGCAAATATCTCCATACACAGCAACCTCCTTGAACAATGACAGTGTTGACACCTGCCGTTCTGTAGGTCTCATCACGAGATGGGATACAGCAGCATCTTCCTCCACTAGGAGAAGATGATAAACACAGGTTAAGAACATGGCCCACGGATGCTGGGTACTTCCTGCTGGGAGCCGGGCATGTCCTCAGCTCTTCCCATGGGTTAAAATCTCCTTATATTCTAACAGCAACCCCAGGAGGTAGAAACAGTAGGTTCTACCCATTTTTTAAATGTGGACACTGCAGGGCACATGGGGTGGGCATTCCTCACAGGACCACCTCCCCAAAACGCCAGCCTGGAGCCCCGGCATCCTTGGTCCAAAGCAAATCAAGTTCCTCCCAAACACAGTGCCATTCAGAGCAAGCCAAACCCGCAGCACTGGAGACCCGCACACCCAGCTGGAAGCTTGGGGGGAGGGAAAGGCACCACACAGGATCATGGCACTCTGGAGCCCAGGAAGAACCCATCTTCTGGCAAACACTCCAGATTAAGCATTAAAAGGATAGAAAAATAACTGCCTTCATGCACTAGTATAAGAGAGTAGGGCAGAACTGGCTCCTAAAATTCCACACTTAAGACAAACACTCTAAAAATAGTGCTCAAACCTAAAAATGTCTTCATGCTAATTCCAAATAAGCCTCATCAACAGAAGTTAGCGTCCAAAACTTGGTCTAACCTAGTCCACATGCAGCCTTCGGAGGCTCATACTGCAGTGACTGTCTGTGTGGTCTCCGTGCATCAAACACAAGAATCAAAAGCCCACTGGCCTTCTGAGGGGCAGAGTGGAATGGGATTAAAAATCCACTGTTGGAATTTCCAGGTGGATAATCCACTCGTAAATAACGGAGTGCTGCCTGTACCCATCTGTACGCAATGGGTGCTCCTCTGCTGGCCCCAGGAACAGGCGTCTGCTGTGACTTAGAGCAGATTGTATGCACAGACATTCTTCCAGGCAAATAAAGAACTACTGAGTGTGAGTTCATAGCAAAGGCATCCTCAATCCCTGCTGAGGTGGGAAGGCATAGGTAAACGCCGTCTGAAAGCTGGTAGGTGTGCTTGAATTTTCAGCGTACCTCCAGGAGAAAGGGCAGGGCAGAAATTCAGAAATTCTAACCCAGAAGCCAGACCAGCAAGTAGGTAAAATGGCTGTCTCGTGGGTGTGCTGTTGCCCGTGGCCTCAAAGCCCCTGGGGCTTTGATGGTCAAGTTTGCAAAGGTAAAGCTGAGGCACCTGAGGCTGAGCCTGCCCGGGCGGCTCAGTGCTGCTCTCTGCGTGCCAAAGCAAACGGGGACCTTCCTTGCCTAGACCAGTCTTCATCAACCAGAACAGAAATCTTATTGTGTTCTGAAAAAGGATTGCTGGATCTCTTTCATTCCATGCTTTTCAGATTTTTTTCTCCCAAATTTAGCACAGGAAGCAGATTTTGGACAGAACTCTTAAACTGAACATACTTTTCTGGAATAAATAGCTTCAAGAGATGGATCCACTTTGTTTCTACAAACGGTGCTAATATTTACCTTAAACCTATATGCCAACACTAACAACATACACATTTTCATTCACTGCCAAAGGATACCAAGAACTGGCATGCCGTATAAATAATTAAAATTTAGTGTAGATAATGTGTGAGGTAATGCTTATATTAGATGATGTCTCGGTGGACTGTCTCTCCCTAACTGAACAGAACAAAAAAACATAGCTCATAAATATGTAAGGGCATTTATTTGAAATGTAGCACATGAAACGCTTTACCATATGTGCGCTTGTAAGCCTGAACACTCACTTCTCGCTATGATTCCGTTGGTGGCCTCTTGAACAAGGGTTAAAAGCTGCTTGTAACTTGCTCTTCTCAACACGGAGACTGAACAAAATCCCTAAGGCTATTAAAAGGATGACATGATGACAAATAGCCTTCATAAAAGATCATCTTTCATGTGGCCGGTGCTCTGATTAGTTATTTGGTGAGAACATTGCCATTTAAGTGAGTAGTAAATGAGAGGATATTGAAGTAGGCTGTTTGTTACAGCACATTTCCTCTAACTCATACTTGCCGATAGGCTGTTGGAGCAGAAGAGAGTGATGTCAGCATGAAATGGAAGTCACGTCAGTTCATGGACGACGTTTTTCCCGGTGTGATGTTTGCACCTCTGAGGAACAGGGTAGCTAAGGGGAAGTAGATGAATACGTGTCAGCACAGCAAACTGTCAGGGAACAGAACTCTTCACAAGACCCCAAGGCCCCAGTATTCTCTCTCCTGCCTCGCAGAGGCGCACCCTCTGCTTGGAGGGGCTTTCTACACGGTCCCTTCAATCTTTGGTTATCCTGTCCTTGTTCTTTTTTTTTTTTTTTTTGAGATGGAGTTTCGCTGTTGTTATCCAGGCTGGAGTGCAATGGCACGATCTCGGCTCACCGCAACCTCCGCCTTCTGGGTTCAGGCAATTCTCCTGCCTCAGCCTCCCAAGTAGCTGGGATTACAGGCATGCGCCACCATGCCCAGCTAATTTTTGTATTTTTAGTAGAGACAGGGTTTCACCTTGTTGACCAGGATGGTCTCGATCTCTTGACCTTGTGATCCACCCGCCTCGGCCTCCCAAATGCTGGGATTACAGGTGTGAGCCACCGCGCCCGGCCTGTCCTTGTTCTTTTTAACGCGGCAGTCTGAGCACTTCCTTACACTGCCTGTTATGAAACGATGCTGTCACTTTTCTTTAAGATAAAGCGCTTTATTGACTGCAGTATTTCTTTATTTGGGAAGTTAACATGCCTATTAAACTGTGCTATTATTTTTATTAGGGTTGTTACCATTTTATTGAGGCCCTAGTTACAAAGTTGTGTTGGTACTGAGTGGTCTGCCCCGGCTCTCTTTTTCCCATGGAGCTTGTTGGTTTGGTGTGTGGTATTGCAGAGTGTGAGGATTTTTCAGAAACAGTCATATGCTGTGTCACAGCAGAAATGCCTGTTCCTAAAAAGAGTTGGGGGGAGGAGATGTGAATCAATGTGATTTGACTTTCTTCTTCCCACGGTGAGTGGCTGGTGTGTTTGAGTGGGTCTCGGCTGCACTGAGAGGGAATGGAAGGGTGTGGAGGACGTTCCAAGCTGAAGGAATGGTGTGTACCAAAGCAACTTCTTTGCGAAAGATGGAACCCCAGAGGTGTTCACGTTCCATGCATTGAAAATCCTCACGTTCCATCAGTGTGTAAAATGTGTGATTAAGCATTCAGCTGTAGTTGAAAGGAAAAGAGACTTTGAAAGTGGAGGGAACAGTGAATGCAGGGGAGCAGGACCCCTGTCAGTGGGTCTCAGGAGAAGCGAAGCTGGCTGGTCCTGGGAAGCACTGGGGTGGAGAAATCAGAGGTCATCAGATGCTGGCTCCACACCCTCACCTTCCCTGTCAGTGCAGCTGAGACCCACTCAAACACACCCGCCACTCACTCACCTTAGGAAGAAGAAAGTCAAATCACATTGAGTTTGACTTTCCCACCCATTCTTCTTAACCCAATGTGGACTCTCAACTAAAGGGTTAATATCAGAAGCACCCACCTAGCTAAGTACCCACCTCGCCACTCATCAGTGATTGACGAAGACATGAAGGGTGGCAATTTATATTAAGGGTGGAGAAGGAGAGGGGACAAGGGAAGGTGATTTCTGGCAGTTGGCCCATTGACAGACGCCTTGCTGCTGTGAGGGACAGAAGTCACGTGATGCAGATAGCAACACCCAGGCCCCCGTCTTGTTCCATCTCGGCTGTACCTGTGCAGGGGAACCTGAGCACAGGGGACCACCTTCTGCAAGGTAGCTGGGTGCGTGTCGGTTCTCAGGATAATGCTGGCTGTGTGTCCACTTCACGATGACATCAAGAAGATGAGCTTTGAGATGCTGTCTGCCCCCAGCTCCAGGGCGCTGCTGACACATCCGGGCAGCCCCAGCCAGCACCCTGGGCTGCCTCTGTCACCCTCACAACCTGGGGACCAGGGGCCAGGAGTGCAGGTCAGTGAGAGGCGATTTTGGAAATGTGGAGCTTTCCTGAGGGCTGGTGGGGACCTGAAGGAGCAGCCTCAAAATACTTGAAAGAGAACTCTCTCTCACTTGAGGCTTTTGAGGAGTTGTTTCAGCTGTAACTCAAAGCCTTGGGAACCCCAGGCAGGAAGTCATGTAAGTTTAACTTTCGGAATCAAGTGAGTAAGACCCTATTCAAAGGAGAGTTTAGCCACGAATTCATAAATGTATCTAAATTGCAATGAAAATAAATCTCAGCAGTCTTAGCCCTTGATCCTGTGGTAGCCATAGACAATATAAGGGGCAGTGGCTATGACGGGGTGATGGACGTATTTTGGGAAGTAACTCGGAGTGACAAGGCAGGGACACCAGAACTCTAATGGCCAAGACATTCGAAGACAGGCAAGGAAACCTTCAAATGCAGGTAACTCATACTTCGACGGGACACCCTCCAGTGCTCCGAGATGGAAACTGCCTGCCTTTCAGTGCCCCGTTCTGCGGCTCCAGCGCCCTGCTGTGTGCCCACTAAAAAGGCTGCTTGTCACACGTGCTGCCCACGGTCCTGCTCACCTGACGACGGCCCCACGCCCATGTTCACACCCTGGGTGTTTGCTGCGTAGGTTCCAGCTTCTAGTCCAGATGAGTCAAGATGAGGCACCCTGAGTCTCCACCCAGCACCTAATAAAGCCACCCAACAAATGAGGGTGCAGGTCCTCCCGGGTGAAGGCCAGGGTGCTCTGTAGACCAACAGGAGGCCATGAAAGAACAGGGAGGGCGGGCTCTGGACGGAACCTCATCCCCTGCGCTCATGGTGGCTCATTGCCAAGTGCGAACACCTGGGTGCACGCCTCTGCCTGCCAGGCCCGAGTACACACCTGCCTTCCTTGCTGGTGAGGAGGCCCAGCTCAGTGCCGGCTTTTGCCTCTAGAAAGGCATTGGGTGTGAACTGTGATGATGTGGCCAGGGCAGAGGCTGTGTGTCAGGAAATGCCAAGCCCCCTTTCCTCGCTCTGGCAGATGGCCCACCTGTCCTCACCTGAGGCCAGGCCCACCCACGCTCTGAGATCATCTCTAGCCCAGGACGATTTATTTCCAAAAAAGCGTTGGCTCAGACTGCATTGGCTGGGCCTCAGCTCTCATTCACGTGTCAGGAGCTCCAGGCCGGGGAGCCAGGCACTGGTGACCCTTCAGCTCAGAAGGCTTGGGGGCTGAATCACATCCCCAAACCCTCACATCCTCCCTTTGTGCAGATGCTGTGGCTCCGCAGGACCAGTCACTTCTCTGCCTGGACTCTACCCCTTGCCTTGCCCTTTGCCACGTCATTCATGCTCCAGGTCGAACCCTCACACCTGCTCTTCAGCTTCCTGGGTTCTCAGGAGTCCCCACCTAGGGCCCCGCCTGCCTTAAACGTCTCAGGATGACCGATGCCAGTGGGATGTGCCTTGGCCTTTGGCACCACACGTTGCATGCCCTGGCAGTCACATTCCTGATTTGTTTCTGGAGCCAGTCCTGCCCGTCAGGACCCAAGCCCCAGCACTGAAGTGCGGCTGTCAGAGATGGCCCTGCCAAGCACACTGTGTGTGGAAAACACCCAGACATGGAGCTGCCTGAGCGGAGATGGAAGGTGGCCCAGTTGGCCGGTCACTGCTCATTAAGAGGCATAGGTGTGCAGGCATGAAAACACGCGGCTTGCTGCCGATGACTCAGGGGAGGCACCGAACGTCATGCCTCCTGGTTATGTCTTGCCGCCGTGTTGAACCGGGAGGGGAGTGACCCCATTCCTCAGGTATTTGCCTGGGAGACAGTGAAGGAGCGCTTCCAGACAGGAAGGCCGCTGGCTTCCTAAACAGTGTCTAGCCCATCTCTTGCTGAACTACTGCCATTTCTTCCGGGTTCCCTGTTCCAAATACACAGCCCGAGCTCCTCCTTCCGTCTGTGAGTCTCCCAGTTCCATGAGGACAGGCATCGATGTAGTCGTTGCTGCTGGAACTCCTAAACATTTTCAGTTCCTATAGTTCCTGTAGTTTTGAATTGGCACAGCAATGCTGGCCTCCAGTTTCAGAACAGGAAAAAGAAGAGCTCTAGCAGGATACTTAGAATTTTTTTAAAAAGTAAAAGAACTACATTTTTTTAGCACTTTGATGGATTAGAGGCTCAGCCACTGGCACTCCAGAAAAGCCCATGGGATTTATGTATTGTACGTGAGGGAGCAGCCCTGGCCTTCAGCCTTTCACCATCTTTAGCTGGTGACTATTTCAGTCACAGAAATGTAGAGTGAACACATTTATTTAGGATGCCCTTGAAACACTGTTAAACAAAGGAGGCTGAATTGGCTGGCTTTCCTGCCCGGCCTATGGGGAAGAAGGATTTGTTCTGGGTGGTGCAGCTGTGACCTGCACTTCCTCTTCCATATACCTTGCCCTGCTAATACCATGTTGGAATTATTTCCTTAATTTCTAATGCTGCATGTGCGGAAATGGCTTATATTTCCTGTTTTGATAAACTAATAGAACTTTACTGGGAACCTTGTTCCCGACTTGGCTTTCTTCTCTTTTGGCCTCATTTTTGATTAAAATAATAATTCTAAAAGTCCAGCTTGACTGGAATGGTGTCAAAGACGAAGACTTGTATAGATTTTTTTGCCTTGAAATGATAACGTTTTAACTTTTTAAAAGATGATAACTTTTTTTGTTTGTTTTTGAGACAGAGTTTCGCTCCTGTTACCCAGGCTGGAGTGCAATGGCGCGATCTCGGCTCACCGCAACCTCCGCCTCCTGGGTCCAGGCAATTCTCCTGCCTCAGCCTCCTGAAGATGATAACTTTTTAACAGCAGGCAGTGTCGATCTTGTGTGTCACTTAGCTTGGGTTATTCAGTGTTCCTCTGTGGAGGGAATCTGGTTAGATGCCGGGCCCAATCCAATTGTCACATATCTGTAAATTCCCTTCAGAGGATGGCTCTTGTTGGCTGGAGGTAAATTGGCTTAAAAAGACTTCCTTGGACAAGAAGTTCCTTGGAACATGTAGAGGACAAACTATTCTTTGTTTTGCGACAGATGAGTTTTGTTCTTGAAATAAGTCAGTTACTACTCATTTTCTCTGTGCAAGTTGAGAACGATGGCCAGCAGCTTTTCTCCTTCATGTACATGGCACCCACTTGAAACAATACTTACATCTGCAGAGGGCTGGGTGCGTTTCCCATGGTTAGTTCCCCGCTGTACATGGATGATTTGCAACAGTAGAGAAACAGCTAGTCAAAAAGAGCTTAAGTCGTTGGTGCATTTTATTTTCTGGCACTCAGGTCGTCATTTAAACCTATCTTTTAGTGCCTTAAATATAAGTAGCAATCTACCATGGAGAAAAGTGACACTGGTCAGTTTTCTCCACGTTTTGAGACAGGGCCATTCCTCAGACATCTACCGAGAAGGACACCCTTTTCCCAGGCAGCAAAGGACTTTCCCTCCGCCCGGTGGCACAGGATCCTAGTGAAGGCAACACGATACTCTGCTCTCACTGTCATTGGGTCGCTCACAGAATAGGCAGGGCAGCAACCGGGGGGACCGGATGTCCTCTTAATCCTGCAGCTGCCACTCTTGATCTTTGCTCTGATGCCATTGACTCTCATTGATAAATGACAGAGCCTCTGCTGGCAGCCAGAGAGCCAGTGTCTCCGAGCAAGAAGTTCTCTACTTGATCCCGATAGGAGCCTGACCCAAGTAACTGGAACCTGGTTTTCCTTAAAGGGTTCCATGACTTTTATTCTTCCAGAGGTAAAAGACTTACCAAGGAATCTAGATTGTGGACTAGAGTGATTTGATGTCTGGGATAAATCTGTGCATGCAAACAGAGGGATTTTCATAGCTTTTTTTTTTTAAGACGCAGTCTCACTTCGTCACCCAGGCTGGAGTGCAGTGGTGCAGTCTATACTCACTGAAACCTCCACTCTCTGGGTTGAAGCAATTCTCGTGTTTCAGCCTCCTGAGTAGTTGGAATTACAGGTGTGAACCACCATGTCCAGCTAATTTTTGCATTTTTAGTAGAGATATTTGCCACGTTGGCCAGGCTGGTCTTGAACTCCTGATCTCAAGTGATCCTGCGCCTGTGCCTCCCAAAGTGCTAGGCTTACAGGCATGAGCCACCACACCCAGCCCAATTTTCATATCTTTCTAAATGTAATGATGCCAAGATTTAAATAAGACTCCAAGGAAAAGAATTCCCATATAAGAAGTCAACCAATAAATCCCCCACTCAAAGACTCCCATTCTGCACCTGGAAAAAATGTCTGTTGCATTCCAGTTGAGTAGAATGTAATCTCAGGCTTCTGGAAAACACATCTTATGCCTTTGCATATACTGCCAGCTAGCTTCCAAACATTTCTACTTCCTATAATTTTGAATTGGCACAGCAATGCTGGCTACCAGTTTCAGAATGGGAAAAAGAAGTGTTCTGGAAGGATACTTTGAATTAAAGAGAGAGAGAAAGAGAGGGCAAAAGAGAGAACTACAATTTTTTTAGCACTTTGATGGATTAGAAGCTCAGCCACCGAGTCCTCAGGGCTTAGAGCTTCCTCAGATGTAGCACAGGTCACAGAGGTCAAAGCAAGGTCCAAGGGCCATCACTTTTCTAGAACAGATATGCTAGGGGTCCACTGAGTCATGGAACATGCTGAACCTGTAACAAATCCTACCTTCTGTAGCGCCCAGGGTGTTGGTTCAGTGGTTCCCAGCTTTCTCGCTATCTCTAGACAAAGCCTGTTTTCACAATGCCAGTCCAAGGTAAGACTTTGCAAACTTCAATGTGCTAACCTGGAAGTCAGGCTGGAAAGCAGGTTCTGCTCCAAGGAAGGTGGGGTGGGGCCTGCATTCCTCACGAGCTCCAGGGTGATGCCGATGGGGCCTGTCCACACAGCATGCTTGCCAAGGCAGAGGCCAGCTGGGAGAGCAGCTGCCCTTGAGACAAGCACCCATGACCTCTTTGACTTTGTGTCTGAGTCTCTGCCTCTGGTCCGTATTCCTCTCCCTTTTATCCTCTCCCATTTTATTTGCGGTACAACTTCCAGGTAAATCTTCCTCAAAGTCTCTGTCCAGTGTCTTCTCCCCTACCTGTACTCTCTCGTTTCTTTCTTTCTTTCTTTTTTTGAGATGGTGCCTCACTCTGTCTCGCTCTGTTGCCCAGGCTGGCGTGCAGTGGCATGATCTTGGCTCACTGCAACCTCCACCTCACAGGCTCAAGCCATCTTCCCACCCCAGCCTTCCAAGCAGCTGGGAACACAGGTGTGCACCACCACACCCAGTTATTTTATTTTATTTATTTTATTTTTGGTACAGACAGGAATCCACCTTGCTTCCCAGGCTGGTCTTGAACCCCTGAGCTCAAGCAGTCCGACTGTCTTGGTCTCCCAAAGTGCTGTGATTACAGCTGTGAGCCCCCACACCCAGCCTTCTCCCCTGCTTCTTTGTCCCTGTAGCTTTCTCTACCCTGCTCCTCCCTTGCCAGCGTGGGTTTTGTCCCTGTGAAGTGGTACAAGAATGACCCATCGCCATCTCTTCCTCGCAGCCCAGAGACATTCAGGTCCACCGTGCTTCTTAGGTTTAAGCTGCTTTAGACTCTCTTATTTCCGAAAATGTATAATTCACATTTATTTTTCAGAACTATTTCTATTGGTTCCACAACACTAACGATGTCAAGAGCTACAATATCAAACTTAGCAGCCCCTTTCCTTTGTCCACAGCGCCTCTGCCAGCTTCTTTAATTCCCTACCTTTTCTTGAGGGAGCAGATGAGTCCATTCAGTTCTGGCCTCCAGGTTGGTGTGTGACGAGATAGTCGGCAAGGTGGGACTGCCTGCAGACCCTCAGTAAATGTTCATTCATTTGCTGAGGGAAGTAATGATTGATCCCCCTAGGCAAACTCCTTCCATGATTTGGAATTTAGGTCTGAATTTTCCTGGCTACACACCTGGGAAGCCACTGAACTGGCTGTCAGCTGAGTAGGGACTAAAGAGGTTCAACCACGGGTACCAAAAAGCGGCACTAGATTAAAATAGAGTCCTGAGCTGCAAGCTGGGAGCACAGCAGTGTGGGGGCATCCTGAAAGTCACAGGAAGAATAGGCTTCAAGTCACTCCAGTCCAAGATGCTCCTGTTCCCCGACGATGGTGATGGTGATGATGATGATGGTGATGGTGGTGATGATGATGATGGTGATGGTGATGATGGTGATGAAGATGATGATGATGGTGATGGTGGTGATGATGGTGATGATGATGGTGGTGGTGGTGATGATGGTGATGATTATGATGATGATGGTGATGGTGGTGATGATGATGGTGGTGATGGTGATGGTGGTGATGATGATGATGGTGGTGGTGATGAGGATGATGGTGGTGGTGATGATGATGGTGGTTGTGGTGATGATGATGGTGGTGATGATGGTAATGGTGATGATAGTGATGGTGTTGATGATGGTGGTGATGATGATGGTGATGATGATGGTGGTGGTGATGATGGTGGTGATGATGATGGTGGTCGTGATGACAATGGTGGTGATGATGATGATGGTGGTGGTGATGATGATGGTGGTGGTGATGATGGTGGTGGTGATGATGATGGTGGTGGTGATGATGATGATGGTGGTGGTGATGATGATGGTGGTCGTGGTGATGATGATGGTGGTGGTGATGATGATGGTGGTGGTGATGATGGTGGTGGTGAT
>CM052648.1:190916619-191029091 GCA_028533165.1 Leontopithecus rosalia
TATACATTCTTGTCAATACCACATCACATTTACTCATAGGTTTAAATGAAACATTGATTGGTCATTATTAATACCCATTTTTTTTCAGAATAAAGCAATATTTTCGTTCACCCTCCCTCTCTCTCTTCCTCTTTCTTCCTCTCCTTTACTCATTTTTTTTCTTTCTTTCCCTCTCTCAAAAAAAAAAAAAAAAAAAAAAAAAAATAACACCAGAGAGGACTTGATAGAAAATGGGCCAGTTTGGAGCTCATCCAAAAGGAAAAATATATTATTCAAATCCTAAAAAGACAGAATTTTAATACTGCCTCACTGCATGGACTCAAAGAACATCATCATGGACAGACTCGGATGACTGAAAGTCAGATTTTAGAGAGTTCTGTCACCTTCCAAAGCATCATTTCCTTTATCTTAAACCTGATAAATTGTACCCTGGCTTCTGATATTTCCCATCAGCAAAATACATGTTATATAATAGGAATTATGAAGTCATTGATGAAAATCAATCACAGTGATTGTCTCCTACCATTTATCAGCTTCAGCAGAAATTGCCCATGTCACGCAGGTACTTGTGGTAACAGTGAATCAAGCAGGTACTTAACAAATACTGTAGTTAGCAGAGGATACATCCTCGTGGGCCTCTGGGTTCTCCGTGATTGATAATGAAGCATTGCCCCATGGAGGTCTTAGTAGCTGAGTGCAGAGGAGGATCTAAAAATGTTTTCATAATTTATCCATTTCACCCTCTCCTCATCAACACGGCACACATACAAATACACACAAGCACACACACACACGAATGCATACACACACAGATACAGACACATACACACAAGCACACACATACACACAAATACAAGCACACACACAAATGCATACACACAGATACAAATGCATACACACAAGCACACACACACTGCATACACACAGATACAAACACACAAGCACACACAAATACACACAGATACAAACACATACAAGCACACACATATACACAAACATGCAAATACAAATACACATACAAGCACACACACAAATACACACAAGCACACACAGATACAAACACGTA
Source organism: Leontopithecus rosalia (assembly GCA_028533165.1). NCBI lineage: Eukaryota > Metazoa > Chordata > Mammalia > Primates > Cebidae > Leontopithecus > Leontopithecus rosalia. The sequence goes on from CM052648.1 coordinate 190,917,686, forward strand.
CACACAAGCACACACATACAAACACATACAAGCACACACAGATACACACACAAGCACACACATACACGCAAACACATAAATACACACAAGCACACACACAAATGCATACACACCTACACACATACACACAAGCACATACAAACACAAATACATACACACACAGATACAAATACATACACACAAGCACACACATACAAACACACGCAAATACAAACATACAAGCACACACACAAATGCATACACAGATACACACAAGCACACACACACAAATACAATCACACACACAAAAATTCAAACGCATACAGGCACGCACACACAAATGCATACACAGATAGAAACATACACACAAGCACACACACACAGATACAAACACATACACACAAGGACACACAGACACACACAAATACAATCACACACACGCAGACACACGCACGCGCGCGTGCGCGCGCACACACACGCACCTTTGCAGTTTATGCCACATTTCTCCATAATGAAAAAGTTATACTTTCTTGATTCCAGGTATCGCTAATGAAAAGTGATGACTTCAATGCCTTAAAACACTATAAACCTTTAGTGAATTTGTCTCTTACCCTAGACATATGGGGGCAGGGGAGCCCACTCTCTTTCTGCAAGAACTACATATCTATGAGTTCCCTCTCTAATTTGCATCCAAACAAAGTAGCCACAGAGTAGGAATTTTCAGAGCTCTGTCAGAGGAGGGAGCAAAGTCAACAGAAAAGTCAACCCTTTTTTTTTTTAGCATAGCTGGCTTCCGGGCTAGTCAGATGTTCCCTGAAGAACAGAGTGGAACCCAGGGGTGCTGTTGAAAGTGTAGTGTTTGCAGAAGCACAACCAGGACCCGTGAGGCCTCTGGCTGGTCAGTGCAGGGAAGGAGGGCCTTCCTGTGGATGCAGGGCAGCGGCCCCAGCAGACAGAAACTCAGGGACACGAGTAGCTACATGGCCACCATCACTAAGAATGGTGATAAAACTATTAACTGGACGCCAGCCTCAAGTTGACAGCTGTGGGAAAATGTCCTGTTTTCATGGCCTCAAGGAGAATAAGTTATGTCGGTTCAGACCCAGGATCGATCGTGATAATAATAGCTATTTCATGTCTTCATTGAAAACCTCACAAGACTCCAAAGGACTGTTGATAAACTAGAGTAAAAGGAATTCACAGTTCCACTCTTATAAACCAAACTAAAACGCTGATTTTAGAAGTCGTTTTCTGACCTCCTGTTGGAAAGTTTTGACAAGCTTAGCATTGAAGCATTTCCCCCTCTGTTAGAGAAGAAATGCCAACCTTCAAAGACCATTGTTTTGTTTCATTGGCTTCCAATTCATTCTTAGGAAACAATTGCAGATTTCTAAAAAGACCAGACCACAGTAGTTACCAGACACTAGATGGTTTCTAAAGGCTACTTTGAAGAGAACTGCCTTCTCCGATTCTGCCTTCCCTTCCGCAGCAGGAAGAATGTCTAAACTGTGGCACCTTCGTATAGAACCAGTGTCCAGTCATCTTCCCAGGGGATTTTTTTCTCAGCTGTCCTTTAGAGCTGATCTACACAAGAGTCTAAATGTTCCTGCCTGTGAGTTGTCTTCTACTAGACTACTTCAGTAATCAAGAGAAAACTCCTAATTGTTTTGCAAAGTTTTGAAATTACTGTTGTTTTCTTCTAGAGACAGTAAAATAATAGCCAGAGGGGGAAAATAGCAGAAATGATGAAACCAAGCAACTATATACACATTTTCCCCACTGAGGGGCCTTTGAATTTGCCACCTAAACACCTGCACGCAGTGGGGACCCCAGGAAGAAGGAAAAGGGTTCCCTCGTCTTTGCTTTATTTTGTCCATCATTAAATCAGAAGGGCACGGTTTGCGTCCCTCATCCTCAGTAGGTGAAGATGCTGCTTACATTGCGTGTTACTATCATTAGCATTGGGGAAAACATATAATAAATGTATTTTTAAATGAAACAGTAATTTCCAAATGTCCTTAGGAAGCTGGTCACCCTGAGGCCCTGAGCTGCCTGCTCGTTCACCTGAGCCCTCTGGCATGTCACCCAAGCTAGTTCACTGTGGTGTAGACAGCTGAAGCACTCAAGGCGTCAGATGTCTGACTCACATGGGAAGCACAAAGCTGGCCTTCAAAAGGCAATATGTCCCCACTGATTAGCAAGATCAAAATACCCCTGTCCCTTTCCTCTCTGTGTTCAGCCTAGAAGTTTACATTCTAGGAGAATGGAAGCTGCCGTGCACCTCCCAGGAGCCCGATGCAAGCCCTGGATTGATGGCAGTTTCCTGCGAAACCACAGGGAGGGCATGAAAAATCCCCACCATAGGAACAAAAGTTTTTTAATCTAAAACACTATTAGGGTGAATAACGACTCCTAGAGGATTGGAGCCAGAAATAAAGAAAAAGAAAAAGAACAAAATAAAATAGAAGTAATTACTGGTGGATAAATAGTCTCTTTGGCCTAACAAGTTCTTGGCTACAGAGTCAGCATCCGTGTTTTCTATTAAATTGTTGTCTTTCTGAGGCATCAGTACTGTTCGTCACTCTTGAAGCCTGTTTTGAATAAAGAAACAGAAGGTTGGATGAATTCTATAGTGAGGTTGATCTCTCTCTAACGGAAATTAAAGTTCTGGCATGTCTGAGCTCGGCATGGTAATTACTTTGAAGAAAATGCACTTTAGGTGGTGGTGCTCACATTGTAAATGTCGTAGAAATTAAGAGCTGTAGGTCAAGAGAACCTTACTATCAAAATCAGTTTTGTGCGCTGCACCCATGCTTAGCATCTGCCAACAAACCAGCCTTTCTTAGGTTCGATGAAAGGAGTATTGCTATGGTCTTTGCGGGCTGATGAGTCTCCATTGATTTGGAGCAAAATTAACAGAATTCTGTGAGCCTGGAGGAGGCACTTTTGTTTGTTCTGCTTTTAACATGCTACTCATTTCAACCCTGCTCAGAGAAGTGGCAGGTCTCATACCCTCAGGCAGCTGGGATATGCCAGCCATAGGGGCCAAGAGCCATAAATCTTTAACAGATTTTACTCTACACGCCTACAGCCCCAACCTGCCATACCATTGCAACCTAAAAGAAAGAGAGGATTGAATAAACAATCCAGAAAACTCAAGCAAAACTCTGAAACAGGAAGCCAGGCTTCCTGCACTCGAAGGCCTCAGGGTAAATTCCTCATCATTTAACACCTGAAATTTTACAAATATTTGGACTTCTCTTCGAAGAATGATAGAATTATTGGTCTAGAACACTGACTAGTCTTCTCTCAGCCCCATATTCAGGAAGAACAGAAGAATACGTTGGAGACTGATGAATATCCACTCTGTTCCAAGGACCCCAAGGAAAGAAATTGGACAGACTTTACTGGTAACTTAATGAAAGACAAAAAAAGGCACAGGTTTATATATATCCAGAGTGAAATTCACAAAGGCCTCAAGTCATTAAAAGCATTACATGCTATTGCAAAAGCAAATAATCTAACTCCCAAAAGTTGAACTAAAAAAGTTCCTCTTCTTCAAAATAAGGTTTTACTTACAGACTTTCAGTCCCACTTAAAAGTTCAAAGCAGTAAGATTCATTTCACAGCTTCACTAAATGAAAACCACTGGTGGACATGCCATTGACTAGACATGAAGTAAGCATGCTTTCCAGAGAAAATAAACAGAAAGGAGGAGGTTTCTGTTTGCTTATCAGCTTCACCTCTTTCTTAGAAATGATTGCTTGTCTGGCCAGCATTTATCATGAGTTTGTTTTCACTTTAAGAGTGAAAGGGAGAGATGACTGGGGAGTGAGACCCAACTGCTCATCTTCAAGGATTGTGTGGGAATTGAGCTGAAGAGGTTTCGCTGTGGAAAGCCAGTATTGTCAAGAAGCAGCCCCAGAGCGTGTAATCAACCTTTACAAATGATACAATAGTAATATTAGGGACATGATGTATTGTATTTAAGCTATCTTTCTAATTCCCCATCAACTAAGGGCAAAAAACGGGGGATGGAACTAAATAATAACATTGGGTTGTTTACTGTGGAATCCAGGAAGAGTAAAACAGTGCAACTAGGGGTACAGTATGGCCTTTCAGGGTGACCGTTCCTAAGCCAAAAATCCAAAATCTGCAGGGCTCCAAAATCAGAACCCTTTGACACTGACCTGATGCTCAAAGGTCATCCTGGAGCATTTTGGATTTCAGATTTTTCAAAATTCAAAAAACTCCCAAATCCAAAACACTTCTGGTCCCAAGCGTGTCAGATAAGGAGCACACACCTGATGCCCTTCAGTCATTGTGAGACCTTTAAAATCTAACACCGTTGATAGAGAGCATTATTTAACACTATGAACAGGTGGTTCTTCCAACCAAAGTGGCTGTCAGTGGCACTCAACAGGTGGCACCGTGGCAAGGCCATGGTTAATAAAACTGCAGCGTAGGAAGCTTTTAGCTTTGACATGTGCCTACTTCTCTTCAGCAATCCCACCCTTCCCATCCACCTCACAAATCTGCACTAACCAGATACCTCAATGATACATCCGATGACTCCAGCATTCCCTTCCATGCAGCCTCCCCCCAAAGCTCCCCAACGCACGAATGAGCCTTCTTTCCCATCATCCACCTACCAGCCCCCAGTCCCACCCCACTTTCTTCAATTCACTGGTTGCAGCACGGCGTAGGAAGAACATGATTCCTTGAATCTTTTCCATAGGAAAGTATTAATTATCAATAGCTGCAGTATACCCTGAGTTCACAGGAAAACCTGCACCTCATTCTAATCACCTTCTGAGCGCCTCACTTTCCTTCTTAAGTGTTGTCCTTAAGATTTCAACTTTACTTCTAGCCGCTGCCTGATCAACATGGATTGAGGGGAACTGATTTCCTCCTGGATTTGGGAACTGCTTGGAAAGCCCTGTCCTAAAATCACATGACCCCTTTTAACGGAGCACATCATGGCATCGGCTCACTAGTAATGTATTTCCACCAAAAACAAAAACCAGGTTTTTTTTCTTTCAGCAAGTTTCCTGTGTTCTTTTTTGTTTCTACTTTTTCACTCTTGGATTTCCATTTATGCACTTAATTTTTGAACTTGATGCAGGATTTTGTTTTGATTCCTGTTAAATTATGGAAATGCGAAGCTAAAGTTGCTGATGTGAAGTGGGAATTGAGGGTGTTCTTCAGCCCTTGATTTTTTTCTGTCCCTTTCTCTTACTAACCTAATGCGCATCTAACTCAGGCATGGGCAGTCCGTGAAGATGGCTACTTACCAAGAAGGAGATTTCTAAATGTTAATTCCTACTAGTATTTTTGGGACTTTGTTTTGAGGACAGCATGAATGAAAAGGGATAGCTCTGCAGCCATCTGCATACCCTCAAGTCGAATAATCAGACCGAGGAAGTCAACAAAAAGAACTTTGTGGATGGAAATGAACTTAATTCCAGAAGATTAAAAAGACTTTTTTAGTAGAAGGAAATAAAATTTAACAAAAAAAGTGCCCTTCAAAAATGTCAGTTATCTTGGAAGGAAAGATGAGTAATGGAAATCCCGGTTGGATCACAAAGATGAATAAGATGCGCCCTTTGAAACTGGCATTTACGGAGGACGAGGGTTCCTCACCAGCACCCCGCGCCCTTTCCTAAGCTTCTAGAATTATCTTACTGCATGTAATTACTTATTAACTCCTGGAATTAAGATACATGTGATGCAGTGGATAAGCTCAGGCTCTTTAAGTATGCATGTGTGTTGTCTGTGTGTGCCGTGTGTGCTGTGTGTGCCTTCCTAGACCTTTTACATTATGTTCTGAACTTGAGAACATCTTACATTTATCAAGTATTTACATATTTTCTGTGTGCATGTATTTCCAGGGGGAATAACAATATCCTATCCTAGAAAATCTTTTCATCCTCTAGTGCTCAATATAGGCTTTTAGTTATTTTTAGCACTTAAATCTTATCTGAGAACCTAAAATGAAGCCCAGTGTGTGTTTTTTGAATGCCCTGCAACTTTATCACAAGACACTGTTGCCTTTTAAACTTTATCATGTTTTTATATCAAGCCTGTGCCAGATGTTCCTACGGGCTTTGAACAAGAGCTGGTTTTGAAAGCATCAGGCTCTCTCCACAGAGCTCTGCCTGCTGCGTGCATGGGTACTCCCTGCTCTCTGAGCACGGTGCAGGGCGGGATGGGAGGACGTCTGTGACATGGGAAAACCTGGGGACCGGGGCGCTGCGCAGACTGTTCTGCCTGGGGTCTGATGTTGGCTGTGCCAGAGCTCCCTGTCTTTCCGTCTCCCCAGTTCCTTTCCCACTGATCTCTATATGCTGTTGGCTTTGAGACAACAGGAACTCCCAAAATGAACAGACAGAGAGTTGGCTCATGGTTGGGAAAGGAGGCAGGAGTGGGTGGGCAAGGCCGGAACCACATTTGCACCCTGAGGAGCTGGGAGATTCCGCTCACCTCTCTCTCTCTCTCTCTCTCTGTAAGAATGCCACATCCCACTCAGGGGGTTTCCAATTCTCCTTACTCTAGTCGGCAGGAACTTAAAGCATAACTGAAGCATGAACAACTGGGTATTTTGACAAGCGACTGGCAATGTGCCATGGCCTTCAGAGCCCAGCACACCAGGTCCATCGTTCCATCATTGAGGGGGTCCCTTGAGAGAGGGGGCAGAGGACATTGTGCAGGGGTGAAATCAACCACAAAGAGAAAAGTTTCCCAAAACCCTTCCACAGACTTTTTTGTTTAAAAAAGTAGTAATGTTTCCGTCTCTGAACACCAAGACAGTTGATCCATTTTTCCATCATGTGATTAGTGAGCTGCTTCAGAATCTCCTAAGTCTCTCTTTCACAGGTCAGGAATGTGGAAATGGGAAGTGTCATCCTGTAGAATTTCTCTTCTCTGGAATTTACCTTGGGTTACTTTTTAATAAAAATAACAGCGTTATGCTATTCCTTCAAATTTGGAGATGTTTTACTCTTTGTATGTCATTGCCTTTCTTTTTTAATGTGTGTTCTTTCTGGAAGGCAGGCAAGCTTTTTTCTTGTTTGTAAAGATCTCTTCTCCTGCTGCCAAGAGAGAGAACCTGGAAAGACAGAAAATTTCCAGTTTAAACTGTGAATACGGTTTCACCGATTTCTTTACAGCGCTTTAAATCTTATTTTGTGGCCACTACAGTGAAGCAAATATTATTTTAAAAGCTTCGTATGAAATAATCATTAGTGTCTTGTTCCATTTCAAAAATGGCAGGTGTTTCCTCGGCCTCTGGGCAGGTTTCATTGTTTGTCTTTTGTTTGTGCATCCAGATTTCCCATTGTCTGGGGCATGCACAACGCATGTCATGGAAGGTCATTGTTCTAGTTCACGTGATCTTATTTCCAAACGCTGCTGTGGGTTCTGATGTATGCTGGCCGCCGTGCGGCTATGTACGCGTTTCTGACCATTCATTTCTTTATACGTCATATTTCTCAGAGTTGAGGCATCCGCTACCTGTTTTCTCAGTTTAAAAGGAAGCATAACGATTAGTTATAAGTTTTTCTGCCAACACTATGACTCATATGGGGTGTCTGTTCCACTTGAATGGCACATGTGGGCTGCAGAATATTCATATTGATGGAGCACCCCAAACTTTAGAACTTCCATTCTACCTGCCACCCAACCAGTACGAACTGTGTTGCGAAAGCATTTTATAGGTGGGGAAATGTTTTACAAGTGTTAGCCTTCTTTACCTTCACAGAGTTGACATTTAATTGGACCATTAGTAGCAAGTGCAGTGTTAAGAGTGCTTTAAATCGTACCTTCAGGGGGCATCTATGGTAGAGGGTAGTGAAATATTTGACGACTTTTCTTTAAAAAGCAAAAATCAGGCCGGGCGCAGTGGCTCACGCCTATAATCCCAGCACTTTGGGAGGCCGAGGTGGGTGGATCACGAGGTCAAGAGATCGAGACCATCCTGGTCAACATGGTGAAACCCCGTCTCTACTAAAAATACAAAAAATTAGCTGGGCATGGTGGCGCAGCCTGTAGTCCCAGCTACTCGGGAGGCTGAGGCAGGAGAATTGCTTGAACCCAGGAGGCGGACGTTGCAGTGAGCCGAGATCCTGCCATTGCACTCCAGCCTGGGTAATAAGAGTGAAAGTCCATCTCAAAAAAATAAAACGCAAAAATCAGAACAACTTATAGGACAGTCCTCCTGATGTGATCAGCTAATAAGAAATTTGAAGCAGCCGCTAGACTTAGGTGAAACTTAGGATCGAGGCAAAAAGCTGCTGTCTCCTGTCCTTGCATGTGGCTTAGTCACACTCGGGGTGGTTCCTGTGTTCATAAAGTGGTATAGCCCTCCAGGTACAGCCACCGCTCATCCATGTTCAGCTGTGCACGAGAGAGAAATATCCAAGCCACAGGGTGTGAGGACCTAGAATCCAAGGTATCCCTGAAATTATATCCAACTCTGCCAAGCTTTGCCTGAGACTCTGTGACATCTGAATACCTCCGTCCCCCCGCATGTGTGGAATTGGCTCCTTTCCACTCTGTGTCTCCCTTATCCCTCGGTAAGTGTCAGTTAATCAGGCACATGCCAACATGCAGCATCCGCTTTATTTTTACCCGCTTTGGGATCCTAAGGCTCTTCGAGGGTAGAATGTAGTCCTGTGCAGCTGTGCTCAGTTTTTGCTCAGCCACAGGAGAGACTTAGCATCCTGGAGTAACTCGAGATGATCCAGCTTGAGAGTTTTCAACTGAACTGAAGTTCTTTAAATGTCCATCATAATCGTGCCATGTCCAATTTTAGTACTTGGTATGAATTAGAGGAAAAAGGAGAAAACACTGTTCCCTTGGGTCACCATGCATTGTCATGACACATTGTGACAGCTTATGGTGGTCCAGGAGCAGTGGGAGCCCTTTGCATCTAGTCACACTTCCTCCTGGGACAGCTCTGTGATGCACCCCGTTTTTACGAGGAGGAAATTAAATGAAGAACAATGATGTGAGCTGCCCAAAATCACATTACCAGAGGGTTGAGGAACCAAAATCTGACCTGAGATCTGGAGCCAACACTTAACTTACCCTGAGGGGCATCTTGTAAATCCACTTATGATGTTGCACACTTGGAACTCGGTTGTTCAAAATTATTGTTTCTTCCTCAACTGATAACTTTCACATCAACTCTTTCTTTCCTACACAAAAATCGCTAACCCAGAGAAGACGCAAAAGTACATAAGGCCACAGTTTTGTGAATTGGACATCCATCCTTTCCCCATCTGTTTGCGTTTATCTACCTCTTTCCTCTTTTGGAAGCAGCTCGGTTCCAGGAATTGGCAAATCGACTTGGCTCTTTTTGCTCTCCTCTTTGCTCCCAGGGAATCTCCTGTTTGTAAATCAGAAGGCTTCTCCAAATACGGTAAATGCTTTCCTCATCTCCCTCCACACCACTTACCCCACTCCTGCTCTGCTGCTCGGCCCCACCGCCCCAGCCCTGCTCTGTTAACCTCAGGCCGATTATCCTTCTGTAGTTTCATCAAGTGGATGGTTGTCCTCATTTCAGAAGCATTCCTGAGTCAAGAACACCCTGGATGTATTGGAAGTTGTTCAAGTCTTACCCTCTAGGTCAAAGGGTGATATTGTGTAGCTCTGCCAATTAATCTCTGTAGAGGATTGTTTAATCCTAAAAGTAGCTCTTATAACTCCTGGGTGTAAGCCCTTTCTTTCCTCGGTCCCTTTTACTTGAGTCCTTACCTACTCAGATAGGGCACGTGGAAGGCATGCAGCACTGTAAGATGAGCTGTTGCCCAACTGGACTCAGATGCAATATTTCTCACCACTCCATTGTGAGGATGGCTCACTGGGTAAGCATCTTGACTTTGGCATCAAATTCCAGCCCTTCCACCTCTGTCCCAGCCCCTGGGTGAGCTATGTTCCCCTTTGCCAGTGAATTCTACCTCTGAAAATGGAGTCACAGTTACTGCCCCAACAGCTCCAACGTGGCGATGTTACTGAGAGATCAGCATGGTGCCTGTCATCATGCAGAGGCTCAGCAGGTGGAGGACACTGTCATGTTCTCTCTCTGTGGAATGTCTGCAACAGACATCCTCAAAGTGATGGAAAATGCCAGTCAGTTGGGCATTGCAGGGGCTGTCGGGTTTGTGGGCGGGCATCCCTGCAAGGAAGGCTCCCATCAAAGTCTCATAAAGGAGGTATTTTGAACCTTGGGTCTTTTTAAATTTTTGACAGAGCTAGGAGCAGTGTCTCGTGCCTGTAATCCCAGCACTTTGGGAGGCAAAGGTGGGTGGCCCACTTTAGGTCAGGAGTTCGAGACCAGCCTAGCCAACCTGGCAAAACCCCGTATCTACTAAAAATACAAAATTAGCTCAGCATTGTGACACACACCTGTAATCCCAGCTACTTGGGAGGCTAAGGCAGGAGAATCGCTTGAACCTGGGAGGTGGAGGCTGCAGTGAGCTGAGATCATGCCACTGCACTCCAGCCTTGGTGATAGAGAGACCATCTATCTCAAAAAAAAAATTGACATAGAAAATCATCATGATTATGTTACATCTTTATATGGGAGTGATCTGTACAAGTTTTTATTCGTTTAACTTTTCTTCTCTGCTGCAGAAGCATTTGCAGAGCCTTCGACATTCCCTGAGTAAATTAAGACTTTGTCAGCCTCTGTTCTGATTTGGGTAATTTATACATCATTATGCAGAGTAAGCACCAGTAGAATCACAGTGTCTATTTCAGCTGGACAAAACTTTTGCTAAGGAAAGAACTATCTGACATTCACTGGCTTAGGGGTTTTGGGGAGGTATGATAGCTTGCGATGGAGAGTGGCCTCCTGCTGGTTCATGACAGTACGAGATGCATTCCTCAGTCTCTTGCACACCACTTCTGATCTTATTGAGAAGAACTAGGTGAGGTATAAATAAGGAAATAGTCTCTTACCTCCTCCCATGTCACTGGGGCTGGCAGAGCAGCAGTCTAGAACCATCTGTGTCAGAAGGTCAGAGCCTCCTTCTGTTGCGGTGACTGTCCTGGCCGCCACTTGATATCACATGAGCCACTGACCTTCTTAACTACATTTTAATCATACTGCCTTGATTCATATTCTTGGTAGATTAATTGTGATTTATTATTTGATAATCATTAGCCCCCCCATCACTGTTTTTCTGATAGTTTTGAGGGTTTTAGCAAGCTTTTATGCCAGTTTTGGAAACTTTACATTTTTGTGTGAAAATTATTGTTTTTACATTACATATTTGTTTCACATTGCAAATTACCAGAAGGAGTGCCTCTCACACTTGAATGTGCACGCAAGAAGTGTGGGCCCCTTGGTAAAGCAGGTACTCGTTCAGCAGGATCAGGGGGCCTCAAGTTCTGCAGTTGCCCTAAGCTCCCCAGTGACATGGTAGCTGCTGGCCCAGGGGCCCTACATGGAGTTGAAGGCCCCTGAGGAGCTTTCTGAAGCCCCCTTGGAGAGCTGAGGCCAAGTGCAGCCTCAGGTGTTCTCCTGAGGCTGACGCATTCTTCCCGCCGTGCTGAAGCCAGGTTATTTAGGAGATAATTCACTGTATGCCTAGAAGACATATCCTAAAAGTGACCTTCTTTGCTGCAATATGGAATTAGACCTGTCTTCACTCAGTGATCGTTGATCTTTAGAATGGCCAGTGTGGTTCATCTTATTAAGAGGAAAGCTTTCATTTTACCTGTTATGTTGAACGTCACTGTGTTGAGTTATTGATAATCCCGCCAGCTGAGACATGGGTGGGGTGTGTCTTGCACACCTGGGAGAGCTAGGGTGGGAGTGGGGAGACTCGCTTATACCACCATGCCAGCTGCTTATGGTCACCGGAGTGCATTGTCAGACAGTTCCTGGCTAGGACATCACTGTTCTCCGGGCAGCAGGTGCCGTCTCCACCCCTGCTTGGGGTCAGAGTGCTTTGACCCAGATGCAGCGTTGCTTGTGTCTGTCATTGTCAGCTCATGGGCAGCTGTCCTCCCTCTGGCGTGAGTCCGGCCCTCACTCCTGCGTTTCCGGGCTGGTCGCTCTCCTGGCCTTCCAGCTTGCCTCCTGGCTCTGGAGGTGCCTGAGCAAGGGCACAAACCCTCCCCAAATCTATCCCCATCCCAGGACCCGGCACATCCCTGCAGCTGCTCCTGGGCGTGCCCACCCCACCCCCTTGGATTTGAGCCCCCCTGAACTAATGAGCTTTCCACGGGGAATCAGGAGGGTGGGAATTGTGATGCCATTAAAATCATTTGACTCAGGGAAAGCCTTTCAAAATAATCCCCAAGGACCAACTCTCTACAGAAACTCCTCCCCCGCCTTCTGTTTTTGGCTTTGAATATGGAGAAATTCATTAGGTTGAGCTAACCTTGGTGAAATAATACTAAAAATAGAGATAATAGGAAAACATGTTAAAGAAGGTAAAATCATCTGAATGCATGCTTTGTAAAATTCAGCCTAATACTTAATGGCTTTAATCAGACCTAATTCAAACATATCACAAGTAGATTTCAACAAAACTTTCTTCTTCGCAGAACTTTTCTGGAAAAAAAAAGTATGCTGTCAAAATATTTCTCTATTAGCAATGAAAACCCAGTTTGGAAAAGTGAGTGGTTTGCGCCGAGAAAGAACAAACAGGGCTTGTGGGAATTCAACAGACGTATAACCCACGGCCTGTAAGAAAGTTAAAACTGCAGTCACATTTTACACAACTTTGGCAAAGGGAATCGCCCAGGTGTCTCGAATCAAGATGTAACGTGAACTGAAGAATTTCAGCAGGCCTCATTAGGCCTTTGTTCTTTTTGAGCAGAGTTTTCTGCTTTCTGCTAAAATGTGATGCGTGCAGCTTTAACTGTCTCTCCCTTTATTCAAGTTCTTCACTGGCATAACCTAAAGTATCAGGGATTTGCTGCTCAAATTATTTGTAAATAAAACGCAGATGTAAGGAAATATAGACAAGGGGGGAAAGTTTTGTCCAAAAAAAAAAACCAGAGATGGAGCAAATTCAGAGAATTTTAGATGTAGGAAGGACCCAGTACACTAGCACACCTCCCTTCCTGGTTGAGGAAACCAAGGCCCTCCACGGTCCAGAGGCGCACCAGCAGCGCACCAGACAGAACGAGGCCCTTGCCCCCAGGTTCCTCGCCTTAGGGGATGCCCCCAGACAAACAGATTCTGGAATTACAGCAAAATCGAGAGGCTTTTTACGGTTGATTTAAACAGCTAAGAGAAAATACTAAATGGAGTGAACTGTTTCCAAGAAATCATCAGTGAAATTTCTTTTACAAGGAAATAATTAAAACAAATACCATCCGTGTGAAAAGTGGTATGCAAAACCCACTCCACTGGGCACTTCCTGGATGCTGCATTCTCTGCAGACAGCATTTGAACAATAGCTGGGAAGCAAAACCCTTTGAACCACTGGGAAGAATATTCCTAGTCTGACCTAGACAGTCCTTAGTTAAGACAGGGACTTCAGTCCCGAGGTGCATTTCCTTCTCCACAGAGATCATGGTGGCGAGCTCCTCATTGGTGTTGGTGGACAGAGTCATGAATGGATGCTGCTTCAGAGGAAACAGAGCCTCCACGTCCCATGAGGACCCACCTCATACACTGTCTGGCTCCCATAAAAGGGAGACCATGGAGCTGGGGCCTTTGGCATGTCATCGTGCCATGCCCTGACCCAGCAGCACCTGCCTAATTCCACAGGCACAATGGAGACTGCACCTTCTGGTCTTAGGTAGCTGTGGCAGGGCTTCTTGAAAAGGGGCAGTGCCCTCTCAGGGACATCAGACAACATCTGAAAACATTTTTGGTTGTCACACTTCGAGGAGGGTGTTCCTGGCATCTTATGGGGCACAGGGACACTGCTGAACATCCTGTGATGCACAGGACAGCCCCGTGGTGAAGAATTATCTAGTGCAGATTATCCAAAGTGCTGCAGGTGGGGGGCCCTGGGCTAGAGCAGGACTCGGCACCCTAAACTAGGAGAAGATTACGCATGCAGATGCACCCAGTGGGAGGCCTGGCCCTCGAAAGCCCCTGCAAAATTCCTTGGGGTGACCTTCCATCTTACCGCTCATTTCTTTCATTTATTCAGCAAATACCTGAGTTCCTACTGTGTGTCAGGCCCCGTACCTCAAACCGAGGAGCCAGGGGTGACGGGCAGCAGTGGGGCTCACAGACTTTTGGCTGCAGCAACAGCTGCAAGACTCCTTCCTCCTCATGCACCCCCAAATCCAACTCTGGAGGTGCCGTGGCAGGAGGGCACACAGGCCGTGGAGCTGGGGTGCTGGGGTCGGAGCACTCTGCACGGCCCCCACTCAGAAGTGCGGGGTTTGGGACACATGATTTAATCTCTTGCCACCACAATTGATTCTTCAAAATTTTAACATACTGTAAATCCTACGGGGAAATAGCAATTATTAAATCTATTCATCCAGGGCCACCAGATAACAACTTAGGCTGTGCGTCCTCCTGCCAAGTGAGTCCTGTGACCCCAGTAGTGAGTCTCGCACGACTGGACGCGAGATATCAGTGAACATGTGATCGAACTGTCAGCCTCAAGGACAGGACAGAAAAGGACCCTCAGGTCAACTTCTTAACCTGCTTGAATTTGCATTTGGGAATCCTCCGTTAGTAGAAAGGTCGACCCTGGACCCAGCCTGGGATTAATTCTGCCTCACTCGCTTTTCACTCCCTTTCAGAAGCAAGTGAAAGGGCGTGTGTAAAACGCACAGCCAAGCTTCTAACACATCATCACCGTGATACCACCATCATCATTACTGTAACATGCTGGTGGTGATGGTACTCCCACCCCTAGCTCTCGGTACCCCGACTGAGATTTTATGCTCTCACTTTTTCTGCGGGGTTTATTTTTTTCTCTAGAAGCTTGATGTTATGCCTTGATTATTACTTATTTCAATGGGACAAATTTTCACCAGAACTGCAGTATTTGTAATCACTGAATTTCTCACGGTTGCCATGTATATAAAACCAACATCATTCATGTCCTGCTGCTGTTGGACAACTTCTCTCAGATCAGAAAATAGAAGTAAGTTACTAATCGAAAAGGATTTTCATTCGCCAAATCATAAATAGAGGAAAAAAAACCCTTCTATTCATTACTAAACCTCTCCATTCCAAATGTCTTCGGACAAACCGATTATGGTTTACACTTATTTGAGGACAGGCTTTTTCTCAAAAACAGCTGCATAGTGCTATAGCATCCTTGTTGATTAGCCAAATAGAATAAATTCTTTCCACAGCAGGCTTTTAAAGACTTAGGGGATAAAAACAAGACTTGAAGTTTTCATAGAACAATGTGCACCCGTCTTCCGCCCACTTCCCCAGAGAGAGATACATGAATCACTTAACAGCAAAGGAATAAAGTATCAAAACAGGTGGGGAAAGTAGGGACATGAATCATCTTTTTCCTTAGATACTTTGTAAATAAAACAGCATGTATTTATGGTAACTCTGTGCATAAACTTCTATTTACAATGAATTATATAAAATAAATACAGTGTCACACAAAGTAAATAAAATTGAAGAATCTATTAGCGCTTTAACAATTATGTTCAATCATTTTCTTAAATTGATGCAATTTTGAAAGAGAGATTTGAATAGGAGAAATCAACAATAACACAAATTACTCCTGTATTCAAACCTACGGAACTCTAGTGTATTTTAATGAGTGAATAATTCGTTTCCAAACAATTTTTTAATAAGGTCAAAGATAGTCGCATCACATTTCCTATTTAAAAACACACTTCAAATAACAGAAAAATAATCTGCAGATAATTTTTTAAAGATTTGTACTCAGTTTAGTGGTAATAGATTTCTGTTTATATTAACCTAAGAAAGAGTATTCAGAATGGAGTTTGAGTGGCCATTTCATTATGAGTTGCGGATATTATTGTATAAAACATGTACACAAAATTTCACAGATTTTACCTAATTTCGACCATAGATTCTGATAGAGAATCAACTCAACTAGCTCTTGTAAGCATCACTTTTGATGTACCACATTTTTGAAGTAACCCTTGTTTATTTCTGTAATGTTTGTTCAAACTGACGGGGATAGTGCTGTGTTCTGCGTATCTATGCTAGGATGTGGCCTTTTTGAGCTACAGAAGATGCTGTCAGAATGGGTTCCAGAAAAATCAAATGGGACACTCATTATTTTCTCATTGATTTGATTAGCCATACATAATATTTACAAAACTCGAGGGGACAAAAGAAAGAGAGAGGAAAAGAACAATTGGATCTGAATCTTGCAAGCTAATCTTTTACATTTTACCCTTTAAGGGTTGATGGATTCAGAAATTAATCAATTGTGTTTTTATTTGATAAATGCTAATATTGTACTGCAGTACAATTATAATTTTGAGAGTTACATTCATAGGTTTGTATCAGGTAAAGAATAGATTTGTTGGGGGATGATTTTTAGATTGTAGGAGGTTATATACACGTAATAAACCAAGACACTAATGGGAGGATGCAATCAGTGGTTACTTTGTGTCAGCACCCCCCCCTTTTTTATGAGATAGAGTCTCACTCTGTCACCTCGGCTGGAGTGCAGTGGCACGATCTCGGCTCACTGCAACCTCCACCTCCCAGGTTGAAGTGATTCTTGTGCCTCAGCCTCCTGAGTAGATGGGATTATAGGCGCACACCACAACCAACTAATTGTATTTTTACTAGAGA
Source organism: Leontopithecus rosalia (assembly GCA_028533165.1). Lineage (NCBI taxonomy): Eukaryota > Metazoa > Chordata > Mammalia > Primates > Cebidae > Leontopithecus > Leontopithecus rosalia. The sequence continues at coordinate 190,934,397 of CM052648.1, forward strand.
CGGGTTTCATCCTGTTGGCCAGGCTGGTCTCGAACACCGGGTCTCAAGCCATCTGACTGCCTCTGCCTTCCAAAGTGCTGGGATTGTAGGCATAAGCCACTGTGCCCAGCTGTGTCAGCCCTTTTCAAACTGCAGCAACATTCACACCGATGCACTAGGCCGTGGAGAGGAGCCGCTGGCAGGTGAGGTGCAGAGGATGGAGGAAGGACTGCTGCGCAGGCAGTGAGTGGCATCTGCCAGATGCACAGGTGAAGCCTCCTACCGTGTTCACTGCTACACACCGTAAATGTGATCAAGAGTGGTAGTATGTTTATACTGTGGCTCACTCTGTGAGAGAAGGAAAATTGAACACCAAAGCAATCTATAAAGAAGCAAAATTGCCCTGTACGCTTGTAAATTAGGTCATAATCTTAAATCAAATACAGAGAAGTACATAGAAGACCTGGAAGGGCATTCTAGAAATAGCTACCATCTTGATGCTTCATCTATTCTTAATCACTTAAGGGAATTTTACTCCTTATTAAAACAAGAGAAAGTCCAAGGTGAACTCTAAAACCCTCCATAAGTATCCAATTCCATGATTGTCCCAAGGGAACTTAACCAGTAATTTCAACCCTTTGGGGGGTCACAGGCCAGGTGGACTCCCGTGAGCCCTTGCTGTCAGGTGGTGGCCTGATTCCCCTGCTCCTCTAAGAAGGACACCGTCCAGCAATTAATATTACTTCTGATTCCCTGGACTTGCTATGTTCTCTCACATCTGGAGTGCCTGGCTGCCGTCTTCATTCTCTATCTGACTGTCTCCTGCTCATGCTTGAAGCCCACACCCAGTGTCACCTTCTGGGGAACGCTGCTCCCAAACACCTGCCTTCCCAGGCCTAGTCACAGCCTAGCCCTGTGTCCTTAGCAGCCCCCAAAGCTGCTCTCAGCCTTCGCCATCCCCCAGTGGACTGTGAGCTTCTGGAGGAGGCTCCTTCCCTCGCATAGAGCAGTTGTGTAGCAGCACTTAGTGAGGAAGACTGAGGCAAGCTCGGGGGTCCGGTTTCCCCACAACTAGGGTTTAGAAGGAACTGAGAAAGGAGGAGATGGGGGTACCATTGTAGAGAAAGAGTGATATTCACAACTGACAGCAAGGAACAAAAAACCAGAGTATGAACTAAAAGGAAATTCTCATTCCATGAAGGAAATGCTCCCCCTGGATCTGTGTCTGTTGAGGGAGGCACAATGATTCTGATAGTTGGTGGTTACAGGGTGTGGATGGATAGTCTGTGGTGACAGTGTGCGGATGGGCTGTGGTGACGGCGTGAGGATGGGCAGATGGGCCGTGGTGACGGCGTGCGGATGGGCGGATGGGCCGTGGTGACGGCGTGTGGTTGGGCCGTGGTGACGGTGTGAGGATGTGCGGATAGTCTGTGGTGACGGCGTGCGGTTGGGCCGTGGTGACGGCATGTAGATAGGCCGTGGGTGAAGTTGCAGACAGACTGTGGTTAAAGTGTGTGGAGTGTTGACAAACGCTAAGTAACTATCAGCCTCCCTGATTGCCCCGAGCAATCTTTGTTGTAATAAACCCTCCAAGGGTTTCGGCCACATGCTCAAGTTAGAGAATGAAACAAGTGCAGGGTTCACTTTGTAAGAAGAGAGACTTGGGTGTGCTTCTTGTGCAAAGCATGGTGCCGGGAAAGGAGAATGGCTCCTGGAGGTGGCCGACCCCCACTCCAGTCTAAGCCATCATTTCTAGCCAGGTGATTTGGGTGTATCCCTTAGAGGCTTTGATCCCTCCTTGTCTGTAAAAAATGGAAATGAAAATACTCGTCTCATAGGTTTTATGTGGAGCTATAAGTCAACTAATGCAGCATATGTAGTGGAGAAGTGCTATTGCTATTATAATTGTATAATTAATATATGTAGTATATAATACATTGATATGTAATGGATTCATATGTAATATATTAATTATAGCACTGTTATTATCTCTCCACTCTGGCCCACAAACTTAAATTCAGCCCCTTCTGTGTAGGGAGTACACAGAGAGAAACGTGAGATGCTCACTCTGGAAGACCGTGATGTAGGGCAGAGACCGAAGCCTGGGATCTTCTACTAGTCGTGATAGGGTGTGCGACACCCACCCTGCTGGCCGTCCCCATCAAGGGCTGCTGGAGGGTCTATTGAAAATGGCCCACGGTGGGTGTTAAATGAGGCACCCGGAAACTCATTATCCAGAAAACTCACTTAAGTGGAGCGACTGATACTCACATATACCAGTGCATTGGCACAATCAGTATCTCCAAAGGCTCGAAGGTCGCCTTGCTGAGGGCCAGCCCCTGAGCCGCTGGAGGCCTTGAGAATGGCATCTCACATCCCCAAGAAGAGAATTGCGATGCCCAGGCAAGATGGGCACTTTCCTGTGGGTGTTTCCATGGCCAGAGGGGTTCTGAAATGTGTCGGGACAGGGCCCTTCCAGGGAAGCCAAGACTCCGCTGCATCCACTACCGTCCACTGCAGGCTCACACCTGCCCCAGGGGCCGGCCCTGCAGTCGGTGGCCCCGAGCTGGGGAGGAGCAAAGGCGGCTGCAGCCCCGAGCTGGGGAGGAGCACAGGCGGCTGCAGCCCCAGGCAGCCCTCGCTTGTTTCTAAGAATAGGTGGCTTCCGGGATCTGGAGTTGGTTTTGCTAAATACACCCCGAGACTCAGGCAGGCAATGGGGCCAAGTAGGCAGCCTGGGGAGTAGCGTCACAGTTTCCTGTAGTAAGGAGAACCCCTCCCGCCCAGCGGGCGCAGCCGCGCGGAGCCACCTCGCCTCCACCTCTGCGGAGCCCTGACCTGCCCTGGCTGGGCCGTGCCTGGGTTTGGGACAGTCCGGTGTACGTTAGAGGAGCAGAGCTCCCGCGGCTCTTCCGTACCTGCGGCTCAAACGCGTGCGCCTCGGGCTGTTTCTAAGGCTCCCCCCGGACTGCATGGCTGAAAAGGGACTGAATGACGGCTACGTTCAGATGACTTGACAGTGCCGCCTTCAGAGTGGAATGCCAAAAGTGGCCCAGAAGGCTGAGGGACAAGGGCCTATGAAAGCTTGATGGGAACGGAATTCCTAAGCTGTAAGGTAACGTTTATATGCAACGGGAAAGCTGAGGGCCAGGCTTAAGAATAGCTTCATCACCAAACCTCCCTCCAGGGCGGCGGCAAGCCGGCAAGTGCAGGCTGCGTTTCCCCAGCTGCAGCCAGGCAGCTGCCAGCACCTTGGGAGGCGCTGGGAGTGCGCTGGTGACGTCTCTTGGCCAGCAGGTGTGGGCGTGGCTCGGAGCTCCAGACACTACTTGAAAAGGGAAGGTTTCTGGGACGTCTGGCACCGTGGCCTCTCGTCTGCCCAAATCTCAAGATTTATTTTTTCTCGTTGAACGAGAAAGAGAATGAGCCCTGTACTGCCGTGCTCCAAACTGCTGCCCCATTTTTAGACCACAGAGCAAGATGAATGCTGTTGGAAGGAATGTGTTTATGAGAGAGGCAGTTTTTATCCATCACAGAGCAATGCCTGTAACTTTAAATGTGGCATGGGGGTGGGGGGGGCGGAAAAAAAAGCATCCCTGTGATGAGTCAGCAAAAACAATTAGTTCACCCCTCACATAAATGAGGATTTGATTAGTTCATTGATTGCAGTTTACTAGTGTGCAGCACAGACTCAAATGCGACTTGAGGGAAAACTGACATCAGAATCTGTGCATGATAAACTGTGTTGCTCAAACTTCAAAGGTCTGGTCTCCAAGCTTCCGGGACCTCCCCCTGCCTCCCAGAGGACAGATTCCCAGTGTGATCCCACAGGCCAGCTGCTTCGAAACTGTCTCTCTCCATGGGCCCCTCCTGACCCATCAGCTCCCCGGTCTATACTCCTTGCTGTCTGCCCTCACTCTCTGTGGCCCTGCAGTCTCTGTCCTGTCTCCTTGCCACCAGATTTTCCACCTCATCCTTTCTTTAAGCAGCTGACACTCAGACCCCTCCTTCCTTTGCGTCTGGCGTCTCTGGTTGGGTTTATAAAAGCAAGACACTTCTCCCAACTCATGCAGGGCATCCTCCCAGATGAGCGTCTTCGGGGAGACCTAGCCTGACCCATGAATGAGCGGGGGCAGCACTGGCAGTGTGAGAGTGGGAATTGAAACCTGCCCTCGCCCCAACCGAAGATCACATTGCTTCCCTTTTCTATAAAGTAATGCATCATTTGGGGGACACGACATGTCTGTAAAGCACCATCATCCTTACCTCTAATCTGTGAATGTGCATATCTGTAAGAGTGTGCCTGTGTGAGAATCCACCCTTCCTGATTTAGTTGAAATCACAGAGCAACGATCAGCAGCAGCAAAGATGATCCTCACGGCCAGGGATCCCAGGCGCAAGGTGGTCAGCATCGCCTCCCTGCAGGAGAGCCCGACTCAGGGAGTCTTCAGACCCCTCTGCCTTCCTGCCTTTCCTACGGTCCACGAGACTCCCCATGCAAGGGAGGACGACGGACATCAGATCAGCTGTAGGTTGTTCTCCTCATGCACGCTCATGGGCACTAATACCTCGCTGCACGGCGCCCCAGGACTGCAGCCCCAGGAGGAAAGCTGGCCCCAGAACAGGCTGCTGTTCCGGCCTCCTTGCCGGGACCAGTCCTTGGTAAGGTGAACTCCAGCTGCATTCGCTGAAGATAAGCATTCGCTGCATTTGGTTTAAGCAGTCTTTCATGTTTATTGTGTTAGTGTGTGCTTTTCTTTCTAAAGCAAAAAAAAAGCTTACTTTTTAAAAAAATACCCTACTTCTTAGGTGACTTTTGCTCCCTTCTCAAAAATATCAGCGTTTCCTAAGTTAGTCAGAAGCATTTGGCCAAGTATACCACACATTTGATCAAATTCACTCAGTTTTATTGAGTGCCTATTTTATTGGCACAGGATGATTTCAGAAACCACGAGGACTAACAGTGCTACGGCCTCATTCATTTATTCAAAAAGCATGTATTGAGCCTGCACTGGGTGCCAGCTGCTGTGCCAGGTGCAAGGATGTGGATATCCATAAGACACAATCACCCCACTCGGGGCATTTGCCATCCGCTTTTAATGCCCTGTGAAGAGGAAAGTTTAGAGAGACCCACTCCCCTCAGGGGGTGCCTAGGTCACATCCCATTACAGGAGGCCCAGGGCTCTTGAGCTTTATGGGAATCCCAGGAAGACTTCCATGGCAGGTGGCTGGTACCTCTGACTCCACAGATTCCCAAAGATCACGCAGAGACTCTGCACAGTGAGCCTTGAAACTTTGAAGTTGGAGCCAGAGGGACCCCACACACCTCCTAGCCCAGCACTGGGAATCTGTAGTTGGGACCCGCAGTGGTGATGTGTTGGTGAGGAGCATAATGTGGTCCACACTCTGGTAAACTGACACCCCATTAAACTATGTTTTAAAACTTTTGTATTGAACTCAGCAGTAGTTATTCCATAGGGCAGCTGAAAACCATTCTTCAGGGACTGGAAAGTCCATTCTCATGCCCTTTGACTTCCTTGATGTTAATTCTAAATGACACATTCTCAGGATGTTTTCCCCAGAGGAATCCTATATGACAGGGCTGTGTACAGGCCTGAGAAGTGACAGGGCAGCCTGCAATTACACTTGACTGAGTAATCCGCTTGTTTAGGGCCGTGGCGATGGTTCCCTGTTGTCATGGTACCCTAAACATTGGCAGTTATTACCAAATCTGAACTCAGCCCTCATCTTTTATATTGAAATTTGTTTTCTAAACAGACATATGCCAAGTAGAAGCTATTTCATTTGTATCTGACACTATCTTTTCAAACTGTTTATACAATTATTTGGCTCCCAAGTGAATTATGAATTCATCAATTTAAGGAAGAAACTTGGGGGTTCAGAATTCTTTTTAAGATGCTTCCTCGTTCATGAAAAACGCATTTATTCTTAGCAGTGCTTTGGGTTATGTGTTTTTGTTTGTTGTTTTGTTTTGTTTCTAAAAGAGTCTTGTTGGAAGCTCTGTATCCAGAATGCTGGATTGGCTGCCGTATTAACCCACTGCCTGTGCCAAGCTCATACTTCAAGAAAATATTAAATAGTTGCAGTATCTACAGGGCCTCTACAGAGCCCCTTCTGCTGTTAGCAGGGTTGTGACTTTAGGTCACAAAGTAACTAGAAGCAAAATGTTGAAAGAGCCTTACCCAGGAGTAGCCAGACTCAGTCATTTGTGAGAAGGCCTGCAGCTGGGGTTCCAGGATCTCTGTTGCTTCCCTGCTGTTGCCAGCGCACATGTTTTGTCCTCACCATGATCTGTTGCGTTAAAAGACGATCCAGAGATCTGACAATGCATTCTTTATCTGAGTCATTAAGAATGTTTTTGAAGAAGAAATTAAGTAGTGAAAAGCACAGATCCAGAGCTCAGCAGATCTTCCTTTGAAAATAGGCTCTACCACTTACTAGCTCGATGCCCGTGAGTAATTCCCTAACCTCTGAAAGCCTCAGTGTTTAGTTCTGCAAAATGGAAGAGTAACACCTTTCTTCTGGGGCTGTTGTTGGGGTTCAAGGTAGACAAGTAATCTCCAGTACCTAGTCACATGATCATTGGTCTGCAGGTGCTCACTAAAAGGCGACCTCCACCCGTCCTGAGAGTGAACCACCGAATTCTCCAGGGCCCCCAGCTTGCAAGCATGGACTGTTGGTTCTCTTCAGTCTGCTCTGAAAATCTTTGCTCTTGCTGGATATTTACCTGCGTTTCTTGAGCTCTCTCTGCCCCCACGTGTCCTGCACATCCTGCAGGTGTCTCCTCTGGGGACTTCTCTCGCCTTGGCCCCACACACTCTGTTTGCTCCCTGGGTGGATTTGGAGGGGAGTGGTAACAAAGACCCACGTTTTCAACAACAAATGACAGGAGGTGAAGAACTTCAGTTAGGAGATTCTAGGGAAAAAGAGGAGGTTGAAAGAAATACTGAAAGTCGGCCAGGCGCGGTGGCTCAAGCCTGTAATCCCAGCACTTTGGGAGGCCGAGGTGGGTGGATCACGAGGTCAACAGATCGAGACCATCCTGGTCAACATGGTGAAACCCCGTCTCTACTAAAAATACAAAAAATTAGCTGGGCATGGTGGCGTGTGCCTGTAATCCCAGCTACTCGGTAGGCTGAGGCAGGAGAATCGCCTGAACCCGGGAGGCAGAGGTTGTGGTGAGCCGAGATCGCGCCATCGCACTCCAGCCTGGGTAACAAGAGTGAAACTCCGTCTCAAAAAAAAAAAAAAAAAAAAAGAAATACTGAAAGTCACAGTCGAACGTCATGAGAATTTAAGAGTAAAATAAAGAATTAGCAGGAAAACAAGTCAGTCAACAGCTCGACTGATTTAAAATAATCAACATGAAGAGTCTAAAGAATTGTTTATTTTATTTATTCTTGCACTCACATTCCAAAACAATTTAAGTAAGTTCAAAGAATTGCACTGTAGTTGAAAAGCAGATGGAGGAAGATTTATCTGATGATTTATCTCCAAGATGTAGGGGGAAAGATGGGTTTTGAAGAGGAAGAATCCAGGACAGAATATCTGAAGTCTGAGGAACCAGGAGCCAGGACCCTGGAGGGCAATGGCAGGAGAGGAGGTCACAGCAGCGCTGAGTCTGCGGGACTCTTCCGGCCCCTCTGCCTGTGTGTCCACTCAGTATGTGAAAAATGCTTGTGAATTGTTCACTCAGAAATGTATTGTGCAGCAGCAGATGTCCCCTGCCCCATGCAGAAAAAGACCATATTAGTACAGCGCCTCTCTCATTCCTGTTTCCTCAGGGGACGCCTGAGACTCCTTGCTTTAAAAATCCCCTCCCAACCATTATCAAACTGTGGTCAAGAATAATTGTTGGCCATTTCCTGCTCTGGAAACCATCTGGTCTGCTGTGGTGCCCTATATCCTCCCTCCCCTTTAACCACAAATTGAGTCCTAGGAGAAAGAGACAGAGGAACCGAGGCCATGTAAGACCAGGAAAGTAGGGCTAAGAAAGGACAGTGTAAGTCTGTAAGCACAGAAGGGGCTGATGACCACGGCTCAGGGGGCTGCTTTTCATCCTCACCATGTAGAGAATAAGAAGGGAAAGACTTGCATGGAGGGTTTTGATTGGCCTGGAGTGAGAACTCCACAATGTTTCAGTAAATATCCACATGAACAGCCACAGGGTGCTGGTGATCTCCCCCGGGGATCCCGTCTGGGAGGACTGGCCCACGGTGGTGCTGAAGGCAGTAGTGTGGAGGTTGGCTTCGAATCCCTCTGGCAGTGTGGATTCACGGGAAACATTTAATACGGTGCATCTCATGCGCCTTTCTTTTGTAAGGTAAAATTGAGCTGTTTTCTTTTCTCTAACATGCTTATTTTAAAGGCTATCTAAGGGAAACATAAAATTAAAATATCAGACTGAACCTTTCACTGGCTCAATTTCTTAATGCTAAATTGCTCTCCCATCCACGAATAATTTCAAAAGATTGGTATGTATAAATGGCAATACTTGGATGTGGAAATTATGTTAAAACCACTATTTGTATGAATTCAGTCCAGTATAATGTAAGGCTATATAAAATGAAATGATATTTCTGTTGAAATGCATTTTAATTCTTTGTCTGGATATTGAGGATTTTATCATTGGATTTTAATTACTCAATTTTCAGCTACAATTAGTGCTGAAATTCTAGGCAATTTTAAGAGAATCCCACTATAAAGAAAAAAAAGGGGCCATGTGCAGTGGTTTATGCCTGTAATCCCAACACTTTGGGAGGCCAAGATGGGTGGATAACTTGAGGTCACAAGTTCAAGACCAGTCTGGCCAACATGGTGAAACCCCATCTCTACTAAAATTACAAAAAATAGCGAGGCATGATGGCATCCACCTAGAAATCCAGCTACTTGGGAGGTGGAAGCAGGAGAATCACTTGAACCTGGGAGGCAGAAGTTGCAGCAAGCCGAGATTCCACCACGGCACTCCAGCCTGGGTCAGGGAGTGAGATGCCATCTCAAAAAAAAAAGTTTTTATTACATGACTCAGATATGATGAGGGTCAAAATATCTTTGCCACATTACTGTAGGACTCAGTAAAAACCTTCAAGCAGAATGAGGTGTTGCCCCCCCCCCACTACATCAGGACTTTCTCCACCACGTCTGTATGCCAAAGAGTCAAATCAGACAGTGGAAGCATAAGAGAAGAATCTGTGCTGGAACCAGCTGTGTGTCACTTTTCAAAAACTTTTCTCACAGGGCTCGAGGTTAAGGATCTTTTCAATCCCTTGACAATTTGGCAAATAGTTGTTTTATAATCGTAAAACAGGAGAAAACATTTACATAGGGCTTACCTTGTGCCAGGCGCTGTTTTGCTGCGTGTGTGTAATTAACCCACTTACTACCATTTTCCCCCTTTGACAGGAGGAACAGAGAGGCTCAGTCATTTGCCACTTGTCAGCTGTGTCTAACCTGGTTGGACCGGTCAGTATTTCAACATGGAGGATAGGATGGTCACACGGCATTCGCACAAGCAGAGAGAACGTTGATGGCTGAGTCACAGGTCTTCACCTGGCAGTGCCATCATACCTTGGGGATGTTTCACAGCCACTAGTCCAAAGATTCGTCCCAGACCCGCATGACCCGCGCCCCGGTCGTGGTGACCACGTTCATTTCCTAATGCGCGCAGTTAACACAGGGACGGTCTTGGTGCACGTGACCTCACGGTCCATTCTCTGGCCAGTATTCAGTTCCTCGTTCTCTCCTTGCCATTTGCCACACCTCAGTCAGCCTTGTTTCCCATGCTGACGCCAGAGAGGCAGGCTCCTTTGCAGGTCAGCTGATGAGTTACCTGTCCTTGTCTGTGCCAGAGTGAGATGCACCCCATCACTTAACTCATCAAAACATACACCAGAGTTCTGGCCCATCCGGTGCTCTTTGCTCAGCTCTCCTGGCCGCCCCCTAATTTTTCTCTACTCCCACAACTTGCTGATGTACGTTTGTTTTTCAATTCAGAACAAATTCAAAACAAGTAAAAAAGATCTGATGGAATTAGCAGACACTTGTCAAATTATCCACAGCTTCTTGCTGGAGACACATGGAAAGACAGAATGCAGCACATCTCCAGGGAGCCGAGCTGGAGAAGACCTGGCAGCCTCCATTTTCCGCAAAGCTGCGGGTCCTCCACAGGGATGATCCTAGTGCTCGGAGATCAACAGTGGAGAGCTGTCTCCTCCTGGGAGGACTGGATCTCAAATCAGTGCATAAGATGACAATTAGGTATTGCCAACATTCCCCTTACAAATCCTTCGGGCAGGGCAGCTTGGGAGCGCAGTGGTTGTGTCTTAGGAGGTCCAGCAAAGTCAGTTCCCTTCAATGATAGGACAAGTCATCTTCCTTCTAGGGAGCACTGCCTAGGAAGTGACTGCCACTGCCATGCTGGGCAACAGAGAACACTCTTTACAGAAGGGTTTCATTCACTGTGGACAGATACAGTATAAAGTCACATGGGGTATTTGCTGATTGGGAGATGGCAGGGGAGGTGGCCCCACAAGCTCAGTGCATGGACAGCAGTCAGCCTGTCTGTGTCTCTGTCAGCCCGTCTGTTGTCTGTCTGTCAGCCCGTCTGTGTCTCTCTGTCAGCCTGTCTGTGTCTCTCTGTCAGCCTGTCTGTGTCTCTGTCAGCCTGTCTTTCTGTGTCAGCCCGTCTGTGTCTCTCTGTCAGCCTGTCCATGCCTCTGTCAGCCTGTCCGTGTCTTTGTCAGCCAGTCTGTGTCTCTGTCAGCCTGTCCGTGTCTCTGTCAGCCTGCCTGTGTCTCTCTGTCAGCCTGTGTCTCTCTGTCAGCCTGTCCGTGCCTCTGCCAGCCTGTCCGTGTCTCTGTCAGTCTGTCCGTGTCTCTGTCAGCCTGTCTGTGCCTCTGCCAGCCTGTCCATGTCTCTGTCAGCCTGTCTGTGTCTCTGTCAGCCTGTGTCTCTCTGTCAGCCTGTCTGTGTCTCTGTCAGCCTGTCCCCGTCTCTGTCAGCCCGTCTGTGTCTCTCTCCATGCTCTGCCCCAGCAATTTAACGTTGCAAAGTTAAATGAGAACATGATGAATTTTTCCTGTCATTTTCGTTTCACATTTTTAGATGTGGTCATTATATTCAACTGGTTATAACATTTTGTTTCTAATTGAAAACTTTTTCCCCAAAATGTTTGATGCTTTTGAAGCAAATGTGAAAGTCCATTTCTGGCTGGGTGCAGTGGCTCACGCCTGGAATCCCAGCACTCTAGGAGACCAAAGCGGGCAGGTAACTTGAGGTCAGGAGTTTGAGACCAGCCTGGCAACATGACAAAACCCCATCTCTGCTAAAAATACAAAAATTAGCTGGGTGTGCTGGTGCATGCCTGTAATCCCAACTACTCAGAAGTCTGAAGCACAAGAATCGCTTGAACTCGGGAGGCGGAGGTTGTAGTGAGCCAAGATGGCACCACTGCACTTTAGCCTGGGCAACACAGCAAGATCCTGTCTCAAAATAAAAGTCCACTTCTAATTCCATTTTGAAGAATATGGAATAAAAGACATAAAAAGTAAGGAGTCAAAAGAAGGCAAAGGCTTTAGTGAAAATGGACATGAAATATACTCTTCTCCACTTCCATTGTTTTCAATAGACTTGATCTTTGAAGCAGTCGGGATTTACAGAAAACAATTATTCAGAGAGTACCCAGATGCCCTCCCCTGCCTCCCACCCCTAGTTGGCCCGATTATTAACATCTCCTGTTAGTGTGCTGCATTTGCTACAACTGAGACCAACCTTGACCTTCCATGATTCTTTTAAATGTGAATCTGACTTTGGGGATTTGTGTGATTGAATCTTGCAGACTGAGAACGGTTTTTAACAACCAGCCTATGCTTGAGAAAACATGAAAGTTTCTCTGACGCTGAAGGAAGAGGGACAGGATGGTTCCTGTGCAAGCTTGCGTTGGAAATGGGGGGGCGTGCACAGTCCAGCTCCATGCCCGTGTTTTCCTTGAGCAGCCCTCGGCATCGAATCACTCTGGGCTTCAGCTGAGGCGGGGGCATTGTTTTGTACTTGAGAAAGCTCCCAGAGCGGTAGGACCTGGCCAGCAAGGGGTTCTGTGGAATGGGGCCCTTGTGTTCCCTGGAGAACATGCCTTCATGGCCCTTTGGTCATGTGACGTCCCACCACCCCTTCCTTTAACACTGCTAGTGATGAGTACTGACCTCCTGTAACCAAATCGCATGGCAGGCTAAGATGAAACCATTTAGAATCTTTCTAGAAACGACTAAGTGGACCCATTTTTCCTGTAAGGAGAGAATTAAAGGCAGTTCCAATCCCTAATGATAAAACCAGCATCAGGCCGGGTGCAGTGACTCACGCCTGTAATCCCAGCACTTTGGGAGGCCGAGGCGGGCAGATCACGAGGTCTAGAGATCGAGACCATCCTGGCCAACATGGTGAAATCCCGTCTCTACTAAAAATACAAAAAATAGCGGGTCATGGTGGCGCAAGCCTATTGTCGCAGCTACTTGGGAGGCTGAGGCAGAAGAATCACTTGAGTCCAGGAGGCGGAGGTTGCCATGAGCCAACATCATGCCATTGCCCTCCAGCCTGGCAACAAAAGGAGACTCCATCAAAAAAACAAAACAAACAAACAAACAAAAATACCACCAGCATCAGATTGTAGAGAATTGCTGTTTCTTTCTTATGAACAGCAAATTTTTGTCTCCTTTCATTTTTTAAACTGTTGAATATATCAGATCGGATACACAGAGAGATTTCAGAGAAAAGGTCTAGTCAATGTGCAAGTGTTGTGTGGGTTTGTTCTGAGTTTGAAGCCAGAGCCCTGAATTCCACGAGTCTTGGGCCTTGCTCTCCCTCCTGAGGACCCAGGCTTCACGGACGTGACTAATGCGAGTGTGTTCCCGGCCTACTACCATCCTTGGTCATAACGTTGCTCAAGGCCCGAGCAGGCCTGCCAAGACCACAGTGTAGCCCTGTTAATATCACATGACAGTCGCAGATTTTTTGGAAAACCTCCCCTGGCCGACTGTTTATCCGCCCCCATTGATATTTGTCTGAAGATAAGTTATACAGTCTGTTTACTTACAAATGCGTCAGAACAGTCTTGGACTTCTGCACGGAGGTTCTGCCAAATACAAGTCTAACAGGGAAGTGGTTTGGGCAGCCCCGGAACCAAAGAACCCCTCGGAGCATCATGAGCCACTGCTCTGTGTCCCTGTCGTTTAAATACAGATTCAGGCTTCAGTTGTTAATATTTATAGGCTTGACTGGCGGGGGAAGAAGCCATTTTTTTAATGAATTTTTATTTCTCATTTCCACTCTGTGATGGATGCACATTTTTCCATTAATAAACATTTGAACTTTTTTCACTTTTTAAGAACATCATAGGTGGCGTGTTTCACAATCTTGGCAAGGCAGATATTTTTGGAGTAAATCAAAACTGGAGCCATGAGTGCTGGCTCTGAACAGAACCGCCGCTTGCAGATCGATGTAGCAGAAGCATCATGGGTCACGCGGACCACGCAGAAGTGATCTGAGACAGGCGTGTCAGCCCCGTGTGGATGAATGGTCCTTTGTGGGCAGGAAGGAGAGGGCGTGGGTGGGAATGGGGGCAGCAGAAAGAACCAGCTCTGTCTTTGGGGGCTGTGAGAGGATGCTCAGAGGCTTTTACACTATATTTCATATTCACAAGTTTATGCTATTTTGTGTCCAACAGAAAGATTCTCAGAAGTTAAACGTTAACAACCCCCTAATGATTAAAAAGATGGGCGAATCCTTGCTTTAGAAGCAGCTGTACATATGGAAAAGAAGGCATCTATGCTGGGAAAACTCACAACAGATGCAGGCCAAAGCGAAGAATCAACTCTCCGCACCATTACATATTGAAGGGCTTTGAAGTTATTTTTAGAAAAGCTCAAAAATCAGATTTTTTTTTTCCTACTGCTGCTTTCTTTTTCTTTTTCTTCTCTTGTCCCTTCACCTTCTCGGTCATTTCTGTTGCTATTTTTACATGTCCCTGTAGGTGGGGGAAGACGTGGTGTGAAATATATTCAAGTGCAACTTTTTAAAAGTAATAAAATGCATATTTATTATGAGGAAAACTCAACCACCTGTAGAAATGACATCAGTAAATGTAAGTAAGCAAAAGATTGGAGACATAAGTGTAGAGCAGTCATTTACTTTAGAAATCAAGTAACGAGCTGGGCACAGTGGCTCACGCCCATAATCCCAGCACTTTGGAAGGCCGAGGTGGGTGGATCAGTTGAGGTCGAAAGTTCGAGACCAGCCTGGCCAACATGGTGAAACTTCCTCTCTGCTAAAAACACAAAACTTAGTCAGGTGTGGTGGAGCATGCCTGTAATCCCAGCTACTCGGGAGGCTGAGGCAGAATTGCTTGAACCCAAAAAGGCAGAGGTTGCACTTGCATTACTGCACTCCAGCCTGGGCTACAAAAGAAGTCTGTCAAAAGAAGAAAAGAAGAGAGAGAGAGAGAGAAAGAGAGAGAGAGAGAGGGAGAGAGGGAGGGAGGGAGGGAGGGAGGGAGGGAGGGAATGAAGGAAGGAAGGAAGGAAGGAAGGAAGGAAGGAAGGAAGGAAGGAAGGAAGGAAATCTAATAACAATAAGCACAGTCAGCATTATATGATAGGAGACGCAGCCAGCCCAGAGGCTGGATGGAGCTGGAGATCATCTAGTCCCTCAACCAAATCAATTTAGGTTGATTTCTTTTTTAACAAAATTTTTTAGCAAAGTAAAAAGAAAACAAAACTATTTTTAGCCTTAATTGTATATAACTGTATCTTTTGGGGCTCACTTAGGCCATTTTATCAAAAGAGATCAACCACAAATTCCTGCCGGTTTTTTTATTGACAGGAAAATTGGGAGAATTCGTAAGCTGTTATGCAGCCAGCCACTCTGTGCTGCTGTTCTGGTAACTACTGAGAAAGACATTTAAGAAGTAGGTAGAAGGAACGAAAGGGCAGGGGAGAGAAAGACAAAGAAAATGTATCGACCACCTATCACATCTTTCCCTCACTAGCTAATTAACTCACCTTAGCACAGGAGCCCAAGGTCAAACCACTTGTCTGAATCACCAAGGGAGACACCCCCCACCACAGTGAAGATAAAATCTGCTCCTGCTGTAAGCTGCAGAGCCTGATGTCAGACACCTCGTTGAGAGATAACATTCCCAAAACAACTGGAGAAGCTTGACAGCCATTATGTATGAGTGACATGCTTATGCTGGCATGTGGGGCGTAAGCGAGCTCCCGTATTGACGTGGTCTGAGAATGAAGAAGTCTAGTTGAGCTTTACCCGTAATGAGTTTGAAAGAAGCTCTCCTAGTTTGGCCCCAGACCTAAAGTCTTGCATCTCTGAACCACTTTTCCTATTTTCTTTCCCACAGAGGACAAGAAGCAAATGTGTGGAACTGAGCCTAGGTCTTGGGAAACCTTCTGTTCTCCAGATGCATATCATTCCCTGGGTGACACAATCCAGTTTTGTGAAATATATAAAAATATTGGAACTTTGCAAAAATGGCCTAAATGTGGGGGCATGTGCCATGAAAATGTTTAAAACACGAATTCCCACACAATTTATCTAATTGAGTTTAATCTGGTTATGCCTGCCCTCCATGATCTTCCTGGCAGGAATGTGATAGGCCACCTGCTGCTTTTAGGGAAAAACATTCTGTTTTGAGGGTGAGAGAAGGCAGAATCTGAGTGAGGTTTGCTTTGGTCATAGCTTCTGAAGCTTGATAATTGCAGAAGTTCCATCTGTAAGATGCTCGATTAAAATTCTTGATGAATTGAGTAATCTCTGCAAGGCCAAGAGAATCTAATGTTCTTGAATGTGTTCCATCTTCACAGTATATCTAGTAACCATGAGTAGTAATCACACGAATCCAAAACATGCAGCCAGCTGGATTCCCGGACTTTAGAAGGTTTTCATGCTGGCTGCTTCTGCAGCCTCACTAACTAGCCAGCCTAGATAGGAAACTCCTGTCTTCATTCATTCATAAAGGACCTTTTGAAATATAGACCCAATCTCTTATAAACCTCTTGGAGATCAATTTGTATGCGTAATAAAAGTGAAAAAGTTGGCTTTCAGATATCTACTACAGGAAAAGAAGTGAAAAAGTTCTTAAGCAGATGAGAAATTTAAGTAAGATTTCAGATGTTTTCTGAATATTAATTCCCCGCACGACTTTTGAAACTTTGGTCGATGGAAACGTTCATTCCCTCTCCCTGTAAGAGTCAATGGTTAGCTTTCATAGCACAAGCTATTAAAGCAAATACAGTAAGAAAAGTAGCATCTCGTAGGTATTTAAACATGTATTCAAAATTAAAATTAGAAAGCAGAAAGTCAGTGTTTTAAATATGCTTCACTGACTTCTGATTCCTTGAATCTATCCCCATTTATTCATGTTTATATAGAGAAACCAAAAAAACAAAAATTATTATGATGACTATTAATTACATCGTTTTCCAAAGAGGCAGAAATATTGTAACCAATGAAACCTGAATATACTTTTACAAATGATTAAAGAGAAATTTCTAATTCCACTTCAGTGAATAAAAGAGCTATTCAGAAGATAAAGCATTTATAACAATGGACTTAGATTTCTGCTTCCTATAGAGATTCCACGCCCACGTGCACATATTCTGGTTACACGTGAAGGCTCATGAGTTGAACGCTTTGGCCAGCATTCTGTTTTGTAAGTATTGGCAGAGGAATACTTGAGAAAAAACGTTTTCGTAAATAAACTTATAATTAAGAGAATGAAGAAGATGTAGCTCTTGGGGCTTCCATCGCCTCCTAACAGAAAACATCTGCTGGACTTCCGGAATTTTCCTAAGACCCTGGGAACACACCCACGCATTTCCAACTTTTTTCCTAACCAGCGAGTTGGCTTCAGCAGTTTTCAGTTTTATAGCTGACTGTTCCATCCAAACAGTTGTTTGGCTTTGCCCTTGCTTATAAATTCATCCTCATTTGTTTATTGCATAGATGGATATTGGTTACCTTGTGTTAACCGGCAGGTGGGGAGGAGGAGCAGAGAACAAGCTCCTGGGTAGAAACGTTGTCAAAACTAAAACCCATTTTGTAGATGAGGCTTGGTTCTTCCTATTGCTAGCATTGCCTTTGCTCAAGGGAATCAGCCCCACTCATTTTAGTACAATCTGTGTCTTTTGAAATGAATAAGAGCAGTTAAAACAGCGTGAAGCACAGCAGCGTCATTCAAACTCCACGAAGGTGTTTACCGTAAATAAACAAGAAAACCTAATTAAGTGGGTTTTGAAAAGACGATGGGGCTTTGTTTATATGTTTGCCTACCCAGGGGAACTAAAGCAAACAGAACTTATTTTTAAAAAGCTTCTTCAAAGCTCTCATTTTGTCTTAGAAGAACTGTCAGCTTCTTTACTTTCCAAGTAGCTTGATATCGTTAGGAACTGATATGCTCAGCACAGTCAACCCAAGATCATTTAACCGGTTTACATCCAGCTATATTTTGAGGGTTCTCTTGGTCTGAAAGGTCTTAACAACCATGTCTGTGAATCAGTTCCCGTCTTAGTCCATCTGGGCTGTTACAACAAAAATACTTTAGACTGGGTCATTTATAAACAACAGAAATGTATTTCTCACTGTTCTAGAAGCTGGAAAGTCCAAGGTCAAAGCACCAGTAGATCTGGTGTCAGATGAGAGCCCAGGATTCGTAAATGCTGCCCTGTTGCCTCGTCCTCGAATGGCAGAAGGGACAGATGCTCCCTCATTAGTGACCTTTTAGGGCACTATTCCCACTCGTGAGCCTGCTGCTATGTCTTTGCATGGCAGAAGGGACAGATGCTCCCTCATTAGTGACCTTTTAGGGCACTATTCCCACTCGTGAGGACACCACTCTCACGACCTAATCACTTCCCAAAGGCACCACCTGTCAATACCAGCAGATAGATTTCAGCATATAAATTTTGGAGGGACACATTCAGACTGTAACATTTTACCCCTAACCTCTCACAGGCAAAATGCATTGATTCCATTCCAATAGCCCCCAAAGTCTTAACTCATTCCAACATCAACTTAAAAGTCTAAAATCCAGTCTCATCTAAATATCATCTAAATCAGATACGGGTGAGAGTCCAGGTGTGACTGACCCTGAGTCACATTTCTCTCTCAGTGTGAGCCTGTGAACCCAAAAAATTGTATGCTTCCAAAAATACAGTGGTGGGACAGGCATAGGACAGACACTGCTATTCCAAAAGGGGAAGAGGCATGAGGAAAGTGGTGCCAGTTGAGTTCAAAACCCACTAGGGCAAAGAACGTTAAATTTTATGCCCCGAGAGTCATCTCCGACACCATATCCCGCCTCTGGACTCAGCGGGGTGGGGATTGCCTCCTCAAGTCTCTGGGCAGCCCTGCCTCCTGTGGCTTCACGGGGCACTGCCTTCACTGCCGCTCTCCCAGGCTGGAGTTAGACACTGGTCCTTCCACTGTTCTGGGTGCTGGGGACAGCCCCACTCCCACACCTCCCCACCTAGAATAAACCTACACTGCTATGAACAGAACATTATTCATACTGTTCTGATAGACTGAGGCTTTTTCTATGGCTCTCTTTTTCTCAGGTGCCCTCACCATGAGGAGTGGGGCACCCCACTCACACACCATCGCCCTCATGGGGCCTCTCTGTGTTGGCTCTGTTCCCATGTCGGGCCTGTGCCTGGGTCCTGAGGTTCTCCAGGGCATCCCTTGGAAGCTAGGAGGAGACGGCCACGTTCTCACAGCTCTTGCACTCTGTGCGTCTGCAGAGATGGCACCACATGGAGGCCACCAAGGCTTCCTGCCTGTGCCATCCAGAGAGACCATCTGAGCTGCACCTGGACCCACTGGAGCCACAGCTGGGGCGGCTGAGGAGCACTATACCTGATTGCAGGGAACAGACTTGAAATTGTTCTGCCCCCAAGGTCCTGGCATTCTGGGCGTAAGGTGGGTGGGGCAGCCCCATCGATCGCCTGCGCGGTCCTTCTTCAGTTGACTTGATGAGCAGCATCTGGCTTCCCTCTACCATATGCATCTCCTTATCCAATGTAGCCTGGCTACAATCTTGAAGTTCTCTCCTGAACATGTTTTCTGCTTTTCTACTCTCTGGCCAGTCTAAGACTTTTCCAGATTTTTCGGTTCTGCCTTCTTTTTCCTGATAAATTCCATCCTTCATTTGTTTCTCTCTGTTTGCCCTTTACCACAGGCAGTTAAGAAAAGTCATGCCACACCCTCGCTTTGCTATTTCTTCTGCCAAATATCCTATTGCATGACTCAGAAGTTCTACCTTCCACAAAACACAGAACATGAGCATGATTCAGCCAAGTTATTTGCTGCTTTATGACAACGATGGCCTTCCCTTCAGTTTCCAATAACACGATCGCATTTCCGTCTGAGACCTCATCAGGATGGCCTTTCCTGTCCACGTTCCCACCACTCATCATGGCCACCTAGGGAATCGCTAAGAGGAGGGCTGCTGGAGGGCAAGACCTGAGTCACTCTGCTGTCTTAGAAGCCCCCGGAAACCAAAACCCAAGGGAAAAAGCGAGGTGACTTCAAATAGTGTAGAAATTGTTCAGCATGGAAGCTGACCATACCTGCAGCCACCACCTCTTCACAAAAAGGTCAGCTCTACCACGTGCACCTCCAGGGAGCTGAGATCAGGTGGTAAATCCCACCTTTAATTTGTTTCTCTCTGTTCAGAGTCCTCCTCTTCTTAGGAGCCCTCATCAGAATCACCCTTAAGGTTCTGTTCATGGCCGTGTAGGTTTGTTTCTAGCATACGCCTCCAAATTCTTTCAGACCCTGCCCATTACCCAGTTCTAAAGCTACTTCTACATTTTTAAGTATTTGTTACCCCGGCACCTCACTTTTGGTACCAGTTTCTGTCTCAGTCCATGCATAGTCCGTGCTGTAACAAGGACACCTTAGTGTAGGTGACTTCTGTACAACAGAATGTCGTTGCTCGTCGTTCTGCAGCCTGGGAAGTTGAAGAGCAAGGGACCAGCAGATGTGGTGTCTGGTAAGGGCTCTCCGCTTCAGAGATGGCGCCTTGCTGCTGTGTCTTCACAGGCAGAAGGGACATTGGGCTCCCTGGGGCTCTTTGGTGGATGCCCTAATTCCACTCACCAGGGCCGTACCCTCAGGACCTGCTCACCTTCCAAAACCCCCACCTCTTAATGCCAACACACGAGGGATCAGAATTCTACGCATGAATTTTGGAGGGACACAGACATTCAGACCGTACCAGTTATTGTTCAAAGCAAAAGAGTGAAAGCCAGCAGATAATATACTAATGATTTATTTAGATTTATTTTAGTCACGCTAATTGCCTTCTTACGGTAAACTTTCTGAGTCAATTGAGCTATTTAGATGCGAACTTAGATTTGAAGGTTCTGCAATGCCAGACTTAGAAAAATCAATATATTCCAATCATTCATATACTCAGCGAACACACTGACACCTACTGTGTGAGGGATTCGGTGATATGGGCTGGGGAAGCAGTCTTGCGTAAGGCAGCTACCGTCTCCGACTTCACTGCCTGGCAGGGGGAGGCCGAGAGGCTGTCCCCAGCTGAGACACGAGGTGTGGCCTATGTTAGGCCAACAGGGAAGTGCCAGGAGCGTAATATAACAAGGAGGAGCCACCACAGCTCACAGGAGGGTCTCCAGATGGACCCACCATTGCAGAGTGAGTGTAAGGAGAAGAGCAGGACTAGGGAGCGTGGGTCTGAGAAACAGTTCCGATTAAGAAGGAGTCCAGGAAGGAATCCCTGAAAAGAAAATGAAGACCAGGCAGACAGAGAGACAGTAAAGGAGCCAGCAGACAGGTCTCCCAGAGAAAGAGGAGGTTAGGAGGACGGAGCGGTCCACAGGACCCAGGGCCTCTGCAAAGCGATGGTAGAATCCGCACCATTTTTAAAGTGAGTTGGGGGCAGCCACGGTGGCTCACAGCTGTAATGCCAGCATTTTGGGAGGCTGAGGCAGGTAGATCACTTGAGCTCAGGAGCTCAAGACCAGCGTAAGTAAGCAACATAATACAAACAAAGTGAGCCAGGCATGATGGTGTGTGCCTGTAGTCTCTGCTACTCAGGAGGCTGACAAGTGAGAATCGCTCGAGCCTAGGAGGTTGAGGCCTCAGTGAGCTGTCATCACGCCATTGCACTCCAGCCTGGGTGACAGAATGAAACACTGTCTCAAAATTAAATAAAGACATAAAGAAAATTAAAACACGTTGGGGAGAGGAAGAAGAGGGGCAACTGGAGGGAGATCTGGGCTAGAGAGAAACATTTTAGAAAATCCCTGTACAAATCAAATGCAGCAGATTATCTCAGAGGTCAACTGGGTGAACCGTGGCTGGGAAATGGACCAACTCAGAATACATGCTGGTGGCTACTGTGGAGGTTCGGGAAGGATGGACTCATGATGTGTCCACACAAGGCTGTGTGGAAGCCTGGGTTGAGTCTGTGTCCCAAGAAACACCCGCTAGTGGGTCCTGGTGTGGGACCCACCCCCAGCCCCAACCCCAGGAGCATGAGAGCAGGTCCCCCCTTCCTGCCCCCTTTGGCTTTCTGCTCCACTCCCAGACCGATCTTCTCCATCAGCCAACATTTTCCTAGAAGGGCAGAGAACTTACACCAGGAGGGGACCTCCGAGTTAGGAGGAGAGGCTGGAGACTGTGACTGGTCCCCAGTCCAGACCCATTCACCTGATCTTGGCTCTGTGGAGGTGAACGTGTGGAGTTACCCTGTCTGTGAAGAGATGGTCACTGCAGGTATGGACAACTTACATGTTCAACGACTGCTGTGCTGTCTGAAGTCACCTCACTTTTCCCCTGGGCTTTGGTTTCTGGGGTCTTCTAAGAGGGCAGAGTGACTCAGGTCTTTGTCGTTAGCAGAGGGCCATGGTTTTATGCTGCTCAGTAGGTTCTAAGAGAGCGTCCTGGGAACCTGCTGCTATCAGCCCAGAACAGTTTTGAGGTCTCTGGGAATGAGCTTGGGAAGGTGAGTCAAGAGCGACTAAAAACGATGAAGCGCATTTGTGGCTGGGTGTTGTTTTCTGATGAATCACGATCTGGAGAAGCTATGGCCGCTCTTAACAGCGATCAAGTGTCTGCCGCCTGAACTCTTGCCTGGCATGTCAGATCCGCAGCTTCCAAGAAAGTGCTACTGTTTTGCATGACAAAGTAATATTCGGTGCAAAGAAATCACTGCCAAACTGAGCAGCCAGTAAATTCTATGACCGCATTCACCATAATTCCCAAATGTAAACCAGTAGTGAATTGTTATTCATAAGCAGCAGCCTGTCAGAAATCAGGGAAATGTGGGAGAGGCCTGCAGAAGCTGACCTGCTGTGCCTGCGGACGCTGATGGCTCCCTTCGTCAATGCAGACCTGGGGCGAAGTGGGCAGGGGGTAGTCCCTGAGCAGTCCCAGGCCGAGAGCCCGGCACAGGACTGGAAATACACATCAAGGTTCGCAGGCTGTCTGGTCTTAAGGAAGTTACAGCATAAGCAGGAGCATGTCAGTAAATTCACAGCAATTCCCTGGTGCAATTCTGTTTGCAAGTGACACTCCTCACTTTTTGCAAATGACACCTCTCACTCTTGCATGACTGGCTGTAATAGAAGCAAAACTCAGGTGCATCCTAGAGCACATCCCTGGAGAAGTTTCTATATGGGGGATGAGCTTCTAAAGTAATTGTAATTTAGTTAGAAATTTAGGTGTGAGTACCTGGTATTTTTAGTAGGTCTCTTTTTCTTGGTAATTTATACATCAGCTGAGATGCTTTTCGTACCACAGCCAGAAGTTAACTTCTAATGGATTATATGTTTTGTTCTCTCAGGATTTCTCTGTTACCTGTTCTTCATACCGTGTACATGTAAGAAGTATATATGTGTACATCTGTGTGTGTGTGTGTGTGTGTGTGTGTGTGTGTGTGTCCTTGGCAGCAGTCTTTTTTTTTTTCTTTTTATTGCATTTTAGGTTTTGGGTACATGTGCAGAACATGCAAGATAGTTGCATAGGTACACACGTGGCAGCGTGTTTTGCTGCCTTCTGCCCCTTCACTCATATTTGGCATTTCTCCCCATGCGCAGCAGTCTTAATTCCCTGGGTGATTACTAAACACTTGAGGAACCGTGAACTGCAAAGAATTGAATCTCGCTGCCTGAAGGTAGAGGACGGGAGTCGTCTTGCTCCCCTTACGCCTTCAGGGGCCTGGCAGGGTCTCCTGCTGCTGGGGCTCATCCTGCAAGAGGCGGCTGGTATCCAAGCAGCCCACCCTGACCGCTCCCCAGGAAAGAGGGCAGGGCAGTTAGAGGCAATGCTCCACAGAACTGGGAATCTCTGTGGTATAAACCCGGTGGAAGGGAGGAAAAAATTTCAAATAATTGATATTTAGTTGCATTGACCGTGAAACCAGCCCTTCCAGAGCAACATCTCTGGCCCGGGCAGCACTGCGCCCCTTGGGTGGAACGCAGGTGTGGGAGGAAAGGGCTTGGAGAAGCTCGCACCTGGGACACTGAAGCAGTGATCGAGGAAGAGCAATGCCTAAGTTCGGTCCACCAGGAGAAACAAGGAAAGGCCAGCGCAGCGAGCAGAGACAGAGGAAGGGCCGGCGTAGCGAGGAGAGCTCCTCGCGGTTGTGGAGAGGTCAGCAGACAGGGCGAGGGACCGTGGAAGCGGGGCTCCAGCCACCACGGCAGGGTGAAGGGGAGCTGCACCCAGAAAGCCATGGCACATCCAGCGTCAGGAGGCCTGGGCGTCACACCCACCGCCTGGAGTTTCACTCCGCAGGGTGCAGAGGGGCGTAGTGTTTTGCATTAGAAAGGGACCGGAGAGCACCTTGGATTTCAGAATTTGAATGGAAGCAGCAGAGAGAGGGGATGAGTGTGGGTGCAGGGGTGTGGGTGCAGGGGTGTGGGTGCGCAGAGGCTTCTCCAGAGTTAATGCAGCAAGTAAGGAGGACGTCCAGGGCCAGGGCGGAGGTGCTGGGAACGCAGGGGAAATGGCAGACTCCAGAGACACCTAGGGAAAGCTGGTCAGAGTCAGCGCCCACCCCCAGTGCAGTGTGAGGAGGGGGTGCGGCAGTGTCTCCCCATTTCAGGTTCTGGAGCCTGGCTTGAGGGCCTTGCAGTTCATTGAGTTAAGAAGCAGAGAAGGAAAGGGAGGTTGTTGCTGTTTTGG
Organism: Leontopithecus rosalia; assembly: GCA_028533165.1. Taxonomy (NCBI): domain Eukaryota; kingdom Metazoa; phylum Chordata; class Mammalia; order Primates; family Cebidae; genus Leontopithecus; species Leontopithecus rosalia. The sequence goes on from CM052648.1 coordinate 190,958,613, forward strand.
GGGTTTTTGCTGGGAGCAAAGTTGGAGGAAAGGAGGTAAGAACTCCAACTCGAAGCCTGCCGGGTTTGAAGTATCTGTAGACCCTCTAGACAGAGGCGTCCACGAGGGAGGTAGGAGCCATCCGCCTCTGCGTGTTCGCTGAAGCCATTTGCTGTGAACGAGGTATCCCACCTAACCAGTTTGGAGGGGAAGGGAGCAGCAAAATTCAAAGTTCAGCACAATAAGAATCAGGAGGGGGGCCGGAGGTATGAAGAGAAGCCCAGGCAGGTCCGGGCCCACCAGGGCAACCCATTCCAGGCAGGAGGAAGGACAGCCGAGCCGGGCCACAGGGGTCCCCAGGGCCGGGAGGGCCTCACAGCGGTGACTGGCGGTGTTGCAGACCCTTGGAGAAGGGTCAGGCCAGAAACAGCTCACCCGGGTTCAAGGTGTGAATGGGGGACAGGAAGTGGCTTTGGAATATGTCCAGGTTCTATTTGAATGGAGAAAAATGTCCCCCGTCACCATGCTTCCTGAAAGAATGTGCCCACGCTCTGGGACGTGAGGGCAGGAGAGCTGTGGGCTTCTCTGCCAGCGGCCTTCCCCAAGTCCTGCCCCTGCTCCCCTGCCTGTCAGATGTGAGAGGTGTTGCCACTGAGGTGTATCCAAAGCCCGGCCATGCAGAGCCGCCCTCTCTGGCCGCCTCTCTGGCCGTCATTTGGGTCATGGATCCTTAGGAGAGGAGGAGGAAAGTGTTAGTGTGGAAGGCCTTTCATATGGCTGGGCGTGGACACAGAGAGAAAGCTCCACACATCCTTGCAGAATCGCTCCTACCTGGCTCGACAGCACATTCACAGTGAGACAAACCCAGAAGGTCATAATGAGAGCAGAAGACCACGACAGCCACATGACACACACACACGCAAACACACATATACACACATAAACACACATGCACACACCTATACACAGCACATATACACATGCACACACATACACATTCTTGCACAAAAATCTCACAAAAACATTATAGGTGAAGCTTCCTAGGAATAATCTTATTAATATTAAGAAGCTGGCCACCCAGGTTGTGATGGGTAAATCACAATATGGACATTCCAGCCCTCAAAGAAAGCAATAAGGTACCGTGATCAGCGCAGCCCCACCCTAGGTCTCGAGTTTCCCTCTCTCATATGAACCCTGTGCATCTCTGGGGGTCTGCGCTGGACCCGCTACACCTCTGTGAACACCAGATGCGCAGGAAGCATAGCAGGGGCAGTGTGGCTGCGCCCAGTTGCTGCCTTCTATTTTGTGGATGAAAACTGCTATTGATTTCTCTTTTAACAAATGCCGTTGGGAAGAACCAGTGTTCTGGAGGCTGTTTTCGCCGGTGTCATGAGAACAGGGAGCCAGCTGAGTCACTTCTTTGGAATGGACGTTAATGTCACTTGGTTTCCTCTCACCCAGGACCCGGGGCTTCATGTCTGGACAAATGAGCCACCCATTATCTTTCCACCAGACTGAAGAAAGATCAGTTTCTTGTGGTTTGTTGTTCTTTTTTTAATTGCGGATGTGTGTTCAGTGTTTGCCCAAATAATCACTCCAAACCGGGGAGTCTTGGGGGAGTACAGGATGTCCAGATAGCACCAGCCCTTTGTTAACGGGAGAGATGACAGACAATAACCCCAGCGTGGTAAAACCTGGCCCACACGTCCCTCCGCCCCGGGGCCAGTGCTGGGGCCATCAACTGGCCCTGGCAGCCAGTGTCTGACCAGCATCAGACACTCGGTGTTCCTGTGGACAGTAGCTTTGCACAAATTCCCAGCAAGGTGATTTCCAAAATATCAGATACCTTCAAAGAGATGACGTAGACTGCCCTGCAGTCTCTCATCACTGGGAGACTCTGACACCCTGGGGCATCTTCTGACTCTAAGCAAACATAACTCTCATCACTGGGAGACTCTGACACCCTGGGGCATCTTCTGACTCTAAGCAAACATAACTCTCATCACTGGGAGACTCTGACACCCTGGGGCATCTTCTGACTCTAAGCAAACATAACTCTCACCACTGGGAGACTCTGACATCCTGGGGCATCTTCTGACTCTAAACAAACATAACTCTCACCACTGGGAGACTCGTTCTGTTCTTGGACAGCCCCCTGGGACCCAGTGACACTGACCCCAAGTTCCCCACCTCATGTGTGGACTTCTGCCGCTGGTGCCATCACCTGGAACCTCCCCGAAACCTTCCCGTTCCGACTTTGCCCCTGACACCCATTCTCCGCGTCTTTCCTTTTCTTCTTAGTGTCTCTCCCGAAGTCAAAGTCAAAGCCACTTTCATACTCTTTGGTTTTCTTCATGACAAAACATGTGACTGATGCCATCAGCTTGCTTTGTTCAGAAATCAAACCAGTCACATCTTTGTTCAGTCTGGTGGAAAGATCGTCAGAACGGATTTAACAGTAACATCAGCTCTCTCCTAGAAAATCCGACCAGGTGACATCAGGGAATATTTCTATTTCCTAAATGAAGAAACGGAGGCCCAGGGAAGGGTAGTGACTGTGGTCACAGAACCGGAAGAGCGGGGATTCAACCTAGGACGCACTGAGCAGGTTTCACATCACGTGAATCCGAGTTTAACGGATGATTGTTAAATCACTTCGCTTGGTTCGCAAACCAAATGGCCACCATTCTGCCCTTTTCTCCTCCCAGCTGTCTTCTCCCCGATGCTCCTAACCCCTCCCTCACGGCCTGTGGGGTCACTGCGGGGACTTCCACCGCTGCCTCCTGTGTCTCATCTCAGCTCCTATCTGAGGTCAGCACCTCCAGGTCTCCTCAGCCTTAACCGCCTTCTCCCGAGGAGCCTGAGCTTCCACGAGGTGGGCTCCTGCTTTTCCCAAGTCACCTGAACACAAAGCTCATCCTCCCCCAGGTCCAGCTGAACCGGGCTTCAGAATATACTTAACCAGCCAAACTTTTTAGCATGTGGAACTCCGCAGCTGTTTAATCTTCCGAATGCAGCCATTTTTCAACAAGCCATCTATTCAGAGAAACTGGAGAAAGCGTAGGTTATGTCTAAATATCTCCCTGGCGTGTGTTAATGCTTCAGAATATCAGCCTGCAACCCCAGGGCCTCCTCTGCATACCTTTTGACCAGCCTTGCTAAAAAGTAACAGGAATGACTGGTTTGGGTTTCACCTTCTTTTTCTACCCATCACTGTCCAGCAGGGAGGGGGATTAACGAGCCGTGAAATAGCTACAGTTGAGCAGGGTCTGGTTAAAGCAGAGAAGCAGTGTTCTTAAATCCCCTCTGCAGGACTGAGGCTGGCTTGGTTTTGTGTGGATTTCCTTGAAACCCAAGCATACGTTGTTTACTTTTGCAGACAATTTGTCCATCTGCTTTTGGCTTAATTACAACTTGAGGAAAGTCGGTGGAAAAGAGATATTGGGAGTCCAAAGTCATGTCTGTTCCCCGAGGGAAGTTTGTATGTGGGTGACAGTGCCCTACAGAACTGGTTTGAAAAGCCCCGCATGAATCCTGTCTTCTGTATACCAGCCGAGCGACCCGAACCTCTCTGTGCCTCAGTTTCCTCGCCCATAAAATGGGTACAATGACAGCACTTCCTCGTAGAGGTTTATGAGGATTAAATAGGCTGGCTGTTGGAAAGTGCCCCAAACAGTGAGCACTCTAGAGTGTTAGCACTGTTACAGCTCAGTCCCACCAGGGGTCAACGCTAATAACCTGAAACCATTATCTCATGCACTGGTGGTCTGGGTCTCACAGGGCCACCAATACACAAATTTGGAACACTTCCCGTTAAGCAAGTCAAAGGGGAGAAAATTGTCAAACGAATCAGTGAGTCTGTTCAGCCACCCTGTAGAAAGAAAAATGGAATGTGACATGCTCTTTCGACATCTTTGGAACTCTGCAGTCAGGATTTTCCCCATGGGTGGTGAGCTCCCCGTGACAGATGAGGGACCTGCCCTCTGTCCCACCGAGATGAGCCATTGTAACACAAAGCAATCTCAAAACTGTTGACATCACTGCCACTTTCAAATCTGTGCCTCCAGCCGAGGGCCGGTGGATTCTACTGTCTGCCACCTGGTGTTCACCACCAGAACTGCACGCCACTCACACCCAGGCACAGAAACGGCCAAAAGACCAAACGGAAACATACGTTTGTGGACATGAGGTTGAGATCTGAATTTAAACCACAGATATCCCATAGGCATGGAACGTCTTCCTTTGACAGCTCTCTCACAGACCTGCGCTGGCCGACTCGCCCTTTCCTCCGTGACCTTTAAGCCCCTGAGTCACAGGAGTTGCACTGAATTGCTTATGTGGATCTGGCTTATCACCCACAGTTGTCCTCAAAATACTCGGTTCAAATGTTACCAGAACTAAATCTGGAGGAGGGAGTCCTGGCGTTCCAGAGCCCTTGCCTCATGCTCCAGCGCAGTCCCAGCAGATGGCCTGGTTTATCTAATCAGATGCTGAGTGCGGGCTGCACCCAGCCCGCCTTTCCACAAGTCTGGTGGTCTCCTTTTTTATGACTCTGCTTGAGAGGCCTGGAAAACATTCTCCCTGATAATGCAGGTGATAAAACCAGATCATCTGGTGGAATGAGCAATCAGAAATTCCACTGGGCAAGCACAGAGCTTGGAGGAAAGTCGAGATTGCGGAGGACATGTTTTCCAGTAGATGAAGGTGACTGAAGGACTTGAATGGGGGGTGGGGGGAACCAAAGGAGAGGGCGAAGTCCTCTAGAGCGGATGCTCGGCTTCAAAAATCGGGAACTCAGTATAATGGTCAGAAACGTGGTCTAAAAGTAGAAGACTCCACGTGGGAAGAACATGAATTTTGGAGCCAGGCAGAGGGGTAAATAGCAATGCCACGATGCATGTGTTTAACAGACAGCACAGGGAGCTCATTCTGTGTGTCAAATCCTGCCAGGGATGCTGAGGACAGAATGTGAATGAGGCATGAGCCCTACTTCCAAGGGCCTCTCCGTCCCATGTGAGTGTGGGGCAGAGATGGAGCGTGGCAGTGCCCTGCAGTATGCTGTGGTGGAAGGAGCCCCGGCCACCTCCTCCAGCTGTGAGGAGGGGAGGATGTCCCCAGACAACCCATGCTTGAGTCAGGTCCTCTACCCCTGAGAGCCGCAGACAGTGAGGGCTGCCTATGCCATGGCCCTGAGCTTCCAGAGAAACGGGCCCAACCGCTAGGCACTCAGTTAGATTGGAGCGTGGAGCGCATTGTGCCAGCGTGGGAAGGGGCACTCCAGGGCGGCAGGGGACAAGCCTGAAGGCCATGGCGGCTGGGGTGCGGTGTTCACAGAGCCTGCAGAGCTGACAAGGTGGCTAGGGAGAAGGCAGGCAGAGCTCTCAGAGACCCCACCACTTCCAGTTCACAAACCAGACATGAGCCAGCAGTGCTAGGTGGTGGAGAGCGGCCCAGACCATGACGTGGGACCCTCAGTGTGAGGGACCCTCAGCGCACGTGGGAAGTGAGTGTGTGGGACCCTCAGCATGTGGGACCCTCGGCACAGCGGCATGGGAAGTGAGTGTTGCCACGTGCGAAGCACCACTGGGTCCAGGGGCTGTGGGTGAGACGCTCATCTCTCCGGGCTGTCCCCTCACCTGTGGTGCAGGAGAATTAGACCCGCTCCCGGCTCCCAGACCTGCCTGTGAATCTGAAGTGCGTGAGAGCCTTGCTGAAAATATCAGATCCTGACTGGGTTGTGGCTCCTGCCTGTAGCCCCAGCACTTCGGGAGGCTGAGGCAGGAGGATGGCTTGAGCCCAGGAGTTTGAGGCTGCAGTGAGCTCTGATCGTGCCACTGCAGTCCAGCTGGGCAACAGCAAAACCCTGCCTCAAAACATATATATTACATATACATAAATTCCCTGTCCTTTCATGGGTCATAAGCATGGTGCTGGAGCATTCACACTCGTGTGTGAGACATGCCTCTCTCAAACCTGGTTAAAATACCAGCACATGACCCATCTCACATGAAAAATCTAAAAAGAAAAAAGCAAGAAAAAGGAAAAATATATATATATGAAAATTCCCAGGCTCCTTCCCTTGACCCCCAAACGGCTAGACCAGAAAATTCACAAGGTCTGAGACTCCCCGTAGGTGGTACTTTGGCAGCCGGCCCAGCCCAGCCCTGGGACAGGGACCACTTCACAAGGATCACACGGAATCCTGTTAAAACGTAGGACAGGAGGGGCCCAAGGGTCCTGATTGCTAGTGAGCCCCCAGGTGACTCTCACACTGCTGACCCCCAACCTCTCTCAGGCACCCCAGATGCTCTCTGAGGTCCCTTCCAAGTCCAATATTTTATGAAGCCTTTGGAAAAGTAATCAGTTACCAACGGCAAAAGAGCCGAGCTGTGAATGTGAAAAGTGATAAGATACTGGTCTGGTTTCAAATGGCTGTCACTGTCTCTAAGACTTGTAGGGAATGAGGTGTATGAAGGAAGACAGAGGTTGTTTTTGTATCGTAATGTATGAGAAGGGAATATTCTTTTATCCAACATAAAATGAATCCGTACTCCAGGTAAGAACTTCGGAGCCGCGTTTCTCTTTAGTGTCCGTGTGGTAGAATTTTTTTGGTAAATTATCTTTCCCCCCGTCTTTACGTAGCAGCAACATAGTGGGTGAATCTCAAATGCATTGTGCTAAGTGAAAGGAGCCAGGCTCAAGACTCCACACTGTATGGTTCCGTTTCTGTGAGTGTCTGGAAAAGACAAATTCCTGGGAGGGAGAAACAGGAGGAGCAGAGGTTTGGAGAAAGAAGCATTTGACAGCGAAGGGGCCACACCCGGAATGCGGGGTGACACGGAGCTCTTCTGTCTCTTGCCGAAAGCCGAGGTTACACAACTCTGCATTCGTTAATGGCACACCAGATAACCCACCAACAAAATGAATTTTATTGTATGTAAATGAAAAGATAAAATATCTTTTAGAGGAGTAAGAACTCTAAGTCAAAATAAAGTCACAGATAACTAGGCGGTGGCCAGAGGAGGAGGGGAACAACGGTTATCAGGCCTTTTCTAACAACAGAAAAGGCGGGGCTCGGTTTAAAGCATGTCCTATTCAGGAATGTTTCAAATAAAGATAAGGGGAAAATGCGGTGTGTCCCAACCAGTTCAGACCCCGCCCCACGCCCACCACCCCACCCTCCTTTCCCCTCCCCACGCCCACCACCCCACCCTTTTTTCTTATTTAGCAGATGTGGTGTTTGCTTTTTTGTAGAACCAACTCAATATAATGCTAACTTCAAGAATACTTTTCTCTCATATGTATAGACTGCTGTTCCGTCTAAGTGCAAAATAGATATAACTCTCGGTCCCGTCCCTGGGCTATGCCACAGACAGGGAGAAGGCACCCTGGAAGACCGGCGGCTTGCTTGCTAACCCCACGGGGAGCCCGCCTTTGGGAGGCTGCCCACGCATCTTTCCTCTCACTGCCTCCACCTGGGGCAAACTCCACAGGGCTGTCAGCCGCTTGTGACCTGCAGAGGCCCATGGGGTAGTGACAGTCCCGTGGCACAGTGGGAGCACAGCTTCTCAGCCATGAGTCATGCCACGCTCTTGGGTGGGAAGAGGATCTAAGAATATCAGGAAAAACATTGGCACGTGCAGTTGGCACATGAAAATGAGTAACCTGCGAGTCAGGTCATAGGTATAGACAACTAACGCTTTTAATGACCAGTCATGGTGAGATTCTGGTAGCTCAGTAGTTGGCTCCTATGCTAATTGTCACTCTAACCATGTAAGTAGAGGCCACCACCTCAGCGTCCGTTACCTCTCCATGACTTCCAGGCTGCGGGACGGTGATGCTTTGGGCATTGATATATTGCATGTCAGTGATGCTCAACTAGAAAGGGCGTTTCATATCCATTCCAGGTCTGACAGCCAGAGCTCTCTGCATGCTGCCTCTGACTCCGGAATCTGCTTCCTCCTGGCCCCTTCCGCAGGTGCAGTCTGGACTCCCAAGGCCCTGAACTCATCCATAATCAGACTCCAAGTTTTCTTAGAGGACAAGCAGGCTTAGGAAATCACGTCAGTCTATTACACAATGATTCACATTCAGGCAAATGAAATGTACTTATTGCTAAAAGCACGGAGGTAATAAAAGGCTTTTCCAGAAAATCGACTTTTCCAACACCTGCCAGGCAAAATCATATCCAGACTATAAAAGGTTTGGGCTAAAAGCCATTGAGAGCAACCACCCATGTGCTGCCTATTTTTAGAATAAGGAGCAGGGGTTTTCAGACTCACTGATACTGTGGGTGGGGAATAGGAGATGATCCACTTGTTCTCTGCTCTGAAATGTGCATCTACTCCAGTCAGATCATTTCGGACAAAACTGTGTAATAGCATCTTAAAATTCTAGGTGGTACCTTCTGGGTTTTGAAAAACTTTTCATGGAGATAAAGCATAACGGAAACCAGTGGCTTCCCCGACTTCAACTTCACGCCTGAATGTCATTCAGTCCCGACCCACTTTCCATTCTGCCGCCCTGTGGGCTGCGCCCCAGACAGTTCTCAAAATTTCTGTCGATATCACACTCAGACAGACCAGATTCCGTACAAGGAGAGCGAGGTCCTGGTTTCTTCAGATTATTTCCCTGGCAGACGTTTTTTAAAAGCACGCAGCTGGATGGTTTTTTCCAAATGCCACTTTAGAGACGTACACTGTCCCTTTCCTAAATGCTCTCTGTCGTGTAAGCTCCCTTGCAGGAATACCTGGAGGGGACATAGTCTCAGTCGCCAGGCAACATGCCTGTGACGTCAGGGCGTGTCTTCATCTTTGCCTTCACTCAGCTCCTCTTTTGTTGTTTGTTTTTAGGACCAGGTTACTGAGGCATAATTGACATACAAGTCATTGAATACTGACAAATGTATGCAGCCATAGAACTCCCAGAGTCGTGCTCTAGAGCAGGTCCGTTTCCCCAGAACCCTTCCTTGTACCCTCTCAGCTAATTCCCTCCCTCCACTCCAGCACTGGCAGCCACTCATCTGTTTTGCGTCTTTACTTTTGCCTTTTCTAGAATGTCATAAAAATAGACTGTAAGTTGCGTTTTGTGTCTGGCTTCCTTCACAGAGCAGAATGCCTTTGAGATGCAGCCTTACTCTATACACGTCGGGCACTGTGTTCCTTTTTTATTGCTGAATAGCCATCCCTGTCATAAGCTAATTTAATAAAACCAGGATGGACATTGTCATACAGGTCTTGGTGTGGACATATGCCTTCGTTTCCCTAGGGGGTATACCTAGGAGAGGAATTGCTGGGTCCCGTGGTGGGTGGATGTTGAACTTTAGAGGGAACTGCCAAGCTGTCTTCCCCAGAGGCTGCATCCTTTTGCATTCCTGCTGGCAGCCAATGGGATTGAAGGTGCCGGCCTTGCCAGTTCCAGGCGCGACCACCTTTCGCTGTGTGTATTCGCCATTTTAGCCCATCGCAGTTACATCTTCTGTGGATTTAATTTGTTTTTCCCTAATGACCAGTGATGTTTGGTATCTTTTTTTTTTTTTTTTTTTTTGAGACGGTGTTTCGCTCTTGTTACCCAGGCTGGAGTGCAATGACGCAATCTCGGCTCACCGCAACCTCCACCTCCTGGGTTCAGGCAGTTCTCCTGCCTCAGCCTCCGGAGTAGCTGGGATTACAGACACGCATCACCATGCCCAGCTAATTTTTTGTATTTTTAGTAGAGACAGAGTTTAACAATGGTGACCAGGATGGTCTTGATCTCTTGACCTTGTGATCCACCCACCTTGGCCTCCCAAAGTTCTGGGATTACAGGTGTGAGCCACCACGCCCAGCCTGTTTAGTATCTTTTAATAGGTACAACTTCTTTGGTGAAGTGTCTGCTCAAAAATCTTTTTCCACATTTTGCAGTCGGGTTGTTCATTCCCTTATTATTGAGTTTTGAGAGTTAGTTAGATGTTCTGGATAAAAGTTGTTTGTCAGATGTGTGTTTTGCAAATATGCCCCCCGGTCTGTCCCTGGCCTTTTTATTTTTAACAGTATATTTGACTATCAAACTTTTTTAATTCTACCCAACTTTTTCTTCTATAGGTTGAGATCTTTGTGTTTTATCTAAGAAATCATTGCCTAATCCAAAGTCAGAAACATTTTCCCCTTGTTTCCTTCTAGAAGTGATACAGACTTAGCTCTCACATTTAGGTCCATTTTGAGTCAAGTCTGTATATCGAGTGACATAAAGGTGAAGGCGTGATTTTTTACATGTGGATGTTACTTACTTTGTACTCACACTAGTACACAGTCTACATCAAATAATTTTGGAGGGCAGAAATTCTCAGGGTTTGTGTAATTCTACCTCATATAACTGAAATTCTTTTTTTTTTTTTTTTTTTTTGAGACGGAGTTTCTCTCTTGTTACCCAGGCTGGAGTGCAATGGCGCGATCTCCACTCACCGCAACCTCCGCCTCCTGGGTTCAGGCCATTCTCCTGCCTCAGCCTCCCGAGCAGCTGGGATTACAGGCATGCGCCACCGTGCCCAGCTAATTTTTTGTATCTTTAGTAGAGACAGGGTTTCACCATGTTTACCAGGATGGTCTCGATCTCTTGACCTCGTGATCCACCCGCCTCAGCCTCCCAGAGTGCTGGGATTACAGGCGTGAGCCACTGCGCCTGGCCATAACTGAAATTCTTAATAAAGAATAGTACCCAGGGGTGGGACAAATGTTTCATATGCTAAATAAGAAGATAGAGATAGAAGGTGTCAGGTTTAACCTCAGCTCTGTGTTGCGTGGAATCGGCTGCTGGCAGTTGTCTGTGTCAAATACTGAACAAATTCTAACCTTTACGTTATTGGAAGCTGCTACTAATTTCATCTTGCCAGAGTAGTCTCAAAATTGCTCAGAAATGCTAACTGATCATCCTTAAGAACAGTGAATGTTTCTAAATTTTGACTGGCAGAATTATTTTTCTAGAACCTAAAAAGTAGTCCCTTCTGCCCTTGGGGACATTTTACATATTTCAAATGTGTGGCAAAGAGCTCACAGAAATTAACTAGGACTTAGGTTGGAATCCCTGGAGAATCACCAGGAATTGCAGCCTTGGACAGGCCTTGAAGGGCTGGAACATATTGCGGAAGGGAGGGAGGGTCCGCCCTGGGGAACAGAGAGGATATGGGCGTCTGCTGGGCGCCAGTGCCCATAAAAGGTGAGACAGGAAGAGTCCATTTAGGAAGGAGAAGGGATTTCCTACTATTCAGATTTCAGCTGGTAAGTCATGAAAAGCTCATTCTTATTCTACCAGTAAAATACTGTACTACTGTAGATTAAAAATCCTGATGTGTAGTGAAGCAGTTTTTATCCAAGGAAACATTTTTTTTTCCTTCTTTGATAAATGAAACTCTTTCTACTCCCTTACCCAAGGAATATTTTAAGGTTAATGAACAATGAATGGAAGCCACAGGGTTGTGTGATGTGAGAGCCTGATTAATCCTCCATCTGTGTACCTTTGTTTAAGTCTGAGGCTGTACAGTACACTGCATGTGCCCATATCTGATAAGATTTTGCCTCTTTTCTCGGAAGTGAAATTCCCCAATTCCTGAAAGCTTCGAGTGTCAGGACCCTGAACGCATTCTCTCCACAGCTGTGGTATCTGAACAATGTGGGTTCAAGTCTGGACTCATTGCATCTGCCTTTTCAGAACGTAGCTTCCAGAACTGACCCGGATGCCCCATGCGTGCTCCAGCCATGACTTCAGACAGGGAAAAGCAATGTGCAACCCCCACATCCTCACGACAGTCAAAATGTATTCTGTCTTACAGATATCACTGAAGTATAAGGCCAGAACTGGTTTAATTCGAAATAATGTTTAACCAACATCAATACCCTATGTTTCTCTGCATGACTCAGTAAGCCAGACCTTCCTCCTGAGCTCCAACCCATGTTTAAGAGGTTTTTCTTACTGAAAGTCACTTATCTCTTCCCTTAAGAATGCCAGGATGGGGGTTAGGGTGGTCTCACATACTGGTTCTCAAACTTTAATATACCAAGGAGTCTCCTGGGGATCAGTTCAACAGCAGACTTGGGAGTTCTGGGGCCAGGCCTGAAACTCTGCATTCATAGCAAGCTTCTGGGTGATGCTGGCACAGACCTCCCTTGGAGCAGCAAGAGCCTGGTGGAGCCGGCCAGTTCCCCACAGCTGAGGGCACCACGGTCAGCCCTCACATTGGTCCCATCCGAGCCCCGGTTCTCTCTCCTCTCCACAGGAGTTCGTGTCACTGCATGGAGTTGCTGTGGGGACAAAATGAGGGAAACTATGTTTAAAACTTGTAACAACACATCATCTCAAAAGATACAGTTAGTCAATACTGTTCACTGTCCTGATTCCTGGGTAGTACTTCTATACTCACTGGATGGTCTGGTGGCGAGAGCCGGGCAGGGGTCAGGGGACGTGACGTTACCGCTCCTGTCCACAGGAGCGGCTTCTGAGAAGTACTTTGTGGATTTCTCAAGGACGTTGGAGGAATATTAGGAGCTTTAGAAATTTAGAAGCTTTTAAGATTGTTACCAAGACATTTAAACTAGACTCTTCACTTTCTGAGGGTAATTTTTGTTTTTAATGTCACATCACAAAAGGAAAGAAAGAGATGAAAATAACTTTTCCCATCGGGACTTTCTGACTGAGGATGGAAGTTGATAAGGATGGTGATTAGCACAAAGGAAATCCCTTGGCATGTACCTGGTCCTCCCAGCTGCTCTTTATAGATGTACCACGCTTCCTTAGTGGGCAGGAAATCCCGGGGAAAATCTCCATCCTGATGACCAAAGTGTGGCCTCCTCAGGCCATGATGTAGTGCATTTAGTCCCAGCAATGCAGGAATGACATTGTGCACAGAGGTGAGGGCTCCATCCGGGCGGACGAAGGTCTGACTCACGTTCTGCTCATGTTCTTCCCGGCTCTCCCTCAGCGGGGAAGCTGGATGGAATACTGTGAAATGTTCCATCTCATCAGAAGCTCAGGATGGGCTGTTTAGAAGTGATGCCACCTTGACACCCACTAGAATGGCTATAGCCAAAAAAATGGAAAATCACAAGTACTGGCAAAGGTACAGAGGAATTGGAACCTGTGTGCATTGCTGGTGGGCATGCAAAAGGGTGCCGGCAATGTGGAAAAAGAGATTTAGCCAAACCTCAAACATGTGATACTCCTGCACACGTATTTATAGCAGCACTATGTAGCAATTTTGCTCCTCGGAACACACGCAAAAGAATTCAGAACAGAGACTCAAGTAGTCAATCAGACACACATGTTCACGGCGGCACTATCCACGGTACCCAAAGGTAGAGACATCCCAGATGTCCAGAACAAATGAATGAACCCACTGTGGTCTGTCCACACGGGGGAATATTATGTAGCCATCAATGAATGGGGTAACGATGCATGCTGCAGTGTGAATGAACCCCAAAAACATTATCACTGAAAGAGGCCAGACGCAAAAGGCCACACATCGTATGATTCCATTATCAATGAATCTGCAGAGGCAGAAAGCAGATCGGCGCTCACCAGGCGCTGGGAGAAAGAGAATGGGGAGTGATTGCTGACGGGGTCTGGGACCTCCGGGGTGAGAAACGTGCTTTGGAACTAGACAGAAGTGGTGGATGCCCAACATGGCGAATGTACTAACCGCCAGAGTTGTATCCTTTCAAATGTTAGCTTTATGGTATCTGAGTTTGAGTTCCATAAAAAGGTTACAGCTTACTCCAGAAGAGGGAAGACTAGAGTTTTTTATTCCAAAGTCAGACTCCTCAACCAAGAAATATAGATGAGGAAGGAGTTTACTGACAATGAAAGGAAAATGAGTACATGACGTGGTTAGCCACTTTCCCCAGCAAAGGGAACTGAGGAAGGCTTAATGAATGAAGGTAAGAGTGTGGTTTTTTATCATCTAGACGTGCATATTTCCATTCTGGTTAGTAGCAGATGTTCCCTTTGAGCTGGCTCTATGAAACAATCCCACTGGTCACTGCTGCTTGTTTGCTTGGCTAAAAGATAATAATAATCCCACAGGAGATGTAGTTTGTGGGCACTGAGGGTGACAGTCCTGATAAGAAGCATTTCATCCCCTAGAAGACAGTCTGCGGACACTCACAGACCGCAGGCCTCGGCATGGTGAGGGGTTAGGGTTACATGGTACACAATCTTATAGTCCAGCATAGCCACAAGCTAAACAAAAATGAGGACCACTGGGAAAGGTCCTCAAAAGTCAGAATCAAAACGTTTTGTTCCCAAACATACGACAAATGTCATGTAATGAACCACTAAGTATTGAAGATGGAGTGAGCCTGGGACATCGTGCGGCCAGGGCCAGGGCCGGGGCCGTCCACCTTCCACGAGCCTCCTCGCCAAGGCAGAAACGATGCAGTAGCCTCCACTGGATGATGTTCTCCAAAAACGTTGAGTGCATGGGCTTCGCCTCAACTTAGGAGGCCTGAGATCAGGCTGCCCGAATGAGTACTGAGGTGGCATTGACAGGACCCCTCTGGGGCTTGTGGAGGGCAGAGGAGAATCCACCATCTCTGAAACTCTGACTTCGGTCCAGCTCAGGGAGCCCTGAGGGAGCTTTCCCAGATCCCCTTGGTTTGAGGGGCCAGGGGTCCCAAGCTTCGGGATACACCATCTTCCACCCACAGCTTTACCAAAGAATCGTCTTAACCAGTTCCCCTGATGTCGGGGGTCTAACATCTCAAGGCATTGCCGGACAGGAAGAGAAATGAATTTGGAGGTGAGATCTCCCCACACCTCTCCATGCTAATGCCTTGATGACATTAACACCGCCCCGGCTGCGTTTTTAAGTTCCTCATTTCACGTCAACGGCGTGGATTGCCGAGAACAGCAGTAGGGACACCCCGTGAAGACAGACACACTTCCCAGCTGAACAGATACGTAGGAAAAGTTACCTCGAGGCGAGAGAAGAGAAAACTAGAAAAATGGCCCCAGCCCCCTCCATCTCAAGGCGAGGCAGGAGTTTGACGTTTCACAGCAAATGAGGCTTGGCAGGTAAAGGTGCTGTGAGATGAATCAACCACAGACTCATTCGTCTCAAGAGGAATCGACATACATTTTTTTAAGTTTGCGCTAACCCGTGAAATATTAAAATGTAACTATAATACTGTCGTTAGTTCCATCGTAGGAGACACAGAACTACCCCTCCCCGTCTTTCTCATTTTTAAAACGTTTTTATTATGGCAAATTTATTTTTAATTTTTCTAATGTAAAGTTTTAAAATTTTGTTATAGTAAAAGTTTGCCTGCGTTCTCAGTTATAAGCGAGAGCTGAACAGTGTGAACGCACCGACACAGGGAGGGGAACAACATGTCCCAGGCCTGTGGGAGGTGGTGGGGGAGGGAGAGCATCGGGACAAACAGCGAGTACATGCTGGGCCTAACACCTAGGTGATGGGTTGTTTTATTGTATTGAGTTCCAGGGTGCTAATAAAGTCAGATAAACAGAGAGCTTCAAAGGTTACCATTTGGGTCACACTGCCGTGTTCACTTCCATGGTGGCGTTAAGTTCTTTCACGTTGTTGGATGACCTTCACCATCATCCATCTCCAGAACTTTCTCATCTTCCCACACCGAAGCTCTGTGCTCATGAAACACCCATTTCCCCTGCCCTTCCCCACCCAGCCCCTGGCAGCCTCATCCTCCCACTGTCTCCATGGCTTTGCCTGTACTAGGGACCACACAGAAAGGGACTCACAGGATTTGTGCTTTGGTGACTGGCTCCTTTCAGCACAGAGTCCTCAAGGTTTGTCCGTGTCAGGCTTAGGTGACCCCTTCCTTCCTCTTTAGAGGCTCAGTACTATTCCATTGTGTGGGTTTCCGTCCGTTGCGGGACACTCACGAGGTTTCCACCTTGTGGCTGTTGTAAGTCATGCTGCCGTGTGCACAGTGCACCAGTGCGAGCCCCTGCTTTCTGTACACCCCCAAGCAGACTCGAGGGATCCTCTAGTAACTCTCTTTGTTCATTTGTTAAGGAGCCGCCAGACTCTTTTCCAAAGCAGCTGCACCATTTCTCATTCCCGCCAGCAGCACACAGAGGTTCTGGTTTCTCCACATCCTCACCAACACTTGTAATTCGTTTTTTTAAAAATAATAATAACCATCCTAATTTGTATGGACAAACATTTTTATATGTTTCAGAAATTCTTTATTTTCTCTCTGTGTAAACAAAAGATTAATCACTTAAACGTCTGAGGGTCATTTTGATATCTGAATGCAATATACATTTCCACACCTACTGTATGCCTTATATTGAGGAAAATAGAGATAAAGTTGTAGAAATTCATTTGGAAATTTTTTTATACAAAAAGACCTTAAAAGAAGCCAAGTAAGTTCATTCTTTTATCCCAACATGGTATTATCATTTCACAATGAGATCATAATTTAGGATAATTTTTTTCTAACATTTTGTATTTTTTCTTCTTCAACTCCATGATTTCTTTCTTTAGCTATTGTGGCAGTAGGTGGTGGTATACATATAATGTTCCCTGCAGATTATAGCTCTTTAAAAACAACAAATGTCGTTTTGAAAGTAACAATAACCGATCATGAGTATTGATTGTGATCAATTGAGGAAATTGAACCTATGCTGTTCTCACAGGGTCAGCCTGGGCCAGTGGGCCCCCAGGGGTACACCGGGCCACCAGGACTACAAGGATTCCCAGGACTGCAGGGCCGCAAAGGAGACAAGGGTGAAAGAGGAGCCCCCGGAATAACAGGACCCAAGGGAGACGTGGTAGGCACCACTGTGGTGTTCCCCGGGCCTCACGAGGCTGGTGGCACCGCTGTGGTGTTCCCCGGGGCCTCATGAGGGCGGTGGGTATCTCAGCCTTGGTTAATTTCGTTCTCCTTCTTCACAGGGAGCAAGAGGCGTTTCTGGATTCCCTGGTGCTGATGGAATTCCTGTAAGTTTTATGGAAGATTAGAATTTTAAAACATTGCGTGCATTCTAGGCAGTACATTTGTGACTTGACTTCCTTTTTTGTTTATGACATGAAACATGTGGGGGCTATATGTGCGCATTCTCCCTGCGGAATTCAGTCAGACATTAAACAAACGGTTTGCTTTGTAAACGTCCTTATAGACTTGGCTTCAGAATCGAGGCTACTTTGCTAAACTGCATGGTGTTTGCTAATAAAAAACTAGAGTGCTGTCCAGATACACGCTCTGAAGAGCCAGTCTGGCTATCTCGCTTGAACTGTAGAGCAGCCCGCGTAGGAAGTACATCAGCCAAGAGCATGGGCAGCACGGAGCCCTACTGAGCATCTGTGCAGCCTCTTAAGGTCTTTAGAGTAACCACACATAAAACAAGAAAAAGAAAAGGCATGGTTTGTTCATGAGAAAAATCTCAAAATGCAATAAAATGTGTTTTTGTAACCTAGTTTACTTTACTTCTTGTGGCATAAAAAAATAAACAAAACAGCCTGACTCATAGCCTTCTTCACAGGGACCCATGAGCAGATTTCCCAGGGCTGGCTTCCTGGCCAGACCTGACCTCAGGGATCAATGTGTTTATCACACGTTCTGACCCGCCTCCCATCCGGCTACTGCTGTGGTTCTGAGACATCTGCTTCACCAGCTTCACACATATACACATATGTGTGTGCCCGTTCCCTGCAGGGGCAGATTGGTATCACCACACACGTACACACACAGGGAGAGATACCCCGATCCCAGGCAGCAAGAATAAGGCCATGCCTTGCAAAAGATGGCAGGGAGTGAGCAAGTGGCGGGCAGTCCCAGAGTCAAGCGTTTCCATCAGATCTTCATTCCCACAGCCGAGGAGACCTCTGCAGAGCAGAAGGAAACAGTCAGGGCAAAAGAAAGCAAGTCACATTTGCCAAGACAAGAGCTGCAAGCCAGTGATCTCAGGGTCACCTGAATGGTGGGCTCAGACAGACCCTTGGGCTCACCACACAGCCCTGAACAAGTAAGGAAATCACGTTCACATCAGCCAGAATCTTGAGAAGTGGACAGAAATAAGAATCTGCACATTCCAAAGATTAACAGATTAGCAAACTATTTTCGTGCTAATGGCCTGAATCTAATCACCCATTTTAAAACTACTCTTTTGAACTCTTTGGAATGTCTTTCAGTTTTTTCTCTGGCTGGAATCTGAGTTAAAGTGGAGTGGCGTTATGGAAAGCCATTGTAACTTACCTGTACCAGGTTTTCTTCGTGTTTCCACTTTATACTCACTCGATATCAGAGGCCAGTGTCTCATAAACTAGGGAGGAAGTAAACATAATTTGGAGGAATGATTGTGGTGAGCAAGTGAGGACCATTTTCTTTCTTTGTTTGTTTCTTTTTTTTTTTTTTTTTGAGATGGAGTAAAGCCCAGGCTGGAGTGCAATGACATGATATCTCGGCTCACTGCAACCTCCACCTCCTGTGTTCAAGCGATTCTCCTGCCTCAGCCTCCTGAATAGCTTGGATTATAGGCACACACCACCATGCCTGGCAAGTTTTTGTATTTTTAATAGAAACAGGGTTTCACCATGTTGGTCAGGCTGGTCTTGAACTCCTGACCTCGTGATCCACCCACTTCGACCTCCCAAAGTGCTGGGATTACAGGTGTGAGCCACTATGCCCGGTCATGAGAACAGTTTTCTATTTTCTATGGAACCTTGGTGCTGCTTGAAGGATCCAGTCTCTTTTAACTGCAGAACTCTGATACTACAAATTAAGTTAACATAAATGTCACCCCTCATAAGTAATCCATTAATGAATGTAGCGTTTGAGGGACCTAGATCATTTTAGCTGATTAGAAGTTATATGTAAAAAGTGATATGTGGCCAGGAGCGGTGGCTCATGCCTGGATCATGAGGTCAAGAGATCGAGACCATCCTGGTCAACATGGTGAAACACCATCTCTACTAAAAATAGAAAAACTTAGCTGGGCATGGTGGCACATGCCTGTAGTCCCAGCTACTCAGGATGCTGAGACAGGAGAATTGCTTGAACCCAGGAGGCGGAGGTTGCGGAGAGCCGAGATCGCGCCATTGCACTCCAGCCTGGGTAACAAGAGCAAAACTCCGTCTCAAAAAAAAAAAAAGTGATATGTAGTAAAATCTTAGAGTGGTCTCAGATAGCAATGTATCTAATTTGATGCTGAGCAGAAATAGATATTTAGCTCAATATAATTACAATTTTTCTTTGGAGCACAATTTCAAACTAAGATTAGGTTGACATGCAATTTCAAATAACTTAGATCAGTTCTAAGCAAGTAAGAAAGACTGACAGCAGACAAATAATAGAGAAGAATTTTAAAATGACAGTTTATTTTAAGGAAGAACATCACAGAATACTAGAAATCTGGAGCAGAACATGTGGAGAGCTGTTTACTTGAGCTGAAGTACAAGGGCCCCTGATGTCTTTATTTCAAAGCCACCAGAGAGCCAGCTCTGCAAACAGATTGAGAAACTGCCTGCAACGGGGAGTCCTCTGGCTCACCAGAGAGTTTCGCTGAAGGCTGTCGGATCACTTATCTGACGGCACCACTTCCAACCAGTGGCTGTGAACATCTAAAGCAAAGAGCTGCGCAAATAAAAGTTCCAATTTTTAATTGTATTTCTTAATATCATTCAGGTTACGGAGCACTGTATGTAGGATTTGTTGTGTGGTGATTTTTTGGTGGCTTTTTTGTTTTTTTTGAAACACAGTCTCATTCTGTCACCCAGAGTGGAGTGTAGTGTAGTGATGCGATCTCGGCTCACTGCAACCTCTGCCTCCTGTGCTCAGGCAATTTCTCATGGCTCAGCCTCCCGAACAGCTGGGCTTACAGGCATGTGCCACCACGCCTGGCTCATTTTTGAATTTTTCATAGAGACAGGGTTTCGCCACGTTGGCTAGGCTGGTCTCAAACTCCTGACTTCAAGTGATCTGCCTGCCTCAGCTTCCCACAGTGCTTAGATTACAGGTAAGAGCCACTGCGCCTGCCTGGATTTGTTTCTTTATGTTAAAATTTTCCAAATTTCTCAGATTAAATGTAAAAGACATCCCAATGCCTCAAAGATCACTCTGGAATGTTTGGTTTATTATCAAGAAAACTAAAGTTTAAAAGTAACTACACAGTAACAAAGCATATATCTAAATATTGTTTAAAGAAATAGCAAAACCAGCTGTGTAGTGCTTAACTAGATTATTAAGCCAGCCCCTGTATGTCTCCTGGAACCAGATTAACGCAATGAAGATGCCCACAAATTTCGCCTGAGTCCTTCTAATCATTGCAGACACTTGGAGGGTGGTCTCCCCACCCGCAGACCCTTCAGAAAACCTGACATGCTTTATATTTGTGTTTAAGATCTAAAAGGTCATGTCTCCCGAGAAAGCAAACAAGAGGCAGTCAGTTCTTTTAAATACGGCAAGGCCATTGATGAAATCACTTTGTGGTGTGTCTGCTCTGCTTAGCATGTGGGTCTGTGAAACGCACCATCTAAAGCTCAGGTGAGCGCAAACGATGAGGACCTCCCTGTTATCCCTGAGAAGGAGGCACTGCTTCTAAAATCTTTCCTAGAATTTTTAAAATGTACTTTTACTTGTCCCTGCTAACAGACCGTCCGTCAGTGAGGTAAAACAGAAGAAACCCCAGGACAGTGCACTTCTTACCGAAGCCGACAGGAAGCAGAACGTTCTTTGAAAGCCTTTCCCCTGCCTACAACTGTACCTTATGCCTTCACTTATTTAATCTTTCACTCATTTATTTGTTCACTTGTGAGGTGTCTTTTCCTTGGATTCTCGCCGGGAACACTGCTTATAAGAATATTTAAGACTGTTTCATCACACAGTTACGTGACAGCTAGAAAGCGGCTGGCTGGCTGATTGACCCACCGCTCTGTTTCCCAGGGACACCCAGGGCAAGGGGGGCCCAGGGGAAGGCCCGGCTATGATGGCTGCAACGGAACCCAGGGAGACTCGGGTCCACAGGGTCCCCCCGGCTCGGAGGGGTTCACCGGGCCTCCCGTGAGTATCCCCACAGCGCGTGTGCTCCAGGGACGGGCAGACCCCTGCTAAGCCCCGCCTTTATAACCTGGGGGAGGCTCCCACTCATTATGGCCGGGATGAAAGCATAACTCCCTGTTGACACCCAAGATGGGACGTTTCTGGATGCAAGTAACTTCACCTTTCATATTCTTTAAATGTTAGGTAGAAAATAATCATTGTGGTTGATGTTATTCACTCTCAGGCTCCCAGGGTCACTGCACTTTCCCCCAAATTCTCAAGAGTAATAGTGGAGTTGTAAAACGAAAATTAAAAAACGGAAACCTTGACAAAACTCTGTTGGTCAGCACCTTTATCAGATGATGAACTGCTTGTGACGTGGGAGTGCAGTTACTCTGCAGCATATACCACGCAGAGCTTTGTTTTTTAGTGGAAGAACTTTTATATCATCATCGGCTTTGTGGCCTCATTTATTTTATTTTATTTATTTTTTTTTTTTTGAGACGGAGTTTCGCTCTTGTTACCCAGGCTGGAGTGCAATGGCGCGATCTCGGCTCACCGCAACCTCCGCCTCCTGGGTTCAGGCAATTCTCCCGCCTCAGCCTCCCGAGTAGCTGGGATTACAGGCACGCGCCATCGGGCCCAGCTAATTTTTTTATCTTTAGTAGAGACGGGGTTTCACTATGTTGACCAGGATGGTCTCGATCTGTTGACCTCGTGATCCACCCTCCTCGGCCTCCCAAAGTGCTGGGATTACAGGCTTGAGCCACCGCGCCCGGCCGGCCTCATTTATTTTTTAAGGTCTTGGTAAAACATCCTAAAACACATTTTCAGTAGTTTGTTGCTACCTTATTTCCAAGAAAATTTTGCAAATTCAGGGTTATACTAAAATTTTGTTTGGTGAGACTTTTTGTTTTTAAAAAAAAAAAAGCTTTAAAGTGGGGAGGGAAGAGCAGTCACTAACATCACGTTTTCACCTGAAGCAGATGGGTTTCTCCTGCTCAGTTCCTCCTCCACCTGCCAGTTCCCCTCTCCTCGGCTGTTTCTGTTTTATGTGGTTCAATTTTTCAATAAACTATATCATCTTTATCATCAATTTCATTATCAAGAAACATATCTATTACTTTAAGTGATTCTTACAGTAGATTTTGAAAGATATTTACACATGCACATAGGTACATAGCTATTGTTAATATCTGGCATAATTCCAATTTTAAAGGATGACCCAGTATCTATCCTGCAAATGGATTTTGTGTTACTCTGTTTAGTATACTAACACCAAAGAAAGCCCATAGCAGTATTAACAGAAATAAAAATAACAGTGGCATACTAGAGGGTTGGTTGACAGAGCATTCCTTTAGGTTTTGAAAATAATTTAAACTCTAAAGTGTTTCCATTTTAACTCTGAGGAAAGATACAGTTGGGTCAGTAGGAAATGAAAGGTCTCACCCTTGCTGCTAAGTGTGAGCTTGGTGTTCAGAATAACCCCATCAACCGTAAGAACAAGTAAGGCTTGCTACGGAAGTCAGTGTTCAGTCGTCCAGATCACCAACAGCTGCACTGAATGTTAATGGCTTTGTTGTTGTTTTTTCTTTTTACAATATATCCGCTAATTAGGGGCCCCAAGGACCAAAAGGGCAGAAAGGTGAGCCTTACGCACTGCCTAAAGAGGAGCGCGACAGATATCGGGTACGTTTGCAAGAGACGGGAGAGGTAATGGGGGACCCAGGGTAAATTCTCAGCTAACAAAGTTAACTGCCAAGTGAACGTTGCGTATAAGAATGAATGTGCCGAAGGCATGCATAGAATGGCAGCACAACCCAGGTCACAGGGAATTTAAAAGTCACCTTTTTTCCTATCAGGATGTTTTCAATCTTATTTCTCATTGTGTGTTTATCTCTTTCCCATATTCACAATGCTCCAAGCCAAAGTGTATCTGTAGTTTGTGTTAGTAAATATTCATTTTACTGAAAGGTAATATTAGTACAAATTAACATTAGTAAATGAGCATTACTAAGTCCTGATTGGGCTGATCTGTTTGATATGCTTATTTCCAACTCTGCAATACAATGTAACTAGATCTAAAGATGGTTGAAAGCTATCACTCTTCAAATGATTGCTTCTCCTTTAGGGTGAACCTGGAGAGCCTGGATTGGTCGGTTTCCAGGTACGTGTGTTTGTATTAGACAATATTCCAAACAAAAGTTTCAGAGCTTTAGAAATCCAAGTAACAGTTTGCCTGTCTTAAACACATTCTCTCCCTGCCTATCCACAGGGACCTCCCGGCCGCCCTGGGCCTGTGGGACAGATGGGTCCAGTTGGAGCTCCAGGGAGACCAGTAAGTACCTGGACACAGGTGCCCACTCTGGGACCGGCATCAGGTCGGTGCCGCTTCTTTAATGGCTGAATGCAGATGAGAGCTTTAAGGGCAACTGATGCTTATAGGCACAGCAGAGAGTACCAAGACAAAGCAGACTGTTCCCTGCATGTGTGCTGCTGCTGTTAAGGTGGAAGAATAAGGACTTAAAATTGGGCCGGGCGCGGTGGCTCAAGCCTGTAATCCCAGCACTTTGGGAGGCCAAGGTGGGTGGATCACGAGGTCAAGAGATCAAGACCATCCTGGTCGACATGGTGAAACCCCGTCTCTACTAAAAATACAAAAAATTAGCTGGGCACGGTGGCGCGTGCCTGTAATCCCAGCCACTCGGGAGGCTGAGGCAGGAGAATTGCCTGATCCCAGGAGGCGGAGGTTGCGGTGAGCCGAGATCGCGCCATTGCACTCCAGCCTGGGTAACAAGCGCGAAACTCCATCTCAAAAATAACTAAATAAATAAATAAGGACTTAAAATTATGGTCACCAGCTCCCTGCAAGTTATGTTAAGTTTTGACTTGGTCCTGACAGGGCTCCCTTCCACCCCTGCCTCATGCCTTCCCAGGGACAAAGAGCCCATCATCCCTGGGCAGGGCAAACCAAAGTCCCACAGGTTCACAGGAGGAAATGGGGTCTGCCTGTGCCGCGCCCATGCTGGCAGGCATAGCATACCCAAGCCATGCCAGTGCTAGCGGGCGTATCACACCTGGGCCATACCCATCACAGCAGGCGAGGTACTGGCCATCGTTAATCAAATGGCCCTAGAGGGTTTATTGCAAGTAAGGAAGAGCAGAAAAAGGCACTTGCTAAGGCTTCTGCAGCTCTCTGGCCACTCCCACCGCTGCTCAGTAACCTGTAAGGAAAGTGAATAGGCCTTAACTTACACAGCGAGAGGTGGGGCTGCAGGTGAGAGAGACCTCACAGAAACCCATCACTCAAGAACAAGACAAGCCATCAAGGGCCACTAACACCAGTTTCTGGATGGATCTTGAGAAAAAAATAAGTCACATGTGTTTGGGAGATTCAGTCATACTCATAATTTCCTTCAGATTATAATAAATAATAATAATAGATTTTGTTTCTACAAAGCAAGTTTCCCTCGTGCTGTGAAAGTCATTTTTGCAAGTAGCCCCGTCTGTGAAAGACCTGGCCAGGGTGGCTGAGATAAGGATCCTATGAGATGCTCTTGCCGTTTCGCTCCACATGGTTGGGTTTTATGCTTTTTTTTTTTTTTTTTTGAGGTGGAGTCTTGCTCTGTCACCAGGATGGAGGGCAGTGGTGCAATCTTGGCTCACCGCAACCTCCGCCCCCCACGTTCAAGCGATTCTTCTGCCTCAGACTCCCAAGTAGCTGGGACTGCAGGTGCATGCCACCACGCCTGGCTAATTTTTTGTATTTTTAGTAGAGATGAGGTTTCAGTTTCACCATGTTGGCCAGGATGGTCTTGATCTCCTGGCTCTGTGATCCGCCCACCTCGGCCTCCCAAAGTTCTGGGATTACAGACATGTTTTCTATTTTAAATGCACAGCTCGAAGTCCAGCACAGCAGATTGTATTGCTGGGTCCCTGGCTGCTCTGACAAGACTGTACTACTGGGTCCCTGACGGTTCTGACATCTTTCGGTCCTTCACATGAGCCATGCAGTCACCCACAAGCCTCCCTGTCTACTCCTTTGCATCCACTTATTTGTAATTAAACACTCTTCCCCCGCATCTGAAATGCTTTAATGCTAAGCACGGTGTTGACATGGAATGCTTTGCAGAAAGATACACCATGATATTGCAGATGGGACTTTCCACTCTGCGGTGCTGGCCTGTAGATTCATTCTGTCCATGAACGTTGACCGAGCCACCAGGAAGAAATGCCACATGGGGTCTCGTGGGGACTCCCAGAGGAAGTCAGGGAAGCTGTCTCTGCAGTCACAGGGCCTGGGACTTTGCAGAGGGATCAGACCAAACACAGAGAGGACATGGGTGAGGCTGAAAGCCTAAACACACAAAAGCAAAGCAGAAACAGCTGTCCGTAGACAGCCAGCAGGTTCTGAGAAGCGGAGCTGACCCCAGTCCCTCTCCCCCGGCATGTCAGCCCTGCCAAGCCAAATGCATAAGAAACCTCCATGCATCCTACACGGTGTCCTAAATATACAGCAAATGGCTTTCCCAGGGCTTTCCATCTGGGTCCTGGGTGAGGAAAACACCTGACACATTTCTGTGTGTTTGTGCAGGGACCACCTGGACCCCCTGGACCAAAAGGACAGCAAGTAAGTTGGTTTTGGGGGGTAACAACAAGGGAAGGGGGGACTTAGGTGTTTGTGGAGATTTTGTACCATAAAACTTCTTGGTTGACAACTATTTATTGTTTATATTATGCTGAAAAGCGTTTTGTGTTAAACCGGAAGGATAGATCTGGGTGCCTCTGGACATTAAGAACGTGAATATGTGGAATGCGTTGCTGTTGCTGATCAGTTACCACGTGCCTGTTGCTATGTGCAAAGCAAACTGATGAGAGTTGGATTGAAAAGGCAGATGGGAACACTTTGGGGATCGCTCACATTTATTCAAGTGCATTGATTTAGGAGAATGCACAAAACGTAGCTCTGTCTGTTGTAGGGAGGCTGACGTCGTTCTTCTTACCTGGCTGGAATTAGGTTCTACAGGAGTCTGATGTCAGCCTCTAGGAATGTATTCGGTAACAGTCAAGTTAGGCTAGAGCACAAAGCTACATACTGTTTTCATCCCAGAAAGATTATTAAATTGGTTGGAACACAGCAAAGTAGGTGGTTTGTTAGAACCTGGGAGAACAGAACTAGGGTTTCTTATCTGGGAAAGCTGGATAAGTGTCCAAGACAAATGAGTGCAGTTGATGAGGGAAGCATTTGATCAAAATGCAATGTAATTCAGAAATGCTGAGCTGTCAACGGAAAGCATCTAGGAACCTTTCCCTTGCCCTGTGTCCCAATAGAGGACGCGCCAAGCCCACACATTCCCATGCTCGCCCATTGCTGTGAGCCCCAGTGACCGCAGCTGCCCCTGCCCATACCCCCAGGCTCCTGTCCCCTCTGACACAGCTTCCGGTCAGCTAGGGAGCTTGCGCAGGCTGCTGGATGCCCCGCCGCCTGGCAGCCTGGAGTGGGATGAGATGGGCTCCAGGCCAAGAGCAGCGGAAATAGGACTGGGCGGTCAGGCTAAGGAGGCAGCAGCCAAGCCCTGAGCCCAGGCGTGAGCCTCAGATCTCCCCTTGCTGCGGCAAACGTAAACAGCCCTCCTCACCCCTGACCAAGTCACTTCCTGGTGACTCTGGCGAGCAGCTCAGGAGGCAGAGAAGGGACCGTGGGGGACTCACACAAATTGCATTCTGATCTAGCCTGGCCACATTTCTGCACTTCGATTTCAGCTCCCCGCTAGGTGGGGAAGAGGCAAAAGGCAAACATTAATTGAAGGCTTTGTTTTTATTTTCAGAAAATATCTGGACATTGGAGGGGGCGGATGGTAGACTGCAGAGAGGGAGAGATCAGATAGGGCCTGGGTGACCCTGCTGTCACTGTGGGAGCACTGACACCCTGGGAAAGGAGCAAAGCTATTGGGAGTAGAAGAGGACTCTGCCTGTGATGTGTACAAATGTGGCGTCTTGCTTTTTTGATGCGTGAATCTTAGATGCCCTCCCACACATGGCTACTGCATTCGTGAAATTATTGAATCCTTACTGTGACACTGGGCCTAGCTTCTTAAGCAAAAAGGAAGACAAAAAAGGGTGACTAAAACCCAAAGAATCACCTAAGATCATTACATTTTGATTGATTTTAAATTTCCAAAGATTGTAATAAAGATAGGTAATGTTTATATGAAATGAGGATGATTTTGCCAAAATGAGAAAAGGCTGAGCCAGAAGGAGAGAGGAATCATGGTCCTCCAATGCAGAGTCCAGGGAGCGAACTGGGGCTGCTTCCCCAGTTCTGTCTAGGGGCCGGAACCCAGGGACATGCTCTCAGACTACGGTCTGCAGAGACCCTAAACTCAAGACTGGGGGTCAGCGCCACCTGGGGCCCAATCTCCGCTCCCACTCATTCACTCAGGCCTTGCTCAACCCGTATAACCATCTGTCAGTTAGTTTCTAGAAGGCAAAGCAAGAATAGTGTGCAAATATAGTTGTTCAGTAAAGTTGCATATAAATAGGCCTTGGGTTTCTTTTTCTAAGAAAAATAATGTTATTTCTCTCTGATTATTGGCTTTTTAAAACTTAGAAAAATTATTTATCTTTTCAGGGAAACAGAGGACTTGGTTTCTACGGAGTTAAGGGTGAAAAGGTAAAGGAAACCTGATCGATTTCAGCAGAGGCGTGCAGCTTTCTCAATCGGGAAATAAATCAATTTAATTACTAAGTTCTGTGCTATAAAACTTCTACCTTGAGTGGATCTGCAGACAAACCATTCGCATAGGGAAATAATCATTGCAAAGTGCTAGGTTGTCACCAAAGGCCAGTGATAATTGTGGATCAGTAAGATAGTCAACACGGACCATCTAGGCTGGTGGAGACTCTGACGCAGAGACGCAACCTCAGCTCGTCTTCCGCAGGTGGAAGTGAGGACGCGTCACTCAGGGCATGAGTGGAACCCAGTTCTCATGTGTGGAACCCAGAGGTGAATAGGGGACTGAGACTAGAGCCAGAGACTGACATGGAGCCATCTCAAGGACCAGGGGATCTCAGGGACCAACCCTGGTAGGGCACAAAGACAGCCATGAGGAGCCTGTGGCTTTTCTCACCCTTACAGTGCTAAGATTCAAAGGCCTCATGGCCTTTGAGAGGAATGTGTGTGATCATGGGCACAGCAGGCTTAATGCAATGCCCACACCCCACAAGCAAAACCTTACGAAAAAGCCATGTGCCCATCGTAAAATAGACCTGTCCCTTGGCCTCATTACTGGAACCGTTCTATTCTGTTTTCTGCTCTGCTTTTTGATTGAACAGCACAGTAAGTTGAATCCAGTCCTGCTCATGTGGGAAAAGGAAACACTTCCTTCTTTACATGAATGCCATAGGAGGAGTCAGAAAGGAAAAGTTAGTAAGCAGTGGGCTTCTGGGAAAAAAGGAAAGAAAAACATTGAAGACCCAAACACATAAAAATGTAAAGCCCCATGCAGTGAAATTTACAAAATAATAAAAACAAAAACAAGAAAAACCTGGGAGGAAATCATTGGTGGGAGAGGAAAATAGTCCCACTAGATATAATGGAAATAAAGTATGTAATCTACAAAGGGCTTGTTCAGATAGTTAGTAAAAAACATCAGGGGCTCAGCAGGTACAAGGGGGAGAACAAACGGTTTGGGAATTTTAAGATCTCTGTTAGTGGCCACTCAGCGTACACTGTGAGTATCACTTTCTGCAGCTGACCCATCATCTCTATTTACTGCTGTCCATGTTATATGATATCTGGACTCAAACCTGTATTATACAGTTTAATGCGGAAAGAAAAGAAAAGACAACACTGTTCTTTTTGTGTCAATTCATTTCTGGGAGGTAAAGCCAGAATATTATGCAAGGATAGCTGTGCAGTCATGTTTCAGACGGATCGGTTTCACCATCTGTGCACCACATCAGAAAGTGTTTTCTGCTAATGATGCAAATGCAGAATAAAGCTATCTTGGGATATTATGTTTTTTCAAGACTGCTTTTCATTATATAAAAACGCCTTTATTTGGGGAAGTAGTCTTTCACTTCTTCAGCATTTCTTTTATCTTGGTGCCCATCTTGGCAAGCAGCAGAGTAATACCTGTCAAAAACCAAAGAGACACTTAGCCTCATACCTCGTAATTCCCACATATGCAAAGTCATTGTAAGGAAATAGCCCTGCAGAAGCAAATGGGTCCAGAATTGTGAACAACCTTGTGTGCGTAAATTCTAAATGATTGCTAATGAGAGGAGGATCCAAGGAACTTAGGATTACTCTATTTTGTGATGATTATACAAATAGGTACACATATGGTAAGTCATATGCAAACATTGAAATGGCAAGATTGTGGTCAGGTTATATTTGTATTTGAGTTTTGTAGTTTCCTTTCCATTTAAAGATGACTGCTTTTGCCACACAATACGCAGGGTGACGTAGGGCAGCCAGGACCCAACGGGATTCCACCAGAAACCCACCCCGTCATCGCGCCCACGAGAGTCACCCACCACCCAGAACAGGACAAGGTAAAAAGCAAAACGGACCGTTTTCCCAGTTGAACTAAAAAAAGCAGAGTAATAAGAAGGTAAATTTATTCAGTTTTATTCAGCCACATTCCAAGTTGAAAAAAACCTCACCACCAACTTGGCAAATTTTGCATGAAAACATGACCTGGTCCTCCCAGAATGTTTTTAGTGCTTCCAGGTGGTTGCTACGTTCACGGTGCCATCACTTCATCCGTCCCTCATCTCAGACAACTGCGACAAACCCGAAGCAACGTGAGAATTCATTTTAAAAAAAACCTCACGACTGTCCCTGCGTTCAGTGTAGATGGAGGCTAATGGTCATACCGTAATTCAAAGCCAGAATCGCGGAACTATCTAGCAAAATGCGTTCAGCAAAATAAAACCTACTTCTGTGCTGACAGGAAGCACCTTTTGGGGGCTCAACGTCAGTTTTTGACAATTTCTGAATCATTCCATTAATTTTGTTTGACTGAAATCATACTCTGAGTCTGAAATAGGAATTACCATCCATCCTGCCTGGGTTTGAATGCTGTGGTACCGCCCACTTGCTCAGGGAGGTC
The DNA here is from genome assembly GCA_028533165.1 of Leontopithecus rosalia. Classification (NCBI taxonomy): domain Eukaryota; kingdom Metazoa; phylum Chordata; class Mammalia; order Primates; family Cebidae; genus Leontopithecus; species Leontopithecus rosalia. Next base: position 190,988,698 of record CM052648.1, read on the forward strand.
CCACAGCCGTTCTAGGGCTTCTTGCTCCCCCTGTCAAGTGACACTGACCTCCTGGAGCTGGTGAGGAGGTTGCAGGCGACTGTGTGTGAAACACTCGGTACCATGCTGGGCACACAGAATAGCTGGGAACTAAAATAGAAACCCCAAAGGTGGAGACTTGTCTTTCCAAATAGAATCTGATTCCCAGCACGTGAGCACCTGTCAGCATGGGGCTTGGGCCCTGGGTCCTGGGTCCTGGGGGGTATTTAGCAAGCAGGACAACTGCCTTGGCGGGGAAATCAACCCAAGTGGCTGTGGCCTGAGTTACGAGTGACCGTTGACAAAAGTGTCCTGGGAGGTGTCGGGGAGGGCCTCTGTCCAGCTTCAGGACGGGAGCCCAGGGCAGGTGTGATCCACGTAGAGGTGCTCAAGCCTCCAAGGCAGGTTTCCCACCTTTTCTACAACCCCATCGAGGGTGGGATCAGGGCTGGGGCAGGGCCCGCCTGCAGGGGCAGTTGTCAGCTACAGGAATCCAGGGTACCCTCCAGGAATGACGGAGACAGAGGACCCCACAGTTGCTGTTTCTTTTACCATTTTAGGGAAGTGGGAAAAACGCAGACCGTGATTTTCATCTATGATATTGACATGGCTTTCCATAGCCACTTTTGCTTCAAGTTTTAATATGTGCCATGGGTACCTTTTCCTCAGAGGACCTCCTAGGAATGTTTTCTTCCAAAGAGTATTTTCATTAAGACTTTTCCTTGAGCACGTTCTCCCACAAAACGTAAACATCTGCCTGGAACTGTGGGGAATGGGGAGGTAAAGGAAAACACAGAAGGAAAGGCAGACTTTCACTTGTACCAAGAGGAATACATGAATTAATTCACCTTGGGAAAATCTGGAATAAATGACACATCTTTTCCCTTGAATTTTGAAGCTGCAAAATTTAAGAGTCACGTTTTGCAGTCAATTTACAATGATTGAGGGTTGATTCAGTACTTTCAGCTCGTGCACTGATTGATTTGTACCTGTTACCATCCTCAGTAAGTGTTCCTTATTTTTCATATTCTTCGCAGGGTGAAAAAGGCAGCGAGGGGGAACCGGGAATAAAAGTAAGTCGGGTGATGAGCATGCTCCCCTTCCCCGTGGCTCGTGGGCTCCGGGCGCTCTGCCCAGCGTGACAGGTGCCCGTGGGCTCAGGGCCTGCACACCATCAGACTCTCAGCCCTTGTCCACAGCAGGACAGTATTAGCCTGCATTTGTACACTTTATTTTCAGAAGCCAGTTCTAGAATTTCTTTCTCTTGGCATCTTAAACACTGGCTAATCATCCTCTGAGTTCGGGAAGGGAGCATGAAGATGGGGGAGGAGCATGGCTTCTGTTCGGGCGCCACCAGGGTCTGCCCTCCGCCACCTTTGTCACTGCCTGTCCTCAGCGCTCCAGCTCTCCCTCGTGGTCACTTACCACGTGACGTGACACATGCAGTCCTGGCTGGGTGACAGCCCGGGAGGCTGGTAGGTCTCCTAGGACCACGCCCTGCACTGTGCCTGAGTCTAGCACTGCCAGGAGGTCTGGACACTATCGGGGCTGAGAACACAGTCCTGGAGCAGAGGATGATGCGTGGGCCTGCTGGCCGGAGGGCCACACCTGGGCTGCCCTTATGCTGTCTCTGTTCTCTCCTAGGGCATTTCCTTGAAGGGAGAAGAAGGAATCATGGGCTTTCCTGGACCAAGGGTAAACGTGCCTTTTATAACTGCAATTGTTGGTTTTGTTTGGTTTTTTATGTAGACTTTCCCTTTTAGAGCTGTTTCAGGTTCACAGCAAAATTGAGCAGAAAGTACAGAGGTTTCCGTGATTACACACACACACACACAAACACACACCACCACACACACACACACACAAACACACACCACCACAACTGGCTACAATCTGTCAACCACCTGACACCCCCTCTTCACCCAGCAGCAGGTGCGCGGACGCGGTCCTTCCAGCGGAGGAGCCTTGAGTAAGGCACAAAACCTTCCTGCTTGTGTGTTTAGCTCAGTTAGTCTTCGGTAACCGGAAATGTAGAGAACCTCACACACACGTTGATTTCCCGCTGCCCCAGGAGTCCTAGTTGTTAAGGGGTGTGACGAGGTCCCTGCCCATGGCAATTCAGCCACCCGAGAGGCAGACCTCACCTTCTGAGCCCAGCCTGGACTGACCCCACCACCTCACTCAGCTACACCTAGCTGCGGGCTGGGACAGGTGGTCAGAGCCCTGGGCCCAGGAAGAGAAAGCAGAGTTTTGGTGACTATCTGGCAGTTGCTACCACTCAAAAGACCATATTTTACATTCTCCAGAAATAAGAAGAGAGAGAGAGACAGTAGGACATTAGAGTACCAGCCTTTTTATATTTTTAGCTTTTTATTGTACCATCTCTGTAGATTTCTCTGTATTCCTTTAAGTGGTAGAAATGATACCTTTTAGGAAAGGATTGCTAAGATGATTCATTCCTTCAGGAATCGGCCCCGAGGCCTTCCAGAGTGCGGCAGCTTTGAGATGAGGACGGATTCTGCTTTCTTTGAGACTTCTTATCATAGTCATTATTTCCCACCCCCAGCCCCCACTTTTTAAAGGGAGAAGAATTGTATTCATAGTTGGTATTGAATTTCATGATTTGTTCCTATTCTTCAAAATCTGGACCTGAGACTTGTTCTGTCTGCCCATCAGCATGTTGCTGTAATCACAGTCAGCTGCCATAGTCCAGTCCTCTGGAAATGTTTACTGCATATTCTGACCTGTTTGCTTCTGTTTTTTGTTGAACCCAGGGTTACCCTGGCTTGAGTGGTGAAAAAGGATCTCCAGGACAGAAGGTAAGTTGGGCGCCTGAACTACAATCTGCTCTGGGCCCACGAGGTCCCACAGAGGTTAAACAAGAAGCCTCAGCACTCCAGGAAAGAACACTTATCTTGGACACTGAAACCGGTTCTTGCATTTGCAGTGGACAATCCTGCCCCCAGGTCGTCCACAATACTTGAGCCGGGTCATTACCTCGGCTCTCGTTTTTGCAAACCATCTTTTAGTTCCTCCCTTCAAAGCATTCATCACCTGACCCCACCAGCCATGCTTCTGTGTCATCCAGCCTCATACCCCTCTTCCCTGCAGTCGTGGATTTGGTGACCCAGGGTCCACCTAAATGCTTTTATACGTTGACCCGTATTGTGACACTTCATATGTGTTTAATGACAACCCAGTTATTCTTATGAGTTCTGTGGACAGATTTTTGGCTGTTTTTTTAGGAGAAAAATGTTATGTAAGAAATGTGGACCAGGCACAGTGGTTCACGCCTGTAATCTCAGCACTTTGGGAGGCCAAGGAGGGTGGATCACTTGAGGTCGGGAGTTTGAGACCAGCCTGGCCAACATGGTGAAACACCATCTCTACTAAAAACACGCAAAATTAGCCAGGTGTGGGAGCAGGCACCTGTAATCCCAACAACTCGGTAGTCTGAGGCAGAATCGCTTGAACCCAGAAGGCAGAGGCTGCAGTGAGCCAAGATTTCGCCATTGCACTCCATCCTGGGCAACAAGAGTGAAACTCCCTCTCAAAGTAATAAGAAGAAGAAATTTTTAAAAAGAAATGTATTATGAATCTGGGTCAGATTTAGAGCCATCTGAACTCTAGGTCATACACGATATTTTAGATCAGTGGCAGCCTTTTCACGGTTTGCTGTGCCGGCGGGTCCCACCCACAAGGCAGGCCTGGAAGCTCGCAAGGGTCTCACCTCACACTCCTGCCAACATACACACAAAGATGTGTAGCTTCACACACACTGAATGCAACAGCAAAAGAAATAACTGTGTCTGTGCTACTCTGCCCCAGTGCAATGTCCACGCTGGCAGGTACACATCTGCCTCATTTTTTAAAAAGATGCAGAGAATGGCAGTCAATGGATTCGCCATATTTCCTTCTCACCGCCCCCCACTGAGGTGGTTTTCATATTTCCAGCAAACGTGCCCCCTCGGTGGTACACGGGGCTTGGCTTCCTGTGCATGGGCTAGTATGGATATCACTCAGTCCTAGGAGGTACTTAGACGGAGAGAGAGTTTTATCAAAATCATTAGCCTCAGAATCAGGACTCCATGAATCCCACTCGGGGCTGCACGGCAGGTAGTGTGGTGTCTGAAGGCCCACGGGCTGCAGTTAGCTGGTGCAGAGGCTCCCCGTGTGCAGAGGCTCAGCAGGCCTGGTGGGAGTTCCGCCATGCTTCTTCCGGGACCACAAATGTGGTCCTGGATCTGCCTCCCAGATCCTCTTTCTGACCTCCTCTGGCTCTGGGAATAGGCCGTTTTGACCCAGAATTCTGGTTTTAACCATTCAGAATTAGCACCGATCTTGCTGACTTTGTGCAGCCTCAAATATCCTATTGCTCCCATTCCTGTTCTTTGATGCCAACTCAGCCCAGGGAGCCAACTCCAGGCTTTGCCATAATTGCACTCAGCCTCTCATAACAGCAGTTACGGATCGGAGCCCCCCCAAAGCAGCACACCTGGGGTGACGGCTATCCAAGCGCACCCCACCCAAAGGCCACATTCTAGCTCATGGCTTAGGGGAAGCAAAGGCCGCAAAGGGACAGAGGCTAAAGCAGACGTTGTCGTTCCAGAGCGACCTGTTTCCACCTTCCCCATGTGATTATAGTGCTGCTGTTAATTTCCTACCATGTGCTGGTGAAATTACAATCATCTTTAGTTTTCCATCTTCAGCACAAAAGAGTTGTAGTATTTAAAAGCGCATTTCCAGGCACCTGTAATCCCAGCAGTTTGGGAGGCCAACATGGGTGGATTATATAGGTTATGAGTTCGAGACCAACCTGGCCAACATGGCGAAAGCCTGTCTCTACTAAAAATACCGAAAAAATTAGCTGGATGTGGCACATGTCTGTAATCCTGTAAGCTACTCAGGAGACTGAGGCACGAGAATCGCCTGAACCTGGGAGGTGGAGGTTGCAGTGAGCCGAGATTGCACCACTGCACTCCAGCCTGGGGGACAGAGTGAGACTCTGTCTCAAAAAAAAAAAGTGCAGTTCCACACAGCTGCTCCCTGGAACTCTGAAGTTAATGAAAGACAAGATGTTTTGCTAACAGTGGCCACGTGGCAGCTCCAGGGTGGACAGGACCTCAGCTTGAGTTGTTTTCTGGAACTCTCGTGGTCTTCAGTGCTGTATACTAAATTGCATCTCATCTGCAGGCTGGCAGGGTTTCTTTGCAGAGGCGCCTCTCTCATGAGGCTCATGCATTCTATTCAGCCTAACAGGGGCTCCCTCAGCCACTGAAATGAAAAGGGTACAACAGGCAAACGAACAACAGAAAGATGGCAGTGGCCAGTTCACCCCACGAGAGACAGCAGCCTGCTTTCCGGCTTTAGAAGCTTGCATTTCCCCAAAGGGTTTGACGATACACTCTTCATCTGTTTGTTCCAGCTAGTCCCTAAGACCTCCGCGTAAGGACTTTATCCTTACTCCAGTTATTTCCATCCTTGAAAACATAAAATCAACCTTGTACTTCTAGGATTGCATAATCAGAACTTCCCATGAATCCTATGGACGACCTCACTGAGTTCAAATTAGTGATGTGTTATTAGATTTGGGGAGGGCCAGGGAGAAAGGAGTGTGCGGTTTCAAAGCCCTTCACAATTATTCCTTCTAAAATAGTGATCTGCACGTCAGTCTCCTGACCTCAGCTCCCCTAAGGGCGGGCTCTGTGATGCAGTTTCTACCTGGGAGCAGGGTCTCGGGGAGCCCCATGGAGCCCCCAGTGGGTCCTTTCGGGGGTGGTCGCCTGCCTGACCCTGGGAGCGCCCTGAATGATTCCTCCTCAGCCACCCTTGCGCCTCCCTGACCCTGTTGTGTTTGCCACTGAGAAACAGAGTGGAAAAGTTTCCATCGTCATTTAGACTTAGGGTTCCCGCCTATTTGGGTTCCACTGCCAGTGGTCTCAGATGAACCCTGAGGGTGCATTTTCTCCCTAAGTCATACATAATCCTCAGCCTCCCCCTAGCCCATTGACCTGCCGCTGGGAACTCCTCTGGAAACTTTTAGCTCATTGCTTTGGCTCTTGGGGTTCCGGCTGCCTCAGAGGAATCCTGAGTGCTCCTTAATTGTCCCCTTCCCAGGTGGGTATTCTGTAACACCCAGTGCATTTCAAATGCTGCGGCATATTTCCAAAGTGCCCACACTGTCTTGGACTCTTCAGCAGAGAGAGTGACACGTGGTGTCTGTGGCACTTGTTTTGTTGGCTAAGGATGCCGCAGCATGGTTGCGTGATGCTTGTGGCTCAGAGTGAAGCTCAGATTTGACCAATTCTGGGGCACCGTCTGAGCTGGCCAGTCTGTGGCTGTGTCCACAGCTCCCACTGAGTGTCCAGCTGCCAGCTCCCGTCATGGCAGGTCTTGAGGATTCCTAGCTTATCTCGTGACGTGACCTCTAAACAGGATCTCATTTTTAAAGTCACAGAAGTTTGCTTTTACTTTTGAGTCTTCAGCTCCACCTAGTGTGAGAGAAAGTCTGGGTCCAAATCACGGGACCACATCAAAACGCACGAAGTGAAGCCCATCGCAGTTCAGTCTGAACGGCATGACTTTCAGTGCACCTGCTCCTGGACAGCAAGATAAGCACGGAAGTGATCAGAGAATGCCCTTTCTTAGACCTGTGGCGTCTGACATTCTGAATGTCGGGGGCTGAACCGTGCATATCCTTTAAACGGGAATCAATGTCCAGAGTTGTAGAGAGCTTTACTCTTCTGTCGTGATAGGACTCAATGGCAAACGTTTTCTTTCAATGAACGTTCAAGGGAGTGAGAAAACAAATGTTAGTGTTGACGGTTGTTTTTTGTTTTGTGTGTTTGTGTGTGTTGTGTGTGTGTGTGTGTGTGTGTGAGACAGGGTCTTGCTCTGTTGCCCAGGCTGGTGTGCAGTGGCATTATCTTAGCCCCCTGCAAGCTCAAATTCCTGGGTTCAAGCAATCCTCCCACCTCAGCCCCCCAAGTAACTGGGGCTGCAGGTGCATGCCGCCATGTCTGGTTACATTACGTATTTTTTGTAGAGACAGAATTTCCCTATGTTGCCCAAGCTGGTCTCAAATTCCTGGGCTCAAGCGATCCTCCCACCTTGGCCTCCCAAAGTGCTGGGATTACGGGCATGAGCCACTACACCCAACAGAGATTCTCTTTTTAATGAAGAGAAAAAAATTCTAACTTAAGAAACTTTAATGCGTCTATATTGGTATTAAATGGAATTTTTCACAACCCACCCTGGGGGAGGGTTTCAGCAGTTGGTTTGGGTTGTCAACACCTGACCCCACCGATCAATCAAAAGCGACCCGGCACGCGTACCCTCTGTAGCAGAAGAGGTACCAGCATCCTCCGCAGACAGTCGCTGCTGAAAAGGGGAACCTGCACCTAGGGCGCCTCCAGCCCTAATGACTCACGTGGAGGAAACACGGGGTTAGAAGAACAGATTGTACCACCCCACGAGGGTGAGAGCGACCGCAGCCCACGTACAGGGTATCTGCAGCACAGATGACCAAGTTCCTTCAACAACTGCAAAATAATACAACATAGGAAGAAGGGACTACTGTGAATTAAAAGGGAATTGAGACAGGAGGCCGAGGCAGGAGAATTGCCTGAACCTGGGAGGCGGAGGTTGCAGGGAGCAGAGATCGTGCCACTGCACTCCAGCCTGGCACCTGGTGACAGAGCAAGACTCTGTCTCAAAAAAAAAGGGGGGAACTGAGAGACATAGCGGCCAAATGTTATATTTGGACTTTTTGGCTCCTGGTTCAGGCAAAGCAACCTTAAAAAGACACTTTTGAGGCCAAAGTCAGGGGAAATTGAACACAGACTGGGTTAATACATGACTGTAACGAACTGTGGTTAATTTTATGAGCTACAATAATGCTATTACGGTCATTTTTGGGAGTTATAGAGACAAAAATTAAAAGCAAACATCTCTCCTGCAGGGAAGCCGAGGCCTGGATGGTTATCAAGGCTCTGATGGGCCCCGGGGCCCCAAGGTGAGCCCGTTTCTCCTGTCCCTGCTTCTCGTGGTGTCTTACCCACCCTGGCTGGCCTTACTCCTCCTTGACAGTGTCCTGTGGAGGAATTCCCTGTCCTGAAAAGCATGAGATCCCCAAACACGCGGCAGCCAACACTGGGCGGGCGAGGTGGATGATGACCTGTGAGCCACATGTGCTCCCAGCTGGGGAGGAGGGTGTCCCCTGCCACGCAGGGCCACACAGGGGTGCACTCGGGCACAGAGGGGACCAGCAAGCCTGGGGGAGGCAGGCTTTATATAACGACAGGATGAGGTGCCCCTGGTGTCCAAGGGAGGATATAATTCCTGAGCTGGCAGGGAGGGGAGAAGCCAGGTCCTTCACTAGGTGAAGGACCGTGTAGGTGCTGCTGGTCCAGCTGAGAGGGGAACTCACCCGTGGGGAACCTGGATGGGGGCACATCTGGAGAGGACTTCTGAGCCAGGTGAGGCTCAAAGAGGTGAAGGCGGCATGTGGACACTGCCTTGCGACACAGATGGTGCTCCACTGGGGTCCTGAAGTCACAGCCTCTCCCAGCCCACCCTCAGCAGACGGTTCAGCTGTCACTACGCAGAATGTCATGGTCCGAACTACAGAAAGCACAGTCTCCTGGCATTCACCAAGGATTTCAAAATGAGACGGGCCCCTGCCTGACTTGTTCTCTCTGGGCCCCGGTGGCTGGTGGCTGGGATGCCAGGCTTTGCCACCGCAGCATGGGGATGCTGCCCCAGGCACTGGCTGTGGTTGCACTGGTTGAAATGGCTGCTCTGCTCACCTGATGCTCCACGCTCAGCCTTCTTCTTTGGAAATACCCATCCTGTGAAAAACTCCGAAAGCCTATTCTCACATCCTTCTGTTGTTCTCTTTTCTTTCTCCAGGGAGAAACTGGAGACCCAGGACCCCCTGGACTACCTGCCTACTCCCCTCACCCTTCCCTAGCAAAAGGTGTGTGAACAATTTCACCTGCATAGCTCAGCAGCACGTACACATTCTCTCCTGCTAGGGACGCAGAGTCATGAACTTTCAAGACAGATTTTCTAAGCAAAACAAACCCGAAATTTAGAACCTCACTGTTGGAGAATCTCAGTCTCATGTACAGTTTTCCTCCTGCTTAAATGTGTCACAGGGAGACCTCCATGTTGCCTCTGCCTGAGGCAGTCCTCGCCACCTGCAAGTGAGAAATCCCCTCCATGGAGGAATTCCTTCATTTCTGCCTGACTTGTAGAGTTCTAGTTCAGCCGTCTGGAGTATCACTAAAGAAGTGCCGCGGCAGCAGCCCCAGCCACCGTTGGGGTTTTTCTCCAAATGCGCCAAGGTTCTTAAGCCCCTCCGCGTGTCAGCCCGATGCCTGGAATGGATCCTAACCCATAACCGTGAATAGGCCCAGGCTTTCAGACTTCAAGGCAACTAAAACCCCAGACAATCTGCACACAGACGACCACTCCCCACTGTCGCAGTTGACCTTGGAGTGTAAGCGAAGGACTTTGTGCGTGTCCTCACTAACGCTCATCTTGTTATTATTTTTTTTTTGAGACGGAGTTTCGCTCTTGTTACCCAGGCTGGAGTGCAACGGCGCCATCTCGGCTCACCGCAACCTCCGCCTCCTGGGTTCAGGCAATTCTCCTGCCTCAGCCTCCCGAGTAGCTGGGATTACAGGCACGCACCACCATGCCCAGCTAATTTTTTGTATTTTTAGTAGAGACAGGGTTTCACCATGTTGACCAGGATGGTCTCGATCTCTTGACCTGGTGATCCACTCGCCTCGGCCTCCCAAAGTGCTGGGATTACAGGCGTGAGCCACCACGCCCGGCCTGCTCATCTTGTTATTAAAGCTCAGCCTTGCAAATTGGCGATCATATGGAAATCTGACCCTAGTCCTGCAGCTGGAGAGCTCAGCTCTGAGGCTTGCACTCAGTGCAGCCTGGCTTGTTCACTGCTGTATTCCCAGTGTCTGGAATGGGGCAGGGGCAGGGGCAGGACTGGCGCTCAGCAAACGCCTGACAGTGTGAGTGAGCTGCGTGCTAAGACGTGTACATCAGACAGGCACTGTGAAGGACAGGGTTTTTGAAATAGACGCTCTGCGTTTTCCTCGTGAACTCAGCAGGTCACATGGTACCACCGTCCTCTCAGCCAAGGTGTTGAGAATTTGCTCCCCTGTTTGGGTGCAGGCCGTCTGTCAATTTGATAATGGCTTTCAAATGTCTTCACCCAATGTTGATGAAAGTACAGAATAGATCAGGGCCACAGGCTGTGCCTCGAGGAGTCCCTAAAATGTCTGTGTGGGTAGGTGTGGAGCCATGAATGGGGATATTTTGAAATTCATGCTTTTCTTCCGTGATGCCCATAAGTGTGAAGCTGGCATTTCCTGCCTGGTCCATAGTGCCCACCTGGCTACCAAACCCAAGATCCACCAAAAAGGGCCACGAGCCCGCTTTGACTTGACTCCCTATTAGTGATTTTGGTAAAACAGAAATATTCTCTTTGAGATGTTAGGAACATATTTTTAAGTCAATGCTGACGGTGTTTGTTTTGCATTTTTTAAAAATGTTGCTGACTGAGAGCTCAGGTCCCCCAGGTCCTCCCTGCTCACTGCGCTGTATTCCTGGAAATCACGCTGCAAAGACAGGTGGTTTCAAAATTCGTTTTTTCCCATGAGCAGATTCAGAAATGTGGAGGTAGCCTGTGCCTCTTCTACTGGCCAACATTCCCGAGGTCTTGGTGAGCCGGAATGCGACTGACTGCATTCCAGCGTTTCTGAGAGTCAGAGGTTGACGACTGAGCAGCTTCCCTCAGGGAAAAGGGACAGTAAATGTATCTTTTTCAACATAACATTGCATGAACTTGTCAAAGGCAAAAAGGAGAGAGGGGTTTGTGTTGGAAGAAATGATCCCAGGGTAACGAGAAATAAAAGTCATCTTGCTGTCCTTCCGAGCAAGTGAGAAGGTCTGTAGCTTTAAAGGTTCCCTGGTCTTTCTGTTGAATCATAACGGTGGCTAATGTGTGGAGGTCGCGGTGTGTGCCAAGCGACCTTCAAAGTTGTCCTAGTTTACCCCTCCGATGATGCTGTGAGGTGGAGATGGACTTAGCCCCATTTACCAAGGGAGAGATGGAAGCGCAGGGCAGCTGAGTTCCTGCCCGAGGCTGCGTTTAAGTGGAGGAGCCAGACTCAGGCCCAGGGCCTCTGTCCGTCTGCGGAGCACAGCCTCCTGCACACCGGGCATGCAGCTGCCCGAGCACGAGACACCATGCACGGGAGTCGTGCTCTCCACCCCTTGCACGTGTGACTTCAGAGTCAAGAGGGCAAGCCCTGTCCTTATTTTAAGGCATTTCGTAAGATCACAGGCAGAGCGAGGGTGTTCCGAGGAATTCCTAATGCCTACCTGATAGAAAGTCCTGTTTTCTTCTCTTTCCTCTCATCTTTCCCAGTTAAAGTCTAGAAAAATGTGTTCTACAGTAAAGCGATGCTCTTTCCACGGCAGAGGAACATGGCCGTACCACTCTGTCTTTGTTCAGGGATGAAAGTTTGTAAAAGCTGAATTTTATTATCATCCAGCAGCCAGGGATGAGAAAAAGAACCTAAGGGGGTTGAAGCTGGGGCCCAGGGCAGAGTGAGGGGCAGGGAAGTAAGGCTGCCTCACCCCAGGCCTCCAGCAACGTCGGCAGCCACGCTAACTCCCTCTTTATGTGAGCTTTGGACTCACCCACTTCCTCACCTGACTTCCACTAGTTCCTTTCCCCTGCACCCCAGCACTGCCGCCAGAAAGCACTTGACACTGGGTGACCCTCTGCACACAGTAAGAGCTCAAAACGTCTTCACTTCTATTAATGTTATTATCTGTGGTTCCTTGATAGCAGGTTTTCCCCAAAATAATCTTCCCCTCTTTTGAAGCCTCCCTGTATCTTTTTGACATTCTGTATCGTTTAATATGAGTAGGAATCTTGTGTCACTCCATTTGATGGAGAATGAGCCCCGTAAAAATAGAGACCACCCCCTGTATTAACCATCTTAACTCCCTACCAGGCCTCCCGCAGCATCTGGAGCATCTGGTAATATGGAGTCAGTGCAAAAGCGAACGCCAGCTGCAATCCGTAGACCACGGTCTTGTTCTTATTGTGGGACTTCTTTCACTTCCAGGTGCCAGAGGTGACCCAGGATTCCCAGGGGCCCGAGGGGAGCCAGGAAGCCAGGGTGAGCCAGGAGACCCAGGCCCCCGAGGCCCACCTGGCATCTCTATCACAGCTGAAGGTAATGTGGCTTCGTGATATCAACACCTGAGACCCAAAGCACCTGCACACATAAGTGAGCCTTCCTTGACGACATAGCTATGTCGTTGTTACTTTTCCCCACTGACTAGTCCCAGCAGCTCTGGGAAGCACCACATACATGCTTTGGACGTCTTCACAGAACCCCTGCACATAGGACAGTAACTCCCCAGCTAGGTTGGATGGTGCCATGGTGAGTAGCTGGCATGCTTCCACCACTGGCTTGGGAAGAGAACGGAGACTCATCAGGTGTTGTGGCCCCGTGTTGACCACAACTATCAAGCCATTATTTGAGGGGCAAGGAGAGGGGTGTTTTTAAAGTTGGAAAATGATAATGAACTGTAGCAATGGCTTCTTGACAGGACCATGGGCCTGAGGGTCCTGCTGGCGGGTCCCTCTGGACATGAACGCAAAGGCAGTGGTTTAGTATGGGAGATTCACTCTGCCTGTGAATGCTGTTTGCTTTCAGATCTGGGGAGAGGCCTGCCGGGTGAGATGGGACCCAAAGGCTTCATCGGAGACCCCGGCATCCCGGCACTCTACCCGGGCCCACCCGGACTTGACGGAAAGCCGGGGCTTCCAGGACCCCCCGGGCTCCCTGGACCGCCTGGGCCTGATGGTGAGTGAAGGGAAACAAAAGGGAGGGTGTATTCCAAGGTTCAGATGAAGCTCGATCCCAGCTGGATCTTTTGGGATTCTCTGCTAAATGACTGTGAATGAATCCAGTAGGCCAGCGGATTAGGGTGCAGCGGGTCCAGGTAGATTAGGGCGTAGTGGGTGCTCTCTGGGGTCCACACAGAAGCTGAGGATGGCAGCTGAAGCTCTGTAAGCCCGTGAGTATCACAACCCCATGGACGCCACACAGTGAGGCTTGGCTGCTGCAGCTTCAGTGAACGCCATCCTTCAGCGAAACATCTGAGCTGCACGTTCTGGAAACAGATGTGAGCTGAAATCCTGCCTCTGTGTCAGGGTGATAAATTCCACAAACCTAATCCAGGGCGGGGGCCTCACCCTTGACTGACAGCAGCCTCTCTCCTCTATCACACCTGCACGTTTAAGCCAACTCGATAATCTGCCTTCTCGGCCTGTGCACAGCCAAGGCTACAACTGAACAGGTGACAGTAACTGGTGACAAAAACAGATGGCTGTATCATCTGCAGAAATAAGGGACAGCCGTCGGCCAAGGTCCAGACAAATGCCCATGAAAGTCTATGAAGCCGGCAAACACCCCTGCCACCTGGTGGTGCATTCCTGAGTCAGCAGAGATGCTCTTCCACCTTGTAATGTTAGGTGACTCAGCTTGAGTTGAGAATGATCTGTCTCAGGTGGCAGGGAAACATACAGTCCCGCCTGGCACTTGCGGTCAGAAAAGGCTGTTCTTTCAGCTTTAGCATTCGGAGAATTTTGCTTTTAAGATCAAGCTTTCCAACCCATGGACCACAGGCAGCCCAGGATGGCTTCAGATACAGCCCAACACAAATTCATAATCTTTCTTAAAACGTTTTTGCAATTTTTTTAGCTAATTAGCTGTATTCGTTTATTGTTGTGCTGCTATAAGGACATACCCAAAAATGGGTAACTTCTAAAGGAAGGTTTAATTGACTCACATTTCCGCAGGGCTGGGGAGGCCTGAGGGAATTTACAAACGTGGCAGAAGGAAAAGCAAACATGTCCTTCTTCACATGGTATCAGGAAGGAGAAGTGAGGAGCGAAGAGGGGAAAAGCCCCTTATAAAACTGTCAGAGAACACACTCACTATCGTGAGGACAGCTTGGTGGAAACCACCCCCATGATTCCGTGACCTGCCCTGCACCAGGTCCCCCCCCCATGAGGGGATTATGGAAACTAAAGTTCAAGATGAATTTCGGTGGGGACACAAAACCTCACCATACCCTCAGCTAACTTTAGTGTTAGTGTATTTTATGTGTGGCTCCGGGAAGCCAAAAGATTGGACACCCTGCTTTCAACGTTGTGAAGTGGTCAATAGGAACGTTTCATTCTCTCACGAGAGTGAGCACAGGAGACGCTGGGAGCAAATACAAGGTCATAGTCTCTTCCTGTGTGACAGTGACAAAAGTTAACAGCCTCTTCTTTCCAAAACAGCTGCTTTAAATTCCCTGCCACTGCTCCTGATAACCTCCCCTCAGGGAGGAAAAGCGCCGTGTTTGCTAATGGATACTGTTTGTTAAAGGTCAAATTCGAAGTCTCTGCTTTAACTGTCTTTGGAAGATCACTTCTCTTTGACATCTCTAGAAGGAAAATCACTGGAAGTATTAGAAGCGATATCTTCTATTTAAAAACTAGTAGTCACTTCTCTGTTTCTGTTTTAAAGTAAAATTTTAACTTCGTAGGCTTTGACTAGCCCAATTCTCCTTCAATTAGAAAATCCACAGATTCCCACATTATTTTGAAAATGTTTAGGTGTAGATCTTTCCCAGGATCGTGAACTTGCCGAAGAGTCTGAGCAGTGTGAACTCTATTTTATTTTATTTTTTTGAGACAGGGTCTCACTCTGTAACCCAGGCTGGAGTGCAGTGGTGCGATCTCTGCTCACTGCAACCTCTGCCTCCTGAGATCAAGTGACCTTGCCACCTCAGTCCCTCGAGTAGCTGGGATTACAGGCACTCACAACACTTGGCTAATTTTGTATTTTTGATACAGATTGGGTTTCACTGTGTTATCCAGGCTGGCCTCAAACTCCTGAGCTCAGGTGATCTGCCCACCTTAGCCTCCCAGAGTGCTGGGATTACAGGTGTGAGTCACCACACCTGGCCTTTAATTTTTTTCATGTTGCAGACATCTAAGAGGGACACCACTATGCCATAGGACTCATTTGAAATGACTAATATATTAGAGAAAAGGAGAGCAGTAGGGAGCGAGGAAGGCTGTCGCCTTCAGAGGGCCACTCTGTGCCTTTGGGGCTAGATTTGCAGAGCATCTGATGCTTACCTTGTAAGGAGCACCCACAGCCTCTTTGTCCTGAGTGAATGACGTGTCTCAGGTTGACAGTGCTGACATCTCTGAAGTGTGTGTGATTCTTTCTCTACCTGTGACACTGCACATCTCATCACACAGTGGGAGAGCTTGGCGACAGACAGAAAAGCTCACAACATCCATAACTGACCGGACACAGTAGCTAACCTGGTCCCAGGTCACCCTTTGTCCCCAGCAGCTCAGGGTGTGGCAGCAGCCTCTCCTCCTGAAGACGCTGTCTTCTCCCCTCCACTCCCGGGAAATCCCACTCCCCCCGACACCCTGATATCTCTCCCCTGAAGCTCCTGCCGTCCCTGCACTCCCTGCCTAGATGAACCCGTCCTCTGCATGAAGGAAAATGCAGTGTGTTCCCGGTACCCTCTCATTTCCTCTGCAGCCCCATTCTGTGTTCTGAGCTACACACAGAAACCACTAACTTGACACAGAGTCAGCCCTATGTATGTGTCTCACAAATACCTCAAGCTGCGCATGTTCAAAATGGAGCTCTGGGCCTCCTCCCTCCCTCTGGGCCACCCCCGCCGCCTGCAGGCCTCTCCCTTGGTCCTCAACCCCCCTGCAGAAACCCACGAGCTCCAGCAGGACCTTGGGCTGCTCCGGGTCCCTCACAATCCTGGCAGGTCCCCCTCTCCAATGCCGTGTGTGCCATTGCTGTCCACCACCACTTCCCACGCAGCCTGCTAGGACGACACCCACTGTCCCTTCCCTCGACAGCCCGTCATCCTCATGGCAGATGCACCGCCTCCCTCCCTCCTCCATGCCCCTTAATGGCTTCCCACTGCCCTCGATAAAACCCGAGGCCGGTTTCTTCCCTCCCTCTGTGCGACTCTGCCCTTCACTCCCCAGCCTCGGGCACTGGCCTTCCCCCTACTTCGGGGCCTTTTAGAAACCTTGTCCTCTCTCCGGAACATTCCCTCCCACTACCTGCTTGGGGGGCTCCTTTTTATTCTTTGGGCTTTCATTTAAGCATCACTTCCTCAGAAAGGACTTTCCTGACCACCCCCAAACTTTCCAATGGGCTCTCCCTGCTTTTTTTTCTCTGTTCTCACAGCACGGGCCATCATTTAAAATGTGCATTCTGTGTTCACATGTTGTGTGTTTCATGTGTGTCTCCACATCTAAGCTCTAAGCTCCACGAGAGTCTGTCGGTTTCATTTCTAGTCATATGCACGCAGCGCCTGGCACACAGCCTGGCAGAGCATAGCCACTGGATGGGTGTTTGATGAACGCATGAACGAATGAGCTACGATAGCTGTGCAGTGAGCAAACCGCAGGGGACAGGATTCATTTCCTTGTTTTCATGGACATTGGTACTCGCCAGCAGTTCTCTGACATGCGCCCTCCCCTGCTGCTTCTAAGCAGATGTTAGGTTCCTTAAAGCTGGAGTTTTCTCGCCTGCCTTTTGTAATGGCCTCATTCCCAGCTCCTCTCGGGCTCCATGTAGTGTGTAGGCAACATGCCTTTTCATTCGTTGGGGGGATGTCATTTGCCCTTTGGAACTCTGGCCTTACTAGATTTAACAGTGAGGACAGATTGCTGCCAGGCACACCTGCAGAGTGTGTGCCCAGCCGCGGCGTTTGTCCTGCAGACGTGCCCCCTCCTCCTGCCACCAGATGGCACTCTTGTCCAGTGCGACAGCGCACACTTCGCCTGTGTTGAGTGTGTTTCTTGCACCGTCACCATCAGGGATGTCCCCGCCTGGATAACTGCGTCCTGCAGGAGTTGGCGGGGAGAGGGTCAAAGGGGAAGTTGGTGGGGGAGGTCATCCAATACGGCCATACTGAACCCAGATTGACTGCAGCATTTAATTAGCGTAACAGTTATGCTAACTGTGTGTGCGTGTAAGGCGCGAAACAGGAAGACCAGTGCTGGGGGGAGGCACGTGTGTCTCCATTCCTGTTTCAGAAAAAGACCAAATGGAAAACCGCTTTTATCTCTTTTTTTAATCTTTTGGGGGGAACCGGAAGTGTGTAGCAGCCTTGGAATCCAAGTCACGTGATCAAAAAATGAAAAGCTTCCTTTTACTCAATGTGTCTCAGAAAGAATGATTGTTATCCCTATGCTTTAATGGAAAAACTAGATTTGCAGACTCAGATTTCTTTCCAACCCTGAAGGCCGTTGCCACAAAACAGACTAAGCTTTCTTTTGAAAACAAGTGCTTTTGTTTATGGAATTGGGGTTTATGGGTCATTTGGGGAGCCCTGGGCTGGGTGGGACGCCGGGCGTCTCTGTGGTGCCCATGCCCTGTGTCTGGGTGGGACCCTGCGTGTCGGTGATGCTGATGCCCCTCATCTGCGTGGGGCACCGGGCAGCCATGGTGCCAATGCCCTGCGTATGAATGGGACCCCAGGCGTCTGTGGGGCTGAGGTCTTGTGTCTGTGGTTGTCTCTCTAGGCTTCCTGTTTGGCCTGAAAGGAGCAGAAGGGAGAGTGGGCTTCCCTGGGCTTTCCGGCTCCCCGGGAGCCCGCGGACAGAAGGGACGGAAAGGTAAGGATGTGTGGGAGACATGGGATGAGGACAGCCTGGCCTTTCCGAGTCCCCTCACCTTGCAGAAGGTGAAATCCATCCCCACTGACGTGTTTGGAGATGTAAATGAGCCTGCATGTCTTCCCAGCCTCTGTCCTCATGACGGTGACGCTGAGAGGGAGGCGCCTGGAGCCGGTGGTGCTGTCTGAGCACTCCGCCCCCAGGGTTCACCGTCCCTGCTCACCATCTGCCATCCTCGTCACTGACCTTCCCAAGCAGTGCTGAGCCCGCCGCTGGGTTGAAAGGGAAGCAGTTACTTCTTAAGCTGCGCTCAGGTGGTGTCTCAATGGCCCAGCTCCAAGGCAGTGCAACAGAGGTCTGTGTAGAGACCTCTGTCCATGGCGAGGAACTGGTAGAGTCACCGTCTCTGGTCCCACTGAGACTCAGTGGGAGGACGTGGCTTGCCTGGGTTTCCCTCCCCGTTGATGAGGATGTGAACTTGGAGCAGGTGGTCTTTGCACCTGACCCTTCCCAGTCACCTCAGGGACTCTGCCCCTAGCTCAAGGCCATCCTCTGTGAGGCTCTGTGGGCCCCTGGCGTGCTGCAGGGTGTGCTTCTGCTCAGCTCTCCCCTCCCTGAATGTGGGGAGCACTTCCTGGCACTCACCACGCCCTGGCTGTTTTGGTGTATGTGGGATGGGCAGTGCATTTAGCACCCTACTGTGGATGGGCATGACCTGAAAGCAGGCACCACAGGGCCTGGGGAGGTGGGGCCTCCCCACTGGGCATCCTCTCTGCCCCGGGGGAGCCAATCCCTGCCGCCAGCATGGTGCTCCCTTGCTGCCTGGCTCCCTGGGTTCAGCCATGGCAAACAGAGGAAGAGAGTTCAGACACGTCTTCCCTGCTCACCCGTGACCTTCCGTGACCTTGGCCTCTGAGGCCAGGGCTCTTTCTCCCTGCCTGCTCCCTGGAGCCGGCTCCTCCCCTCAGCCCACTGGCCCAGTGGTGGCAATCTTCAGCCCTGAGTGCTGAATTCCTTAACCTCCTTCACAGTCCCCGCAACTCTACCTATGCCTCTGAATGTGGCCCCAGTTTTTAAGTATCTTTAATAAACATCAGAGTCCAATTCTGAACCCCATGAGATTGTGAGTGAACATGTGAATCACTCAGTCTGAGCCTTAGTTTTCTCATCTAAGAAATGGGGCTCACAGTGCCCATCAGAACAGGCAGTGTCCATAGAGGACCAAGCGCCGTGCCCAGCTCTCCCCATGACCCGATACCCTCTCCCTGCCACACTGAGAGGAACAAGAAGGCCCTCCTCTCCCTCATCTGCAGGTGATGCTGGGGACTGCAGATGTGTAGAAGGCGACGAAGGTGTCAGAGGTCTTCCGGGACTGCCAGGACCCAAGGGCTTCCCAGGCATCAACGGGGAGCCAGGGAGGAAAGGGGACAAAGGAGACCCCGGCCAACACGGCCTTCCTGGGTTCCCAGGGCTCAAGGTGAGCAACAGTTTCATCATGAAGCTGGCAAGACACTCTGAGGCCTCTCCAGGTGTCCCATTCTTGCCTTTTATCTGCTTCAGACCAGCAACTCTCATGGGCCCAAGGGATGGCTAGACCATTCATAAAACCCACATACGCCAAGAAGGACTTTCTACGGGTCCACTGATGAGACTGAGAAGGGGTGCAGCTGACAGCTCCGGAAAGAGTTCAGTCACGGGTCACCACATGACCCAGAAATGCCACTCCTAGGTTTATCCCCAAGAGACTTGAAAGCACACGTCCACACAAATGTGCACACACCCCAACATTCAAAGCAGCATTGTTCAAAATAGGCAGAAGGTGAGAAGCAGGCAAATATCCATCCCTGATGAATGGATCAGCTAACTCTATGCAGCATCTGTACAATGGAATAGCACCCACCTTACATGGAACATGGTATGCCATGTGGATTAAGACCCACACAGAAGAACACGCTATCACATGCTATCTGACTCTATTCACATGAAATGTCCACACAGGCACCCTAGAAACAGGAAGTGGATTGGTGGCTGCTGCAGGTGGGGGTGGGGGGACAGTGGCTGATATCATGAAGATGTTCTTGAATTAGATGATAGTGATGGTTGCACAACCTGGTGAAAAACACTAAAAATCCCTGGATGTTATGCTTTAAAACAGTGAATATTTTGCTAGTTGAATTGTGTATCAAAAAATCTGCTGTCATTTTTAATGTAAAGCACATTATTTATGGAACGGATTTAGCGTCGTTGGAAGGCTCCCATGCCCTGATAAAAAGCCAGACCTTTTGATTTGTAAATGGTGCATGTGCCTGTGTGGAGGTGTGGACCCCACACACGTCAGCTCGCGGCCTTTCTTCGGTGCCTTATAAAAAGGTCACGAGCAGCAGACCTTTCCTCCCCAGCAGATTTTAGCTGACCTGAGATTTCAAAGTGAATTTCAAATGCAGACAAAGAAATTATACTTTTTGTTGACTTTTTAACTTAAAAATAGAAGTTTGGGAAATTTAGGAAGCGAAAAGTTCATTATTTTACGTATTCAGCAATAGAGGGAAAAAATTGCTCAGGACACCTGGCCAAGGAAGCTTGAACCATCTGACTCCACAGCATGGAAGAGAACTGTGGTCCCGCTGAGCTGCGGTGCTGACGCTTGTGACTCCCGACTGCTTCACGCACGAGTGGTGCCGGCGAAAAAGACCCGGGCCCCTCACTGACCCATGCCCTAGGTTTCTCAAAAAACAGATAGGAAAATACACAAAAAAAGAGCAGGTGCCCTATTGTTTCCCAGTTTAGAAAGGGTACAATGTCCGAATCATGGCCGTCTAAGCAGAAAAAGTGGCTCAAGTGTTCAGAAAAAGTGCATGTGGTAGGAATTGCAAATAATGGCAAAGCTAGGAGGCTCTTCAGTCGTTTCAAGAGATTCAATATTTCCTAGAAGCCAAGCGGATCCCATTCTGTACCCCTGAAATGTCTAAAACCTCAGCACACACGCCCACAGAACTTTCTTTCTTTTTTTTTTTTTTTTGAGATGGAGTTTCGCTCTCATTACCCAGACTGGAGTGCAATGGCGCAATCTCGGCTCACCGCAACCTCCGCCTCCTGGGTTCAGGCAATTCTCCTGCCTCAGCCTCCCGAGTAGCTGGGATTACAGGCACGCACCACCGTGCCCAGCCCATTTTTTGTATTTTTAGTAGAGACGGGGTTTCTCCATGTTGACCAGGATGGTCTCGATCTCTTGACCTCGTGATCCACCCGCCTCGGCCTCCCAAAGTGCTGGGATTACAGGCATGAGCCACTGCGCCTGGCCTTCCACAGAACTTTCGTTCAAACGCTGCTGGCTGTGCCTGGTGTCCTGCACTGAATTCTGTAACGGTGTCTGGAAACCCCACTGCAGTGGGAATACTTGAGACCTCTTGGAGTTTTTTGGTTAGTTTTGCTTTGTTTTTGATATTTGCACTGGTAGAATCTGGCAGAGCTTAAAGAGCGGGAGTGGGTCACTAAGCCCATCCCGCCATCCGTGTACCCAACGTGTATTGATTAATGAGCCTGGTCTGTGTGTGAGGCACTCTCCTAGATTCTAAAACAATGCAAATTTATTTGCATTCTAAAATAGTTGCAAAGAACTAAATAAATCAAGACTATGTGGAATTTCTAGGAGAAGGGAAACTCCAGACACTTGCAACATTCCATTTAATTAAAGCAGCTCCACACAGTCTCATATTCTTGGAAATAGCGTCAACCAAGATATGCCGAAAGCTAGCACAGCTCACATTTGAAAACACAGCCCTGAGATGGGTACCCTGCTCACTTCTGCTCGTGGGAAGAGCTGGACACGATTTTCCAGGCTGCGATTTGAGAGTTCCTGCAGATAGCTTCTTTCTAAAGTGTGTTTCTCCCAGCTGTAATGTCAGTGCAGGAAACAGAGGGTCTATTAAATCCCATTCATTGTTCTCAATATTCAATTATCAGAAAATGTTACCCTCCATACCTGGATTAACATCCTCAGCTCCTAAGTGACCGTGGTTTAGAGGAAGCCACCTTGAGTTCAAGTTCAACACTTCTCAAAAGGCGCTGGCCCCGTGGATCCCTGGGGCTCTGTGGAGAAACGGCAGTGACTCAGCTGCCCCAGGCTGTGGCCTTCGTGTCCACACCGCTGGGCAGGACCCAGGGACACTGAGGATGGGCCTAGGACCTGGGTTTCCCTGTCCAACCACCTGTGGCCACTTCCGTCCCATTGGATTGATTGATTGATTGATTGATTGATTGATTGAGGCTGAGTCTCACTTTGTCTCCCAGGCTGAAGTGCAGTGGCAAGATCTCAGCTCACTTCAACCTCCGACTCCCAGGTTCAAGAAATTCCCCCTCCTGCCTCAGACTCCCAAGTAGCAGGGACTACAGATGTGTGCCACCACACTCTGCTAAGGTTTTGTATTTTTAGTAGAGATGAGGTTTCACCATGTTGGTCAAGCTGGTCTCAAACTCCTGACCTCAAGCAATCTCCGCGCCTCAGCCTTCCCAAAGTGCTGGGATTACAGGTGTGAATCACCGCACCCAGCTGCATTGTAATTATTTAAAATTAAAGACAATGTGCCACCCAGTTCCTCGGCCCCACCACCCGCAGCTCCAGTGCTCAAGGCCGCTGCAGCCTGTGGCCCCCACACCGGGCAGCTGGATGGGGGCACGTCCAGCATCGCAGAAAGCACTCCTTGGATGCCACTAGGCCTGCTGACGGGTGACTGCCTGCAAGCCGTGTGAGATGAAAACGCTCGCCAGCCATCTTCTAACTTTCCCTCACAGTAGCAAGGAGGAAGAAATATTTTTTGTCTGTTTTCCACAGGGAGTCCCTGGCAATGTTGGTGCTCCCGGGCCCAAAGGAACAAAAGGAGATTCCAGAACAGTCACAACCAAAGGTCAGTTCCTCCGTGGCCACGCGGCCCCTGGGGCACTTAGCCTTCCTATGGGTGTAGGCCTGAGCCGCTTCACATGCAAATCCCTTCCCAGGTGAGCGGGGACAGCCCGGCGTCCCAGGCGTCCCCGGGATGAAAGGTGACGATGGCATCCCAGGCCGCGAGGGGCTCGATGGATTCCCCGGCCTCCCAGGCCCTCCCGTGAGTAGCCACAGACCGTGCGGCAGCTGGGACCTCTCTTCAGCATCCTTCATGCTCTCCTGACGCCCACAAAGCAATTGCTGTTGATAGCAGCACCGAACCCCCCATGCATAGGACAGGTTGCTTGTTCGGCTCGTTCTGTTCTTAATGAGCAGAAATCAGATCTTTTAGGAAACACTGAATTCAGTCGGAAGCCAAGCCCTGACTGAACATTTAAAAGGCAACGACCAAATAAATATTCCTCCTGGTATAACAGAATAAGATACCCCCCCAAAAAATAGAATACTCTAAAATAGGTGGTGGAACCCTATTTTTTTAAGGTAAATCCTAAAAGATACAATTTCATTTTTGCAACCAACACACACTGGTGTTGAAGGAGGGGATATCTAGTAACCTGCAGGGACCCCGGCCTCGATTCCTGGGGGGAGGCTGGGGTCAGAGGCGGGCGAGGCAGCCACGGAGGGAGACAAGGCCCTTCCTGCGCCCCCTCTGGCCTCTCAGCCCCTCCCTGCCGTCACCGTCTCGCCTCCCTGCAGCTGCGGAGCCTTCCCTGTCCCCAGACCCCGCAACCTTATTTCTCACCTCTTTCTTTTCTAGATTCCATTTCCCTCCCTCTGGTCACCAAGCCTGTGCCTCCTTAAGCTCTTTGTATGAGTTTCCTGGGGCTGAGGCCACAAAGTGCCACAGACTGGGCGGCTTAGACATCAGTCATGTATGGTCTCACAGCTCTGGAGGCTGGAAGCCCCACATCGAGGTGTCTGCAGGCCCAGTTCCTTCTGAGACCAAGCAGGAGGAGCTGTGCCTGCCCGGCTCCCGGCTCCCGGGAGCTCCGGCATTCCTCGGCTTGTAGACGGCCGTCTCCTCTCTGTCTTCCCATCATCTGTCCTCTCTGTGTGTCTGTCTGTGGGTCCAACTTCCCCATTTTTATAGGGCGGTCATCTGGGAATGGGCCCATCCTAAAGGCCTCATCTTGCCTTGGGCATCCTCGAAGACCGTATTTCCAAATAAGGTCACAGGTCTAGGTCCGGGGATTAGGACTTCGACATCATGGGGGACAGTTGAAATCACAATTCTCTTCCTCCTCCTCAGAGCCTCACACCTGAATTCTATCTGCAGCTTATTTGCCTCATTCCACAACCCACACCTCTGGTTTTCACGTGGGTCACATCTGTGGTAACACTCTGGAGTGCAGTGGCACAATCTAAGCTCACCGCAGCCTCGAGCTCCTGGGCTCAAGCCATCCTCTCCCTCAGTCTCCCAAGTGGCTGGGACCACAGGTGCGCACCAGCACACCCACCTAATATTTGTACAATTTTTTGTAGAGATGAGAGCTCTCTGTTGCTCATGCTGGTCTCAAATTCCTGGTCTCATGTGACTCTCCTGCCTTGGCCTCCAAAAGCACTGGTTTTACAGACAGGGGCCACCACACCCAGCCCACATTCTTACAATCTAAGTGTGGTTTTTTGAGGCCAGAGAACACAGATAATTCTATGATTGGGTATCTTAAAAATCGGATCTGGGAGGCAGCAGGGTTACTAAGAGGCAGAGCCGTAACTGGTCACTTTGGCCGGGAGAGGAGGATGACTGATTCCGTGGTTG
Organism: Leontopithecus rosalia; assembly: GCA_028533165.1. Lineage (NCBI taxonomy): Eukaryota > Metazoa > Chordata > Mammalia > Primates > Cebidae > Leontopithecus > Leontopithecus rosalia. Next base: position 191,013,190 of record CM052648.1, read on the forward strand.
GAACAGTCTTTTGCCTGTCAGTGTGTCACGTGGGGTGGGTGGTGAGTGTGTGTGGTGCTGGTGTGCTCACGTGTCTATGTGTGTGGTGTGTTTGATTCTGGATTTGTTACGGTCCTGGTGGCCTTTCCTGGAGTTGGTGCCTTTGTGAAGTTGGTGACAGGAAGTGTCCAGCCATGGGGTCCACCCACCCCTGCAGCTCCCAAACCAGTCTCATCCCAGCTGCGGGCAGGTGGCCGGAGCAGGGGTGGGGGTGGGGGTGAGGGTTAGGGTCAGGGAGAGCCCTGTAGCCTCAGCTTCCCATTCTCGAGACGCGGGGGCTTCTCCCAGTGCTTGTGTGCCCTCGTACTCAGTGGCATCTCTAAGCCAAGAATCTCAACTTCTGCCTTTAGAAAGCTCGTGATCCTGTCCACGCCACCTTCCAGCAGCAGCATCCCCATCACCGCCCACTAAGTTTGGGGTGTCTGCCCTGTGAGCTCTGCAGCAGCCTGTTCCCCTCCCCTGTGAAAAACTGCTAACACACAGGGGTGCATCCCTTAATCAGGGTCCCATAAACAGAGAGGGCTGGACCGGTGTCCCTGCCTCGCTCTGTCATGCCTTTGACAAGGAAGGGGCTGTGGTGTCAGTGGAGAGCAGGTGACAAGGGGCTGTGGCGTCGGTGAGGAACAGGTGACAAGGATGGGACTATGGCATTGGTGGAGAGCAGAGTTTGATTTCTTATAAGCAGCTGCCTCAGTGTCATGAGAACACTCAGCCTCATCCCATGGCTCAGGAGATGGGTGGCTTATGTGCAGGGCTATTTCAGCAGCACGTGGGGACAGCACGTGCTGTGGTGGATGCGTGGATCACACAGGCCGTGGTGGGTGCGTGGATCACACCAGCATCACTGCTGCTGGCCTCCCCACCCCATCCCTGCACCGCCCACCTGCACCCCCCAGGTGGTGCTTTCATCCTCAGGGTGGCCCTCTCCCTTCCCAATCCTGTGATCTCACCTGACTTCTGAGTGCACAGGGCTCTTTCCTTGTCTAAATGAGCTTCCTTTACTTTAGCAACGTAGCGTCCCTTGTGAATAGGAGCTGTGTCACCGATGCTAAATTATATCAACAAATTCATGTGTCTCTCCCTCCACCCACAGTACAACACACAAGTCTCTGCCCTCGCTGTTCTGGGGATGGAGGCCCAGGCTGTCTCTGCCCTCCCTGTTCTGGGGATGGAGGCCCAGGCTGTCTCTGCCCTCCCTGTTCTGGGGATGGAGGCCCAGGCTGTCTCTGCCCTCACTGTTCTGGGGATGGAGGCCTAGGCTGTCTGCCTTCCCTGTTCTGGGGATGGAGGCCCAGGCTGTCTGCCTTCCCTGTTCTGGGGATGGAGGCCCAGGCTCTCTGCCCTTGCTGTTCTGGGGATGGAGGCCCAGGCTGTCTGCCTTCCCTGTTCAGGGGATGGAGGCCCAGGCTGTCTCTGCCCTCGCTGTTCTGGGGATGGAGGCCCAGGCTGTCTGCCCTTGCTGTTCTGGGGATGGAGGCCTAGGCTGTCTGCCTTCCCTGTTCAGGGGATGGAGGCCCAGGCTCTCTCTGCCCTCCCTGTTCTGGGGATGGAGGCCCAGGCTCTCTCTGCCCTCACTGTTCTGGGGATGGAGGCCCAGGCTGACGCAGGGAACTGGCGGGTGGGGAGAGAGAAACACTCAAGCATTTGCGTGTTCTTCCAGCACCGGCTTCTGTGGCGTTGCCCACGCTGCTGCTCCGTCTGTCTCTGGCCTTCATCCGGCACCAGGTTCCCGTTCATCCCTGTTGTCTTTCTGTTCTGGATCCATAGCTCAGTATTCCGGGAAGTGGGAAAGGAAACAGGGAAGTTGAGGCGATCTTTAACATTGGTTTATATTTTAAGAGGAATAAACTGAATTTTCACACAGGGCGATGGCATCAAAGGCCCTCCAGGGGACCCGGGCTATCCAGGAATACCTGGAACAAAGGGTTCTCCAGGAGAACTGGGTCCCCCAGGGCTGGGCCTTCCTGGCCTCAAAGGCCAACGTGGTTTCCCTGGAGACACCGGCTTACCTGGACCACGAGGCTTCCCAGGCCCTCCCGGCCCCCCAGGGACCCCAGGACAAGCAGGTATGAAGGAATCCTCCCATTTACCTTTCACAGCCCTGAGACATTCTGCCCTTTCCTTTGTCATGTAGACGTTTCCCGTAGAGTCAGATGAGGATGCTGTTTCGCCTCATCTGTTCTCATACGTGCAAAGGATGACCCAACCATGGGGTTTCTGGACCCCCATCAGCCTCCCCTCAGCAGCTGAAACACACAGCCTCTCCTCTAGGACTGCAGTGACGGAGGCCGTGCCCAGAAGTTCAGAGATGGCTTTCCTGTTCCCTGCCCACACCACAGCCTTCCTGCCCCCACCAGCAGCACACACGACACACCAACACACACACCTTCACACACGTGCACGCCCAGGACGAGCCAGTAACTTTCACCCGTTTCAAATTTGCCTCACTCTGTCCTTGTGTCTTCCCCCAGATTGTGACCTGGATGTGAAAAGGCCCATTGCAGGTGACAGACAGGAGGCCATCCAGCCAGGTACTATGGGAAGTACAGGTGGCTTTAGGACGCTAGAGAACTCTGTTGGTCTGCTGGTTAAGCTCTTGCAGTGTGCATAGGATAAGAAATGTAAATAGTATGTGCAAGCCACGTTTGATTTCCACAGCACTAGCAGAGTGGCCTCGTGAACACTGTACGTCGCATGAATAACAACCTGGTAGAAGCAGAGAGACATTTGACCAATCCCCACTCATCAGAAATCCTTTCCCAGTGGAAAGAGCCAGTGCAGTCCAAGTCAGCTCCACAGGCTCACGTGCTGCCAGGAGGAGCCAGGCAGAGAAGGCTGGGTCCTCCCCAGATGGGTGGCCAGGATGGGAGCCTGGTCCAGACTCCCAGGCACACAGACAAAGGAACATTCCCAGAGTGACTGTCCTTGCAAGAGAGCCTCTTAGACAAAGGGCAGACGGCACGGTATCCCTGCCGAGTGGCACTGCTCCTGGCCACACCAACCAGAAGTGCCTGCAGCCTTGGTTTAATTGTTCAAGGTGGCTGATTGCTGTGGTTCTCTCCGAACATATGCAAAGCCACAAAGGAGAAGTGAAAGAATTCACTTTGAAATGGAGGCTGTCTACGTCGCTGGTAGATGCTTCCAGACAAAAGTCAAGTGTCCACACTGACGCAGAGAGCAGCCGGTCTCACTCGGTTTGCTCCGAGGCACCTGCCCTGGGAGGGAATGAATCGTTTCCCAGCACAGCGCCAGTTTTTATTTGACTAGACTGGTTTCGTGTGCATTTTGTACGGATATTTAGATTTCATTACAAGGAAATCAAACTTCTATTTACATCAGAACCAAGATGAATCACATTATTAAGTTACTCCGATCATAAAACGGTAGCCAGCTTGCCCGGCTCATGCTTTTGACCTTGGTGATCCCCAAGGCCGTGGGACTGAGTGCTTAGGATTACTTGGGTTCATCTTTTCTCCTGTCTGTCCCCAGGTTGCGCAGGAGGGCCCAAGGGACTGCCAGGCCTGCCAGGACCCCCAGGCCCCACAGGTAATGCACGGAGGGAACCCCGGGTGCACCCAGCCTTCCTCCCACATCTTCACACTCTGTGTCCCCCTTGCCCATCATTCCTGTGGTCCTGCATCCCTGTCCCAGACACGGCCATGTTCAGCATCTCAGCACAAACTGATCTCACTCCTATGGGAAGCCCGCTGCCATTTGCCACTATAGAGAAACGGGTCTGGTAGCTGACACTTAGCTGGGGCCAGGCTGGGAGAGAAAATTCAGCCATGGCCACAGGGGAGCACCCGCAGGGGCAGAGATGGAACCTCGAGTTTAGGACTGGAAAGTGATCGCACCTGTAGGGATTTTCATTTATGCTTTTCCATCCCAGGATCTGGGGGAAGAACCTACAGGAGAGAATTCTTTCTTTAGGATTTTGATTGACAAGAAACAGAAGTAAACAAGGCTAGAGTGTTTGACTCTAGCCCCTGGGAGGGCCTGGGCTTCTGTCTGCTGGCCTGGGCATCTCACAGCAGAAGAGCCCATGTGAGAAAGAGTCCACGCGCTCTTCACAGAGCCTGTGCCAGGGCCGACCGTGCTGCTCGCGAGGCTGGCATGTCCAGTGTTGGCAGTGGGGGCCTGGCCATTCACCACGGCTCTTGAGATCCCCCACCGGCAGCCAGACTCTGTGGCCTGTGAGCAGTGGGGAACACAGAGCCACGGCTTCTGCTAGAGCAGAGGGAGGGCTGGACCCTGAGAGGTAGCCCTGCATCTGTGTCCGTCAGCCTGGGAAAAGCGAGTTCTCTGGGCGGTAGGAATTCCCCTTTGGATGCCTCTCCCATTGGGCCTGTGATGGGGCGGGGCAGGCACACCACTTGGATAACTCAACATTGCCAGAGCATTTCTTGTTTGTTCCTTTGGGACCTAAGTCCCTCCTGTGCAAGGTGAATAGTGCAAACAGGCGTTCTAGATGCTACTGCTGCACAAATGGTGCCCTCACTACTTCCCGTGATAGACTATGCAGAGCAACAGTGGTGTAGGACACAGCACTGCAAATTAGGAAGTGGACGGACGCGTTCTGCACGCCCTGGAGCTTCGGGGCATCTTCAGATTGCACCGTGATCACAGGGTCTGGGGACCAGAGGCCAGACGCAGGTCTCATTTGCACTGTGAGCAGGAGTAAAGGTTCCTTGTGTTGTCGTCCAAGAACTGAGCTTGTGTCTTCTGCGCTCCATCGTCCTCGCCGGTACCTACCCCCCATCTAATTCCATCCGTGGATTTCAACACCGTCACTCATACAGCCACCCCCAAAATGGCGACAGCTCCGCATGTCTCAGATGCTCAGGGAGGGTCAGAGGCCAGCATGCTCAGCACATGCCCAGACCACAGCTGTGTCCCAAGGCCGGTCGCTAGGAAAGCCCAGAGCCCCAGGTGTAGGTTTCTGGGGCTCTGGGACTCCCTGAGCTATGGCTGGTTATTTCCATTTCACACCTAGGCCCCTGTTGCTGGGAGCCCCTTGCTGGCCTCTTGTGCACTCCTCCCTCTCACTCCTGCCGTCCGAACACCACTTTCCGAGAATGGAGGGTGGGTTTGCGTCACACACGTCCCCTCCCCAGAGATGCCAGGAACGTGCATGAATACGCATGGCCGGTGGATGTTGTGACGTTGGTGAGGAATGTCAGCCCTTCCATTATCAGAAAACACCTCTGGAACCCACACACTGGGCCAAGTAGGGTTCAAGTGTTTGAAAAGAGTCACCTCATGGTCTTCATGGCGTCCTCAAGAGGCAGGCAGTCACTATCCCCACTTTACAGATGAGGAGAGGCTCAGAAAGTTGTCCACGGTCACACAGATAGAATAGGTAAGGCCAAAATTCCCAGCCAGGCATTCTGACCCCACATCCAAAGCCCTCATTTAGCGCACTACGGAATCTCAATATTGGATATTACTGTTCTTACAGCTCCATCCATAAGCAGAATTTTAAACACTGAAGATCATTCTGTAAGCCTGGAGGTGCTGTTTCGGCTGCCGTTCCCCCAGCCCCATTACTAAACACCGATCATTCTATAAACCTGGAGCCCCATTATAAAACACTGAAGATCATTCTGGAAGCCTGGAGCCCCATTGCTAAACACTGAAGATCATTCTGGAAGCCTGGAGGAGCTGTTTCAGCTGCCGTTCCCCCAGCCCCATTAGTTCCCGGTTTCATGAGATCCACATTAAGTTGGATGCCAAGTATGACCGTGCCCATTCTTCCTCATGGGACCTGATGTGCTTTGTGGTTTATTTGGGTGTTTAGGTGCCAAAGGCCTCCGAGGAACCCCAGGCTTCTCAGGAGCTGATGGAGGACCAGGACCCAAAGGCTTGCCAGGAGACCCAGGTCGTGAAGGGTTCCCAGGACCCCCAGGTGAGTTGAGGTCGGACCCCCATTCAGCCCCTGAGTTCCAGGGGGTGGGGGCGGCCGGTGTGTGGTTCATCAGCATCCAGCTCTGTTTTCTTCCAGTGTGTAGAAACTGTTCTGACAAATACTTGACAACATTTGCACTTGTCCTTGGGATGTTAGAAATTCTTGATTTTCCATCACTGATGTACTGGGTTTTTGCAGAAGCTACCTACAGATCTTTCAGGAAAAAGGAGGCAGGTGTTGCGGAGTGGCCATCCTCCACAACACCTGTCTCCTGGGAATGTCCTCAGTGTTAGTAAGGATTGATATTAAACATTCTAAGGGCAACACAAAACTACTCTCTCCTGAGTGAACCATTCAAGGCATAAATAGCCCTCTCATGACGTGGCTGCAAGAGCTTGGGCATTAATCTGTATGTGGAGGAAAATGAGTGTGTTGCCTTTAACCAGCTGTGGTGAGGAGCACCCACTTGTGTGTCAGCATGCTCTGAAATGCAGTCCGGCATCAGCAGACACAGTTGTCCTGTGGTTGTGCCACGGGCGATGTGCACAAGTGTGATGGAGTCTCACTCTCTCACCCAGGCTGGAGTGCAGTGCACAATCTCAGCTCACTGCAACCTCCACCTCCTGGGTTCGAGTGATTCTCCTTCCTCTGACTCCTGAGTAGCTGGGATTACAGGCACACGCCACCACACCTGGCTAATTTTTGTGTTTTTAGTAGAGATGGGATTTCACCATGTTTGCCAGGCTGGTCTCGAACTCCTGACCTCAGGTGATCTGCCCACCTCAGCCTCCAAAGTGCTGGGATTACAGGCATGAGGCACTGCACCTAGCCACACACATCTTCAACAGTGTTTGTCTAATGAAACCATGGAAACCATGCGGACAGCTTTCCACCCACGATGAAACATCCTTCCACAGGGTCCTGGGCAGGTTCTTCCAGCCTCTTCTGGAATCACGCTTGTCACCTAGAACCTGTGGCACCCTGGAACTCTCTTGTTGCTAGAAATTTCCTCCCTGGATACAGCCCGCCTCCCAGGCGTTCTCACTGGGCTGTTCCTGAGCCACACAGTTGACTTCCTCAAAACCAAAACCCGGAGAGAGGGGCCACATCTCTCACAGACACCTCATGAACAGACAGAACTGACCCCTGGAACACACACTTTCCTTAGTGACAGCATTTCCATGCCCCCGGAATTCCCATCAACCTTCTAGGACTCCCAGCTTATCAGGGTTCCTTTCCAGCCGGGCTCTGGAAGCTGAATAAAGCGCTCCCACATCTGGAATATCACACAGCACGTCGGCGCTGTTGTGTCCTTAGGGGAAATATCCCGCAAATATCCCCAGTGAACACTAGTCAAACCCGCCTCTCCCCTGACCTCCACTCAGATGGCTGCACTGAAGCCTCAGTGCAGACCTGTGTGTCAGTCCCTGGGAGATGGCATCTTTCTGAATTTCACGTGCGGTCCATAGGAAGTGTTCAAACCCTGAACGTTTCCTTTCCTGTGATGCGTTGGGAAGCAGGCTTCCTGTGTCTGCATCAGGGCCCTGGGAAGAACATCTCTGCAAAGGAAGTCTCCACGCCTCTGCCCGGAGAGTGGGTCTCCGTGGTTTTGTCGCCCTGCAGGAAGTGTCTAAATATTTAGAAGTGCGGCACTGTCACCCTCGTGATTTCATATATGCTAGGTTTAAGCATTCGTGGTTTTGAAAGAAGGGTAATAATTCTTGAGCAGCTTCCTCCTGTGAGCGCGAGGGTGCTCTGGTGATTATGACTGGCGTGCACAGCCGTGTGCCCGTGACCTCCATACAGGGCCCCCTGCAGGGGAATGGATGGGATGTGCCCCTTATCAGGTGATCTGGGCAGTTGCCCACGTGAGCTGGAAGCCTGTCCCACCATGAAATGTGAGCCCTTACATCATGAACAGGGAGGCTGGGGCAGGCTGGGGCAGGCCGGGGGTGGGTGGTGATTGAGGAACAGATCAGTTGCTGGAGCACATGTTGTTTTTTATGGTGCTGAAATAAACTTCTGCCACCACATGCAGAAGACGATAAAACAGCCAATTCAAGGATTGCAAAAAACAGAGAGTCCATTCCAGATCTAAGATCCACACACGTAAACCCAAGTGCCCGGCTCCCGGGTACCGTTGGTAACATTGCCAGGGAATGTCATGTCTCTTCGTTGTGTGAGTAAATCACACCGTTAAAACTCTGAGTACGTCCCACTCATCAGTGTCAGCTGAATCCAAACCCTTTATTCTGCGTGCCAAGCACGGGCGCACCAGTCACTCCCAGCTCCTCGTGAGCGGGGCTGGCTGGACAGGCCCAGGAGGACCCAGGGCCCTGCTCTTGGGATCTTTTGGTGAGGTACACCATGGAGAACATTCCCTTTTCCATACCCAAAGGTGGGAGTGCCAAGCCTGCCGTATACCTGATCCTGTCCCACAGAACCACCTGCCAAGCTCCTCATCACAGGCTTCTCTGCTGCATGCGCAGCGGGGCAAGGCGGGTGGGTGACCTCAGAAGCCTTTCCTTCTGAGCACAATGTGACTGTCAGCTGTGGGAGTTCATTCTGAGGCCACATCAGGGCTGACTGCACCGAAAAAGGAAGTGACCTGATGAGATCATTTTATCCCGTGGCACCCGTGAAAGACACAGGACAGCTACCTTCCCTCCATCCACAGAAGGGACTCGGCAGTTTTCAGTACAACAGGGTGTGTTTCCAGTCAGGGACACGTTTCTACCAGGGAGATGTGATTATTTCTCCAGCGGGCAGCGTTTTGGCTCTGATGGCCCTGGTCGTTCCCGCCTCCCTGGGATTTTTCATCCCAAAGTCCTGTTCCTCACTCACCACAACCTAGAAGGTCCCACAAAGCTATGCTTTGGGGCTTATGTGCAAAGCAGGGGAACTCGTGAATTATGCAAATCCACGTCCAAGGAGGCATTCTTTTTTTTTATTTTTTATTTTTATTGCATTTTAGGTTTTGGGGTACATGTGCAGAACATGCAAGATAGTTGCATAGGTACACACGTGGCAGTGTGATTTGCTGCCTTCTGCCCCTTCACCCATATTTGGCATTTCTCCCCATGCCATCCCTCCCCCGCTTCCCCGCCTCCACTGTCCCTCCCCTATTTCCCCCAATAGACCCCAGTGTGTAGTACTCCCTTCCCTGTGTCCATGTGTTCTCATTACGGGCTTGCTCACCTTTGCTCAGTTTTAGGGCGGGGGGCTGTATGGCAGGGGAGCAGAAGAAGCGTAACCAACAGAACAATGTGGTGAGGGTTGTAGCTTCCAAGAAGGGCCACAGGGACAGGGTCTCGAGCTGAAGAATGCCTCCTGAGGACCCCATACGCAATTTTTTGCTATTTCCAGCCTCTTTTTGACACTTCTCTTAGAACACCGTCATGGTAACTTGTGCTTTGGGGTCCACCCATGTTTCCTTTTAGGGTTCATAGGACCCCGAGGATCCAAAGGTGCAGCGGGCCTCCCTGGCCCAGATGGACTCCCAGGTCCCATCGGCCTGCCAGGTCCAGTTGGGCCCCCCGGGGACAAGGGCCTTCCTGGAGAAGTCCTGGGAGCCCAGCCTGGACAACGGGGAGATGCTGGTGTGCCTGGACACCCTGGGCTGAAAGGCCTTCCTGGAGACCGAGGCTCCCCTGGATTCAGAGGTAAGTGCCCCATGGGGGAGCAGAGGCCCCTTCCCAGCTACACAGTGGCTTCCAAGGAGGAGCCCTCCCGGGGGATTTGGTGAGAAGTAGCAGTGCCCCATGGTGCTGGCCATGCATACCTTCTCCACATCGTTCCAACGCTCCTTTAGAATGTTTCTAGGACAACACTGTGCTTACATCCGGTAGCCAGTGCAGACTCTGGCCATCTGAGACCTTTGACAGGCACGCATTGACTGATGTCATCAGTTCTCAAGTCACATACGTCTGGCCATGACAGGCTCACTGGCTTTCTCAGCAGACTCCATACAGCTGGTCTGAGGAAAAGATGGGCCTGGCCATGCTTCGTCAGAGGTGAAGAAGGAAAATAGGAATAATCTGGAATGCAATTTTATTGATGTAAAAATTAGTACTTTAAAAACATCTTAATGTTGTTTACAATGTTATCGATGTATCTCTATCAAAGTAGACAGAGCACCCATGGTTTCATGAGTGGCAGTGGCAAGGCATCCAGTGGCTTTAAGGGTTCAACTGATGCCAACTTGGCTTTGGGAATGCCAGCCCCGAGCTTTAACGGAAGGTGATGCCGTGAATGGCAGTGTTCGCAATGGGGGAAGCCCTGGCTAGGGACCGCGAGATCACTGGAACCTGCCATTCAGTGTCCAAATCAAAAATGAGGCTGGGCACGGTGGCTCACACCTATAATCCCAACACTTTGGGAGGCCAACGCAAGAGGATTCATTGAGCCCAGGAGTTCAAGACCATCCTGGGCAACATAGAGAGACCCCATGTCTACAAAAATATCAAATCATTAGCCGGGCATGGTGTGCACCTGCAGTCCCAACTGCATGGGAAGCTGAAGGGGGAGGGTCCCTTGAGCCCAGGAGATGGAGGCTGCAGTGAGCTGTGATCATTCCACAGTACTCCAGCCTGGGTGAAAGAGTGAGACCCTGTCTCAAAAAGAAAATGTGACTTGACGTGTTCACTGTTGATGTGTTGATGGCAGTGTCGTAAGTCCCTGCTGCCAACCCCAGGCTGAAGAGGCTTCTCTGTGGTATGGGAAGCAGGTGCCCCTCCCCAGATTCTGCCATCAGCCCACATCAGGCATCCTGGGCGAGTTGGAAGCCAGGCCTTGACTGGGGGGTGAACACATGAAGCTCAGAAGCATGAATTGGTTTTCGGATGTGTGTCAGATTCCTAGCAAGGGCTCCAGGGAGTGGGACCCAGAACAGGGGGGTTTTGATGATGATGAGACTGATCGGCACCCCCAGCTGTTGATACTAGGGAGAGCCCATGGGTGCCACAGTTCACGGAGAGAGCAAGGAAGAGCCTACAATGGCCGGAGTGTATGCATGTACACACACACAATCACTTATGCACATACATGTTCACACATGATCACACACATACATGCCACATACACAGCACACATACAACACACGTGCCTATGCACACTTAACATCACACACCCACACACGTGCCTATGCACTCACACATGATCACACACACCACATACCCACACACGTGCCTGTGCACACTCAACATGATCACACACATACCCACACATGTGCCTATGCATGATCACACTCATACATACCACACATGCCTATGAACACACACATGATCACACACATACACACCACACATACCCACATACATGCCTATGCATGCTCAAACATGATCACACACCCTGATACACACCACACAAACCACATGTGCCTATGCACACTCACATGTTCACACACATTGCACATATGCACACATGTGCCTGTGCGCACACACATGATCACACACCACACATACCCATACACGTGCCTATGCGTGATCACACACACCACACATACCAACACACGTGCCTATACACATGATCACACACACCGCACGTACCCACACACATACCTATGCACACTCACACATGATCACGCACATACACACCACACACATGCCTATGCACACTCACATGATCACACACACCACACATACCCACACACGTGCCTATGCATGCTCAAACATGATCACACACCAATACACACCACACAAACCACATGTGCCTATGCACACTTACATGTTCACACACTGCACATACACACACGTGCCTATGCACACAAACATCACACATACCACACATACCCAAACATGTGCCTATGCATGCTCACACATGATCACACACACCACACATACCCACACACATGCCTATGCACACTCACACATGATCACACACCATACATACCCACACACGTGCCTATGCACACTCACACATGATCACACACCATACATACCCACACACGTGCCTATGCACACATGCATGATCACACACCCACACACGTGCCTATGCACACTCACACCACCCACATACACACCACACATACCCACATATGTGCCTGTGCACACTCACACATGATCACATACTCATACATGCCACACACCCACACACGTGCCTGTGCACACACATGATCACACACCACGTACCCACATACATGCCTATGCACACACACATGATTACACACACACCATACATACCCACACACATGCCTGTGCACACTCACATACCACATATCCACACATGTGCCTATACATGCTCACACATGATCACACACATACCACACATACCCACATGTGCCTATGCCCGCTCACACATGATCACACACATATACACCACACATACCCACAGACATGCCTATACATGCTCACACATGATCACACACTCACATACATACCATACACACCCACACACGTGCCTATACTTGCTCACACATGATCATACACTCACACATTACGCATACCCATACATGTGCCTATGCCCGCTCACACATGATCACACACTTAATATACATCCAACCCTGAACCAAGCCAGCTAGAGCAGGTCGCTGGGTGCAATGACAGGTGGGGGAGACCTTGTGCTGGGCCATCCAGGTCTCCTCTTTTCAGTCCTCCTGACTCTCTGTGTCATTTATGGAAGATAAGATACAAATCAGCGCTGTCCGCAGAAGCCGAGGACTCGGTGCTGAAAGGTGGGCTCCACGTGGCAGCCTTCCTGGTGGGCATTTAAATGAGTTCACAGAAGGCAAAGTGAAGGACACACATAGGTGGCTCGAGTGTCCACCTGCAACCCAGCTGTAAAACTCCTGCCCCAAGGTCTTTGACATAAGGATACTTCTGGTAGAATTTTTGTAACTTAATTACTTCCTGCAGGCTTCGGACCGTTTGAGCTTACTTTCAATGTCTCAGTAAGGTCCTCACCACAATCGGCATCACCTTTATGACGTTAAGCCTCATATGCCTTGTTAGGCAGAATGTTTTGGATGGTAAAAATCCTGACTCCCAAAACATCAAAATTCCAGGTCACTATTTCAGTTTCAGTTCTGCTCACCAGTGTGACGGGAGCATTGTGCAGACGGGTTGTGCTTCTGTTCGACTGGCTGTGCGGGGCTGCCACAAACACACACAGGTGCACCCTGCACTTCTGAGCAGGACTCTCGGAATAAAATGCCACATCCACAGATGAGATGTGATTTTGCTGGGGGAGGCTGATTTTTAGCAGTTGTTCCTTTTTTAACAGATAGTCTATAAATGGAAAATTACCTGAAACAGCTCCAAAGAAATCATCACAAAGCGCCCGGTGCCTGATTTTTGCAAGGCAGTCCCTGCAGGGGCAGCGGGGATTCACGCCCAGACCGCCAGCTCTGCTGGCCCCGGCTGAGGCCATCTCGCCTGCTCAGCTCCCGGGGTCCCCCACAGTCCATGTCCCTGGGTTACGGATGTTACCTTGCGTCTGTCAGGTCCCCACCCCCTTGTTCTTGTCACTGAGCAGGAGTGGAGTGGATCTGCCATCGCTGCCAACCCTTTACCACCTGCAGCGCGGCCGCCTCCTCTTCACAACCATTGGCACACACTAGCAGTCCATTCCCTCTGAGCCCTTCACCCTAAAGAGAGAAATCCAGAAAATAACCGTGTCCTCATTTCCCACAGTATGACAGGAGGGGGTGAGAATCATGCGTCCGAGCATCTCCAAGCATCTCATTTCAGACGTGGCTTCCAGTGCGCCTCCCGCTCAGTCAGCCTTCTCCCTGGCTGCAGGTTGCTGCAGTCAGACAAGGCACAGTCAGCAGCCGGACTCTCGGTCTTGGGTTGGTCCAGGACTGACCTGGTCCCTTTTGTCACTGCCCCCTCCTGTGCATCCCCCCACTTGTCTGCCTCCCTGTCCTGGACCAGCCCTGCACACCTGCAGGACGGCTCTGAGGCTGCGTGAGAGTATGGACCGGAAAGTCCGGCAGAAGTGTGCACCTCCACTGTTAATCATCAGAGAGCACCTGCAGCAGGCGTCAGGCTCCGAGAAGAGAGGGGAAGATGCCTGCATATAAGGAGGTCCAGGGAGCTAGTGTTTAAAAACTAGAAGAAAATCGATGCTCCTGGTATCTGACCACTGGGCAGGACAGGATATTCCAAACCTAAAAAGGAAGAGAAGAAATCACACATGTGCACACACGCCCACACACATCATATCTGAAATTTGGATACAAACATCAGTATCCTACACATCAAAAGCAAAATTAAAGCTTGAGCAGCAGAATAAGCTTTACAGTAGATAATGAAAAAAAATTTATCATTGTGTATCAGGAATAGTAAAATCTATCCGAAAAATTTCAAAATCCCCAAAGGAAAATAGGAGCAAAGAGGTGGGTGTGGTGGCTCGTGCCTGCAATCCCAGCACTTTGGGAGTCTGAGGCGGGCAGATCACGTGAGCTCAGGAATTTGAGACCAGCCTTGGCAACTTGGCAAAACACTGTCTCTGTTTCAAAAAGAAAGAAAGCAAGGGAGAGAGAAGATATGAGCAAAGACCTTAAACTTCACTAGAAAATCATAACCACGAGAAAGAAACGTGGATCATACTGTAGAACGAGCAGGTGGATCCCACCAGTACCATGTTTCACAGCATCACAACTGCCTGGGTTCCGTGTTGCTTCGATGCTGGAGCTCAGTGCTGGGAAACCACTGGTTTGGGTGTTTTCCCAATGGGTGCGGACTTTCCGAAATCAGCATGATGTATCTTTTAGAAAACATTAAATTAGCGTTTGCTTTGATACACGATGTCAATTTCTCGGGCAGTTTCCTAAAGAAATTACCCACAACATGGACACGGATAAACATACCAAGAAAAGAAAACTCTCGAACTATTCTGACAGTGCTGTTTGCAAAAGTGAAAACCGTGGGAGGATGTGATGGAATGTATTAACTGTATCCATGTGAGAGTTTTATTCATGTGGTTATTTTAAATGTTTGCAAAGACTATTTTTGAATGTGGCAAAATGTTCAAAATATAATGAGTGGAGAAACTAGGTTAAACCTGTACTTAGAGTGCAGTGCCAGCTCTGCCAATGTCTAGTTATTGGTGGAATAGAAGAGGGCAGCAAGGACGTATACTCAGTGGTGGTCACTCTCCCTGGGTGACAGTGTGCGTTACTTTGATTTTACCCTTTATGCGTCTTTGTATTTTCCTGATTCTCCAGAGTCCAGAACAACACGAAGTACTGTTTTTACGGAATGAGTGTGTGGAGGGGGAGGCTGTCTGATGAACAGTCCAGAGTCGGCCCCCACAGCTCTTCTCTCTGATTCCTGCAGGAAGCCAAGGGATGCCTGGGATGCCCGGGCTGAAGGGCCAGCTGGGCTTCCCGGGACCGTCCGGCCAGCCAGGCTTGTCTGGGCCTCCAGGACAGCATGGATTCCCAGGAGCTCCTGGCTCAGAGGGGCCTTTGGGACTGCCAGGAACCCTGGGCCTTGGAGGTAAGGCTCCAGCCCTCCCACAAACAGGCAGGGTCCTCGCTGGGCCTGCCAAGAGAACCGGCACTGCCTCCACTGTGGAGCTCTCTAACTCTGTTCCATGGAACCCCTTAAGAGCTGCAGGGATTCCCAAACCAGAACATGGATTTCACCTAACAAGGAGACATAAACAGCCTGAGACATCGGCTCTTCCTCTGTACCTGTTATATATATTAAAGGTCTAGGGAAGGTCTCATCAGGAAAAAAAAGAAAGAAATTCCCACTGCAAAAGTTCAGGATCCCTGCTCTGATGTGGAGAGGAGAAACTGTCTCCTGAAAGTGCAGGTTGTAAAGACAGGTGGTTCCATCAGGGAAGCCTGGGGCAGGGGCTGGAGCAGAGGAGCAGGAGGGGAGCCTGGGGCAGGGGCTGGAGCAGAGGAGCAGGAGGGGAGCCTGGGGCAGGGGCTGGAGCAGAGGAGCAGGAGGGAAGCCTGGGGCAGGGGCTGGAGCAGAGGAGCAGGAGGGGAGCCTGGGGCAGGGGC